>CM018077.1:156410093-157610093 GCA_008658365.1 Alca torda | reverse complement strand
ATAAATTCTTTCTTTTGTCAAAGTTAATGCTTGGTGGAAACTTAAAACATTCCAGCTTCTACAAATGTGGAGGTAAGCTTTGTGGGGTCAAGAGTAGCAGATTGCTTTGACAAAGAAGAATGTTAGTGTTGGATAGAAGGTCTAGTCCTCCTAATTCTCTTTCCACAGACAATTCCAGCCAAGGTCATGTTCACAGCGACCATTTACTAAGTGAATTGAGTGAATGAAACTGGTTTTGGGGCAGGTTAACTTGTCCCTTCACCAGCTTTCAATTCCTTCCACTGAAATCAATGCTGTAATAAAATCAGAACCATCTCTCTTCATCTTTAAGAACAAGGTGTGAGTCCCAGGTGGTTTTATATGCTTTTGAGTTTCTTTTACATATCTTCCTAGAAAAAACACTTAATATCTGTTATTTATTTATTTCTTTACTTGTGCCTCAGGAGAGCACACCTTATTTGCAATTCCTTTCTGATCCACTCAGGCATGCTGGCAAATGGGTAGTCCGAATGCATAGAGCAAAGGTCAACGGAACATCTGCTTTCCTGGTCTTGTTATTACCACTGTGCTCTTTTCCAGCCTCTGTTGTTCTGGAAATCTTTCAAGCATATAATGGGTAAAGTTCCCTCATATCTGAACCTTCAGCTCCAGCTGACACCTCAGTAATTTGTTTCCCATGGCAACTCATTTGGGATTCTTGACCTTGATGGAATGGCTAATGTGGCCACTTCTAACTCAGCTTCAACATTGCGGAGAGATTGCAAGAAAACCATGGCAAGTGTATTTGGATTACAGCCTCGTTTCGTGTTTGGTGCCTTTATTTTATTAACCCTGGTTTGCTCTGTTTCAGCAGTAGTGCCACATAGCAAGAGGTTCCTCCCAGATTTCTTATTTTTAAAAAGAGATATACTTCAGTGGTTTTTTGTAATATGTTAATATAAAATCACACGAAGCACTCAGAACACCTGCGTTTTCTGAAAGAAAGTGGTATGGCATCAGAGTGTTTCTGCTTTAATTCAGACAATTCAGACATCTCTGATGAGATCTCTACGAGCAGCGCTGCTTACTTTTCAGAGACAAGACAAGAGCCGAGCAATTGCAGCAGAGACACTTGAGTGTAAGTATTTCTGAAGATGGGTGTAGTGGTAAGTCAGTAGGATGAAGTTCACATTCTTTATTATTCCTTCATAAGAAAGTGAAGCAACTATATAATTGAATGAACAGTTTCTTAGCACCTTAAGTATCAATGCAAATTTGATGCAATGACTTAAATAAGCCATAATTTTAATAATACATTATTTAAATTAACGTTTTCCACTCTTTTTTAAAGTAGATAATGTTTTTAGGGTGTGTAAAAAATATATGTTTCTGAGTAAAAACTTCTATTTTTTCCTGAAAAACTGGAGCAACTGAAAATTGAAAGAGAAAATATTTTGCCAGAAAATCAGAAATTTTCCATTTATAAATGCTCTAGGTCAATTCATGAGTCAATCAGCCCCTAATGGGGGCTCCAGCTCCTGGTGCCAGTGTAACGGATTTCCTGATTGAGTAAAATACCCATAATATAGAGATGATAGTGTAATAGATGATGACAGCTTAGATGAAAGGAAGCATCAGAATATCATGGGCAAAATGATTTGTCATGGAGTTTGGCCCCTAGAGAGGAAGAGGATATATAAGGTATCAGGTGTTTAACTTCCATAAAGCTTAGAGGAAGAATTACTAGACTTAATATTTAAAAAAAAAAAAAAAAAAAAAAAAAAAAAAAAACCAAAACAGCCACAGATTTTTCTTACCATTACATTGTTGAAAAAGAGGGAAGAAATGGAACTGAAAATATTTCCAACTTTATTTGTTCAATTTGAAAAGAACTTGTATATTATGCTGATTGTAAAGAAAAATGTCTTTTCTGAACGCATGTTTGCGTGTATGTGTGTGACAGGGAACGTATTTCCTCGTCAGAGCTGTATAAGGAGTTAGTGACAGAAAGGGGACTTTGTGAATGTCAGAGGTCACTGAAGCCCAGGTCCTGTGTTAATGAACGATAACGTTATTGGTGATTAAACTCCAATTCATGCAACTGTTTCACTATGCATTCCTTAAAATTTCTTTTGATTCCAAAGTGCTTGTCCAAACAAAATCACACAAAAATAGAGAAAAAAAGGAATAAAACTCAAGCCGTCATGCAGTATCCATACCCACAGGAAAAAAAAAACAGTAAGCAGCCTGTGAACAGTAATTGTACTATAAACTACAGGCAGAACAGCTGGAATGAGAAATCAATAATTCAGCTAGAGAAGACAATGTGCAATAATTAAATTATGACTAATTAATACATGATAGCTTATATTTTATGAGCCTGCACTTTGAGAAAGGCTGTGAGTCTGCAAACAAAGCAGCAGCAAGGTTTCCTGGGTCTTCCCTTTGCCATTGTTTAGCAAACAAAAGACCCTCTGAGAGCGCAGAGCTTTCTGCCTACACAGCTAAGATGCCTATCCAGACACATTTTTAAAGCTGACTTGCAAGTGGAAAGACAAAATTCCTCCATTGTTGCACAATACCAATAACATTTATTTAGTAGCTTTTAATCCAGAGGAATTAATATTCTTTATATAAAATCATGTCAGAAATGAGTCTAATCTTACACCACAGTAAAGCAAGAGTAACGTGTTAAAATCTAAACAACCAAGAGTAGAATCAGCCCTTGCATTTCCATACTGACAGATCTTGATCAAACACAAGAATGAAGGTTTTCCTCCTGTACATTATAAAACAGGAATTCTTCAAGCAAGAAAGAAAATGAAGGTGATTTCACAGAATCACAGAATGGTAGGGGTTGGAAGGGACCTC
This sequence comes from Alca torda, assembly GCA_008658365.1. Classification (NCBI taxonomy): domain Eukaryota; kingdom Metazoa; phylum Chordata; class Aves; order Charadriiformes; family Alcidae; genus Alca; species Alca torda. The sequence continues at coordinate 157,607,243 of CM018077.1, read as the reverse complement.
TGGAGATCATCTAGTCCAACCCGTCTGCCAGAGCAGGGTCACCCAGGGCAGGTTACACAGGAACGCATCCAGGCGGGTTTTGAATGTCTCCAGAGACAGAGACTCCACCACCTCTCTGGGCAGCCTGTTCCAGTGCTCTGCTACCCTCAAAGGAAAGAAGTTCCTCCTCATGTTGAGATGGAACTTCCTATGTTCAAGTTTGTGCCCGTTACCCCTTGTCCTGTCCCCAGGCATCACTGAAAAGAGCCTGGCCACATCCTCCTGACACCCACCCTTTAAGTATTTATAAGCATTGATAAGATCCCCCCTCAGCTGTCCTTTTTCCAGACTAAAAAGACCCAAATCCCTCAACCTTTCTTCATAAGGGAGGTGTTCATTTGAAGATGTTATTTTTTTCCAACATCCCGAACTTCAGATGAAGTTAAGCAAATATATGAAAAGTTTTTTGGTGTAATTTCATTTTTTGAAAATATGTGCAGTGAGGCTCTAAGTATTACAATCTCTTCCTTAAAAAAAAAAAAAAGATAACAAAAAGACCCAAGAAGAGTCAAAAACATGTCCAAAATTTCAGAGGAGATACTAGAAATGAGACCAAGGTTATGAGTCTTATCCTTGCCTGCTCGCCAATGGGTTTATCAAGACTGGATTCAGCGGAAGACACGGGGTGTAATTCCCCATAACTCCAGCCATGCAAAATGGAAAGTAAATGCAACTGCTTCACTTGCATCTGTCTCTGTCTTGAATTGCGACTTCATCTCACGTTTCTTTCAAACCAGCGAGGCAGATATTTGTACAGATTTCCTGAATCTACAAATATAGTCTGGAAACCTCTACTCTGGTAGTGGAACATTATGCAAAAAGATAGTAGAAAGATAATTATGAAGTTTAGGCTTGTCTGACACGTTGGAGTGAAGGTTGAAAAGATCTGATAGTCATCTACACATGCACCAGGGGACTATGTACGTGAGGAAAGCTGTTTCAGCAAAAGGGTAAAGCCGTAGCAAGAACTAGTAAATATAGATGGGCTGTGAATAAGAGTAAGCTTTGGGGTTTTTCTGTAACCAGCAGAATAGCTAAGGTTTGGATCAGCCTTTCAATATATGAAAACGTAATACATTTTACGATGGAGCTCAGAAACCTCAGGATGAGTATAGTATACTGCCCCCATAATAGGGTTTTGATGTTATTGCATGGAAGTCCTGTATCCCTAAATTATGGTATTAGTGTGGTGTTACAACCATGGTAATTGATCTGGTTTGAGACTGTTAGTAAAACAGGCACTGATCCAGATCACCTATCAACTAATAATATCCGACAGAGGGAATTTATTGTGGATGGTTTACGATAGTCTAGCTAATATCAGGATATATAGTGTCAGGTAAGCAGTTTGCTAAATAACCCATCTCACTATTATGATGGTAGTGGCTGTATGTACCTAGAGGCAATTGAGTCACAGTCTTGATGAGATGCTGTAAGGGAGGACCAGATGCACACGGAAAGATGCTGTCCTTGTATAAAAACATACGCTAAAAAAGCGCAGCTCCTGTCTTGCTTCCAGGGCCCAAGTTCGTAATACTCAGTGTGCTAAGGACTTTCAGAAACAGTCTTTTAATGTTGCTTTTGGAGCAGTCAGGGACATTGCTGGAAACCTGTCTCTGCCTGCAAGGAATTGATAGTGTATAAAATGTGTCTAATGTCTGAGAGGCAAAGGGGAAAGAGAAAGGGGATAAATGGTTGACTCAAGGACACAGTGAAAATCAGTAGCAGCAAAAAAAATCCTTTCTCCTAACTCTTGTTCGAGTGTCTTGACAGCCTGGCTGTACTGCTCCTCCATCACTCTCTCTCTTCCGAAACAGGAGACGTGATGTACTGATTCATCAAGGGTATTAATTACCTTGGGTCTGAACTGAGCCAATGCTTGAATTTCCTAACTGAAACCCTATTCCAACAGAGGTGGCCACTTTTCCTTTGGCCTTTATTTTGTATTACACACCCCTGAGTACTATCAGCTCCCCATTATGATTGATTCTAAAAGGAAAAACAACCAAACAAACTAAAACTTTTTTCCTCATTCTTTTCTGGAGCCACAAGGGTACTCAGAGCGAGGGAGGGACGTTGTCTTTTATACTCACAGCAAATTTTATGGCACTGACAGATTAACTGAGCACAAGCTCTTTCACAAAACCATGCCACACGGAAACATATGCATATGTTCTGAAAAGCACCATGTCATTTACACAGTTCAAGTGGGTGCAGGTGAGAATTAAACAAACATCAGCTCTAAGCAGCTCCTCAGCTTTTCATACAGTTAGCAGATTGTCCTGTGGCATACAGAAAAGGCTATTGTTGCTTTTTAATCTCCTTTCAGTGTAGGGAGCTACTGTTCTCTCTACCGTGCTGATAACACATAAATTGCTTATCCTCCAAAGCAGCCTTCACCTGACCACCGACTGCACTCTTCTCTTGCCAGGCTCCTGATAATCTCTTCTCACTTCTTTTTCAGTCTGTGTTGTGTTTAGCTTGAGGGATTTCTGTGGCTCCATACAGAAGTAGAATTAAAAAGGTCCTTTTTCCTTCCCCCACCCCTCTGCTTTCCTGTCTGTCTGTGAGATGAAAGTCAATTGGGGGGAAAAAGGAAGGAAAACGCGGTGATGGTGTCAGCATGCCAAGTAAAACTCCAATTCCAAATCGCATTGTGGGGTTTCACATGTGCTGTGAAATAACTAGAGGTCACAAAGAGGGGGGCAAATTCTCAGTAGTGTAACATGGCAATTTCTCAAAATCCACCCCATGGATCCTTGCTTGCCCAGCTGAAGTCATTTGGCAACAGGTAATATTTAACATCCTGAAAATAAAGCAAACCTCCTTTTACTCTTTTTTTTTTTTTTTTTTCCCCTTCCTTTTCTTTTTGAGTTAAGTCACAGTAAGGTGTAGCTATGAACATTGTCTGGTAACGACAGAAGTCAATGAGACATCTTCCCCTTAAATGCTGTGTAGGCATCTCATCGTCCAAAAAAAAAGATGTGCAAAGATGTGTACAAAAGGTACTTTAAAAAAAAAAGCAAGGAGAAATTAAATATGGTAAGATTATTTATGAAGAACAAAGAGAATAAAAAGGTGATACATAAAGTTGCAGGAAAGCAAGCAAAAAAACACTTCATTTTTTTTCCTTTACTATGTAAGAAGAAACTGGAAAAAAAAAAAACCTATATTTTTTTTGTATGAATTTAATAAAAGAAAATATTTGGAACATGTTTTTTTCCCCATGTGATTAAAGAGAAGGATGCAATTGGAGTGTGAAAAAATTACATGTTTTTTACTTGCAGAAACTAAATCACGGGTAAAATCTTGCCAGGCACATTTGATTTACTAGGACTGATAAACTTGTGTGGCTTCCTTAATATTGATATACTTAAGGAATACTTAATATTCCTTAATATTAAGTATTCCATCTCTGCCTTGTGAGGAGCACACAGTGAAAGTCATCAAGACCTCTGCTGAATAAAACGATCTCTTCAGAAGGTCTGATGCTGCGCAGAAGGGACCTCACTTCAGATTCTCAAGACTTACTCCCTTTTCCCCCTTCAAAGCTTTTTCTCTGGCAGTCAGGGTCAGCGAGGCTCAGGCGGGAGCTTCTCTCCCTCTTGGGCATGGCAGCACAAAGAGCAAGGAGTGTAAGGACAAGTCAAAGGACTGATCCTAGGAATGGCTTAACTCCCTCTCTAAGATGAAAGGCAAAGACAAAGAGGGACCTCAGTGGGGTGGCTGTCAGTATTCTCAGAACTCTGATTTCTCTTCTTTCCACCCCTGCAATTACTGCTAGCATGTGCTGAGGTGCTAACTCTGAGTGAAGGAGAAGGATCATGGCTCATCACCAGAGCAGTGGTGTGGGTTGTACAAAGCCTTCTGTAGGAGATGATTCATCCTGACACCTATGTTAGCAAGATGAGATGTTTTTCCAGAGATGTCCCGAGCACTTTACCAAATGCCAATCTTGTTGCTTGGGAAGATTTCAAATAAACCGCGTCAGACAAAAGTCATTCTGGTTTCTAGAGAAATATGACAATGTCTGGGAAGTGATATCCTGTCACTGAGAAGTGGATAGGGCATGGCTAGAGCAAGTTTGCATGTGAATGCCTGTGTCTGGGCAGGCAGATGGGAGGGAATGGAAACTCTGTTGTCTCTGTCCCTTATGGGTCAAACTGAGCCATCCCAGGACAACCCACCCTTCTCCAGACTGCATCTTTGACATGTTCTAAGTTCTCTGTGGGTTACCTTGTGGTCCTGTGCCTGCAAAGTGCCAGTAGGCACTATCAGGCTGGGGAACTGGAACGAGCAGGCTGGGGGTGAGATGGACAGCAGACATCAGTGGGGTCCTTGCACCCTGTATGTAAATAGAAAGAATGCCTCTGCTTTCCTTGTATCTGTGTGTTGTGGTTAACACCTGCTTCAAAATGATGTGGCTTGCTACTCGTTGACTCAACTGGCACCAGCAATGGCCATGGGCACTAACTTCCAGGGCTCACAAAGGTTGCAGGCTGTGCACAACCACAATGCTGATTTCCAGGGAATTATCTCGCTGCTGTTCGTCATGAGACAGCTTGACTGGTCTCCAGGTAGACTTAGATCATTCAGCAACTCAGGTCTAATTGCTTGACTGGCAATGTCAGAGCTGGTGCCCTTACAAGTGAAGCCTGGTCTGTCAAAACCAAAGCAATGTCGGTGTTGTGCCCATGGAGGTCAGTAAGGTTGTCTGTGGTCACATATCTTACAAAAACTAGAGCTGTGCCTAGGACTGCTGTAGATTTGAGGCAATATGACTATCCCAGTAAAGGACCAGATGGGATGCTCTGCCTGTGCCTGAGTTTTCAAAAACCAAGGCAGCAGGAGGAAATAGAAGAATTTGGTTGTATTCTGACATGTAGCTAACTTGACTAGTTAGGCCTAGATTATCTGAGATGTTCTCCATCTTCCTTCAGGAGTGAACTGAAGAGCATGGTCAGGGATGGGCTTGACTTGCCCTTTGTTATCCTAGGTAGGATGTTTTTATTTTTACCTGACCATGCTCCAAAAGCTTCAACAGTGTGAATAGCCAAAGGGTATTACTGCAAATACTGCTTGTCCAGAACAGCGTAAGCCTAGCCTCAAGTCCAAAATTTGTTGCAGTCCCCCACCTTTTTGTTTCTTTGTTTTTAGGTACCAGGCACCACTGTCCCCTTGTAATGAATACGAACAATTTTTATTCAGTAAAATGGGACTGTAATGTCTCTCTTCATTTTGATTAATGACTTTTTCAGAGTAGGAGCATTTGAGGAAAATATTCTCTTGTCTTTTCATCAGTTAATGTTTGTCGCTTGTTAAAAAACACACATGCCAGATATATCTGCCAACCACTCTTTACCCACAGTAAAGCCATCACAGGTGCTGCATTTGGCAGGATCCAGTCATACAACTCCATGTTGATACAACAATTTACACAGTGCAAAGGTAACTGCATCAAAAGCAACAGAATGATGCATTTAAACATATGTGAATATAGACAAAATACCTGTAATACATTTCCTAACAAGGTGGTAATTCTGATTAAAATATACCCCCTAGTTTTGGGCTCGAGTACTTTAAAATCAGGGTAATAAATCAGAGACACGGACTATGTAAATATGTAGGTCAAAGACTGATCCTACTTATATAATCTTGAGAAATAAAACTACAAGATATTTAGGAAAAGTCAATGGACAGTTTTAAGATTCACAGTGGTTTCCATTAGTTCTTTCAGACAAATCAAACCTCCAAAAAATTCTAAAAACTTATTTGGCATTTTTACCTGCTTTTAAATAAAATAGTTTGAAGTGATTTTGACTTCATTTTAAAATATCCATAAGTTTTGGAGAGCAAAAATGAGATCTAATACGTTACATTGCGATTAAGCAAAGCAATTTAGCTCATGCCAAAGGGAATTTCTTGAATATTTTGATTTTTCAAAATTTTGAGAGACAAAATGTTTATCCAAAATGATTCTGTATAGAATTTTTTGTGAGTCTGCTGAAAATGAACATTTATTTGTGTAACAATATATTCTGGTGAATACATTATTTTATATAGCTCGTGAAAGGGCTGGAAGCAATGTCCTGTGAGGAATAGCTAAGGACTTTGGGCTTGTCTAGTTTGGAGAAAAGGAGTCTGAGGGGCGACCCCATTGCTCTCTGCAGCTTCCTGAGGATGGGAAGTGGAGAGGGAGGTGCTGAGCTCTTCTCCCTGGGATCCAGTGATAGGACGTCTGGGAATGGTTCAAAGCTGTGCCAGGGGAGGTTTAGACTGGACATTAGGAAGCATTTCTTTACCAAGAGGGTGGTCAAACCCTGGAACAGGTTTCCTAGAGAGGTGGTTGATGCCCCAGGCCTGTTGGTGTTTGAGAGGCATTTGGACAATGCCCTTAATGACATGCTTTAACTTTTGGTCAGCCCTGAATTGGTCAGGCAGTTGGGCTAGATGATCACTGTAGGTCCCTTCCAACTGAAATATTCTTTGCTATGCTATGCTATTCTTCCATTCTCTGCTGTGAATTATTCTGTGAAATTGCTAAGAATGTCCATTTCTATGTAACAACAGTTAATCCATAAAATTTTACCAAGTTCCTCAACATCTTTATATCAGAACACTGGCCTTTATGGAGTGATACCTTAGAGACTCGACAGTGTCAGAATATTAAATAACTACCTCTTCATATGTCCTTTTACCAGAAAAATGTTAAAAAGTCTGTGCATGTACACTGTTCTGGTGTATTCTGGAGATACCTACTGCTTGTGCCAAGACGCATTGGAACATCCATTTAGTTTTAATTTTGTGATTATATCAGAGAGACGGAAAAAAGTCTTATTTGTTCTAAGCACTTTTGCTGATGACATACAGGTTGCTATAAAAGCTGGAAAGTCAGATCACTTTTATGAGCAGTTAAATGGGGTCTATCCAAAGGTAATTAATTTTATGGTAGAGGTTGAGCAAGGTGATGCTATAATATTCTTATATCTCTGATGATAGGAGGAAAAGATAGCTCACTGGCTATTAAATGGTTCCAGATTTTCACATTCTATGTCATTATTTATATTTCAGGTCTGTTCATTGTTTTGTTATTAAAGAAGTTCTCTTCTGGATAGTTAAATGTACAATTAATGCATGCTCTAATGAATATTATGTATACCAAGATCTTTGTGAAAATTAAATATTCACTTAATAGACGGTGACTATCTTCTACTCATTTGCAATGTGATCAACAGTTAGATGTGTATCAGTGAAAATAATAGTTCTTTCAGATTTCCAGAGAAGATAAGGGAGGAAAAGGAATATAATGAGCCATAGCTGGTTTTCTTAAAGACTGAATATGGAAAAGTTGAGAATGTAGTTAATTATTTTCACAAAACATCACTGAGATATTCTGTGAGAGGTGTAATTAGATTATACTCTCAGAGAAGTAAAAGCCACCACAGTTCAGAAAATACAATATGCGAGAACAAGTCATCTGAACAAGACCAGGAAAATGAAATCTAGGAGAGTTTTTTTACAATCTTACTTCCAGCTTTAGGATTTACATATAAGAAAATCCTGAAAACTTGCAGTAGGTAATTATGAAAAAATATGTCCTTCCAAGTGGTTTTTATCACTCATTCTCTCTTTTCCAAAAACTAAGCTATTGTATATGGTATCTGGATAGTCTGAGCAGCCACTGAAATGTCCACATTCCTTTGAGAATATTATTAAATTGTGTAACTTAAATTTTCTGTGGGGAAAAAAAAAAATAATTGACTGCTAGATGAAAAATGTATTTCCTTTTACTGCTACTAAGAAAATGTGTAAAGCTGCCTTGTAGGCTCACGTAATGTTTTTTTATTTTTGTAACATGGGTCAGGGAAAACAAATGTTCCTAATCCAAATTCATTATACTTCTTCATTTTAATGGGTTGACTCTTAGCTGTTTTCTTGACACTCTGTTAAGGTTTTTCTTGTTTTTCACTGCGGGGGCTTTCTCTGTCCTTTTTTAATCCTGTTGATTTTTTTAATTCCTTCTTGGTTTGGATTGTCTTTCTGGAGAAGTATTCCACCAATGCCACATAGTACATTAGATGAGATCATACCGGATCAGGCACTATGCAGAATACAGACAGACACTCTAATATGATCTGAAATATCTCAGTTTCATTCTCTGTGCATTTCAATATTATGTTTGCATTTTTACTGCAGCTGAACATTAAGTAGAGGTCTTCAGAGACGCCTTTGTCCCTTTTTTCATCTACTTGTGTAAGTCTTGAATGCTGCAAGGTTTGACAAGTGATTTAAGAGTTCCTTGTGCTTTATTATTTGATTTTTTTTGGCACAGAAATTCATTTGCCATTAAATAACCCATTTATGTAAGATGAAGCCCCTCTGAAGCTCATCAGCAAGCTCTTTGTCCTTGACTAATACTGTAGGAATAATTAATATTTTGGTCTGGCTGCCAAACAAAAGCTGATTAGCATTTAAACAAGTATATAAATGTTTCATTGTTTCTTCACAAAATAAAAACCTGAGATGAGCAGGTTACTGTACTTGACAAGACTCTCAGTGAACCTCAGATGAAATACTCAGGTGCTCACATAGTTTGAGGAGACAAAGCAATAAACTGGTAGCTACTCAAAACTGCTGGGAGAGGTAACAGCCCCATCACTCTCCAATACAGCCCAGTTGATTTCCTGCTGGCCAACTAAGAACTGGAGAAGGGGCCTTTGTGCCTACAGGCTGAAATGGCTCTAACCTTTTGGTTGTAAGGCAGACCAAGATAACCTTGGGCACAGATTTGAATTCTCCTGTGGATCCTGTTTTACTTGTCTTTAGTTGTCTTTACTTGTCTTACGATAAGAATTTAAATCTGTTGCAGTCTGGTAGCTGCAGACATCAGACACAAGATGGAGTGGCGTAAATGGAGGTACTACCCTTCAGCTTCCCACGGTTCACCTTTTTGCCGAGATACACTTTAAGCCTGATGGTTAGAGTATTCACATTATGGCACTTTGTGTAAGGTAATAGAATAATTCATCTCCTTATGGCATGGTCTAACTACTAGTTTATTGGAAAGAATGAGTTGCCAACTGTTTGACAGTTTAGTTCTTCAGATTTTTTTTTTTCCAGATTGATCTAGTCTACACTTGACAATTCTGAAAAAAATCAGAAATAGTTTTTGCAAAATAACTGTTCTTGTCAAGCGTTCCCCTGTACTTCTCTTCTTCTTCTACCTTCCTACCACCTTCACTTTTTTCTAGCTCACCACTCACCACCTGTGATGATAATTACTAATCAGATTAAGCTCTGCAAAACCCAAGGAAGTTCATTGTTAGCTCCTTGTCATATTGAAAAATTACTACTTAATTCTATTTTTCCCACTTTTCTATCCATTTCTTTGCTTAGCCCTGGTGTCACGCCTTATCTGTTTTAAAATATCGTGTAACAAAACTTCTAAAAAGTATTCTGTAAATCTGAATTAATTAATTCTCATTACTTATTAATTAAGAAAAAGCAATATTATGCCACATGAAGTTCATAAAAGACTGAATACCTTTGGTCAACTCAAGTCTAATTTAAGATCTATTTCAATAAAATAGGCAAAAGTTAGTGGTCATTGGGCCTTATGATTGCTATATACTGGTGGAGAAAGGGTTATTTATTTTCATATATGGATTGCCATGGGGCATCTGATTCTCTGCATGAAGATTATTCTATTCTCAGAAATGTAAGTAAACATTTAAGGACTTTGATAGTTGTTTGCTTGTTTGTTTTCATGGCAAATGGTGGTAGTTTAGTCAGGGAGGTTTCCATTTGCTGTATACACAATGGTCTACACACAGATCACTTCTGCCAATGCCCGTAATGAGGTCAGAAGGGTTATTTGCAGACAGAAAACACCCATTACAGGACCAGGACCAAAGCTGGTGAGAGTGGTTCTGATTCTCTCGCGACAGATGTCCTGGGAAAGCTCAGCGTACTTCTACAATACTGCATTTTCAGAGTGTATCAAATAGACACTGAAAAACCTGAGATATTCATAAGGTGGTAGCTGTCACTTTGTATTTAGAAGAGCAGTTTGAGTGCTCTATGAAGTGCTTTTCTCTTGTAATGCAGTGGTTAGAGCACTGACCCAGGGTAGGAGACATCGACCTTCCACTTTCTCCTTCGTTAAATGCGACTAATTCCCACCTCCCTCCACTCACAGGAATACCCAGTGGTGGTGCCTGAGGGAGGACAAACCCTCCATTTCTTATCATACCACTTCCTGGCAGAGTTTGAAAAAGTTCAAGATCAATGGACCTTAAATACATGGAGGAAGCATGACTGTGTTCCCTGGTAGCTGGGATGTTCACCAGAAAGAACAACAGAATTCATCTATCTTCAAAATAAAAATAAAAACTAAAAATTCAAAGGAAACAGTTATAGGACAACTGGCTCAATAGCTCATGCAAATGGGAAGGTAGTTCTCAGGATCATCCATGCATACCCATCACCCATTGGGAGCGCAAGCTGGGCTTGCCTTAGAGTAAATTCATCCTATAATCAGAGGGAGATCCTTACAGATACCTATCCAAATCTTGATGTCAACCATGATTCATGACCTTTGATACAGCAGGTAAATGAACAGAAAGTGAGATTTATTTAATGTTATATAACAAACTTTGAGGTTAGGAGTCCAAGCTCTTTGACACAGTCATTAGAAGGAAGCTATTTCGGTAATGAATTATTACAACCCTGGGAGCACTTTGGTCATGGTTCATCACCATGGTACGCTGTGGACCTTAATAGTGTCTTACAATGTCAATATGTGCTTTATTTAAGTTTCATATCCTTTTAGCTGGTCAGAAAGGATAAAACTCACCACTGCGCAGCAGGCCAGAACATGGTCTATTCATCATGCTAGTCCCACATGAGTCCTCAAAATGCATTTTAACTGAGATGGAAGTGACACATAAGGCTTATATGAGGCCTTTTGCACACAGATGGATTTTAGCTGTGAATAGGAAGGCACCAATTCACAAATAAGTTATCTGATGGAAAATTTTGCCATCAATCAGCTTTGCTAAATGACATGAATAATTCCTGTACCTGAATCTTGTTTTTCAATATACTTTTGGGTAAGCAAATGTCATGGAAAATAACGGCAGAAAAATAATAGTAAGAATGGAAGAAGGGTTCTTTTGGAGTAAATAATTTAGTTTATTTAACTTAAAGCCAAATAATTCAACATCCGGCATCCACTTTCTGCATGATGGCCACTGAATTCCTTAGTGCTTAAATCCCAACCCTTTTGCTCTTTCCACCCCCTTTCCTTTCTCTGTTCTTTTGCTAGGCAATTGCCAGAGCTCCACAAACAGGGAAATTCTCCATGTGTTTTTGTATAATAATAAGAAAGTTCAACCTGACCTCCACTGTTCATAAATATTTTTCTTTATAAAGGAGAAACATGTTGGTTTAGCTTATTGCGCTAACCTTTCTGTCATTTTAAGCACAATTTAAATGTTAAGATGTTATTTTTAAAAACACAATCATGTGACAATTTAAAAATAACAAATTGCATTCCAAACAAAAAAAAAAAAATCCATCAGAAAATATTTTTTGTTCATTTTACTTCACTTTTTTGTAAGTTCATTTATCTTGAACTGCTTAAGAGCCCTCCAAACTACCCTGACATCCAAGAATTTTACTGAAAGTGTCTGCTCAGTTCTGGCTCTCAGTATTCAAATTTTTTTTTTTAAAAAAGGTGTTCTGAAAAAGATATACTGAACACAGCACAGCTATTTTCTACCTGAGTTTTATATAAATAGTAGCTTTGTTCTGAGTCTGCTGTTTTACCAAGAAATCGATGATAACATAAACCTGAAAGCAAGTGGTACTAACAAACATTCTGAATCGAAGCATATTGATATGTAATTTCATTTCTTTACCAAGCTCCGTGTATGCCTGCTGGAATGCATCACCTAAGAATAAACACGAACTTCACTGTTTATCTGTACTGGAATCGGAGAAGTCAATAGTACTCCTTCTAGAAGAAATTATTACAGCACAGCCCAAATATTTGGGCTGTCCCAAGCCCAAATATTTTGTATTTATATGCATATTCTACCTCACTACTAGTAGTGTTAAAATGCCCTTGGAAAGACTAGGCTCAAGGAAAACCCATCGTTTTGTATCTGTTTTCTCCACCGAGTTTCCCTTGGAGCACTTTACAGTGACTGTCTAACAGATACAGATGTGCCTAGGATAACACAAGGGAAAGAAGCCAGTCTTTACAGAATACAGAAGTCCACCACATACTAGTATGTTAAAAATAGTATAACCAGAAAAGCAAAATCAGAACATCCAGAAATTGCAGTTAATAGAAGAACTTAAAAACACAAACCAGAACTCTTCAGATTTCAGCTGGTCTATTATAGTCCTATTCATGTGAGGTTGCAATCAGTTCCTATCACAATCTCTAAGGTATTTTTGAAGCTGAAGTCATAAACCAAAGTTCAGGTCTGTAAAAGGCCAGCAGGATGCTCCTCCCATTACCGCAGCTTTACTATGCCACGGGAAACAAGCATACCGATTCCATTAAAAATGAAAAGACTCATAGTGGATGCATGAATTATTGCGAATCATTTCACCCCTTATCAGTGCATAAAGAATATGCACATCTCTGTTATTTAGTATAACTGTGCAGTACTTCCGCTAAATGATATGCAGCAGGAATATTGCACTTAGTATGGTATGTGGCTATAGATCTTCCTGCATCATCTTTTTTTTTTTTTTTTTCCCCCATAAGTTGCTCACAGATAGCATAACTCTTTTTGTCTATGTGACATCTTCCATTTCTACATACAGAAATATATATGGGGCTGTATGGGATCCACTCAAGGGTGCTGAGGGAGCTGGCAGAAGTGCTCACCAAGATACTTTCCATCATTTACCAACAGTCCTGGCAAACTGACGAGGTCCCAGTTGACTGGCATCTAGCAAATATGACGCCCATCCACAAGAAGAGCAGGAAGGAGGATCCAGGGAACTACAGGCCTGTCAGTCTGACCTCAGTGCTGGGGAAGGTCATGGAGCAGATCATCCTGAGTGCCATTATGCAGCACGTGAAGGACAACCAGGAGATCAACCCAGTCAGCATGGGTTCACAAAAGGCAGGTCCTGCTTGACTAACCTAATCTCCTTCTATGACAAGGTGACCCACTCGGTGGATGAGGGAAAGGCTGTGGATGTTGTTTATCTGGACTTTAGTAAGGCCTTTGATACGGTTTCCCACAGCAACCTGCTGGAGAAACTGGCTGTCCATGGCTTGGACAGGAGTACTCACTGCTGGGTAAAAAACTGGCTGGATGACAGGGCCAGAGAGTGGTGGTGAATCGAGTTAAATTCAGTTGGTGGCTGGTCACGAGTGGTGTCCCCTAAGGCTCGATATTGGGGCCAGTTCTATTTAGTATCTTCATCAGTGATCTGGAGGCTGAGGGGAGAACTTATTGCTCTCTACAACTACCTGAAAGGAGATTGTAGAGAGGTGGGGGTTGGTCTCTTCTCTCAAATAACAAGCGATACGACAAGAGGAAATGGCCTCAAGTTGTGCCAGGGGAAGTTTAGATTATATATTAGGAAAAAATTCTACACCAAAAGTGTTATCAAGCATTAGAACAGGCTGCCCAGGAAAGTGGTGGAATCATCATCCCTGGAAATATTTAAAAGACAGGCAGACATAGGGCTTAGAGATATGTTTTAGTGACCTAGGCAATTCTATGATTCTACCTGTGCAGAATAACAAAGCAATAGCTGAAATGAGGACCTTATGATTTTAAAACATCCCAGAATTATTAGAACCACAAAGGGAAAGATTTCATCCCTTCCTTCAATATTTTTTTTCCCCAAGATGCTCGCTGATGTACTGGTCAAATGGATAAAATATTGATTCTAGATGGTCTTATGGTTACAAACACAGGGTTGGAAGCCAATTGGAATGAGAAACAGATTTCTGAACATCTCTAGTTTTCCTGTGGGACTTTAAAACTAAGGCAATCAAGACAAATGTCATAATTTTTCCACCTCTAACAATAGGTTTACTAAGGGCAAAAACTAATTAATCTCCCCAGTGCACCTTAGACTTTTCTCCAACATGCCAACACAAACGGAACAAGTTTTATTTACTATCTGAGAGTTAAAATTTTGCATTATTTTCTTTTGCCTAGGAAAATCCATTGATTTCAGCAAGCTTTAGCAAGGGTTACAAGATTTGTACACTGTCTTAAAGGCTAGATGTTACTCATTTTCATTGAAATCACTACCCTCTGCACAGTTAGCTTGCAGAAGGATTTATTTTCCTTTTTCCAGTCTGATGTTAATCTTCTCTCTCACTGGCTGGGTAATTTGAACTCTTCTGTCCTCCATGTGTGTTCAGTAAACACTAATAAACTATTCTTTTTCTGCATTGATTCAATTCTTCCTAGCATTTTTTTCTGTTATATTTGCTAGTGCCATATTTAAGTTTGCTTTTGGAGCCAAGATGCTTCAAAACTACTATATATTTAAACTTGAACGGAAGTGCTCCTGGTAATTTTTTTCCATATAGGACTTTCATGGAATGAATACGTATACAAGAATCCCTCTCCCGAGTGTGTCTCAACTCATTTCCAAGTAATCACTTGGATGGTTCATTCACAGTTTTATTCACACATGTTTAAGCATTTCCATCAAATCTGTTGGAAAAGTCTTCAAAGTCACTGAGGTTGCCAAGGGTCTACCAATCAGTAAAAATTATTTCAATGCGTGTAACGCAACTAAGAATAATATATTTTTTTACATCTTTTTTAGTCTACTAGCCTACAGCTAAATTTCAGTCAGCAAGAGGGGTACTAAAATGTCTGTAAATTATTTTTCAAACTGTTTCAAACTGTTATGAGTTAGTCTGGCTAAATACATACAGACTTCAGATTTGTAAACTCATATTTCTTGAAATGACTCCAAAGTTGCCCAGCTAAAATGTCTTTGATTCCACATAGTCTGAAGTAAAAATAAATAGATGAACGGTACTCTGCTTGTATCTGTATTAGAAACAAGATACTCTCAACACAGCTGCTGAAACGACATGAAGCAAGTAATCCTGTTTGCTTCACTTGGATAGCTGAAGAACTGAAGCAGTTCTTAAGACATGGATGAAGAACAGCTACTATTTAAAAAAAAGAAAAAAAAAATTAGAGCTTGAAAAAGGTTACTACACTTTCCATATAAGAATAGGTATGTGGGAAAGACAGATCCTAGATCCCCAATTGAATTTTGTTCCTAAACAGTCTACAGGCTTGTTGCAGTGCAACAATATCAATATTTATTCTACGATGACACAAACAGGTCCCAGCTAAGAGTGGCACTCCCTAGGGTTCAGTGTTATAGAAAAACTTTTAAAAGACTTTAATATCATCCCTTGTAAACATACATATGAGAGAGCCAGCACAAGGAAGGAAGCAGTGGACTGGTCCCAATTTAAGAAGAAAAAAACCCATGAACTATCCCGAGGTCACACTACAGCAGAGCCAAGAACTGAGCATTGTTTTTAATAAAACTAATGAAATATACATATATATTGTTGGGACCAGTACTGTTTAATATGTTCATCAATGACATAGACAGTGGGATCAAGTGCACCCTCAGAAAATTTGCAGACAATACCAAGCTGAATGGTGCAGTTGACACATGCCTGAGGGGCGGGATGCCATCCAGAGGGACCTGGACAAGCTCAAGAAGTGGGCCCCTGTGAAGCTCATGACGTTCAACAAGGACAAGTGCAGGGTCCTGCACCTGGCTCAGGGCAACTTCCAGTATCAATACAGGCTGGGGGATAAAGGGGTTGAGAGCAGCCTTGATGAGAATGACTTGGGGCTACTGGTGGATGAGGAGCTCAACATGAGCCAGCAAAGTGCTCTCACATCCCAGAAAGCCAACCATATCCTGGGCTGCATCAAAAGAAGCATGGCCAGCAGGTCAAGAGAGCTGATTCTGCTCCTCTGCTCCTCTCTGGTGAGACCCCACCTGGAGCACTGTGTCCAGCTCTGGAGCACTGTGTCCAGCTCTGGAGCCCTCAGCGCAGGAAAGACATGGACCTGTTGGAACGGGTCCAGAGGAGGGCCACAAAAATGATCAGAGGGCTGGAGCACCTCTCCTGTGAGGACAGGTTGAAAGAGTCGGTGTTGTTCAGCCTGGAGAAGAGAAGGCTCCAGCGAGATGCTGTTGTGGGCTTCCAGTACTTAAACGGGGTGTTTAAGAAAGATGGGGACAGACATTTTAGTAGAGCCTATTGCAATAGGACAAGGGGTAATGGTTTTAAACTAGAAGAGGGAAGATTTAGACTGGATAGAAGCAAGGATTTTTTTACAATGAGGGTGGTGAAACACTGGCCCAGGTTGCCCAGAGAGGTAGTAGGTGCCCCATCCCTGGAAACATTCAAGGTCAGGTTGGATGGGGCTCTGAGCAATCTGATCTGATTGAAGGTGGCCCTGCTCCTTGCAGGGGGGCAGACTAGATGACCTTTAAAGGGCCCTTCCAAACCAGTCTATTTTATATTTCTATGATTCTATAAACAAACCACACATGCCAATTTTATTGACGTGTTAGAAGTGGTGCCACATTCTCGACTGTCTCCACTGCTGTGGTCCCCCACACGAGCAGAAAATGAAACTGTTTCACTTTTAACTAAATGCAAAGCCATTGAAAGAATCAATGACAATCAAGAAAATTAGTAAGAAGAGGTAAAACAAGTAAAGTAAAGATCTGGACATTAAGAACTTCTGTGCTGAACAGACATTAACATTACAAGAGAGAAAATAATATCTATGTAATAGCAAAATGTTTTTGCTTCCAATAAATCAGGTGACTGATTTCCCTGTTACTGTATCAACTAAACTACTGAATGGGATCATCAGAAGACGATCTGTTTATGACAATGTTAAAAATCTGCCTAGCAAATATTGCTATAATTTCTTTGTCTTTCCCCCCCTGTATATTTCAGTCTCCCTACCCTGTGATCCAGAATTCCTCCTTTTTTTTTCTTTTTTCTCCCTTTTTGTACCCAATTTTTTTGTTTTCATCAGATACTAGTCCTTCCTCTCCATTATAGCTCTCACACCCTACTTAAGATTCATGCCAGATCTTGCCTGTCTTTCACACTTTTAAGCACTTTTAGTCTCTCATGTTGGTGCTTATTCCAGGTTCTAATAGCACTAACACAGTTTCCGTTAGGAGCCATCTCAGCTGCGATGCTGCAGCATCCTGAAGTGACACAGGGGGGTTGCAGTGTCATATCTGTCAGGGCCCACTGAGCAACCTTGTGGTCAGAAATGAATCCTGCTGAAGGAGCTAGTTAACTGTCTATTGGAAAATAATTGATAAATGTGAAAGGGAAAACCATACCAAATACTTTTTTTTTTTTTTCTTTTCCTGGCAATCACAGGTTATCTCTGGAAGGCATGATGAAAAAGGAGAGGCAAATAAGAAATACTGTTTGGTTGTTTTTTTTTTTTTTTTTATTCAGAAGACTTCACAGCAAAAGTTCAGAGTCGAAAAGGAAAAACAGAGTTCAGAGGAAAAACTGGTCCTATTAATTTATTTGGGGTTTTTTATTTATTTATAGCATACAAAGAAGGGTCAAGATAAGCTTCTGGTTTTAAAATGGGAAACTGTCTGGAGATGGGATGTTTTCTTCTGGTGCAAGTACCCGCATGGGTACACACACATATGTTTTATCCTTCCCTTGATATCCAGCACAGAGGAGATGTGGACCGATTCCTACCTGCTGTTACAGGCTTTTGAAATTCTCCCTCGGTCTGATCTGAGATGGCAATTTCACTGTAAATAGGCCCTTGCATCTCAGTTAACTCTGTGAGCAATGTGGACCATCATGAACAAGATGCTTTACTGGCAGAAGTGGAAGGAGAAATTCCACCAATGAATTTCATCCTTGATATGCCGTGGTGGCTGAAAATCTCACGGAAGTCTCCAGAAAATCAATTAAACACCAGGCGCTCATCTAGACTCCCTTCATCTCTGCGTATGGCCCATAGTAATGAAAGGTGCCAAACACTGTCACCCTCTAGAGGTTCTACTTAGCCCATATTGCAAAACCTTCAGCCTGCTTGTTACCTAAGCCTTTGACTGAAAACGAGGATTTGGATCCCAATGAGGGCTCAGTTTATTATTCTGTAATAATAATAATAGATAATCTGTTGCATTCAAAAATTGAGCCTTGATTGCAAAAGGCACAGATCTCCCCAAAACCCCAGAGAGGCATTTTCTTGTTCACATTTTAAAAATAGTTGTAATTTCATCACAAACCCCTTAATCCTCCATTACAAACTGATGCATGAGAAAAAAAGCAATCAGATCTGAAATATACCTTCTCCCGTTTTGTTAAATATCTCAGTCGAAACCTCACATATTGACTTTAATTTCCAGGGAATTATCCCTTGGAATATCCCCAAATCTTGTTGCCCAGTTGTTTTTTTATCTCGCTGAAACATTGCCTGTTTATTTCAGCTGTTCCCTGATGCTGAAATAGTACAGTATTTGATTCCTTTACCTAATATTGATGAGATTCAAGTCTCCAAAGATTTGGATGTTTAAATACAAAAAGTTTTAGTTCAATCCCATCTCACATAAACTATTATTGATAAGACCAGAGTCACACACAGATGACTGTCACTCAGGTGTTTATGGAGACAGAAATAAAAATCCCATTCCACCTCACTGTTAATCAGTCTCTGTCACTCCACCAAGTTCTTTCATCTGATAAGCTACATTGTGGCCAGGAGAAAGGAAAAAAAGAATCCCGTAAATGGAAGCCCTGCAGCCCAAACAGTCAGACTGAAGGAAACGCAGCACCAGGAGGAATACAGCTGTGCCTGGCAGCTGCAGGTTTTCAGGCCAGCACATGTCACTCAAACAACCGCCACAGCCGGAGGTGTGCCGGCCTGTTTCTCCAGCTCACCAACAGCACTATGCTATAGCCACTTGTCCTCAGACCCTTCTCAAATGTGTCATTTTGCTCGTTCAAGCCACAAAACACTCTCACAGTCTGAATTTATGTCTTTCCTTGCCCTTCTTGCCACTCAACTGAGCCAATCCCCATCATAAGCCCTGTCACACTGAGACCATCCCTGCTAGCTCTGATCTGTCAGCAGAGACCTGGACTGTAAGAGCTAGCCAGGAAGGTAGCTAATCCATCACAGGTGGCCCAGGCATTGTTCCCATTAAAGGCTCATCTGGTTTATGATAGGTCTAAATTATATCCCAAAGGCTGTCCTCACCACCACAATGCTCAGGACTGAGCCCGCGCTCCAACCCAGGCTCCCTGTGGTCACCCACACTGCTGATGTTTGCTCATCTCCTGTGCTGATTTGGGATCAAGTCAACCCTATCTTCTTGTCAGGGACATAGACTGGGTATTTGTGATAGCTTGAGATGCACAGCTGGTGGCTGGGTAAATGCAGTTGGCACAGTATCCTGCCACACACTGTGTCCAGACACAGGGTTGACTCTTTTCCCATGTGACACTGAGGGTGAGCTGTTAAGCACCAATGTGTCCCCACAGATAGATCCAGATTCCTGCTTCTCTGGTTTGGAGGGTTTGTGGACAGTATTTCTGAGATCAATGAAAAGCCACAAAAGACTTTCTAAGTCGGAGTGCCCTGGCCTACCAGAAATTAGAGATGACTCAAGAAGCAGAAAAATACCAGGGGCTACCAGCAGCTCTGGACCAGGCAGAAGAGGAGAAAGACCATGAGAGACAGCTCTGGTGGAGATACCTAGGCACGAGACCTTGGGTGGTGCTAGAAGTTTTGCTAGCACTCGTAGAAATCATCTTCTGGTGTTGATATTAGGGCTAACCTTGCTGCAGAAGAGAGGAGTGGAGGAGAATGAAGCTCCTTTGGAGACTGGCACAGAACAAGAGCTAGATAGAATGTCTCTAATATCTCCAAACACAAATAAGATAAATTGCACCGAATGCAAACTTGCCAATTTCTTCTGGGATGCTGCCATGAAGATAAACAAAGGTCAACAACAAGGTAATTATATCAATAAACAGAAGGAAGAGTAAAGGGAGTAACATAAAGAAAGAGTAAAGAGACAACCTGGTGTGAACCCAGTGCAAAGAAGAAAGGAACATTACTAGAGAATCCTTGTTCTTCAGAAGAATGTGTTTGAGCTTTGTAGGGAAAACTTGATGAGTGAGCCTGATATAAAAAATTCTGTGGTCACGCACTGTGTTTCTAACTGGCCCAGGAACTGGGAAGGTGGGGAGGAAGGCAAGAGGTTTGTTTTAGGGTGCACCATGAGTGAAAACACTGTGTAACCCCAGTCCTTCTGACTTATGTTCACAGTTTACATTGGCTCCTTACGAGGCAGAAGTAAGTATATCACAGCCTGCACTTCCCTCATGGGAGCTGGAACAGAAATGGATTGGAAAAAAGTTGGCCCAAAGTGCCCTGTTCACCAATTTTAATGGCATGGCTCCTGCTGGGCTAGCAAATGTTCTGTAACAAGCAGCAGACTGCAACAATGCATATGGCATTTGGGACACTGCTGTGCAAGTGATTATTTTAATTTTTTTTCATGAAGAGCCCAGCTGGAGAGTGTGAGCCAGTGTTTTCCAGGTAGGATATATGACTCAGAGCAAGAAGGGGTTTCTGATAAAGCCATGCACTTTTTGATCTCCTGACACAGTGAATGTTCCTGTCTGAGAGAGGGAAGGGGATGTCAACATTGCTCAAGGTAGATGGGGACATCTGGTGACTTGTCCAGCATCCACACACTCAACATAACTTATATTAATATTCATTGTAGTCCCACAAAGGCTGTGATTGAGTGGCAACTTTTAAAATTCAGATACTTATAAATCCCTTCACACAGGCAATATATAATTAACAAATGCCATTTTGGTCATTGGATAGCTGGGAGAGATTCACCTAGTGACGTTGTTGATTGTTACCGATGTTGTTGATGTTGGTGTTGATGCCTAATGGTACCATTTACCCTTTTTTTGATGCTGCTTGACATAGACTTCTCTCTACCAATTCTTCATCCTCTGGTGAGAGAGTCAAGCAGACATATTCAGAAGAATAATAGCTGTTGTATGGGCCCTTTGGTACTCCAAAATAGTGTGTCGACATTATTGTGAAAGACAGTGTCTGGCATATTTTGCTAAACTTCTGTTACAGAAGTTGTGCATTTCCTGTTTGTTTTCTGCATTATACATATATTTCAGTCCAGCAAACACAAGGCTTTTTCCTCCAGGACTGCTGTTGCTCCTGGAGTGGGCTGCAATGGGCCCAGGCCACAATCCCGATTCCTGTCATCTCAGCAAAAGTATATGGAAATGCCACTCATGGATTGTGAATGCTGTTTATTCGAGACATGACAGATTTGGATACAGCACTTTGAAAGGCCATGAAGTAGGTGGTTCAGATGATTCAGGTCAGGTGTGAGGCTTACAAAAGCCAGTCACAGATGAATGTAAAGATCTGTAGGATAGCAGCTGGATTGAATTTCAGCCCTGTGAAAGTGCAATGTGAATACACCTAGAGAAGCCAGTGGTCAACAGGAGTCACTGGTGTTGACTCCTGGCTTCAGCTACTAAGCCTGGTGAGCTGAAGGTGTGGACTGGTCAGCAAGTGAACTTAACAGAGATGTGGCCTAGTGAACACTGAAACAACCATGAGCCAGTGGAAGTGTTGGAGAACAGCACTCCAGTGCAAGAAAGATGCACTAAACCCCATAATCCTCATATACCAGTGCACATCAGAACAGCATATAAACTTTGATGTTGACTGTACATTGAATTTACTTCATGAAGAATTTTAATAAAAATATTTCCCTTCTTACTGAAATTATATTTTAAAATTTTTATTGTATATTGGATTGATTTTAATCAACTATTATAGATCAAAATATTTATCTCAAAAAAAACTTTTTATGGATACTCTTCAATAATTTCCTGTTTCTAATTCATCGTATTTCTCTCCATCCCATTTCTTTTCATACACCATGGGTAGAAACTGAAAAAGGGCACAAATTCCGTGGAAGGCAGAAGACTGCCATGTAACAGTAGATGACTCAGGTGATGATACATTTACTTACTATCCTGTCTCATAGTGCTATTTAGAAATGAAAATATTTTTTGTTTCAGCTATTTTGTGCAGGTCTGAATTTCTGAAAAAAAAATTGATTCCATCAAATATTATCAATAGATGGAAGACATTAGCATCAGTAATATAAAACACTACTAGTACATCAGCATAACTTATTTTGCAAGGATGCAAAGTAGGAATATGAAACAGATTGTGGAAGGTAAAAGAAAATCAGGAACAAATTATTTATAAAGGAGGAGATAAAGATGTTTGCTTCTATCTTTCTTAATTAAACTTCAAATCCCATATTTTTAATAGCATTGTTTTCCAATTATTGCTTGAAAATTGTAAAAGCACCAAAAAAACCCCATATTAAATCCACAGTCAATTACAATTTATTGGAATACTCTTCTTGCTTTTCAACTCCTCCTTGTATTTTATTAAAAAAACCTCTTTTTTTACTGCGAATTATAATACCTTATATGCCCATTAAAACTACCAGCTAAGATTGGAATCAGAAATAAATTTATTTTCTCCTTCTCACCATTTCTGGAAGATATTAGACGTAATCTCATGAGTTTTGGGGGACAGTAATTACTGTAATTTAATTATCATTTTTTTTTTTTTTTTGTTTTGCCTTTCTCTAACTATGGCTTTGTTAAGGAGCTAGTTCTGTACAAATGCAAAGGCGTGGATTTCAACATCTGTTTCTTTTAACATGTTTTACAGTATTTGTTATCATCTACTTCAATTGAATTGATGTGTTAAGACCTATAACTTCATAATTACCAAGAGAGCCACAAATTTCTTAAGAGGCGAAGTACATGGTGTTAGCAAACTAAATTAAATTATGTGGTTATATTTTTTTGATTCTTGCATCCAACAGTTATCTGGGTGCAGGAGAAAGCATGATGACAATTTCTTTTTCAGATGCACAACTGAACTGACAGCCACAACTGAAGTGAAAGTGCATCTTAGAAAGTTGTTTCTGAAAAGAGCAAAACCACTAATCAGCATTTTCAACAAGAGGTGTCTTGAGTTCATCCAGGACTTTTAAGAAAAGTTATTGGTTTCTATTTTTTCCAATCTTATTTGCTTAAAACACATTTACTGGAACTCCTGTTTTCATTGAGTGATCACCACACAGATACCTTGGGAACTGGTCACCCCAAAATGGATTTGTTCAACAATTATTTGGTACATTTTAAAAATCATTTAACTATTCAAATGCTTCTTAAACCTCATGGTTTAAGTCACCTCTGTGACTAAAATCAAAACAAAAAAAACAACTCCCTCACTCCCTGAAACACGATAAGTTAAAATTTTAGCTTTTTTTAAAAAAAAATAAAAATTTGGAACCCCCCGTCAGCTCAACACAGAAGAATTAATTCACCTTTATTGCAACAGAATATTTGAGTATTTCTTTTTAGATTTTCCCTAAAACTAGTTCTGGAGTCAGACTTGAGGTGAGCAAAAATGGAAGAACATGGAGAATTTGTCTCCCCGATTTACTAATTCTAGAAGGGAAGAAAGAAGGGAATTGACTGTTGTTAAAAGGGATCATTAATTTTTCTCTAAATGGCCAAAAAAAACACCCAAACCAATAACCCCAGGACAAAAAAAAAAAACAAACTGGACTTACAGGTGATGCTTATGTTAGTATTAATCGCTGGAGTACCATTTTCTGCAATGTAATCATCAGTTATAGCAACTACCGTACAGGCATGCACAGCACAATTCATCAACAAAAACAACATCCTGATTTTAATTGATGCCTACAAGAAATTATTATTATAAATAATTGTAGTTGCTCTCTGCTAGGAAGAAAGGACTGGGGGAGAAAGAGGGAAAAAGATGGGGTGGGGGGGAAGGGGGAATGACAAGGTAATTCCAGAAATTAATGCTTCATAGATTATAAATTTATTCTAAAAATACTGAGAAATCTTCAGTTGCTGTGAAAGACTTTTGTTAGAGCTGGAATAAATCAGTATGGAACTTACAGGGCAAGTTTGCATTAAAACATCCTTGGTGGTAGGGCCTCACTCTAAACCTGGGCTAATTAGGACATGTAACACTGTTATGGCTTTGTTGTTGTGGTTTTGTTTTTATTTTTTATTTTTTCACTGGAATGCTTTTTCCTAGCTAATAAAACACGCCATGGAGATCTATTCATAGAATCACAGAATGATCGACTTTGGAAGGCACCTATGGAGGTCTTCTGGACTAAATTCCTTGCTCAAGGAGGACCACCTAGAGCCAGTTGTCCAGTATGATCTTCTAAAAACTAGTAAAGGGAAGAGTTCTGAAGTCTATCACAAGACCTTCCATCATTTCTGGAGACATAAAAATAAATATATTCTTTTAAAAAGAGCTGTTTTATCTACTGTTCTCACATAATTATATTTTGCCTTAACATTCATACAGGGGGTTTTATGCTCCAGTGTGAAATATAAGAAGGAATGTACAAGTGGAAAGGAACAAAGAACTAGTGGGGAAAAAAAAAAAAAAAGAGATTAATTATGTTTATCCTTCACCATTTATCCTCTGAGGGGAGGAAGTAAAAAAATGCCTACCTGGGTTTCTGATAAGCAATAGAGAATTTATTGATTTAAAACAGAAATTTGTTCTACATTTATCATTCCTTGGGAATAAAATCTTTCATCTGGTGACATGCAACAGAATGGGGAAAGACCTCTTCATAATCTCAGTTATGATAATATTTGTCATAACATTTGTGGGCAGGTTGTTTTGAAAAGACCAGAACATTCTAATCTCTCCACAAGCACTGAAACTGTTACATATGCGCAAGATGTTTTCATGTGCTCATAACATGCCATTGAAACAAAATTACTGCACCTCTCAATCTCTCTGTAAGAATTAATTTCTGTTTAAAATTTGCCATGTTTTCCCTAACAAAGCTCTACACTCCTAACTTTTCTTTGAATGTCTTTTCTTCTCTCTGGTTGGGATCAGAGTTTTACATTCCCTTTAAATGTCCCTTACACATAAGTTACATAGCAGTAAAAAGAGGCAAAAAGAGATTGTACATGCAACAGCTTCAATCTTAGGAGGGTCAGCTTCGTTTGCATGGATCATTGCATTTTACTCTGCAGAAGGACACTGGTGTTTTAAGAAACCTGTAGGCTCTGGGCTCCGCCTTTTAATGAACTTTAAGAAACTCCTGATGTAATTAGATAAATTTGCCTTTCTTTGCTTTAGGACAACACACAAATGCACACATAGCTGTTAGTGCTTTCAGAGGAAACTACCAATAAATCTAATACTTCTTTTCACGCTTCTTGTCATTTGTACTCAAAACCTGTACCAAATTATTCAGCAGAGATGTCTTATTTCATGGCTTTTCCACAACATCATACAGATATGGCTCTAAATAATTAACAAGGAAATCAGACCTTGTGGAGTGAGTGATGTGCACTGGAGAGGAATGGAAAACTGAGACGTTCGCTTAGGGTTGCATCTCCACTTCCCCAATGAGCCCCTGCACCCTCTTGCTGTGCATCTGGGACTACCACCAAACCCTGTCATCATCTCCCCGCTGCACGCAGTAGCATTTGTTTTGAGCTCTCCAAGGCTGGTCTTCTGACCAAGGAGCAGTGAGGCTCTTAGCAATGAACGGTGTTCCTGGGTGACTCCCCTTCCAGAGACAGCCATATAAACCCAAGTCTCCAATTCAGTACAGATCTGATGGGCTTTGCTGTGATCTGACTGGGGACCCCATTGCAGTGATAGATCAGGAGCAGAGCTGGGATGATGTGGAAAGGGAGCAGCTGGGGAGAAGCAGGGGAAGTGAAGGAGATGAGGGCAACTTAAATAAGGAATTACTTGGACATATATTACCTATGCTGTTTTTATGTAGTACAATAACTAGTTCAATGCACTCTTGGAATAATGAGGCTATCACAGATTCCCAATCATGAATCATAATAAGGAAGGTGCAGTTCCTGCCTTTTGGTTTTCCTCAGTCTACCAAAAAGGCTTAGGAATTAGTGGAACCCAGATCCTCAAAGTTATCACAACATGATGGTATGCAATTACTTTCTCATATCCGGCAAAACCCTATCAATTTGCTTTCTGAAAGAAGTGAATGTAACAGAAATGCATGATTTGGTATAAGCTCCTATTAGCTTCTGACATATGGACACATTTTCCATGTGAGGTTTATTTCTTCCTTCTGATTGATGAATTCAGGCACGCCTCAAACTGATCACTGTCTGCTCGTTCCTTGCATTATTCACCAAATTGTGACTTTACAGCTGCACTTTACTGCCATGCTTTATTTTCTCCTTGCAACCAGCAAACCAGAAGAATAACAAAGGGAACTGAATTTCACTCAGCAAATAAAGAGTGGGGGAAAAAAGGACATGCAAGGCACGATGCAAACCTTGTCACCACTATTGAACTCCCAAGTCCTACGAGTGGAAGATGAGAAGATCATCATCTGATACATCGTTCTACAGTGACATAAATAAAGGTTACTTTATGACTTTGCAGCATTGCAGTGCTTTTCTACTGACCCATTCCACCTATCCGCCAACTGAAAATCAGAGGCATCATCTGCATTTCCTGAGCAGAAGAGATATTTTTTTCCTTTCCATTTGGCCCTTTCTGATTTTTGGCCTCCTCTATGCTCTGAAGAAAAGGGACTCCAGCGTATGGTCTGAACACAATCTACACTCTCATTCTGTTCTTCTGGTGTAGTTTGGGGTGAAATGTCACATCAATGTGTAGTATGGGACAATACAATATGGGAGGGCTTAGCTAAAGACTACACCCTCAGGTGCTTTCTTCATGTATAAGTAAATTATCTCTTCATAAAGAACATGTAGGGAGAAGAAATTATTTTTAGCTTCTGAGTAGCACAAACAGCTCTTGACAAGCTGAGCAAAATGTGGATATAAAAATCATACATGTCCATTTTTTTTTCCCTGATAAAATTGTTTAGAAATGCAAAAAAAAAAAAAAAAAAAATTTGGAAGAAAGTATACAGTAGATACAGAGTAAGAGAAATGTTCAGAAAGAATAATTCACATATCTGGTTTGGGGGTTTTTGATGTTGTTTTTTTTTGGGGGGGGCAAAAAAAAAAAAAAAAAAGCAACACAACTTCCTGAATGATGATAACAGATTTTTAACTACGTTCAAAGATTTTATTTTCATTTTTTACCTTATTTCATGATATCACATGCTGACATACTACAATATGACACAGAATAGTTGAACTATTTCAGTTTAGCTTGGTAAAAATATCTAACGGCATCTGCTAGTTAGTAGTGACTGAAACAGCTTATCTGATAATCAACTTCTTTCCTGCTTCCTGCAGTGCAATGATTGAACATCTAGATGTAAGAGTCTTCTATTTGTGGTATAATTAAAGAATTTGTATTATAATGTTGAATATTTTGATAAGAAATCCCACATATGAGGACACTGAATCATCAAAGGAAGTAAGACATTTGAATCTTTACTAATAGAAGTTGCCCTTTATGATTTGGAAAATAGATAATATAGTTATTTCAACAACCACGTAGTCATTTTCAAAGTCAGCTACATTGTCAGCTACATTAACATAAAGAACAGCATTAGATCACATACCATGAAAAGATGTGAATGTGACTGAAATGCACAAACTTAAAATCAATCCATCAAGATGTTTTAGAATTTCAAAAATATTTTCCCCACTTTATTGTTCAAGAAACTTAAAAGATATTTGGTTTCACTCTAACTTAGAATGAAAACAAAGGATAAAATGTCAAAAATTCCTAGAAATTCAGAACTTCTAGCTTGGAACTTTTCTATTCTTTCTTTGGATCCTTTTGCACTGGCTTCTGTTGAAATACAAGGGAGAAGTTTTGTGCCAAGTTAACTTCAAAGCAAACTGATAGACTCCCCTTTTCTTCTTGGAATTAACCTTGTTAATTGTGGCAGGACCTCTCTTGTCTCTCTTGGTCTTGGTCCCAGCATTACTTGTTTTCTTCTGCAGCAATAATTTTTGATTATTTTGTATTCCCTGAGTTTACCTCGTATTGACTCAGCACCCACGATCCCATCATCTTAACAGAAAGAGATTCTGATAGGGACTTCACACTGCTACCTTTTGTGGGAGCCCACACAATCAGAAAAGCAGCTGGCACAAGTACATAACTCTGTTGGCCTCATCAACAAATAGCAATTGAAAATCCAGCCCTGGAGGTTCTGCACTCTCCCCTTTGGCTGCTTGATTCCTCCCTGACAGAAAAAGATCAAGCAAAATTGTGTATATTTTCTTTGTCTTCCTTGGAGCAGAGTCAAGTCCAGAGGGAAATTATAGTCTTATGACTGTGAACAGGAAAAGTGGTTAACATATGGCTCTTACATTATGGGGTCACCAGAGGGTATTGTGACACAAGCTCGTCTCAGAGCATGAACAGCTGAAGGAATATCTACCTTAGCACTTTTTCATGGCTGTTGACATGAAAATATAGATTTCTTCAGGTACTGGTATGGGTGAGAGAAACATCACCTTTGTAAGATGATAATCAATTGCAGAAAAAGCATCTTGGAATGTATCTGTTGATACGTATTGTGTATTCCCTGAAGTAGCCTATGCTGGAAGCAATCTTTTAAGCCATCCTGCTTTGCTCTGTGCAGAAACAGAAAAGTTAATTCATACCTTTGTGTAGTCTAACTTTAGATGACCCAAACAAAATGAGCAGCCTTAAATAATCTTCTTTCACTGCTGGGAAACTTTTCCTTGTACTCAGCCTCAGTATGCTGAATTTAATGTTGTAGTTATTTGGATCAGTCTTAAAACAGACAAACAAAAATTCTGCTCAAAAAGCATAGTAATTTCATGACACGCTATTAGATTATTTTAGGATTTTTTGGCTGCAAGACAGAGCTAGGAAGTTTGAAAGTTTTTTCTTTGGGTTTTTTGGTGGGGTTTGGTGTTTTGTTTTGCTTTTCTTTTTTTTTTTTTTTTTTTTTTTTTTTGAGTATTCAAAATTCAATCAGCTTGGATTTTAAAGAAGATTCCCACATGGTTTCCAAACATTTTTCTCATATTTTCCATTTTTTCTCCACTCCTAAAGAAAAGCCCATAAACCAAAACAAAGAAGCAAACAGAGGGCAGTGTAGGGAAGTTCTATCAAAACCATGGAATAAGAATGCTAAGAACAGGAATAGGATACGGTAGGATTATTATGTTTAAAAACTGGAGACATTCCAGCAGAAGATTACCAGGACATTGGGAGCGTAGGGCACAGTAACTAAAAGGTGAAGTTCAGGAAGCTCAGACTATGTAGTCTCATTAAAAGGTGGTTAAGCGAAAATCTAAACTCTGCTTTCAGCTACATGAAGAAAAGGTACAGAGATGATGGAGGATGGAGCTAAACTGTCCTCCACAGTGGCATGAGATGTAATAAGAGGCAAAAGCCTGGCATGGGGGATTCAGACTGGACACTAAGATAAACCACATCACGAGGAGGGCAGTTCAAGGCAATAACAGGCAATAGCAGAGCTGTAGACCCTCCATCCATGGAGTTTTTCACATGTTGACATGTCAAACCCCTCTGGCCCGATCCACAGATCCTAACGTTGACAATAGTTCTGCTCCAAGCAGACAGCTGCACTACATGGTTCCAGAGGCTCCTTACAACCAACATTGCTATGATTCCACTTTAACATACTGTGGAAAATACCATATAAAAGGAAGATTTCATAAATTACATGGGGATTTCTTTCATATCTCATTAAAAAAAATAAATCAACTTTTGAACGTATTTAAAAGTTCATCCTATTTTGCAATGATGTCTGATGAGAATTGGATAAACAACATCATAAAATGGAGCATGCAAAAAGCAAAACGCAATGATCGAGGCTACAATTCTCAAACAAAAGTATTATTATTTCCTTTAAAACCAATCATCTTTTCACAGGGCTCCTTACCCTCAAAGAAATACTTGCTACATGAGTGATATTGTTGCATTGGATACAAATGCAACCCATCTGGAGAAAATGTCTCAGGGAACCAGCTGTTGAACCAGCAAGAAGGCTTTCTTTGGGCCACTCTGTTCTGGCTGAGAAAATACTAAGTCCCTTTAATTAGCACTCTGCTAAATGGAATTTGGATTCCCGTCCCGCTGTTGTATACAAGATGAAAAGGTACCCTCCATCTTTCCACACCCCCAGGACACTCTTTCTCTTGGTATAATAATTGTTACAATGCAGCTGTAATGACTACAGCTGGGCAACATTTTCCTAACAAACCAGAAATAATTTGCAAAGCTTTCAGCAATCTTGGGCCAACTTCTGGCTGGTTTTCAGTCAACCTGAGTCCTTATTCTGGGCACATTCCTATGCCAGATTTTGGCTGAAACTTGTCCAGGAACATTTATGCCAGGAAGGGTTTTTCAATGTCACCTGGAAGTCACGCCAGCCAGTTGATTTTGTGTTTACAAAGACTTAGCAAGGCAATATTCAGTAGTTTCAGATGAGATATATTTTTGAGCCTCTTCAGAATGGAGCTAAGATCCAAGACTCTTAAGTATGAACCTACAGAATATAAACTAAAAATAATAATAGGGTGTCCTTTAAACCCTCTGGCACAGAAATCCTCTGTTTCACATTGCCTCAACTGGATTTTCTTTGCTCGTATTTAGTTAAGTCTATATTTTTCAAAGGACTGTTACAGGTAACTTTTTGGTTTTGCTTGCCTTTTTACAGTAAATAAGTTTAAGCCCACAAATTCAAGACTATCCCCTGAGACAAGTGCGGTTAGCTGTGAAGTGGAGGAGAAAACTCCAAGTGTAACAGAATGTTCCCTTTGCCTGACATGTCTCCTTTAATTTTCATAAGCGCCTTACTCAGCTATCTGTACACAGCTGTCTAGGAAGCAGATTGTAAACAAGCTTCAGATAGCCCAGCAGCTGTAATACAATTTCAGACCTTCTTTCTCCAAAATCTGTATCAGATACATGTTTGTGCGTGTAAACATATATACACGCATGTGTGTGTTTAAATATATATATCTCCATATGTATATATGGAGAGAAAGGGGGAGGGAGAAGTGAGGAAAGACATATCCATTAATGAAATCTTGAGTCTCTCTTTGACAATAAAATAGACTATGCACTTGGAATAAAAGCAGACAAAATCAAACATGAGGAAAAACTCCAAATTTTGAATAAAGCTGTGTCAGCTGTTTGAATGATACGTATTCAGAGAGTTGAATTAGCTAATAAATGCACAGAACTACTGACAGCTATTAGAAAATGTTATGGAGAAGTTCCAGAGATTTAGACACCGTATCAATCTTCCAGCATTTGACCCTGATAATTACTGCTTTGTAAGTCTAATTTCCAACCCTTCTACACAACAGAATGAGTTTCAAGAAAAAAAAAAAAAAAAAACACAACACCAGACAAATAAAAATAAAAGCCCAACCATGTAGAGGGTATCAGATCTATGACTAATAAGCTCTGTGAGTTTACAGAAAAACAAATCATAGCAGTCAAACTTGATTGCTTTTCTCGAGAACTCAGCGAATGAAATTAAAAAAAAAAAAAAAAACAACAATAACAGAACGGAGAACATACCTGGATTACAGTAAAACACTGGTTATGACACCACAATCATTAAAGTCATTTTGAATATGAAAATTGTCAGGTAGAGCAGAAACAGGCCACAGAAGATAATGACAGTGGAGTAGAAAGTTTGTGGGATGCGTCTAAAACAGCACAGGAATCAACAACAGGCTGAGCCTCATCAGCCTCCCCAGCAGTGACTTGACGAAAGGAGTTGAGCAGAGTATAGAAGACATTTGTGGCAAGGGATGCT
Organism: Alca torda; assembly: GCA_008658365.1. Taxonomy (NCBI): domain Eukaryota; kingdom Metazoa; phylum Chordata; class Aves; order Charadriiformes; family Alcidae; genus Alca; species Alca torda. The sequence continues at coordinate 157,575,251 of CM018077.1, read as the reverse complement.
GCAAGCACTTGTGGACTAAAAGTTCGAGCTAGTCTACTCAGCAGCTATATAGGCTGACAGCAAATAATTAACCTACATCCATGTTACAAAAATACAAGGCATTATGCTACTGTGGCATGAGCAAACATGGCATCACGCTGGGAATGATAACACCTGAGCATTAATCTTAGCTCTGCTGCAGATTTTAGGTATGATGGTGGGCCAGGCCTCTTAACTTTTTTGAGTGTCTCTTTTTTCTCCAGCTGTCAGCTGTTTGATGAATGCAAGCTGTACACATTCTTCGTAACAGGAAACATTTTCATTCAGCATTTGTACAGCACCTAGCACATCAGGACAAGATCTGGACCACAGCCTCTGTCAACCCTTATCCACGCAAAAGCAAGGCACCAAACAGTCAAAATTTACTTACAGCTGGTCTAGCAAGAGGATGAATTACTGTATGACTGAACATGCCACCATATGTCCACAAAGGAATATCCACAGTTTCCCTCCACCTTCTTCCTGTTGTATTAATCATTTTTGAAACAGCATTTATTAACCATTCATTCAAATAAGGAGCAGAAAATGGATTTTGCCTACCAGAGAAAAATGCATTTCTCTCTTTCCCATGTATTTGCAAGCGTTTCCCAAGAAACGAATAAAATTCCAACAGGGCTGGGATATTTATACAAAAAAAAAATAAAAAATTATCCAGTGTTAGAATACTAATGTTAACAGAAAAATTTGGAGGGGATATTAAACTTCATGCATCAAGGATTGTTCCATTCTCCTTCACTGAAGGCTGAATTAGTTTACATTTCACACAGGGTAAGAGCTCAGTTTCAAGAGAGCAGGTAATTTATTGACATTTGAAGATGTTTATTACTGTATGGTAACATCCTCATCTCCCCTTACCTCTTTACCAGAGGACTCTTGCACAGTCTTTCTCCCTAGACCATCTTTGTATCAACCACAGCCATCAACAGGGTTCAAGACTCAGGGGGTCTCCAAATTCGGTCTTTGTACACCAAAAAGACTCTTATCCAAAAACCTCCATGAGATCATAAAACAGCAGAAACACTTGAAAATACACCCAAAAGTAAACAGCATGATACCATTTAAAGAAATAAAATTTACAGACTAACACGAACTCCTTGAGCCCAAAGCAGAATAAATATGAGCAGTACATCCATTAGCTGCAAATGAATAAAACAGTATTTATAAAATGGGTAATTTAGATCTGATTAATGTTCATAAATGTGTTTACATAAGAATTGGATATTAACCTATAGCTTTAAAGGGTTTAATTAGCCTTGGAATATTGTCTCAGTGTACAATGAAAAATAACTAATTCACAAAGGAAAATGGAAAGAAAATCTCCAAGCGCAAATGAGGTCAATTAATTAAGCAATTCACATAAATTTGAATGGTTATTTTCAGGACATTTTTGACATTTTGCACTTCCTATTCCCATCACACCAGCAAAAATACTTTTCTGTCACCCTATTTATATGATACATCAATCATCTCATGGGATCACAGAATACCAGCACACAGTGCAGTATAACAGCTTCGACACACAGGCTTTCTGAACCGTGCAGAATCTAGCATCCCATTTCCAGCTGTACTATCTTATCACCAGCAGATGCATTTACAGGCTGTTATAGCTTCATTCTTACCTCCAAATGGAGAAAAGAATATGAAATATGACTTCATCTCCATTACATTTTTACATCCTGAATACCAAACAGATGGTAACAATTACAGATGGGAGTACATTTCTCACACAAGAAGCCAAATGCTGCATAGCTCACCAGCTGAAATCTGGAACGAGTTGCTTAATGCATTTAGTTTATCCACATCTAAATTGGTGAAAAAGGGTAGAGGAATTTGGCCTAAGAGTTACATATTATTACCATGGTTACCTTGGGAATACTACAGCAGCAACCTCCTCTTAATACAGCTGTGTTTGCACAGGTCCTTTGGTTTCTTTCTATTCTCCCTGTAACAACCAAGGCAAATTTACTAACTCAGATGTAAGCGGAAAGTAATTTGCTTCAGAATGGAGACCCTTCTGTGGCAATTCCTGTATATACTTATTTCCCAGAGTAGTGCCCAGCAGGAGTAAGAGGCTGTAGCACAGTCTGGATTGCTCTCTACTGGCTGAGCTGTGTCGATCCACCAGACCGAAGTCACAATTCAAGAGCTGAGGGAGCGCTGAGAGTGTCGCTTCCCAGAATCACCAAAACTTCAGGTCACTGGTGTGCCACCAGCTCAGGACCAGAAGCGAAAGCTGAAATTGCTGAAACAGCCTCTTCTCTCCTTTCGTCTCCAACTCCACAACCTATCTGAAGTGTATATTTCTCTGGTTCATGTCTGCTTTGATAAAAATAATGTGGGACCTTTATCCAAGGCTGTCAAATAAACTTAATGCCACAAAGTTAGATTTCATATGATGCAATATTGCACCTACTCTGACATATATTTTACAATACATTTTACAGTATTTTTCATGGACTGCAGTACTGAGAACAGTGATTAATTTATTGAGTCTTTCTATTTTGTCCCCCATCTGTTTAATATAGTCATCAGTGAGTTTCTGAATGCTGTATTTCTTTATTTATATAGTGATTCCTAGGCCATAGTTTCAACTGGTGCAAATAGGCATTTGGTTAACTGAAACCAATGAAATAAAAGAGCTTTACGCCAGTTGAGAATCAGGCTTTTGTACCTATACGTGTCAAGTGTTAGCATGGAACAGAAAATATGAAGTAAATATAATTAAAATAAACACTAAAGAAACTAGTAAGAAATATTTTTCGTTTGCTTCATTTTGTATCACTCAGGGTTGGGTGATACATTTACAATGAAGGTGGTGAAACCCTGTCGCAGGTTGCCATGGGAGGTGGTAGATGCCCCATACCTGGAAACATTCATGGTCAGGTTGGATGGGACTCTGAGCAACCTGATCTAGTTGAAGATGTCCCTGCTCTTTACAGGGACATTGGACTAGAAGACACCTAGCTGAAAAGTAAAATTATTGATAAGAAAATTGCTTCTGTTTTACCTCAAACCAGGACAATGACCTTTAAAAGTCCCTTCCAATTCAAACCCTTCTATGATTCTATGATAGCTGAGATTTTGAAAAGATCCATTTCAAAATTGATGCTAACATGAAAATCTTGAAACATGTATGCACTGGAATCTGTAAAACTTTCAGGGCCTGAAAGAATGCATTTCAATTACTTCACGATGTTTCATTTGACTTTTATTCATTTTAATGACTGCGTTTCTTTGTCTATAGATCTACACACATTTCAAAATAAAAACAACTTCAACTCAAATAAGATCAAAAATGTTCATTTAAAAAATGTCATTTTTCTTCAATTTCAACGTTTGTCCCATTGCTATTTTTGCCAGATTGGGCCTTTTCATACAAGCATTTGTGACTGAACCATTCTAATATGACTGAGGAGATAAACAGAACCCTTTCCCAAACCTCTTGCTTTTCTTCTTTTATACATAATTGCAAAATTCTTATAACCTAACAAGTAAGCTTTCTTTCACTTAATGCCTTGCCAGCCCATTTTGCTTTCTTTATGCTGCTAAGTACCACTAAGTCACTAAGTCTCTCAGGTATATTATTGTAATCGTTAAAAAATAGCAGCAGCAGACGTTACTTCCCCAACTTCCACGCGCTGATGGGTTCTCTATAGAGCAGCACCCACAGTGTTTCCATCTGTCTCAGGCTCAGCCTCCTCATGTAGAAAGCAGCACTTCCAAAGAGCTTACAAGAAAAGATACATTAAGGAAAGAAGAAGTGATTAAGACAACCAACAGTTGGTAAAACATCAGAGAAGATCTGTGAAATCAGGACACACACTTTTCCTAAATTTTGTCTGTTCCTCCTGAAATGCTTGAGGGCTGAGTGTGTTTTGGTTAAAACTTCCCAGTGAAACCTACTTTATCACACCATGGATCACTGAAAGAAGAATTCCCTCCTCTTGACAACTTTGTTATCAAGCAGAAATCCTTGTGACCTGGTTGGAATTCCTAGCAATAAACATGAAAAAAAGAACCCCCTCGCAACACTGTCGTCAATTTAGTCATGAAACTATTTACCAGGGGTGCAAGTGTCTTCTTGAACCCAAGATTTCCTCACACTTTGGGTTAGTGCTTGCAGCTTGAATGCTTACTGTCAGGGTGCTTATTCTAGTCTTTTTCCACCCCTTTCCATGAGAAACTTGGAAGACTTTACTATATTCCTGTTGGGGCAACAACAACAACAACAAAAGTTCAACATGTTTTACAAAATGGTAATAATCTTATTTTCCCAGCTGTAATTCAATGTACAATCTAATCTGAGGAATTTAAAAACTGCAATATCTGTTATAAGATTTATGACCCTCTGGGAATTACTCCTTGACTCTTGAGAGGAAACAAAGTTGAAAGGCATGCCTGGTGAGCTAAAATTCAGCTGCACTGTGGAGAGAAATGCAGATCCAAGCTTGCCTTTTCAGGATGAAGGCAACACTTTTATCTGTTGCGCTGTTTGCAGCAAAAATAGCTGACATGCTGTGACAGAGGGTTAAGATTTAAAGGAAGTATGGGCTTTCTGGAGAAGTTACTCAAGAAAGACAGTTTAAAATTGTCTGTTATCTGCCTGTATATTTGGCCATTCTTATGCCCTTAAAGCTCATGTTTCATTTGTTGAAGTGTGGAGGATCAATATGCCACAACATCTTGCAATATATGAGCTGCTTTCTGGCACAGATGCACGCAAAAAGCACGCAGATCTCTCTACAAAAGTGAACGCAAAGCCTGTGTTGTGTTGTGACAGAACGTATAGTCCTCGTTCTCCAAACCCATCACCTCCATGGTACTCACTCTCCTTCCACATTCCCTCCTCTCCCAGAATAACTAGAATCAACACTTATTAAGTTGATATTTTTCAGAAATAGGTGCCATGCTTTCCATGTACGATTCTTGCTCCTGGGCACCTAACGGCTGCTCTGTGCCCTGGCTATGAATTTCACAAACATGTGTGTTAGCAAAGGTGTAAACTACAGCTGGAAAATATATCACCTTATTGCTAAGCACTGATGTCTAGGGGCAGACATAGTTCCAGGCAAAGATACAGATTTATATAGAATTTGGCAAAAATTATTTTGGTCTGTAAAGGGTTTAAATGCACATACTACAAGGTTTTCCTTCAAAGTCTCTGCAGACTCCCCAGCTATGTCTTAACTGATAAATCAGAGACAGGGCACAAGTCTGAACACTGTCCTTGAGATTGTCACTACAGATTAATTACTAGCAAAGTCCCTGGCATGGGTTTTGCCCAGGCCAAGTAACATTCTCTCAGGAAAAGCCCAGGTATGTTTGGGGATTTTTCTCAATAGGCTGTATGGATGAGGCTGCGCTGTTTTGAAGGGGGAGAGAATGAACTGTATGCATATGAATGGAGCTATGTCACTTACCTTCAGAGCCAGGAAGCAAGACCTTTCCCATGTGATCTGCGCTTTTAGACAAAAATAGCCTTAGTGTAGTGACGAAAATGTAGCTTGAGGTTATACTGGCTGCTTGAGTGTTGGAGGATCGTGTAGGGTCAGGACACACAAACCTGGTAGACACACACTCATTCTGGCACTTGGGAGGGTTCGTGCAGTGTGTCAAACACAAAAAGAAAGCCTACAGAGGGTGGGAGCAAGGACAGGTAGCCTGGAAGGAACACAGAGACCTTGTCCAAGCAGCCAGGGATCAGGTTACGAAAGCTGAAGCCCAGATAGAGTTAAATCTGGCCAGGGACATCAAGGGCAACAATAAATGCTTCTACAGGTACATCAGTGATAAAAGGAAGACTAGGGAAAATGTGGGCCCTCTCCGGAAAGAAACAGGAGACATGGTCACCTGTGTGGAGGAGGTCGAGGTACTGAATGACTTTTTGGCCTCAGCCTTCACCAGGAAGTGCTCTAGCCACACCCCCCAAGTCACAGAAGGCAAAGGTAGGGACTGGAAGAATGAAGAACTGCCCACTGTAAGAGAAGATCAAGTTCAAGACCATCTGAGGAACCTGAAGGTGTACAAATCCATGGGACCTGATGGGATGCATCTGCTGGTCCTGAGGGAACTGGTGGATGAAGTTGATAAGCCACTGTCCATCATATTTGAGAAGTTGTGGCAGTTTGTTCCATTACTATCAAAAAAAGTATCAGCTATCCCCAAGAGCAATGAACCAAAACAGAGGCAGCATGGCCATTATGTGAGAAGGTGACAGGGATTACTCCTGGCCTTTCCCCATAAAAAGTGAGATGGGATTTGGGAAAGGCATGAAACCTTCTAAACCCAGGAATAAACCCACAAGAGAAGCAGAAGGAGCCCTGAGCCAAACACAGATGATGAAAACTGGAGGGGGCAGCAGCATAAAACAGGACAGCAGAGTTTACCAGTAATCCTACCTAACACCACCAGATTGCCCCTAGTAGAGTCATGGCTCAAATGAAATCAAAGATGACTACATTTACTGAGGGCTTGATCCAGGGTCCTTTCTCTCCCAAAGCTTCGTACAGAGCTGAGAGAAACTGAAGAAATCTTCTGTCCTCTCTCGCTTTCATGCTAAAATTCTTTGACAAAAGGAACTCCTCAAGGGTGTTTCAATAGTTTAACCTGAAGAGTGGCTAAGCATGAAATGGATGCTATTGGACTAACAGCTTCTGTGTGAGTGTTCAGAGGTAATGGAATAGCAACCAAATGCATTGAGCAGGAAAAAAAAAAATGCTGAGATAAGTGAGTTTGGGGTGATCTATGAGTGAATTTCTGGGTTTTCCGCAGGACTAGAGAGTTTCATAAAGGTCTATATGAAGGTGTGATAATGTTTTCATCTATTTATCATGTAAATTAGAGAAACAAGTATTGAGAGGAGAAGAAAGATACATTTCTTAATTAGAAATTTATGGAAGTTTTTCCCACGATGAAAAGATAGAGTTACTTTTACCTGGGAGGTATTTGTAATAACGCAGCGACACAGTGCTATCTTGTATATGATTTTGTTGTGATTAAGCCACTTTTGTTACAAGCAGCTACATCAGACGACCTCCAAAATATGAAAACAATCACTCTTCACTAGCATTTTCTAAGTCTCAGCTTTGGCAGACAGACTCACCAGCCTCAGGTGCTACTCCAGCCATCTCCCCATGCCTTAATCATTTCACTCTCTGCTTGAATTGTAAGCCTGAGAGCACCTGAATGCCTCCTGGCTGGTGGCAGCCAGACTGACTTTGTGAAGTTTGGAAGAAGACAAGAAGCTGGTTAAGCTTGTGAGATCGAATTAAATGGGTGACAGTGAAACCTGCTGACACGACTCCTTAGAAGAAACATGGGAGGTTTCTAGATAGTAGCTCGACCTGACAGCTTCTTACAGTTTTTCTGTTTGTCCTTGGAAAGAAAGAAGAAAAAAAAAAAAAAAAAACCAAAACAAAACCTAACCCCACAACAATACCTTTTCCAGGAAATGTTTAGTTTGTTTAGATACCAGCTTTTGTTTACTAAAGAATCTTTAAAAACTCCTCATGAGGGACATTATTAAATGTCTTTTGGTAATACTGTCTGTGTACTGAAATTTCCAAAGGTATTTGAAAAGGTCCATTAACAAACAAGTTTGATGAATTTAAATTACTGTGTGATAAGAGGGAACATTTTCACTCTGAGACTTCCTGAGCCAGAGATGGTGGGGGGTTTTTAATAGCTTTGATAAGCTTTTCTTCCCTTTGTTAATTTTTTTTCACTTATTTTTGGGGCTTCTACAGTGTCATTTTTAGTAGATATCTATTTGCAATAGAAGACGCAATCAACTACCATTTCCTACTTATCTTCTCCAGGCCAGTCATGACCATATAGAAATCACAACTTCTGCTGTTCAACCACCTCTTTGCAAAATCGTTTTTCTCCTTTTCTCTTAGAATCTGCAGCTGGCCACTTTCAGAGAAATGATACTGGGTTACAAGGACCTATAATCTGACAAAAAGAGTAGGGTTTATGTTCACATGTAACACAAAACTGTTAACTCTATCTATACTAGTGATGAATTGAAAACATTGGTACCTGGAAAGTGTTATGCTGCAGGTTATGGCACCACATCCCTGTAGCAGATGGGGGAATCTCACACTGTCCCTTGGTTGTATATTGTATATTGTGTGGAAGGTCCACTGCAATCTGCAGCTACAAGGACCTCCAAAAGGGGCATTGATAGCCTCTTTGAGACCCAGGGTCAGGTTCCCCACTAATATAAGCCAACACTGTGGCATCAAAGTTTAAACCAGAGGAGTTCCTGTTTCATTTTACACCATGGAGCTAATTTGGAGCTTATGAAAGCTCCACTGAAGTTAATAAAAGTCATCCCTCTGCAGCGTTTGTTCATCATTCACTACTTAAGGTTGTTTTTTGGGGTGTAACCCACAAGGGATGATCACAAGTCACTGCTTGACTGAAGTTAAAGGTTATTCTGCTTTCTTCAGTATTGTGTTTTTGTTGGGATTCCTCTGATGGGTTTTCTGCTATTTACTATTAATTGTTTAACTGCAGCATAACCTATTGAAACCCTTTTCTGGGAAACTGCTGATGACACTCCTTGGCTCCTAGGTATGGCTGGCTTTATTAACTTTCAGATCAACTGGCCAGCCAGGGGATTCACTGAGGTAGACTGTAAATCCTAGCTGATATCCCTAAATGCAATGTGTTTTCTAGCACTAATTTAACCCTGTTTTTACAAGAGAGTAATGTACACAGACTCAAAGATCTGCTTCTACAGATGAATATTTTAAGGTTCTTTGTGTCAGATCCTTGCAAAGTTTCTGATGAACCCAAGTAGGAGCTGAAGCCGTGAGCCATATGTGTATGAAGTTTGGAGGTTGTTTTTCACAGCTTGACACAGGGGACAATCTCACTAGATTTCTAAGTAAAGCACAAGAAACAGACTGAAAATAAGAATGTCAAAATCACTCGCTCTTGCATCAGCCTTCTCTGACACTTGATAGCGTTGAAGCTTCATAAATAAAAGGGTGACATTCTCAGTATTCCGGTTTAATGGGGATCTCTTTCATGTCACACATTTAAAACCATGTTTTCCCTTTGTAAACAAAACTAGAGTCTCTGCTTTCCTCTCCCAGTGAAAGATTTCATGATTTTTCCTTAACGCCCATTCTAAAGAGTAGTTCAGATTCACTGAAAATAAAAATGAAGGGGAAAATGAAAGAGGAAGGAGAAAAAGAAAGATGATGAGCAAGGCCTTATGCACCCATAATTTTATTTTGTTGAACCTGGAACAACCACAGTTCTCCTGTACTAAAAATACAGGATATTCATCAAGGTTATCTGCCATAAGTACCCAGCACACTATCAAAGCTGTATTGCACATCTGCAGTACTTTCTAATTCAAGGTTTCCTAAACAGCACTGAGCAACCACAACACTTCCTCCTTTTGTATGTTACACTTGCAGTTTAGCATGGAAATATTTATGTGGCAAACCTCAAATAAAAACAATCTTAGGAATACCCTTTGTAAGATGAAGACTGCACAGAAACTGGAGATTCACTTTCCCTGCTGTTTGTGACACATTTTTCCATCAGTGTTTCCAGAAGGTTATATATTCTTTTTTAATTACAGAAATCTTCAAAACATTCCCAAAGCTTATTAGTTTTTCCTTCTTCCATTCACAGCTGTAATGCATTTCAGAGACATTTTGACATTCCCTTTGACATGTTTGACAGGAGACTGATATCATGTTGCTGTGTTTTTCCATCCTCCTCATGTGCTGATTAAAAATAGCATAATAGTAAATAGCTCAGATGAAGAATGTTTTTATCCCAAGAAAATAAATCATTTACCATGGATGGGCAAACCTGTTTGACTGAAAAAAAAAAAAAAATCATTGATACTGCAGTCAGAGAGCCTCTTCAGCATTCATTTGAAACAAACCTGAATTCTGAATCCTTCATGAAAGACTGTTTACAAAAAATGAGAAAAAATCTTATAGAAATAATTTTAAGCAGCCTTATTTTAAAAGCTTTATTTTTTTTTTTTCATACCTATACTTGTCTGTGTATACTATGCAAGACCAGTAATTAAGGATTTTTTCTAATAAATCCAACAGGGGGTAATCAACAGGGTTTTAATCCATGACTAAAATCCACTAAGAAAAGTTTATATGGAAGATAATACCTTTCTTTTTTTTAATTTATTTTAACTTACTGCTATAGATCATGGGGAAAAAAATGGAGACACTTTTGTGTTCAGAACTTCTTCATATCTGAAACAGAAATAGTAGAATTCAGGTTACGCATAGGTTTAGTGTCTTAATCAGATCAGCAAATTGACATAAGTACGGTTGGTACTTCATCAGAAAGAAATATTCTTGAGCATGGCAGAGTGACACAGAGAAAATGGGATTGTCTCAGAACTTCTAACCACAAGCAAAAATAAACATAAAATGCTAGCTCCCTAGAACCAAAACTTTTCAGTAAAATATATCAAGGATATAATCAGGTGATGTGTGCATTTGTGGGATGAAGAACGTATGTACATTTATTTTTTTTTAATTGCTATCAAGGGTATTAATGTAAAACTGGAGACTTACATTCAAGCACTTTCCTGACTCAGATTAAAGGAGTGCTTCATATGAAAAATAAAGCTCTAGAACCATCCTGGAAGGAAAAATCCCTCTTTACTGTCCCATAAATTAAGAATCTTAATTTTAAACCAGTGAGGAGTGGACATGTCACAAAATTTGAAAAAAAAAAAAAAAAAAAACAAAAACAAAAAACAACAAAACTTTCATACACTGGGAAACTCAGCTTCTATGCACCTCCACAACTAACTTTAAACATTAGATCATAGACCCAGGGAATAATTTCATGAGCTGGTAGAAGTAAAGAGCTGTTAGTCTCTAGTGAGCCAGCTAGTGAACTGGGACATAAAACAAACTTTGCCAATGTGTATATCATAAGAATTTGCCTGTATTCTTTTTGTTTCTGATTCAGAAGTGTCAGAAATTCGGGGCAGGGGTGGCTGGGGGGGGGGGGGGGGGGGGGGGGGGCAGGAGTGGAAGGTGGAAAGTAGTTATTCTCTTGAGATTTCTACTGTAAAGTAAATTGTGAAAGTGTGCAATTAACAGTGTGCATTTGGCACTTTGTTTTTTTCCCGGTGACTACAGTCATTCAGGAAAAGAAAAACACAAGAAAAACAAAAGACGCAAACACATGAAAAACAAGACTGAAATGACATCCTAAACTAAATTTTAATCACTGGAAAAGCCAAGACAATTCAAACTCCATATAAAGTCTGCATATTAGCCATGGACAGAATGAAAGTGCTTATTTCCACCATAACACCAAACTTTCAATATCCCATTATAAGAGTTAAGGGTCATCCCTAAAAGTGGGATACACGGTATTTCTGATCATACTTCATTAGTTGTGGGCTCTGCTGAATTAGGACCTAAGTAACTTGGACATACTTTGGTTATCTTTTGATCTATCTAATTATCTCCACCTCATTAACAGAAATAATATGTCTACCACTTTCGCTTTGACAAAGTAATGACAGTATTCTACTTCTTGGCAGTTGAAAGGAAAGTGTCTGGGAGTAAAGGTATCAAATAAGCGCTCACCTGTGATAATGTCTTTCTATGTTTTATATGTAAAATGTAAGAACAACAGAATACCATTTTATCTGAGAAGGAAAAAGTAATGAAAAATAACTTTCTATTGATTTTTCCCCCCAAAGTGATAAAGCATACCTCCAGTAGGTACATCACAGCTTTATTGTTGAGTCTAGAACAGCATCTTACCTCTAATGCTGTTAATTAAATGCAAAATGAACTATTTAAAACCAATCCCATTAAAAAAAGGAAAAAAAAAAAAAAGAAAAAACCTTATTGTGGTGTATGGTTCTTTGTCAGTTCCTGTACAGATTCAGGAAAGGAGCTACAACATCTCAAAGTCTTCATTTTCAGGAAACAAAGGTGATGAATAAATTCTGATCTCATTTTGCTCCTTGGATCAACATTGTACTCTCAAGAGTGAAACAGGAAGGAAACTATTTTATAACTAGAATCAGATGGATTAGATTAAAATGCAAAATGGTAAATGCTGGTAAGAGTTACTGACTGCTAGCTGGATTTCTAAAAGGAAAAATGAGAATTCCGGAGTTATTTAGTGTGTCTTAACCATGTCTGTGGCAGATTTTGGTACTTACCTGTGATGCATATTGAATAACATGAGGTTCCTCAGCTAGTCACTGGAGAAACAAAGAATCATAGAATCACAGAATGGTTTGGGTTGGAAGAGACCTTTAAAGATTGTCGAGTTCAACCCCCTGCTACAGGCAGGGACATCTTCCACTAGATTAGGTGTCCCAAAGCCCCATTCAACCTGGCCTTGAACACTTCCAGTCATGGGGCATTCACAAATTCTCTGGGCAACCTGTGCCAGTGTCTCACCCCCATCATTGTACAGAATTTCTTCCTTACATCCAATCTAAACTTACCCTTTTTCAGTTTGAAACAATTACCCCTTATTGCATCACTATAGATCCTGATAAAAAGTTTCACTCCATCTTTCCTGTAGACCCCCTTCAAATATTGAAAGGCCGCAAAAAAGTGTCCCCAGAGCCTTCTGTTTTTTCAGGATGAGCACAAGTCTCTTCAGCCTTTCTTCATAAGGAAAAGGTTCCAGCACTCTGATCACTTTGTGGCCCCTCCTCTGGACCTGCTCTAGAAAATCCAAGTCTTTCTTGGTCTGGATGCAGTACTCCAGGTAGGGGTCCCATGAGATTGGAGCAGAGGGGGAGAATCACCTCCTTTGGCCTGCTGGCCACACTGCTTTTGATGCAGCTCAGGGCACAATTTGTTTTCTTGGCTGTGAGCGCACATTGCCAGCTTATATTCAGTTTTTCATCCACCTCCAAGTCCTTCTCTGCAGAGCTGCCGTCAACTCATTCATCACCCAGCCTGAACTGATACTTGTAATTACACCAACCCAGGTGCAGAACCTTCCACTTGGTCTTTCTGAACTTCATGAGGTTCACATGAGCCCACTCCTGTCAAGGTGGTTTTGGGTGGCATCCCTTCCCAAGTGGATCAATTGCACCACTCAGGTTGGTGTTACCAGCAAAGTTTCTGAGGGTGCACTTGATCCCACTGTCAATGTCATTGATAAAAATATTAAACAGTACCAGTCCTAATACGAACCCTGAGGGACACCACTTGTTACTGATCTCCATCTGGACATTGAGCTGCTGACTGCAACTCTATGGACGAGACCATCCAGCCAATTCCTTATCCACCTAATAGTCCATTCATCAAACCCATATGTCTCCAATTTAGCAGCAAGAATGTTGTGGAGGATCATATCAAAGGCCTTATACAAGTCCAGGCAGATGACATCCATAACTCTTCCCTTGTCCACTGATGCAGTCACTACATCGTAGAAGGCCACCAGATTAGTCAGCCATGATTTGCCCTTGGTAAAGCCATGTTGGCTGTCTCTAATCACTTCCCTGTCCAGATGTTTTGACAAGTTTTCCAGGAGGATCTGTTCCATGATGTTACCAGGCACAGAGGTCAGGCTGGCTCTTCAGTAGTTCCCAAGGTCCTCCTTTTGATCCTTTTTTAAAAATGGACGTGATGTTTCCCTTTTTCCAGTCACTGGAGTCTTCAGCTTACTGCTATGACTTTTGAAATATGGTGGAGAGTGATTTAGCAGCTACATCTGCTAGTTCTCTCATCAGCTCCTACATCTCCTGAGAGAGTTTAAACTACAGCCCTAGTGCTTTGATTTACCCTGTCAAAGGGGAAAATTCAAAAAGACCTCTTACCTCAAACAGACTGAAAAGCATTTGCTTTTTTCATAACTGAGTAGTACACAAGGAAGTTAAAAACCATTTGATATATTGCATTTGTCAGGTTATTTATCTTAGCACAAGTAAATCAATGTAGTAGTCAATCAATTAATGAGATACTGATATTATCAAATGTTATGACTGTCATCAAATACGTCAAATTAATCATAGGAATCAGTTTTTACAGCTATGAAACCTTTTAACAATATCAATCAGTACCTAATGTTGATAATAGGAGGAATTAAAGGGATAGAGTTATGGATTTGAAAATCAATAGGACTCATTAGATTTCACAATACTAAATAAAAGTTAATCAAGTCAAATTCAATAGCTCATTTTTGGAAATTAAGATCATCTAATTTTGCTAGACTAAGAGTTAAGCAAGCCTTTGCCCAAGCTGTTCTGACTCAGTGTGTCTCTAGTTCTTTCTAGTTTTGAATGCAATGCAGCATAAATTGTTTTGAAAAGATTGAACACCCCCCAAAAAAAATACTTTCTTTAGTTTCCAAGTAAAATACCAGCTGGTAAAAGCCTTAAATATTTGTTTTGTTTTACTTTGTTTTCCAAAATCTAGGAGCATAGGAGAAGATATGCTTAGAAAAACATTGAACTACTATAACAGCTTTACAGCTTAAATCTAAAATAAACACACAAAATTTTCAGTATTACACAAAAGGCAATGAAATTATATGTACACAGGACTGTAAGGAATTTGTATCCAGTATCTCCCTTCTGAGCTGTAGGTTTCTGTAGTCTGTAAGAGTTAATGATATGTTTAGCTTCTACTATGCATGTATATAATTGTTTATGAATGTGCTATGCATACTATTAAAACAACAAATAGCCTCCACAACTGCTTGTCATATAAAAAATTGGGGATCAGTTCAGTTGCCTGAGAAAAAGGCATCCAATCCTGATTAAGAAGGTCAAGACTATCTAAAATATTCACAGAGCAGTTGGGTATAACACAAAGTTTTTTAACCAACTTAACATTTCCCCTCCTAGAAAACACCTTTGGGAGTGTCTCAAATGCGTGTAACTAAATTGACCCTTTTCTGTCTCTAGATTACAGCTCAAATAATTTAAAGTTTCTTACATGTCCATTCTGGTTCCCTATATCTCTGTGTTTCTGCCTTAACCATTCATCACCTCCATTCTCCTTTTTCTAGAAGACCTCTTGTGATAGGAATAGAATAGAATAGAATAGAATAGAATAGAATAGAATAGAATAGAATAGAATAGAATAGAATAGAATAGATTAACTGGAATCTTTCAGTTGTAAGGGACTTACAATGATCATCTAGCCCAAATGCCTGACCAATTCAGGGCTGACCAAAAGTTAAAGCATGTCATTAAGGGCATTGTCTAAATGCCTCTCAAACACCGACAGGCCTGGGGCATCAACCACCTCTCTAGGAAACCTGTTCCAGTGTTTGACCACCCTCTTGGTAAAGAAATGCTTCCTAATGTCCAGTCTAAACCTCCCCTGGCACAGCTTTGAACCATTCCCATGCGTCCTATCACTGGATCCCAGAGAGAAGAGCTCAGCACCTCCACCTCCACTTCCCCGCCTCAGGAAGCTGTAGAGAGCAATGAGGTTGCCCCTCAGCTTTCTCTTCTCCAAACTAGACAAGGCCGGAGTCCTTAGCTGCTCCTCATAGGACGTTCCTGCCAGCCTTTTCATCAGCTTTGTTGCTCTCCTCTGGATGCATTCAAGGACCTTCACATCCTTCTTAAATGGTAGGCCCAGAACTGCCCACAGTGCTCCAGGTGATGCCGCATGAACACTGAATACAGCGGGATAATCCCCTCTTTTGACCAGCTGCTCATACTGTGTTTGAGGTGCCCCAGGATGGGGTTTGTCTTCTGGGATGCCAGGGCTCACTGCCAGCTCACGTGGAGCCTACTGTTGACCAGTACCCCAGATCCCTTTCTGAGGGGCTGTTCTCCAGCCACTCCGCTCCCAGTTTATACTTGTGTCCAGTGTCACTCTGTCACAGGTGCAGAATCCAGCTTTCTGACTTGTTAAATTTCATCCCACTGATAACTGCCCAATGCTCCAATCTGTGTAGATCCCTCAGCAAGGCTTTTTGTCCCTCAAGAGAGTCAACAGCACCTCACAGTTTGGTATCATTGGCAAACTTGCTAACGGGGCATTCAACTCCTGCATCCAGATCACTGACAAAAATATTGAACAGAATTAGCCCTAGTAACTGAGCCCTGAGGACCACCGCTGATTACCAGTCACCAGCCAGATGTAGGGTATGCTCCGCTGCACAAAGTTACCCTCAGAAAGAGATTTGGAGAGCTGAATCCTGGATGAGTGCAGGCCTGTGAAGTTTCCTTCTGGCTGTTTCTTAACTCACTCCCTGCTTAATTGATACTGCTGGGATGCTCTGTAGAGAAAATAAAATTAATCTCCTTCTTTGGTGATCAGTCAGTCTCCAAAAGCACGTAGCTCACATGGAACCCCGTTTAGGCAAACTAGACCTAACTTCTGGGCATCTAAATGCCAATCCATCTATACTAATATCATAATAGCAACTGTAATGTGGCATTATGGTATTATGTTACTGTGTTTTGAATATATGAATGCAGTTCTTTGTGCATTTTAGTAAATACGTTTCCAGTCCCTTTCAAAAGAATGTCTTCTGAGAGGTAGCCAGTATCCAGTTTTGTGTGCACCTTGGCTTTCATGTGAATCCATTACAGCCCTCTAGATTGAAGTATTTTTTCCTCCTTCTTACAGATTACTTCATGAGTCTTTAAAAACCTCATAGTTGCTCTGTAATAACTGGAAACAATTCAGAATTTCTAATTGCCTATTAAGGGAGATCAGAAATGTTTGTACTGGAAGGCAGTTCAGATCCAAGAGAGATTATGTTGTTACATTTTTTTCTCTCTCTCTTTTTTCTTTTTCATTTTGGTTCTTACTTTTGTAATTTGGCAGATTTCTTAGAATAACATGGCTATAATTGTGCATCTGTTTTCTTACTGGTAGTGACATTCATTTCACACTAGCCAAGAATACCAGCACTCAACAGCAAGATGTGTATAGGAAGCCGGGACAGTGAACTCAGACTCAGCTAAGAATCTCTGTCAGGTTTGTGTTGGTTCCACAAAGCTCATGTGTTTCTCCATCACAGTCCTGAGATTAGCAGGGATGGATGAAGTCGAGGAGAAAATGAGGAAGTAGCAACAGCCAGAGTTCCAGGGTGGGATGAGGAAGAGGCAGCAGTGGCAGCAGACATGGACTGATGCGGGTTCAGGAGAAAGAGAAAGCAGAAGCAAAGGAATTCGTCTATAAAGACTTGCAATCCACCAACAGCCACGGTGTTCTTTGTGCATTCACATTAAGCCTATGTTTACAAAAGAGAGGAGAGATTATTAAAGGGCCACTATTACACAAACACTTGGAGGTGCCTCATCTTCAAAGATGTTTTCCGACATTTGCAGGTTTCTCATTACAAAATTCTGGTGTCAAAATTTCCAGTCCTTTTTATATTGCACACTGTAGCATAGTATAACAGTAGAGCTGACTCGATGGGCTTGAGGTAAACTGGCTACTTCAGGGCTTGAGATAAACCTCCTTTAAAGTACTGGTAACAAAAAAGAGTACTCACATCACCTGTCATGGTATGGTTTTGAGAATATTTTCGGTGTTCTTGTTACATCTTGATAGCTGACGGAGAAGTTTTTAACCAGAGCCTTGTGAAGACCAGTCTGTGGATGAAAGCAGGGTGGATCATATTCAGCATAGGAACACTAACTTTGGCTGTTTCAAGTAAGGTAGCAGAGGATTTTGAAGGTACAACATCAAAGGTATAGTCATCTTTTTTTAGTGAGGTTTGCAGACTAACAGTACTGTGAAATACCAGATCCTTTCTTGTACTACAGTTATTGACCAAAACAGGGCCAGAAATCTTCAGTTCCAGATTATGTTGTTTTTAATCTTTATATCATTGAATTAATTGCTAGGTAAAGGAAGGAAATATGTGTGTAAAAAAAAAAAAAAAGTCTAAATAAAGTATTTTTACAGACAGCATAATCTCTGTTACCTGAGCACTTCAGCATATTTAATGGACTTTATCTTGACAATCACACTGCGAAGTGGAGAGGTGCTACTAAATTTTAAGAACAATGACCTAAAATACAGAAAGAAAAATGGTCAACATAAAAAACAAAAACAAAAACAAACAACAAAAAACAAACCTATAAAAGCAAACAAATAAACAAACAAAACCCCCTAAAATAAATAGATCTTAGGCACTGATCTTCCTGTACTGCTGCTCTGGCTTTTGTATTCTAATACGTATATTTGGGACATTTTGGAGAGCAAAAATGATCTGGATAACTTACAGTCATGCTTTCTCTTGAATACAAACTGAATTAGAAGAGAGTCCTAGCTCTCCTTGGCTTTAGGCACTAGATAGCTGATGTCTGATCCTGTACCTGAATTGCATGACTACAAATACGTATTATACTTTAGGTCTTTTAAGAAGGAATTGTTTATTTGGCATTTGTACGGACCGAACATAATGAAGTCCTACTCTTAGTGACTCAGCTTTCTTCATCCTTAAACTGTGGAAATAAAAGGACCTTCTGAACAACGTAACAGCTGTAGAAAGAAGACAGAAGGATTTGATATTAAAGAAAAAATGCGCATAAACACAGGAAATTCGTGGGCTGACTAAAACCCTAGTCCATCCTGTCCAGGAAATGTTTCTGTGAAACTAAAAACTGAGAAAGCATAAGGTTAATCTGATCATTTTTTTCATTTTTCATCCTGAAGGTTTCATCCAGATTCCCAAGTCTAAATTCTTGTATTCTATATTTGTTTCTTCTCACACATGTTTTGCATTCTAGCTTAAAATGTTTAATAATCTTGTTGCTTGTTTGCACATGCATTTATTGCAAGGTTTTGGTTGTTTACTTTTGACATACAAAATACTTGGTTTTGATTGCACATATTTGAATATCTTTACATGCATAATTAAGATTTTAGCTAATACTGACACCTACAAAATTCACAGTGATGCGTATGCATATATAAAAGGAGGAAAAAGCGTTCTTAAAGGAAAAAAATAATTAAGTAACATTAGCTACTACACTGCATGAAAGTTACTGAAGTGCCCCTTTCCTTTTGAGAAATCTTTTTTCTGAATATTATTGAAGGACCATGCCCAACACACTTCTCAGCTATTGAGCATCCTATGTCAGTGCAGAGTCTCATTGATTTTGGTAGGATTTTGTATTACTGGATCCAGGTGCAGAATTGGAGCCAAAGTCGGAATACAGGGAACATTGATCCGTGATGGTATGGTGATTCCTGTGTTTCTGTGCTATTGAATCACATCACGTTTGAAAGTCATTGAATTAAAATGAATATGCTTGCAAATAAATGTGAGGCTTTTGCAAACCGCAGCACAAAGTGTGTCAAATTACTCTCTGAATGATTCAGCCAAAATTTCTAAATGACTTGGTCACACAATCCATAGAGTTTATAATTAAAAGTATGCAGGTGCATGAATATGGGTGCGTTTTTCTCGGATGTGCTTCAGAGACCTATAAAAGTCTCAGACATTACTAGAGATGTGCCGACTTAACCATAAATAATTCAGGTAGCCTGAGAACCTCTGCATCTGCTGTTTTGCAGAGAATCTGCGTGTACTGTTATTAGCTTTCCTTCTACCCCCTGCAATTATTTTTGAAACAGGTCCTTGCTATTTAATTGTACAGCAGGCATTTGAAAGAAAAGCTCTTACCAAAAAAAAAAAAAAAAATCCAGATGTGATATGTCGAGTTTCTCCAAGATATATCAATACATTATTTTGGGGTTGCAAACTGATGTTATGTGACTTTAAATGTCAAAAATGAGAAAAAATAAATTATTTCTCAGCTTTAGATAAACAGTTCTGTTCTTATACACAATATTCTATCTAAATTCTTGATTTCTTTATAAAAGATCATGCCCCTAATAAAAATGCTTCTCTTTCTGCATTTTTGACATTGCTCTATTTCTTCTTCTTTTCTCCCCTTCAGTAAAACTGATTTATGCAACACATTTGGTTCTCATATGCACTTAGTTATCCTAGAAGTATAATAACTGCAGGGAATTAGTTAAAATTAAAAAGTGCTAGCAAAACAGAACATGTTATTATAAATACAAAAGAAAAAAAAATAAAATTTGAAAGAGAAACTGACTATTTTGAGCTGAGTTCAGCTGTATGATCTATATTCTCTTGAGTAGAGACGGGCGAAATGTTTTTTGACCTAAATATTTCTGCTGAAAAACACAGAATCATGTCAATCATAGAAGCCATCTTAAAGTAACATAAAATAATGCCTTTTACTTCAAGATTTTTAAAACAGCAATAACAATTTTTGTCTAAAATTATTTTTGCAAATGTACTTGTGAAAGTAATTTGAGACAAAAAAATTGCTTTTGTGCTTTTACCACTCTTGAAATAAAATGTATTTTTACTCAATGATAAAAAATCTCTACTTTTGAGAAAAGCAAAATAGTTTGTTCAGTCCAAAACATTTTTTCCCAGAGCTGACACAAAAACAAGAGTTAATTATTTGCTCAGCTCTATTCCTGAGTTTAAACAAGATCCCTAAGGGCTTTGTATAGCCCAGATATTTTTTTGTCTCCTTTTGACTTTCCAGCGAGGAATGACACTTTCCTTAACTTATTGGGCTGTTATATATTTCAAGAGAGGAAGACAATCTTGAGATGACTCTCTGCAGTAGGCTGAAGATGATCTTTGTTCAAGTCCCAAGATGGTCTTAAGGTGGTATTGCATGTTTGTGGTTGTACAATACCCACCAAAATACAACTTGTTCACTTGAATTATTGCACATCAATGGGTTGCTGCCTTTCATAGGTCAGGTCAGCTGAGGTTGAAAGGCCCACTCACAAACTGGCTTTTCAATGAGGTGACAAAGTAGTCCCTGCTGTGAGGAAGAATATGTACTCTGGCTTACTTCAAAGCACGAATAGAATGACACATTGCAGCCCCTAGGGAATAACTTTATTATCAACATCTATACACTACAGCAAAATATGTTTACTATAAGTAAACAAAACTGCAATTGAATGAGATTTGATCACGGCAGGGTAGACTAGGTTCCTGCGTCGCTTCTGGGTTACCAATGCTGCTCCTTAATGATGTTTTGTCCCTCACTTTCCACTGTTTGTTTCTCTCTATCTCCAAACACTGTCATCACTATGTTTAAAGGCTTATGTAGTCTCCTGAATTCACATATTTTATCCAGTTGGAGTGAAGGGGTTACAGGTCTGTCATTACATTATCATTATGTTAGGTGCAAGGCAAGTGACAAATCTTTATAAAAAGGCCAGTTTCTCCTCAGTTCTTTGCTTGCCAACTTATTACTATAGGTGGTTCTTAAAGCCTCTGATGCCTCTAGAGAAATGTTTTCCATTGACTCTGCAAAGCCCATTTTATTAATCATGATATGTTGCAAAAAAACCTCTAGGAATATCCACTGAACTGCCAGGATGCTGCATAGGTTGGTGACTCCATGGGAGCCAGGATCTGCAGGGGATCCTTGGGAGACTTGAGGGAGGGATTAGGGGGCACTTGGGCAGACGTCAGCCCAGAGCATCAGGCACCTCTGTGGGGACGTTGCAGCTGCAGAGAAAAACAAAATAATGTCATTTTATACCCATTGAGAAGACCTTGTAATCTCTTTCCAAACTCCTAGATAAATAGGAAAAGGTCAACAGGTTACCTCTTTGGAAGAAATTGTTCTGCTTCTGTGACAGAAATCTTTTCTGGAAGTTAAACCAATGAATCTGCTTAATCTAGGCAAAATAAACTGTTCTCCATTTTTCTCTATACTATAAAGTAGTTTTCATAAGATGTATTCCAGTCAGTATCACTCAGACTGAGTTTCCCTTCACTATATAATAATCAATACTGTGATAAGTTTTTTAAACTTTTACACTTGCTCCATAGTTTTTTATATAAGCTTATATTTATATAATATATATATTTATATAAGCTTATATATTTATCTTTGAAAGCTTTAGAGTTTTGCAGCATTATAAAGAAAATATAAAACATTATGAGTGAGATTTTATATGAGGGAATACATGACCTATCTGGAAAGAAAAAAAAACAAATGAATTATGGAACACAGAAGACTTTAAAAAAAGGAAAGAGGCACTGAATATGGAAATTTAAGGATTTTCAAGTTTCTAACTTGGAGTATCTTTATTTTGGTGAGCATTAATAGCAAAATTGCACCGGCAATGTAAATCCCAGCAGAACTTGCAAACCTTGAATCAGAATTAATTTCCTTTTGTCTTTGCTGTAATAATGAGTATATATGGAAATAAGTCTCATATTTCTTCATTCCTGTTTTCTTGACGTCTTTGAAGATCAGTGAGGGGGGAATTCTAGCTAGATTTCACACCCAGGCAGAGGTCTTAACAACTTGACTGTGCTGATTTTCAACATCCCTTTTGGGAGGATTGTTGCTTCTGTGAAATCCTTGATTTGAATGAAACTATTCACATGGGGAATCCTAATCCATTAGGATTAGGCCCAGAGCCCAGACCTGAATGCTGTTTAGTGGCTTGCTGGTAACGAACTGCTGGACCCTGTTAGAAATACACAGTCCTTTCTATGCTGAATGAAGCCTGTCTGTACATTGCACATGTTTTTCTTATATTTTTGAGTAATCCCAACACAATCAGCTCCCCTCAATCGTGGATCTAAATGTTATCAAAATAGTAACAATATTACTACTAGCACTGTGTTGATATTTTTCTGTCATTCCTACAGATAGCTTGGGGAGGTGGGCAAAGAAACTAATAAGCTTGAACTGCACTGACGCTTGAATAAATCATTCTCACAAATTATCTTGTACTCACACCCACCTGTTATTGCTCTTCCAGTTCTGTGGAAAACAGGAGGGGTAAATAATTTCAAGATTCCACTTGCCTCCTTGCTGGGTACAGAATTTCAATATAATTTTTGGAAGACAGGGTCAAAAACTGTAAAAATAAACCCTTATCCCAGATTTATGTACAACCTAGGAGGAAAATGAAGACATTAACCCGGGTATAGGCCTTACCGAATCACGGAATTTTCGGAGTTGGAAGGAACCTCTAGAGATCATCTAGTCCAACTCCCCTGCTAAACAGGATTGCCTAGAGCACAGGAAAAACTAACAGGAACCACGTTAATGTTATAATGACTGTCAAAGCATGAGATTTAGAGGTGAGGAAGAATTTAAATTTTAAAGAACTTTTCTGAAAGGGCTTACATTTTCCCAAGTAATATCTCCCATTAATTTAACATTTTCATTATTTTCCTACCCATAGCCATCAAATTATTCTTCCTTTTTCGCATGTAGTGCTGATATCTACTGATGGATTAGATTGTTTACAAAGTCTGCAGCTCAACAGATTTTGAAAACTGCTGCAATTCAGAAGTTAATAGCTGGTTCTCTTGAAAGTGGAAGGTCAGAATTAAAACTGTGTGTACCATGAGGCTGTCAGCGTGAGTATGGGTTTGCAAATGATCTCTGAGGCCCAAACAGAATATACAACAGCAAAATTTATTACATAACTTTTAAACACTTAGGAATACATTTGAGGTTGATTTTGATATGTAGGTATGGGAGACACTTAAAAAATGGAGCATTTTGGAGACAATTTTGACAAACGATACCTCCTCCAACAACTGGCCAGCAATAGAAGCTGTGTCACTTCTAAGTGCATCTAAATTGCCTGGTACTATTAAGAAGTCATTTAAGCTTCAGCAGTGTTTTGTTTGATTCTGAAACTGAGCACTTAAAATGTATGCCTTGTCCAAACACATAATGAAAACATTATTTTTTACTTTCTTTTTAAGCCAGTCTTCCTCCACAAACACATACACATCCCAAGCTGAAAGGAAATAAAATAGCAAATGATGATGGCATGTTCTATCAAACTCATGAGTGAAGCAGTATCTATCACTGTGTCAGTCTGGGTGTAAGAGCTTTCTTCTAGGACTCAAGGGGATATTAAAATAAGAAAGTCTTTTTTAGCACTTTATGTGATTCATGATTTAGAAGCAACATCCATGAGTTTTGTAAGCCAAGGAAAAGCTTAGGTAGACACACAGTAATACAGAATAAGTGAAAAGGATTTTTGATTAAACAAACCATTCAAATGGACGTAATAATTTAGACTTTTCTACAGTAAAATGAGTGGGAGAAAGCTTCTGTGGAAGTTACTAAGTAAAATTTACAAAGTTATGCAGACTATTGTAATTTGTTTCTCTTATATATTTGTGCAGTGCTTAGAACTGGTAAAAGTCAAAGCACTGATGGGAATCAAATATAAATCCTATGTTCCGTAGCCAATGGAAATGGAGCTTTTTTTTCCTCTGATCAGTCTTGTATCCATTTTCTCCCTCTTCCAATGTAAACACATGTGGAAAAGTATAGACAGTTGCAACATAGACATTGCCCACTCTCACAACGGTCCACTAAACAATTTAGAAGTTGCTGACAGCATAAGTATTTATAAGTGGCAGATCAACAAAGATAAAAAAGTCCGAAGGGCAGTCTATCCTCAAGAAAGGATAGGGATAATAATGTGCTTGGTAAATGTAAATCTTATGATGATTCCCATTACATTGCCTCAAACTCCACCTTTCAAATGTGTCTTCGTACATCTATATTGATGAGATTTGCATTTAGATTGTGAGATTTCTTAGCCAGAGAAGGTTGTCTTTGTTCAAATTTTGTGTGGTCCCCACTCCAATGGGAGCCTTATTCCACAGTGTGGGCTTCTGGGCAGTACAGAACTTGAAATGTATGTAGTAAGGAAAGTGGTGAAGTAAGTGAAGTAAGTGAAGTGAAGTGAATTCACTTCATAAGTGAGTAAATCCTCACACATTGACGTTAACTTGAAGAACAGTAGGAATGTTCAGAGAGTAGTATGATGGCAGGGAAATTGGCACGGCAGCGGCTGGGTTCCCAAGATTGATGACTTTGTCATTAGAAATCTACAGCTACAAAGGTACAACTCCAGAACTATCTTTGGTTTACCATATGCAATCACTGAAGGCACATGAAATCAAAAAATTTGCATTCCTTTAGTGGAAAGAGGAAGGTAGAAAAGAAAATGTTCCTTCCCACACAGAGGCCCAGAATTCAGCAGTGATTTAATATTCAAATCAATTATAGTTCGTCACATGCGTATATTAGGATGTAAATCATTATTACATGCTTTGTAGGATCAAAATATTTGCCTTTGAGATGCTAGCATAGTAAAAAGCAAGGCACTGCCTAAACTCAGTAGCAGATAAGTAGCTTGCCCTTGTTTTCCTGACCACTGGGTTGTGGCTTTTAAATATGCCTTTTCTAGTAGTCTTCTTGACAGCATACCTCCCTAAGGAGAGACTTGTAATACAGAATATAAATTTTGAAAATCTGTGGGGAAAAAAAGATATTTCAATAAGCCAGTCTCTTGAGTTACAAGAGCTCTTGTCGATGTATATCAGAAAATATTGTTTTTAACAATATCTGATGCAATGCAATCCAGTTTGAAACAAAAGCATTGTTTATACTGAAT
Source organism: Alca torda (assembly GCA_008658365.1). Lineage (NCBI taxonomy): Eukaryota > Metazoa > Chordata > Aves > Charadriiformes > Alcidae > Alca > Alca torda. Next base: position 157,549,779 of record CM018077.1, on the reverse strand, counting down.
CACAGTGAAACTGAGAACTTATCCCTAATTATCCTTTGAAATAAAATCTACATGTTGTACTGTAAAAAGGACTGCATATTAAATGAAGAATTATCACTGTATTGTTGGACAGTAATTTTATCTATGTCCAACTTCTTTATCTAGTAGATAAACTTAGAACTGGATTCTTTCCAGAAGGTTTCAGTACCCGATCAGCTCTAAAGTACAGCATCAGAGCAATGAATACCGTAAGACAATATGCTTTCACGACAGTAATAAGTGAAATTCAGCGCTGACATGCAAACAGGTTCAACTGAATGTCCCTTACTTCAGCTTCATTAGAGCTCACCTTACTAATCGATAACTGAGTCAGGAATTGCTGCAGGCAGTCTGAGGAGATGAAAGTGAGAAAAAATAGTGTTCGTGGAAGTATCATTTCCAGGGGATATTAGCTCAAGGGCTCACAGTTACATGCCACCAAAGCACTGACTCAGCCACCAATCTAAAATGTCACTGGGAGAATTTATCCCCTGGAGCAATTGGAAATTTCCAACTATCTACAGAAGTTTTAAATTCAAAAATGCTCACTGTGGACAGTAACATGAGAAATACTGAATTCACATAAATCAATAACTTATCTAAGAACCCATCTGTACCGTAGGCATGTGCTTGTGAATCATTCACATGCACCCTGCAAAAGGAAATAGAAAAATATATGAACCATTAGAGTCAGCTGATTGGTCAATCATCCCTCAAATTACAAAAAGTTGTCTGGCATTTGACATAAAATCTTCAGTTTCTGCTATTGTGAAACAAACTGGATAAGAAAAAAAGAAACCAGAGTTTGGTTTTGTATTTATTTATTCATTTGTTTGCTTTAGTTTGTCATTTCAACACACTTGCAGGAAATCATAAAATCTGGGTAGCAGCTTAAAATAACCTAATTACATTTTTAAAAACTTTCACAAAAGGGTCTGCTGAGCTTGCTTACTGTTTTTTAGAACTAGCAGATGTTTAAAGTACTTACCTGAGAGCCTGAACTAGTAGCTTTGAAGTGGCAATCACGGAATCAGCAGTTCTGGTCGGCAGCTTTGACTGCTGTTCACTCCTGTACAACCTCTGGCACTCTTCCCTGCACTCTGCCTGTATTCCAGCCTCATCCTGCTTTTGCAAGGGTCGTACTGTTTGATGTGTTGCAAAAAGCTGCATTTCTGAAAACCCACAAGAACATTCATAGATTTTTAGCAAAGAAATGAAGCAAACTACCAAAAGAGAAAGAAGAAAACTGGGAAAAATACCTTGAGTCCTCCTAACATTTCCAAGATGACAGCTTTGCACGTCTATTTTATGTTGTTTCTTAAAGAACTGATGCTTATGAAATTACACAGCTTTTGCACATATTTCTGTATAAGTTTACCCTAAATATCTCTTGAAGACATTTTTATGTCCAACCAAAAAAACCTTTGGTAAAGGTCTTAAATATAGTTCTTTTAATGAGCCTTAGGGTTTCTTAAGAAGTGCCTAATAGGTCTTTCAAAGAGAAGAGAGGCTATTAATGCATCTTCCTCTTCCACAATATCATATGAAAGGACAGGATACAAACTCAGGCTTTGCTAGACGTCAAAAAAAATGACTCTGAAGAGAGAAGTTATGAATTCCACCACTGTGACATGAAAACCCTCTGACCTCATGATGCATCAGGCGTTGGCAAGTCCAATAGCACTACCCATTCCCAAGAGAACAAGGTGTCAGTGTTCCTGTGCTCCATGAGACAATCATGTAGATGGAGAGGCTTGTCTCATCGCTTGTGGCCACAGTGTAAAGCACAATGCAGAGGAACCCTGCCCAGAAAATTAATCTAATACTTTTAGAAGCACAAACATGCCTGATTTTAATGTCTTCATCAAAAATAAAAGGGTCTATCAACACAACTTTGGCAGATCGTTATCTATCATGATTTAAGCAACAGGGAGACCATTTATTTTAAAATGGAGTTATTTTTAAATGAATGTTGATCTGTTGCACTTTAATGCTGCAATTATGTGAGATTGTGCTTATTACACATACGCTCCAGTTCTATTTCCAAGTGGTCGAGTCCTATTGAGTTTTTTGGGGTAAAAGCACATGCTTAAACTGACACAGGTTTGATGGTCCTTCCTTCCTGAGGATGAGCTAAGGTACAAAATCAACTCAGACACATGAGTTCTTTCCTGGATCTGGACCATATTTCCTAATTCTGGGAATAACAGAGTCCACCATGCATTGAATTATCTGTTAGATTGGGAAAAAATTGAGAGGGAATTATTAACCAGATGAAGTCAAACCAACTAAGGCATCATTTCAGGATCAAGCTAAAAAGACAGGTTGTTCGTTATAATTGGCCCAACTATTTGTCTTTGCTTGTTCTGTGGATTTTTTTTTTTACCTACAAGCCAATCATTGTCACCTGTCTGCTTCTTGTCATCACCAGTCATTAATAAACAGGATAGAAATCATGCTTTAATATGTGAGACCATTCCCCTTTTGCAATGCTCTCCCATGTAGCAACTGTTAGAGTCGTTAGAGTTCAACAATATGAGGAAACATAACACAGAATGTAACTTGCTTTTTTATTTCATTTTCATAGTTAAAGAATGTTTCTTGAAATTGTTTTTTATTGTTTATCTTGTTCTCACTTAAAAAAAGACAGGACTACCTGCATATAGATAATGGGAAGGGAAATGAGTTTTTGTATCTTCTATTTTAAGTACAAACATTGCTTTTTATAGTCAAAATCTTCTAAGGGATTAATGGTGTCTTGACTGTATTTGTTTCACTTCTCCTCAATTCAATTTACAGAAAATATCCTAGTGCAACAAACAACAGAGTAAATATAGTGATGCAAAGTATAACAGCATTAAGTTTCTCTCATTTTGGTCACTTGCCAATCCTCCACCTAAGTATGAAATGAAGACTACAGCTTCTCAACAATTCAGCCTTAGAATTTTGTGATTTGTCTGAAATAAATTAAAAACAGTTAACAATGCTGAGACAGGGAATGATGGAAGGGGACTTGTTTTGTGTAACAGAATCAGAAGCATAGAATTACCTAGGCTGGAAGGGACCTTTCAGATTATCTAGTCCAACCATCAACCTAAAATTGACAAAAGCCATCACTAAATCATATCCCTAAGCACTATGTCTACCCGTCTTTTAAATACCTCCAGGGATGGTGCCTCAACCACTTCCCTGGGCAGCCTGTTCCAATGTTTAATAACTTTTTCAGTGTAAAAATTATTTTGTGTTATTTGGGGGATTAATCCAAAAGAGAAATGAATACTCTTGGACAACTATGAAAAGATATGGCTTCTCATATAAACTTATAGTATAATTGTAATGTGGAGCAGACACATTACATAATACCCAGTAATCCAAGTCTCCCCATAATCTTGTCTGGGAGACCTGTGGGTCGGCCCCTATGTCCATGCGTCACTGGTATGAAAACCATTATCATAAAAGCGGGATGAGGGGAAAGGAGGTAGATGGCCGGCATTCACATACAATTTTGCTGTAGAGCTGGGATATTAGTCAGGACACACAGCCCCTGGAACTAGAAAACATTTCTATTGTCACGGTATATACTTACCTTTTTAATCTAAAAGTTGCATACTGTGATGCAACGGTGATCTCAAAAAAAATGTTAGTGATCTAAAAATCACTTCTCAAAGTCTCTTTTTCCTTAGCTTGAAATTTTCTTCTGTGCCTGTAAAGTATGTCTCTGAACAAGCCCAGATCTGTTTTAATAGTTAGATACATCTCACTTCTGTCTTAGTCCCGTGGGAACCACGGTACCTAGGCGTATTCTGCAAGGATTCTGCAATCTCCACCTGAAGTCCATATTGAGACATGGTACAAAAAGGGATTATGGTGAAGTGTTTAATTTTCTAGGTGACTTAGTTGGGACACTAAGCCTGGGTTTTGATCTTGGATCCAAAGATGACACCTACATTTAGGCCCAAGAACTCTTCAATGTGAACTGTGTAATACTGAAGGAGCAAGATCCAAAACTCAGAATTTCCCGTACAGATCAGCGGCCTTAGCACCAAGCATAGAGTGCTTTCTGTGCCTTTTTGTGTGCTGCTTATTCCCTTACTCTGTACCGGTGAATGTGGGATGTCCTTCCTGCCAAGAGGTGTATCTTCAGCAAGAAAAAAGAAACTAACTCTTTGGACGCTCAAGTTATTCTGCTACTAAAATTAAGGACATACCTAATAATCATGCAAAGTTATGCTTTAGATAGATTCAAGACTTCTTAGAGTCTTAATGTATTTTTAGACCTTTTTTACACTGGATTATGTTAATTCATCCTGAAGTCGAAGTGAAAAAATTGAGATCCTCCCTGAGAAGAGATATTACCGCATGTTTCCCAACAATTTTATGAATAGCTAAGCATCTTCTACAATCATTAACAAAACAAGCACTAAAACATATTATCTTGTGCACCATGACTTCATATACATTGGGATTGCAGATGTTAGTGAGTTCTGCTTCTCTTGTCTCTTCTTTGCTCTCATACAGTACCTTTCTTATGAAATAGTAACAGAAGGATGGGGTTTATTTTTTAATCAAGAACAATTCATAGTTCTGTTTTTCACTTCTCTTTTCAAACTTTTAAATTTTATTTGAATTCCTTCAGTGCTAGGTAAAGGGATCTAACTGTGGGACAGTAAATTCTTAATTAGACATTTTGATGACATTAGAGATAGCCTTAAATGGCTAACTGGGTATAAGTTCTCCAGTAGGACTGATCTCTGGTTTTTGAAAGTCCAATTAACTCTTACTCATGTACCACATTGGATTTAGAGAAACCTGGCAACCTGAGAAACTTGGCATCTATTTAGTTTTTTCCAGCTCTAATCTTCAAGTGTTCTACACGCTGATAGGAGGTGAGATGTTACTTGATCATGTTCCTGCATAAATTGTGGTAAAAAGAAAACTGACTAGCAAATCTGCCACTAGGGGTGAAGACAAAAGTAACTTTGGGGATCCATATTCACTTAAAATCAGCACTTTCTTTTGCACCAGCCACTACCTTGTAACTACTTTACTTGAAGTGCAGACTTAGGCTAAATTAAACCAACGACTCAGTGTGAAATCTCCATGTCCCATTAGCCAGACTCTCTGAATCACAAAGTCCTGGTTATTCCTAAATGAAAAGTCAGATGTTTTATTTCATTGACTGGGTTTACGGCAATGAAATACGGTTATATAAGGAAAACTCTTGACCTTTTGCTGTATCTTTTTCAGAACTGCCCTGCTAATGACCATTCATACTAATTGGATATCTGAAAAGCAGATGTTTCAGTACAATTCTTTGTTTCCTGATGTTCAGTCACCCCGCTAATATTACTTACTGCCACCCATCAAGAGATAATAGACTCAATATAGTGTAACAAAATTAAACTGAATATTTGTCTAACATCAGTGTCTGTTCTCTGCCAGTGCCAGATAACTCACCTGAACATTTTAAGAAGTTATACTTTGTTGAATCTGTTACAACACACATTGAACCTGACCCTCTTAAAACACCTATGACACTATCTAGTGCTAATAAACCAATGAGTGAAAAAAGGAATTGAGAACTTGGTGCTTACTCAGTTCTATCAGGCCTGCTGTCGTGGCAGCAACCTTTCTTAGAAGATCAGGATAGATAGGGTAATAACTCCCAAGAGAACCTCCACATATTGCATCTCAGTTGTCAATATTTTTAGTCACCCTAAATCAGAGTAACTCCATTGTGGAGATGATGTGAAACAGTTCAGTTTGCTTTTGGTTTTCACCGATGCTTTTGTCCCATTCAAAACCTGAAATTATGAGTACTAAATTTAAACTCAACATGCACCATAAAAGTTGTGGAGAACCACGTCTTTCAAATACTATTTTTGGTAGGATATTCAAACTATATTCCTATTTTTTTCACTAGTTAATGTATTTTTAAACTTGAACAGCTTGAGGTGGATCCCAGACAAAAATCTGGAAATGTGTTCTTTTTAGATCAGTTTCAGAAAATGTGTAGCACCTTTACCATGGTTAACAAAGCATAACTCCTTCTTCGTCCTTTTTTTCATCCCAGGAGTGTTTTGATCGACTGAGGCTGATCTTTCATTTCAGGGATACAAACTCATGTTCAAAACTAAAGGGGTGGGGGTTTTTGCTGTCAAACCAGTTGAACATTTCTGTATTTTTGATTGATCGACGGATTAACAGAAGGATAATATAAAACCAAAGCTAACTGGCAATATAAACTCAAAGCTAACTCAAGTTAATATAGATTATTTTAAGACTAAACTAAAATCTTAATTAAAATTCAGTTCCATCTACAAATATGGAAACTATGGGTTTAAGCCTGGGACTGTAAGAGCCTTCATGTGTATACTGCAGTTTTACTCTAAGAACTACTATTGCTGAAGATGGAAGAGGTAATAGTGATTGCCCTGACAAATTACCTCCTTGAATATATAAATAACACACTCTTTACAATATTAATTGAAGAAGGATACAGGAATAGTAAATACCCATTTTATTCTATAAATCAGTTTGGCATACTATGGCTTAGTTGAAACATATCCATCAGTGATGATCAGAAAATTAATTAATATAAGAAAAAGGAAATGAGAAAAGAAGATAAGAGAAGACATTCTGGAAGACTGTTCAGATTTCCAACAGACCTTATTAACAAAGATATATTCCTGTTGTCAAAACCCCTTTATCAGCCATCTTTCTTCAGTGATTGTGCATGGTACCTATGAATAGAACCACAGCCATGTACAGGAGGGCTGGAGACATATGGCAAATCTCTTACCAGAATATCTCTCTTACTTCACTGTGAGATAGCACATATTTCCATAACTTTCTGAGCCATAAAACTTTAGATCAGGAATAGAACTTAAAGATCCTTAAAGGTTTTTTATAAGGTTCTACTGTTTCTTATGTACTGGGTGATATCTCTCATAAAGTGTTTTTCGTGTGACCCTAATTGAGGGAACATCCTTGCTTTGCGAAAGGGCCGAAGGCGGCCCAGGCAGAGGAGGAGGAAGGCAAGGAGGGAGCAGCAGCAGAGGGAGCCCCAGGGCGGAGGAGGAGGAGGGCAGGAGGTGCTGCAGGCCCGGAGCAGGGATCCCCTGCAGCCCTGGAGAGACCCCCCTGGAGCAGAGACCCCCCCCTGCAGCCCGGGGAGGGCCCCAGGCCACAGCGGGGGGATCTTTCCTGCAGGAGCTGTGGCCGTGGAGAGCCCAGGCGGGAGCAGGTTGTCCCTGAAGGACTGCAGCCCGGGGCAGGGCCCGCGCTGGAGCAGGGAGAGGGGTGAGGAGGGAGGAGCGGCCCAGAGGGGCTGGCATGGACAGACCCACACCCCCATCCCCAGCTCTGTGGCCCTCTGGGTGGGGAGAGGGGTCGGGAGGGAAGGGGAAAGCTGGGAATGGGTCAAAGGGGGTGGAGGGAGGTGTTGTTTTAATATTTGCTTTTTGTTTCCCACCGCTCAAACTAGTCATTAAATTTTTATTGCAATTGGCAATAAATTAAATGAATTTTCCCCACGTAATCCTGCGTTGCCCATGATGGTAATTGGTAAATGGTCTCTTTATCCCACAAACTTTTCCATCGTATTTCCTCACCTGTCCCGTTGAGAAGGAGTGAGAGAGTGGCTGGGTGGGAGTTTGGCCCTTAGCTAAGGTTAACCCTCGTGGTCTTGTTGACTTTTAGATACTGCGCAGGCTTAAGGGTCTCGTAAGAGAAAGGGAAAAAGATAGTCACCAGTTTAGCGTGACACCTTCTCTGAAGGCTATTTTACCACTTGTACTGGCTGATAATCATGGGCTTACCTAAGATGGCTCAGATTTATGATTTACAGTCTTTTAAGTGTGTTTGTAGATTTGGCCTTGTGACAATCAATAAATAATATGAAGAGCTCAATGGAGAGCTCTTGAGTGAGCTCTCACGTCAAGTGCAGGGCAGCCAAGGGATCAGGGCCAGCCAGCAGGGACTTAGGAAAGGGAGGTCCTGCTTAACCAACCTGATCTCCTTCTGTGACCATGTGACCCTCCTTCTGGATGCAGGGAAGGCTGTGGACATTGTCTGTCTGGACTTTGGTAAGGCTTTTGACACCGTCCCTCACAGCATTCTCCTGGAGAAGCTGGCAAATCATGGCATAGACAAGTCTGCTCTTCGCTGGGTTAAAAACTGGCTGGATGGCTGTGCCCAGAGAGTTGTAGTTAATGGGGTGAAATCCTCTTGGTGGCTGGTCACCAGTGGTGTCCCTCAGGGCTCAGTTTTGGGCCCAGTTTTGTCTAATGTCTTTATCAATGATCTGGATAAGGGGATTGAGTGCACCCGCAGTAAGTTCGCAGATGACACCAAACTAGGTGGGAGTATTGATCTGCTTGATGATAGGAAGGCTCTACAGAGGGACCTGGACAGGCTGGATCGATGGGCCAAGGCCAATTGTATGAGGTTTAATAAGGCCAAATGCCGGGTCCTGCATTTCGGTCACAACAACCCCAAGCAACGCTACAGGCTCGGGGAAGAGTGGCTGGAAAGCTGCCCAGCAGAAAAGGACCTGGGGGTGCTGGTGGACGGCCAGCTTAACATGAGCCAGCAGTGTGCCCAGGTGGCCAAGAAGGCCAACAGCATTCTGGCTTGTATCAGGAATAGCGTGGCCAGCAGGAGTAGGGAAGTGATGGTGCCTCTGTCCTCGGCACTGGTGAGGCCTCACCTCGAGTGCTGTGTTCAGTTCTGGGCCCCTCTGTACAAGAGGGACATCGAGGTGCTGGAGCATGTCCAGAGGAGAGCTACCAAGCTGGTGAGGGGTCTGGAGGCCAAGTCGTATGAGGAGAGGCTGAGGGAACTGGGCATGTTTAGTTTGGAGAAGAGGAGGCTGAGGGGAGACCTCATTGCCCTCTACAACTGCCTGAAAGGAGGTTGTAGGGAGGTGGGTGTTGGCCTCTTCTCCCAGGTGAATAATGGCAGGACCAGAGGAAATGGTCTGAAGTTGCGGCAGGGGAGGTTTAGATTAGATATTAGGAAGAACGACTTTACTGAAAGAGTGGTCAGGCACTGGAACAGCCTGCCCAGGGAGGTGGTTGAGTCACCATCCCTAGAGGTATTTAAGAAACATCTAGATTTGGCACTTCAGGGCATGCTCTAGTGACAGAGATTGTAGTTTGGGGTTTTTTTTTTTGTGTGTGTGTGTGTGTGTATGGTTGGACTCGATGATCTCAAAGGTCCTTTCCAACCATGAAGATTCTATGATTCTATGGCTGACAGAACCCGTCTGTTTCTGTGCTCAACAACTTCAGATAAGGGTCTCAGGCTCAGTTATAACTCTTAGCAAGTAAGATGTTGCCTTCTTCGTCAGCTCCTGGTTTATTTTACACTGCAGACCTCACACAAAACATATTGCAATGTCTTTTTGAACAACTACATCACATGGATCTCAGCAGCACCTCTAACATCTGAAATTGTCAAAACCACTTACCAGAAAGAAGTCAGAGAAGTTGTGCTGACCGTCTCCAAATGTGACTAAAAGCATCAGCATAACTAACAGACTCCATTAATCTGTAAACAGTAATTATTACCCATTCATATAACAGAATGTTAATTGCAAGATTGAATGTTAATGTAATATATAATTCATCTAACAGGATTCTAAAAACACATACATTAGGAAAGTTAGAGTAAGTCATTCATGCCTTTAATTATGCATATTTGTGTTGTTTTCAGTGAGACAGAAGCATAGATTATAAGACCCAGAAGAACTCTTCATTTTTTCCAGTCTCTTCAGCAGCAAGCTATATATTTGGGCTAATGTGCCTACAGCAGAATATGACCTGCAGAGGTCTAGTCAACAAGAGCTCTGTTTACATTACTTGAGGATGTAACAAGTATTTACATCACTATAACTAAAAGGTTTTTCTTGTTTTGATAAATTTTAGCTGCAGAAAAAATAAGTTATCTACCATAACCTGGGTTGTGAAAGAAGTGTAGCCATGATAAAATGGTGTCTCTCTAATTGTGATGGGCTGTGTACAGAGAGACACTACAGCTCTCAGGGGTATTTTATGGAAAATTCCTACAACTGTCAACAGGAATTGTTTGGATGTATCTATGGCAGAATTTGGCCCTTTTTCTATTAGAAAGAGTAACATTATGAACAGAAATATTAAAGCAAAGTTTGAACCAATTTATTGTGGACAAAGAATGATTATACCATCCTTGCATAGGGAACAAATTACAGGACCGCACAACCGAGAGTCTTTTGCTTGGAAAACAACAGCTAGAAGAAGGGGCACAGGAAAAAAAAAAAAAAAAAAAAAAAAGAAAGCCCTAAAATCAGAACTGGCATGGAGAAGGTGAATAGGGAAAAAATGGAAAATTTGGGGAAGACAAATTTCAGCATTAATGGCTTTCTAAGATAAGGAACTTTTTGACAGGGATTAGTCAAATTAATGAGATGAGTATCTATCACAGGCTATTAAATATGAAGAAATCTCTTCTGGTTAAGGAAGCCTCTGAATCACGAATCATGGGGCTAGGAAAATATTCTAGAAATATTTGCAACATTCTTGTACGTTTTTCTTACACCGCTCATTAGTGGTCAAGGCTGCAGACTCGTTAAGAGGCTATATGAGCCTTTAATCAAACCCGGAACCATTTCTTACAGGGACAAATAAAAAAAGTTTTTTTGTTATCATCAGTAACATGAAGTATTTCCTCTATATGCATCATAACAAAAACAACCTTTCTGTTGTTTTCAGTGAGCATTGCAATAGATACTATTAATGCTAAAAATCCTCTTGACTACTGAAATCTGTTCTAGTTTACCTTTCTTTTTAAGAACTATTGCCAGTTAGTGCTAATAGTTATGATGCAAAATGCAAGAACAGGGAGACTTCTGCATTTGAACAGGAAAGATTTCTTAATTGTTTGGGTTTTTTTTCTGTTTCCAGTTTTTAAAAGTTGCATGATTCCTAACAAGTCTTCTACAGAAATATGTCTGGAATATTCTCAGAGATTATTGTCAAAGTGAGCAAAGGTCAGGCAAAAGAAGTGCACTATGAAGTCTTTGAGGAGATGACAAGAGTGTTCTTCAGATATAGGTTGATTAAATTATGCTAATCTACTTTTACTTACAAATGTAAAATTCCCTCAGATGGGTTTTGAATAAAGTGTGTTTTAAAGAGGATAAACAGCAAGGCTTATCTTTCCATAGGGAAGCTTCTAGCAATGATTTCTGACTGAATTGTGTGGATAACTCTGTGTAAATGTGCATGTACGTTCATGCAGGGATGTACACAATATTGATGAAATGTGGTGAGAACAGAGTATTGTCTGCACAGCCAGAATCACACCAGGACGTGTGGCACACACTAGAGAGTAAAAGCTTTTTAACACTCTTACCCACACCCATTAAATACTCATTTACTCGCATTCACACACGGCTTTGATTATATGCTAATTTCTCCCTTTTTAGTATTGCAAAGGGCTGTGAAGTAGAGAATTAGTGATTATATCCATTTTAACCAGAAAGAAAAAGAATTTTCCATTAGCAACCAAGCCAGACAGATGGTCCCAAACTCCAGGCCCTGATTGGCAGGTCCAGCTTCTCCTGATTGCTGGAAATATTTTCTCCGAGTGGCTGAAAAAGTCAGTCATTGACACTGAAGAAGATAGTCCACCCGCTTAATCTCATTTCTTAATAGTCTCTTTGATGTAGTTTAATTTTCAATTAAATGCCAGCATAAGCAGAATCAACATTTTGATCTATGTGTTTTAACAGATAAAAAGCCTTGTATCTTTGAAAGCTCTGTGACTGTTTTATTACATTTTTTAGTTAATCCAATGAAAAGAATCCTCTACAATTCTATTTGTCACATTATTCTTTTGAAACTATCAAAATCTTTTATATAGCTAGCAACATAAAACAAACATAGTTCATATTAAAATCAATACTCATTGACTTTTCAATGCAAAACAGTTTCTAGCTCAGGAGCTTTGGTTTACTTTATTTTTTGTGTTGTATCATGGAACATCACTTTAGCTAGCAATCCATATTTTTGCTAATAACACTTATCCAGCACATTTTCACTTCAATTTATTTAGTGCCGATCATCCAAGCATAAGAAAACACTTTGCAGTGTCTAACTAAAAAATGAAGAATGTCAGTAAAAATAACACCTTTCTTCATAGTTTTTCTCCTTCTGTGTTTTCAGAGCTAGGTCTGCTAAGTGGACTGGCAGTTGCATGTTTTTCTTATTTTTACTCATATTTTTCTTGCGGACGTCACAGAAGGGTGTGAAGGTGTCACTGCAGAACCTTTACAGCTACAGTGACTCTAGCTTTACTCTGTACTTCTGATCTGAATCTCCAGGTCTGCTGGGGAAAAAAAAAAAAAAAAAAAAAAAAAAAAAAGGAAAAAAAAAATTACACACCAGAAACCCAAACTGAGTCCAGGACCTGTTTTATTAGACATTATAGAACTACAGTGTGAGGATGGGATTAATCTCTTATTAATCTCATTTATAGATAGAAGTGATGAAGTAACAATCGGTTATTCTTACTCCTACTACTGAGGATGACAAAACTCTCACAAGGGCCCTTTAATTAAGTAATACTGAAAGGTCCCTTCCAACCTAGGCAATTCTATGATTCTACTATAACATTCTTGTGAAAATAACTCATAATTGCTGGTAAAGTAATGGTAAAGAGACATGTACTGTTAAGAATTCTTTTCTATTATTTACCATGGGTAAATAGTACTGCAGATCCTAAAAAAAACCTAATATTTTTCTAAAATGGCAGTGCATTGACATCCATGTCTTACTTCCTCATATTTTATTTTCTGATATATTTTCATCTGTTCACATCTGCATTATATTTTATTATGTTATAAAATGTAGAACAAATTGAAAAAGAAAATACATGAAATATTTCGGTTGCTGGACAAGTTTTTTTTCAGGTTTATATGTAATAAACATTTTTTCCCAAAGTTAGTATCAATGTTTATTGTCCTTTAAGGTAATTCGTAATTTTATTTCCAGCTTAGATCAATATTTGTAATGTTAAGTCACTATATCATGACAAAATATTTGAACTCTATGGGTATCGCTTCCAAATACATTTTACAGTCTCTGTAAGGCAGTGTCCAGTGCAGTAATGGACAGCACAAAGCTTAGAGTTGTCTGTACAGTTTGGAAAATCCAGAAATTATCAGTGTGCAATTAAATTTCACAGTTGTTCTCCTTGTGACCCAAGCCAGGTTTCCCTGATAACCCTGCTTTTTCTCTTTCTCACTTGCAGGTCTTTGGTTTTGATAGTTTTTTTTCTACTTAACTTGAATTCTCTATAGCTCAGTTCACCTCCAGAAGAACTTGAAAACTTGACTTTCTCTCTCTCATCTGCCTGTTTGTTAACAACTTCTTTTGACCCTTTCCACAATCTTTTATAGGTGAACATTAACTCTGTAAGGTTTTATTCCCCATTTATTAAAAATAATTATTCAATTCCCTCAATTCTTTTCCATTTTGATTTTAAATTTATGTGTGTGGAGCTCTCTTCCACTTAATGTTTGTCTAGGAACCAACACAGTGGAACTTACCTTTTTTAATTGGCTCTGTAGTTGGATCCTGCTGTAGCACAAGGAGTAACTTGGGCTGTAAATCATAGCTTTTGAGGTCTTTTATGATCTTTTTTGGCAAGGTAACAATAGCTAAAGAAATATTTACTCTCTGTGTCTTTCTTCCTTCCTCTTGCATACAGAACACTTCGGAGACTCTTGATCTCCCATTTTCTTAGGGGAACAAACCACAACAATACACGCTGGTATTTGTACCAGCAGCTAGTACTGAATGTCTGTTGTATTGAACTCTAAACAAGTATAGATACAACCCATGCCTGAGAAAAAAAAAACTAAGAAAAAATGCCCCCCACTCCAAACTGGAGGATAGATAGGATCAAGCAGAATAATAAAAAAAAAAAAAAAAAAAAAAAAAAGTGGTTTTCAAGACTGAACCACAAAGTTATCAGCAATCAAAGGATAAATATTTGTCTAAGGGAAGGAAGAAATCAGACACCCTACTCTTTCAAAAGGATTCTCAGTATTTTCCTTGATGGAAAGCCCAAGTAAATAGGCTGTCCCGGTGGTTATGACAATGAAGGTGAAAACTGCCATTAAGGTTTCCTGCACTCGAGAAGAATATGGGTCTGGTAAAAGAAAAGATGCACAAGCACTGGGTAGTAAATGCCAAGCTCACAATCAATATGAGCCAAGGCCCTGAAATTATGAGGCTCTTCTGAAACTATTTGATTTGCTTCTTCTTTTCTTTAATTCAGTTTCACTTCTTTCTCCAGGAACAAAAGCCTGAAAATCACTTTGCAAGAGCGCTTGTATCTCCAGCATGTCACAAGGATTTTTGTTATGACTTTTTCTTTGTTTCTGCAGGTCTTAGGCAGCTTTGAAGACAACTACACCTCAAAATATTTCCTCACACCACAAATTTAATATTTTCTCACAGTGTATAGGTAATGCTATTTCAAAGGTAAGCCCTAACTACGATGCTTGAGAATGATTTAATGAAACAACTTTTTTTTTTGCTACTTTGAAATCATGGGTTTATTGCAATGGAGAGAGTTTACAAGATTAAAGTATTGATGAAACTCATGTTAGAAAATGTTTCTGGGGCTGCAAAATTTCTGCACAATGCATCAGAGATATTTCAACCTCTGAAAAACTTAGTGAGGATGCCAGTCAGGCAGACTGCAGGGGAGGAGAAAGTGGAGCCAAAACTGTCACTGGGTTGTCATCCGAAATGTATTCCCACAACTGTACACTGGTGGAAGGGCCTCCCACTTTCACTTCCACCTCATCTACACCTTGAAATAAAGCTCCTCCTAACAAGTCACTTACCAAGTAAAACTTTTTCTCACAGCTTAAGGAGGCCTCCACATTTCTCTTTTTACTACTCTTACCTAATTTATCTGCTTTTCACATTATTCCTGTGGTTAACATGATAGGATTTCTGGACCATCCACTACTGAAATGCATGTATTTAATAGGCCTCCTGTCTCATGTGCCAGAGCCATAGATAAATATCATGGATACCCTAAAACTTCCAAAGTGGCAATATATATCTGTATGTGGGCAACTGACCTGAATCCCTTGAGCAGAAATACAGTTCAGAGGATCATTCAGTTGACTTGCCAGTAAGTGTTAAATTTAGAATAATTTTCTCACTAGTCTCAAAGAAGTCAAAATTCCATTGATTAAAATGTGAAATTACATACTGATTGCACATGAAGACACCTGTATCCACCCATCTTAACCTAGAGCTGAAGATCTATTTTAGATTTCCAGTGTGATTCCTGGTAAGTCACCACTAGTTTTGTACCAAATATACTCAAATTAACATCTCTTTTGCGGGGAAAGACACCGTGAAGATATATGGCATTTTTAAAACCGAGCGACGTAAACACCCTCAATGGATCTATTTCTCAGAAGTACCACTTAGCTGCAAGGTGGCTTACGGAAACATTATGCTCAACTGTCTTTGTCATAGTTGATGAATATTGTGTGAGTTTAGGATGTAGTGAATAAGCATACATTACTACAAGCTGATGATCTTCACTACTGTTCTTGGCCAAATCAATAGATCTATTAAGCTTTGAGAACAGTATGCAGCATATGAGATCCTAAACTATGTGCAGTCAAAATACGAGCCTGCAAATCCACTAGCAAAGCAAAGTATCATTTCACATAATTCAGTGGAGTTCTTGTTATTAGATATTTCCATCAAACAAAAGCCAAACAAAAAACAATTTAGAATTTTACACAATTTGGGAGCCAGCATAGCAGGTGGTATACATCTCACCAAATGTATGATATCAGCAGGAACTTAACCAGCAGTACTAAACCACTTCTATATCTAGTGGAGAAAGATGGATGTTTTCACTGCCAAGATCTTTGGCCCATTTTAGGCCCTTTCTTTCAGAAAAAATGTTCATCTTTCTTAAAAGTTTCTCTTACAATCTGTTTTCCTGTAATGACCAATAAAGGATTATAGACAACTAGCTCAAAGCACATATTTCTTTCTTTGCAGTGAGGGTGGTGAGACACTGGCCCAGGTTGCCCAGGGAGGTGGTGGAGGCCCCATCCCTGGAGACATTCAAGGCCAGGCTTGATGAGGCTCTGAGCAACCTGATCTAGTTGAAGATCTCCCTGCTTACTGCAGGGGGGTTGGACTAGGTGACCTTTAAAGGTCCCTTCCAACCCAACACGTTCTATGATTCTATGATTCTATGATTTTCAATGCTCAACAAGGTAAGATTATCTCCACATCAGTGTTTGGTGCTGTTTTGAGCACTGTGGGGTAACCTGCATTTGGAGCTGGAAAAGAGTGTGGGTCTCCTAAGTTTTGTGTAGCATTTGCCACCTAAGTGCAGGTGTCTTCAGTACCCCAGAGCATCTCTAATGATCCTAAATGCCCGTTTTTAAGCAACTTGATTTACCCTGGTGAAGTCTATCTTAGTCAGATGAATGACATCTCTCTTTTCCTCAACCCATCTGGAATAGTTATTTATCATTCAGACTTGTGCTACTTTAAGCCTTTTTCTACGTTGCACCTGGAACAAAATAGGACTGTAAGCCAGGAATGAGAAAAAAAAACATTTCATATCTTTCACTATACAAAAAACATCAGTGAAAAAGATAATGTTGGAACAGAAGAAGACAAAAAGAATTTCAGTTTGGTCCACCAAAATAGTTCATCCAATGTGAATTGAACTATTTAAAAAAATAAATAAAAAAATAGTGGAGTCAGATTACAGCTTTACATTTAAAAAATTAAAAATATGAAAATATACACTAAATTATATAATATAATTAAAATTTATGCTATTTTAATATATTTTCAAGAAATAGAAATCATCCCTTACGTAATTGTTTTGATTGCTACATTAGTTGCCTGTTGAAAGAGAAAAACTGAAAAAAAGATCATATTTAATAGACTATATATGTCCTGCTATTCAAAAGTATAAAAATGTTGTATTCAACCCTCATTGTGGGCAAAAGGAAACAAACCATATATGTAGAATCTAGAATGTATTATTAGTGTAATTGAAATCTTAGCAGCCTAGAATTGCTACAAGCCTAGACTGAAGTAATACAGGAAAAAACACATATTACATTTTATATATTTTCAGCGGTGTTTTACAACTGCTTTTGTCTTCTGTGATCTTCTACCCCGTGCTAGTATTGAACTTATTCTGTGTGAAAGGTATTCTCTATACAAGATATTTGCGCTGTTTACTCATTGCTACCCCTAAAACCAGTTTTCCATCCTCCCAGGTCTGCATTTCTCTAGTTGACCATGGGTGAGTTGTTTATAACCTTGGGATTTTCAGTATCATGTTGCATCCCCTTCCTTTTGCCTATAGTCTTCTGCAGTGCATCCTGTGCCTCCACGTTTGAGGACTCTGCTATTATCCCTCTACGCTGCATCATTATGCTAGCGTCGTAAGTAGCTGACGCTACACAGAACAAATACCTTTTAGTGCTATATATGTGAAAATTATGGTTGTACCACACAATTATACAAAAATAAACAAAATTAAAATAAATTAGGCAATATCTACCCAGTCATTAGAAGTTGGTGCTAAGGGTAAAGAAGCTTAAATAAAGCTCCAGACAGGGCAGGTCAAGTTGAATCAAAAAATGGAAAGTCCTGAGGTCTTGCAGTGTTAATTTGAAGCCAGATGTCTGTTACTGACAATGACAAAGTATTTACTGATCTGCAAGGCTACAGAAAGAAGGCATTACGGCATTTTCATAGCTAATGTTGTGTTGTACATATACCACAAGACTGGTAGTCCACACATTTTCATTCCATTTTTTACTCTTTCTCAGATACGTCATGTCTTTTACCTTTCCACAGCTCAACTTACTGTCCTAAGAAATGGAACGATATTGCATTTGTTGCACAGATATCACACAGATCAATTAAATGACATTTCAGAAAGATTTCAAGATCTTCTGAAGAGTCTTTATTTTGTGAAGTGCAGAACACCGTAGCTTTATTGCAACATTTGAAGACACATTTGGCTTGAACTACTGGGGCTTCTCATATATTTAAAGCTGAACACAAGAATTAGCATACTCAAGGAAAAGAATCAGAATGCAAAGCACCCAGCAGGACTGAACTCAGAAAAGTAACTAGACAGCGATGATGTATTATTGGATTAGGGGCTTTTTTACCCCGAAGTCTTGTCAAGCAGCCATGAAAACCAAAACACTCTGACTCTGATGTCCTGGCTACTTGATTCTTTGAGAAGCATCAGTGACACAAATTCTGCATGCCTTGTTCCTCTTGAGCGATGTTAGGATGTGTCCCAGTGAAATCACTAGGCTTGCACCACTACAGAAAATACTCTTTAACTTTAGCATTACTAGCCTAATGAAGTTCTTTTTATTATTTTTTTATCTTTTTTTTTTCCGTTCAATTTTCTTTTTCTTCTTTCCTTTCAATTTTCTTTTTCTTTTTTCTTTTTTTTTTTTTTTTTTCTCCCTCTCCTTCTCCCTTTCCCTTTTACTATTATTATTCAAACTTTCCTTAGGTAAATCTCACATTGAAGTCAGACTGGGAAAAAGGACCGAAAGAACCCCAGGTACCAAGCAGGACTTGTCACAATACAAGAATACCAGAAAAATGCAAGGAAATTCCTGGGATTTCCTCCATTGATGGTGTTCAGCAAAGATAATTCAGGCACTTGCCCAGGAAGGTCATACTGTCAGAGATGCAGAACTACCTCCATGAGGACCATACCTACTTTGCTAATACTACAGCTCAGGACTGACTGTTTTGCTGTTGTTGTGTGGCAATGGAGGGATGATGGCAAGTGGGACAACCGGTCCTGAAGTTCTGGAAGGACAGTGGCTCATCCTGCTGCACAGTGTCCACAAGTGACATTTTGCTCTACCATATTTTCCAGAGTGGCTGATGCTAAGGAAAAAAAAAAAAAAAAAAAAGCCCAGTGAGAACATAGTTGTTCTTAATTGTCATCAGCATACATTCCCCGTTTTCAAGCAAGACTCTGTTTGGCTTGGTGAGCACAGTTGATCTAGGGGAAAATAAGTGTATACGGCGCATCTGCCTTGAGAATCTTAATGGACACCACCATGCCCTCCAACCGACACTAAAACAGTAGGGAATTAAACACCACAAGGGCTTAAAAATGTGCCTAATCCCTTTACACACAAGATCGTAGTCACACCACAGTGCCTGGGCTTTCCGTTCCACCCACAGATGTGTTAGCGATTCAAGTGCATAATGTACAGCAAAGCCATTATCTGCCTGTATAGGTTGCTGAGCTGCTAGAGATCAAAAGTTGCTAAAGTGTCAAAAGTAATTGCGTGGATCTGTGATGCGTGGAGATTTTTCAACACAATTTGTGTTGTTACATTGATTAAACTATTTCAGTTATCTGGGTCATCAGACCACAATGACAAGTCATTGATTCATTGCACAAGGGTGAAGGAAACAAGGTAAGGATTTGTTTTCACTGGTTTTATCCCCTTATCATTGCAGCTGAATTAATATATTATTTTTACATTTGTCAGACACAGAGACCTTTACTTCTCACACAAATGTAGAGAGAAGGATCTAGTTATTCGATAGCTTAAGATCTTTATTCAGCTCAAATACACAAAACTTCAAATTTTCAAGTACCCTTGGGGCAAACTGTTCTGTCTCCATTTGCTAAGAAGAAAGGAGTAAATTTAATTACTACGTTATTTTACATCTGATACTTCCAGAATCCTTCTGATCAGTGGAATCAGAAAACTGAGAAAACCCTCGTATCTGATGGTGTTTTCAGGGATGAAAATGGAAAAAAAAAAAAAAAGGGTAAAGTTTATTGGAATGAGAAATTTAATGATGTTTTAAGTTTTAATGGAAAAACATAGATAATGTCCACCTAAGTCAAGTAGTGCAATTGAGTGTAAGTTTAGAACAATCTAGGGGGAAAACTGAATTTTTTTTTTTCTTTTTTATCTTTTTTATTGTTTTTGAAGTCTGTTGCAAAATTCTCATTAATTGATAAAACCACAGGCACTAAGCCAGATTTGGTCTGACCTGTTGAGAGCTAGGATTTCACAGGTTCAACTTTGTAAGGTGTCCTGGTTTCACCTGAGATAGAGTTGATTTTCTTTCTAGTGGTTGCTGTGTTTTCAGATTTGGTGTGAAAGGAATCAATAATGCATATTGTTTTAGTTGCTGCTAGATGATGTTTATACCATTCAAGGATGTTTTTCAGCTTCCCATAGAAGCTGAGAAGGAGCATAGACAAAACAATAGAATGTCCAATGGAATATTCCATATTCCATAGAATCCATAGACATCACGCCTGGTATATAAATGGGGGTTGTCTGGAAGGAAGAAGTCCATGATCTCTGCTCGGGTCAGGCTGGGCAACCAATTCACCAGGCAGTGAGAGTGTGGAGTAGTTCGTTGAAGAACTGCAGCTCATCGGAAGGACTCATCTTGGAGAAGTTCGTGGAGACCTGTCTCTTGTGGGTGAGACCCCACGCTGGAGCGGGGAAGACTTTGAGGAGTCCTCCACTTCAGGAGGAAGGAGTGGCAGAAAAAATGTGTGATGAACTGACTGCAACCCCCATTCCCCATCCCCCTGCACTGCTCAGGGGTGGGTGGGGGAGGAGGTTAATAAAGGAAATAAAGTTAAACCCAGGATCTGAGTTGCATGTTATGGGAATTACTATAGCAGGAACCCTTTGTTACTAGCCAGGATAGGAGCAAGTGAAGGAGTGCATTGCAATATTAAACCCTATAACCTGTCCGAAAGGGGCCAGGGGTGGACACTGTAATGGATATACCTTTAAACTGTTGTAAGCCATGATCTGAGTTGCATGTTTCAGGAACTGCTGTAGTAGGAACCACCTGAACCAATGGAGGAAAAGCTTTACAAGAAGCAGCGCAAGTGCAGCAGTGATGGAACCAGAATTGGCTACAGCAACTGGCACCTGGCAACTTTCTCAAGATCGACATCCTCAACCTGCAGACCGTGGACATGAACCATGCCAGATACAGCCGGGACAGCTGACCCCAGCTGCCCAAAGGCATATCCCATATTATATAACATCATGCTCAACATATAAATCTGGGGGAAGAAGAAGGAAGGAGGGGAGACATTCAGAGTTACAGCATTTTGTCTTCCCAAGTAATCACTACATGTGATGGATCCCTGCTTTCCTGGAGATGACTGAACACCTGCCTGTTGATGGGAAGTGGTAAATGAATTCCTTGTATTGCTTTGCTTGTGCACACGACTTTTGCTTTACCTATTAAACTGTTTTTAGATCAACCCATGAGTTTTCTCACTTTTTCTCTTCCAATTCTCTTCCCATCCCAACCAGGGGGCGTGGTCTTAGTTGCTGGCTGGGGCTGAACCACGACATAAGGAGATGAGACAATATAATAAGGTCATCAAATGCTTGTTTTCAACAAGAGTAACGAAAAGATGAAATTCTTGAATAAAGCAGTGGCAATTTACACCAACAAAGAATACAGTTTCACTTACCCCTTAAGTTCAAATCTAGGTTAGGCATGTAAAATCTTTCTTTCAAAAAGTTAAGGAAGTATGAATTTCATCTTCAAAGGATGGACCAAGTAGGGTCCTCCTTTTCAAGCTTGTTTCTTATCAGTTTTTCTTTTAAGAATAACACAGTCTAATCACTGGACTGTATGTATGAGAGTGGGGAGAGCACTATCACATAGAGGCCTTACATTTTGCAGAGAGATGTGATACCTGGTAGTAAGGACAATGGTGCAGGAAGTGAGAAACTTAGGTTCCAGTTTCCACACCTTTTTCTTCTGTATTCAAGTCAGTGAAAAGGACTCTTGCTCTGCGCTGGATCCTAAATACACAGTTACATGTGCACAGCAATTAAGTTTAAAAAGTCATGCCTTCTTGGCTCAGTCAGCTACATGATTTCTTTATCTTCCTTATGGGACAGGTATACAAACTTAACATTCAAATGCAACAGCTGTGGGGAAATCAGATTGTAAAAAAAAAGGCTGATTTCCCCCTGACCTGGACTATTTGTAAAACAGAGAATGCTGAAAGTATCATCCAGCAATACAATTCAGTTCCACCAACAAAGCAGGAATAAATTAGAGAGCTCTGGCAACTAATTATTTTTCAGCTATGTATGAAACAAGGGCAATATACTTGCTGGAAAACTAACAAGAGACCTAGAAAATTTGTCAGTTGCTTTTTTTTGGCCAGAAGAAATAAAGAAAATGTTCTTCAGAAATTATTTGTTACAAATTACTTCCTTAGTTCCATTTTTAGTCTTTACTCTTCAGAAAGAAATCTATGCCTTTTAAGGTGTACACTCTTTGCTGCATCCATTCCTTATGTTTACCAGACTTTGTATGAGTCACTGCTTAGTTACTGCAGTATTAGAATTTGTAGCTGTCTATTCTTTTGGCATCCTACGTAGAGTAAGACATATAACGATAATCTGAAATGATCACCATATTTCAAATGAGTGAGGTAGTAAAGAAAGAGGAAAGGTTAACTGACATACACAGTTTCCTTTTTTCTTCGTGTTTTCCTGTCTTTTGTCAGAGCCAACAGATGAAATTTGTGTCTTTTTGTGACTCTCAACTCTCCTACCATCATTGTTTAGTGGCCTGAGGTGTTCTTCATCAATACCTGACTATATGTAGCTGCATATGTATTTCTAGATCTTAAAATGCATCCTTCAGTCAACAAACTTTACTGTTCCATCATTCCTCATTGACTCATTTTCTCCAGGATTTTATTCTTCAGTTAAATTCTGCTATCTATTATTCTTGCTGAGATAGAATATCTCTACTAATGGACATCTTTTCTGCAAACTACTGGGTTATTTATTTCAGGAAACAATTTATCATAATCCCATATTCATCTCTTCAGTCTTTTAGATACATTTCAGATGCAACCGTTTCAGCCTTTGACCAAAAAAAAGGATTTAAAAAGTGAAATATTTAGTACCTTGATACACAGCTTCCTTTAGATTGATTGTTCTTCAAAGACTGTATTATATAGAAACTCTGTAATTTTTAAGACTTCAAGATCTACTTCTCTATCTCTTAATCTCTATCAGATTGCTTTAAAATGACAAAGTATTAGAGAAGAATTAAAAAAAAAAAATTCTAGAGGGTGGTTTCTCTTTTCCACTTTTTTTTTTTTTCCCTATCGCTTGACAACTGTATCTGTTTATATATCCTGGTTCTAATCTGAAAAGAATATGGCAAGATCGTATTTGAAATATACAACAGAAACCAAATAATGGAAAGATTAAGTAGGCTGCTTAGTCCTCCCAACCAGAGCAGGTCTGTCTCACATCACAGAGCCCTACGTTTTGTTCAGTTTTAAGTAACAAGTATCCACTATGAACGTGTTACTGACACAGAGCGGTTCATCACTGACTAAGCACTTAGAGGGAAGTCGAAAGCAGTACGTGGAAAAAAAGATTATAGTAAAGCTGTCATGGATATCTCTGACTACATTTCGTGTTTATAGGGGAATGTACGGGGTGTCTGTGCCCAGTTGCTGGCAGTGGGGCTGCCAGGAGGGCCCCAGGCCGCAGTGGGGGGATCTTTCCTGCAGGAGCTGCGGCCATGGAGAGCCCAGGCGGGAGCAGGTTGTCCCTGAAGGACTGCAGCCCGGGGCAGGGCCCGCGCTGGAGCAGGGAGAGGGGTGAGGAGGGAGGAGCGGCCCAGAGGGGCTGGCATGGACGGACCCACACCCCCATCCCCAGCCCTGCGCCCCTCTGGGTGGGGAGAGGGGTCGGGAGGGAAGGGGGGAAGCTGGGAATGGGGCAAAGGGGGTAGAGGAAGGTGTTGTTTTAATGTTTGCCTTTTGTGTCCCACTGCTCAAATTAGTCATTAAATTTTTATTGCAATTGGCAATAAATTAAATTAATTTTCCCCATGTAATCCTGCTTTGCCCATGATGGTAATGGGTAAATTGTCTCCCTGCCTTTTTCTCAACCCATGAGCTTTTCCATCCTATTTTCTACCCCTATGTGATTGAGGAGAGGGAGTGAAAGAGCAGCTGGGGGCCTTCTGGTACCTGGACAAGGTTGAGTAACAACAGGGAAAAAATCCTTCTGATGTTTGATTAAGAAAAAGATGCTTGTTACCATCAGAACAGCTTAGGAAGCCTTTGAAGGACTTTTAATGTGAAAAGAAATAAGAAAAAAAAAATCGCGGGAGGTTGTTAAGATGACACAAGGCGAGGTGTTGTAGATATGCTAATGCACATATACATTCTACACCGTAAATTCACTTATTTGTTGCTGTCAATTTCTTATAACTATCCATGATGTTTAATAGACATCTCTGTCCCTGAATCATGCAAACAAATATTTTCTTTTTATTACCCCTTGAAGGAGAAATACATTGGTCTTTGATCAGTTTTAATGTTCTTTAAACATTTTTGAGAATGGGTACATTTTATTGGAACAAAAATACCTGTTTTCTCAAAAAATAAAAAAGTAAAATAATAATGATAGTATTTTATAAAAGAATTTAGGACCATATTCTATCTTACTAGAAATAGAAAGTACAGGTTTCTGATGTTCCTGTCACAAAGATTTCTTTATGGTTTACATTAAAAAATGAAAATAAAAAAATTAAATACATGCCATCAAGAGGGAATGCCACTGAGGATATAAAATCAGGCATGTCTACAGTTATAGAACAGCCTTTCCAATATTTGCAACATTTTCTTTCAAATTTCTTGCAAATTAGCTGCTTCCCTCAGGTAGACTTTCCTAGTGCCTTCTTGAGGGACTCATCTCATCCAGACAAAGACATCCATCATGCAGACCCACTTTTGTCATTGACATGTTCTAAGGTTGGGCAAGTCAGTCTCCCTGTTTGCCCTTCCTCAACCTTGGTCAAGTTTACCTGAGGGAAAATACATTGTAAACACACATGTGCACACCCACAGATAAGCAAAACATGCAGAAAATACATGCCCATATGTTCTGTCTTGACATCAAGTCAAGCCAGTGAGCCCAATCCTGAAATTATCTTTAGTTTGCAAGAGACAACATTTCACATAATTGAAACTTTAAAAAGAGCAAGCAGGAATTAATGGAGTTTACTAGACTTATGGCTGTTAATAATCTACTGGAATTCAGTAGAAACAAAGATGTTCCTATTTAATGGATTCATATAAACTGCTTCAGAAGCACATGACATTTTCTGATAGCTTTTCCTTTTAGCTTCAATTAGAGGCAACAGATTACGCAGCATGCTTAAAACATCAGTCAAAATGTTCCAAAACTTCTTCTAAAAAACTGCTCTGGACTGAAAAGTTTTATGTTTTTCCTCCTTACACTAAGATTTAGCAACATGTTTTTATAAAAATTACAGGGTAATAACATCACAAGAACTAGGGCTGTTTCTCTATTAGAGCTTATTTCCAGCAAGAATGAATTGACTTACCGTGTGTGTGATGGTGAAAAAAATAGTCCTTAGAAATCTGTTTTGTCTCATTAATTTTGACATAAAATTTAAGACTGTAGGGTCATAAAGCATAAATTAGGTAAGTGTCACCCTGTATCGATCCTTTAAAGAAAAGGAAGTTAATCATTCTTGGTTTATTTCACTAGGAAATTATTTGCCTGGATTACTTAAATGTTTAATTAAATTCTCGTATAACATAAAATATCAAATAAAATAGTCTTTTGCAGCAACAATACATTAATTTCTGTCATCAAAAGTGTTTATCTTGTTAGCTGCCTAAGTTAAACTTGCTTAGTGCCAATTAAGTGTTATATCCGAATACATTTAGAATATTTAAATTCTTTCTTTTATTGCACTCTTGTTAAACTTTTAATTTTCTTTTTGTTGTAATTAGCATTTGGGGAGTTCAATTTCTTTAATAGGCTCTCTGTAATTCACATTTTGTATTACTCTCCTTGTTTGTCATGAGATCAGTGGAGCAATTCCAGATTTGCTTAGTGGAAAAATATTGCAGGGATACTATACAATTTATGAAAGACTTCATTAGCTTTATTTCCTAAGGAAGAAAGGCTTATACATTAGATTTTTGGACCTTCTGTCTTTTGAGTCCCCTTGCCCCTCATGTCTGAAAGCAATATTCAGTACTATCCAAATCTGATAGAAAGAGATAGGTTTTAATGATAATTAAATTGCAACCAACAGTCCTAGAATATTTTCTGTCCATGGCAGCATGTGTGACACCCAGTCACAGCACAGAAGTTACAAAAAGTTGAGGACTGTTTCCAATACACAGTCTGTTGCCAATGTTTTGGTGGCAAAATTTAGCTGTAACAGCTAGTTTAGTCCAAAACAGACTTTCATGGCCAGCCAGTCAGAGACTCCCAGGCATATTCATGTATTCTTCATGTCCAAGTATGCCTAAAGTGTTACCTGAAAATGCAAGCTCAGAGTCCGGTTACTTGGATAAAGACAGGAATGAAGCATGATATGACATGTCTGAGTGGCTCGTATTTCAGGGCAGCACAGAAAAAAATGTGGGGACCTCATGGGTTTGTGCCATAAGAGGTCAGTCTCTAGACCAGAGTAACTCCCAGGTTCTCTCTGTCTCCCAAATATACAGACAGCCCAGGTCATACCTTCTTCTGGTGTCAGACATGGTGTGCTCTCAGGGACATCCCAGCCTTGCCTGAAGTCATCTTCCTCTGTAAGGAAGTCCTGAGTCTGGTACGCTTAAAAGGTGTAAAGTTAGATTGTGCAATTAAGATCAAGCTCCTTATTCCTTCTCCTCAAATAATAACTCTTTGGAGAAATTTGTGAAGCTTACTGTTTCTAGCGTACTTTGAGATCATTGGCTTTAACTGGTGGCATTATTGCAGACGCAACACTGTGAATACATGGCTGTATTTTTCAAAAACAGGAACGGGTCCAATGCTTTAAATTAACCCAGGAGCCAAAACACTTTGATCTAGTGTCTGCTTGATCTAATTTGCTAGGTAAACATCCAGAGAACTTGGTCATTTTCTTTCCATTCAGAAATAAGCTAAACTAGAAATCTCCCTTCAGCCCTTGTCGTTCACTAATTCTGTCCAGGCATTTAGGGTTAGGGTTCCCCTCCCACCCCCACCCCCCTTTTTAAAAAAAAAAAAATCTTTATGTCTCTTTCCCCTTCAGTCACCATTATCCAAAGTAAGCACTATTAATTTGAAATTAAGGGGAGGATAATGAGGCAGCGCAGGTTGCAGAGCATCACAAGGAGCTTTGCGGTGCTAGAATACCAGGTTGTTTTTCTCATTGCCAGTGGCTAACACCTGGCTGACGAGAAGCCCATTGTGTCTTGCTTAAATAACACTCAAAGTTATAGAGAGGAATTCTGACAGATACAACAAGAAATAAAAAAATTCTTGCCTTTGATTACCCCTTAAATTGCCTTTGATTTATGAAGAGATTGTTGTAACATGAAAAGAAACAGTGGAAGTATGCATCCTCGTGGCTGAGGGGCTACAATCCAAAGATGAACCCTACCCATTCGGTCTGTCAATGAAATATGCGCTTCAGGGAGGGGAGATTTTGATCCCCGCTTGGACCTGAGCCACGTAACCTTGCAGTTTCTCACTGTTTGCGGTGTGACAATTGCAGTAACTTGTTATTGACCTTGGTAACCACCATCCCAACCTCTTCAAACTCTAACAGAAACTATAGGAACACCTCCCATATTCCCTGTTTCACACAAAAATGCCAAGTAGCATAGAGTAAAACAGTACCTTATTGCCGTGCTAGCCATGCCATACCAGTACTCAAGAAAAAATACACTGGTGCTCCAGCACTGTAAGTGGAACACATACCGATGTGGGGCACAAGTAGGAGTGTTGATGGTATTTTCTAGGAACTACAGCTACTAGAACTACTATTCTTCTAATAGGAGTAGGAACTAGAAACTACTATTAGAAGAATAGGCCAAAAGTGTGATTTTTTTATTTGCACATTCTGAGTTATTTGTCCTGAGATGAGACTCATTTGAATTGTGCTTGAACACATTCATAACACTTTAGATTTGACATCGTGAATGGAAGCTTCCCCATGTTTTGGCCTAAATACTGCAGGCACTGAAGGGAAGGTGCAAGCTCTGGACTCTCAGAAAAACAAACATTTCCATCTCTTCCATAATATTACTCTGTTAAAGGGAAACTTTCAACCACTGCATTTCTATATATATACGACACATTTTTCTCCTGAGAATGTCTTACACTGAGTGTGCATAAAATGGTGCTAACATCTATGGCACACATTGTATACGTTTCTACCTCAGACATCTGAAACATTAATTTTTACGCAGCGTCCTTGGGTCACCTTTCAAGAGATAAAAAATATGTTTGTCTTTGTTCGTTTTCAATATTCAGCTATGCTAAAGATTTTTGTTTTGAGTTTGGTTTTCTTTCTTATTCCAGACTCTTTTAAAAGCATACATTGCCAAGACCTTCTGCTGGTGCTTTAGTAAGAATTGTTTTATTTACACTTTGATTATAAGCTTTGTTTGGGACTCAGAATTGGGAAAGCATAGTGTTTCGGGGAGGGGGGGGAGAAAAAAAGGAGGGCCAGTTATAGGCACAAGCTGATTCACTAAGCAGCAAAAACACTGGGGTGTCTTAATAAAGCCAATCCCCTACCCAGGGAATCCTCCAAAGGTCTTTTCCACCAGAGCAGACCTTAGGCAAGCGGGAAGTTCTTTTGAAGTACATTGAATAACCTCCCTCCCCCTGCCTAAAGATGCTTATTGGTATCTCTGAGATGGCAGGATCAGGGTCCAGCAAATATTTCTGTCGTTACAACCCAGCTGCAAAGGTTTAACATAACTAATGGCAGCGGGTGGTTTCTAATACCGAAAGGTCACTGAGTCACAGGAAGCCACCTGGCCCTCCTGTATCTTTGCAGCTCACAATTATTATTATCTATTATTGTTCTCTATTTATAATAAATACTTTAAAATATTGAAAAAAAAAAAAAAGAATCCATCCAGAGATGTAGGAATCCTTGCCAGAAATAAAATATGAAATTTAAATTAAAACCAGCAGCTGTTCCTAATCAGCAAGCGAAAAAGAAAGAGCCAACCACAATAAAATGAAGTCCAGACTATGCCTGCATTTCATGCAAATTTCAGGCCTTAACATGTCATTTCCTGAAATACTGGCTAAAAAAGACAGACCACAAACAATTCCTTGGAGTCCCTCATATTTAATCTGACCTCCAGTACCAACTTGCTCTTCTATTTCACAAGGGCACTTTTACTGCTAGATTGCATTCTGGGTCACCTTTAAGATGTAGCTTAACATGCCATTCCCCACGGTGCTCTAGTCCCAAGTGCACTGCAGAACAGAATATAGCAACTAAATCTGCTTTCTTTCCAAAACTGACTTCTTTAATACTGCTGTTGTGAGATTATTGAACAGCAGCTGGGGATTCAACAAAAACCCCAGAGGTCAAATTTCAGTAGCTAAACACAGGTGCTAAATTCAGGCAACTACTTCTATGTTCACTATATATTCGGTCAAGCAGGGCCAGCTTTATGTGTGTGTCCTTTGCGTGACTGGTTGGATTGTCTCAGGTGAGGGAGGTATGTATACAAAGGTGAGTACCAGAGGGATGACAGCCTTACAATCCAATGTCTGCTTTCTGGCCAATGGCGTCTTACATATGATGAACAGTAGAAAATGTAGTACCATTTTGAGATGTGTACAGAAATGTCCTTTGGGACAAAGAGAAATTGTACGGATCCGGTCTCTGGGAATGATGAGCCAAAAAAAGGCTCCAACCCATGCTGACAGCTGGACCACTTTCTCTTCCAGTCTGGTCAACCCTTGGTCAAACCTTACTACTATCATAGAAAATAGAAGAAAACTAACAATATCAATATGGAAATCCAGTTCATTTTTCATTCATAACTGCATTTACTTTGATCATTCATACATGAGTACAAAGTGTAAATCCAGCAAGTGGTAACAATTTGTGCTAATAAGTTTCACAACTCACAATTACATGAAATTCTTTAAATCACTTTTGCAGCTTACTTGCTCTTGAGTATGCTGAATTTCTTTTAGTTTTTATACTGTGGCAAAGTAAAGGAACAGGTTTCTGTGCTACTTTCTCTATGCCTCTTCCTTGTATTTACCCTCTGAATTACCACTTAAGATCTGTTTTGAAGGCTTAGAAATGAATGTAACAAACAAAGCATTCCAAAATAATTTTCCAGGAAATTTTCAAGGGTCACAAACCTGCTCTGAAATAACTGTCAGGAGTTTGTATACTCAATAGCCTATCAGATAGAAACTGCAGAAACATTATTAAAAGAAAACAAAAAGAAAACAAAAAGCTGCAGTGGAATTCCTACCTTATCACTGAGGTGTATGAGAAAATTTCCTGCACTTTTTGGTTCAAGAAAATTTCTCATTCATGAAAAATTTTCCAGAATGTTTTCATTATTTCTTCAATGGTCTTTATGAGGAGGGATGTCCTTTATAACATTGTTTTTGTTTTATGACATCCAACACTGTGAAATCTTGATTTCACTTCTGGCATTTAGGTGCTACTTTAATATACAAAACAAATAATCCAAGGAAGGAAAATTGTAATGTTGGTAACCTTTTGCATGAATGCTGAAAAGCGTCCAGATGTATCATTAAGGTCAACGCTCCAACATTTGTTTCTTTACTAACCCAAAATAAAACTTAACGTTTCTTTTTATCATCCTCTTTCCACAACATATTGTTGTTGGTTCAAACTTCGTAACTATATGAAGCCATCTCATTTTTAACATATATGTATTCTTTGCTGGGTCTATATAGTTGTTCCTCTAACACGTCATGATTTTAATAATATTCTTGGGCCATCTCTGCTTTAGAGAAAACTGCTTCCTGTTCCATTTTCATTTTTAAATGGTTCTTCCAGAAAAGCGTAAGTGCCAGTGAAAACAGAGTTTGAAACTGCCTGTGCCAATTGGAGATGAACATCAAATGGGTGGCATTAACAGAGCCTAGAGGTGCAACATTTCAGCGACTGAATGAGGCAATCAACCAGCTGCTGGCAGAGTAACTTCTGATCTGATGGTATTCCAAATGTACCCTTTTCATTTGCTGGAGATCATCTGAATGTCAAGCTCAGACAAATTTTGCGCCAGCTCTTCTCCAAATTTCTGAATGGTTGTTGGGTTGGGGTTTTTTTTCAGCTTCTCATTCCTCTTGATAGGACAATGTTCATTGAATGGCAATGTGATATCCCCTTAGCTAGGTGCACATAATCAAGTTTCTTCCTTTTTGTTGTTGTTTGTTGTTTGTTTGGTTGGCTGTGTTTTTTAACTGGTTTCAAAATTACACAATTCTTATGTTGGAAAACTATTGTTTCTCCTCATTTCTGATTTTAACATTTAGCATGCTGCAATTCCATTAAAGAAAACCCCAAATGCCTCAAAATGTTTGCTCATGTATATGCACATGACAGAGATTTGAACATCCTTTTGATTTTTACCTCTAGTGAGAAATTCTTATTTCTTTCTTATTTTCTCTTCTTCACCCTTAGTTTTTAACTAGTGCTTGTGCTTTCTTTGCATCTATTGTTCGTTGCTACAGGTAGATTTCTGCAGATGGAAGCACACTCAGATCTCTTCTGAGCTGTTGACACAATCTCTGTTTACTTCACTACAAGCAGGACTTATTTTTATTGAGTGAATATTGATTTATATTCAACCCCAGCATAAGCCTTGATTTTTAAAAGCACTGAACGTTCACAATTTAAGTCAAGGATTCAAGCTACCACAAGAACAAATAATATAAAAACAAATACAATTAGCAAATACTTTGTGGTGGTAGAGATTCATCAGTCAATTGATGTGAATTATACATTTACAGTTGAAATGGGTTAGATAGTAGCAATCAAAATGCAGACCAGGATATTTTATACGTAGAAAAAGAGGCATCAAAGTTAAGCACAACTAGGATTTTCCCCTATATTTCTGCTTTTAATAAAGATTTGAACCAAGTCAGGACAGGCAAGATCATTGAAAAGATAAACCACATTAAGATACTAAGGCATGTTGCTCGTTTATAAGGAAATTCTGTAAAAAATCCCTTTACAGAATAGCCCTGACAGTCTAGATGAATGTGCCCAGAGCTAGAATATGAAATTTAATGTCCCGTGACATAAATTTAGCTATGTCAGGGATGAATTTGCGTGAACAGAATACATTAAGATAAAGTAATTCCCAAAGTAAGGTGAATCAAAATGGTATCAATAAATTAACGGAAAGGGACAAACTTGATATTCTCATAGGCTCAGTGTTTGTGCTAGTGGAGAAGTAATAGTCCTGAAAAAGACTAGTAAGAAGTTTAAAGGAACAGGATCCACTTGTAAGACTAAGCACATTTTGAAATACCCAATTAAGATAGTGTGCAGAGATAGTTTCAGACAAGTCATTGCATTTAAGAAATCAAGCAGGCAACTCGATAAGGTCTCTATTCTTGCCCTCATTTTTCCCTTTTCTTCCCCTAAAGAAGTAAAAAATATTTTTTCAGGAGCTGTTCATGGGAAATCACTTTTTTGATTTAGCCTGCACAGTCAACACTTGTTGTGTCCACCTGGGAAAAAGGGAAGAGTTAGAGGCACATCTTACCCGTCAGGTGGGTATCCATGAATGTGCAGAGCTAACATTGCTGCTGCCCATGCTTTCATGGCCAATAGATGAAATAAAGCTGTGCAAGTAGAATCTGGCTCCCAGCACTCCTGAGTCTAGATCATTTGGTCTCATTAGAAGAAATCAGAATTGCCAAAAGACCATTGAATACACTATAACAGGAATGAAATGGGAAAACACTCAGAGACTTTGGTAGCCAAACTCACATGTTGAAAATCATTATTAAATAACTTTTGGAAGAAAAGACTCTTGAAGAAGAAAAGAAACCTGCTACGGCTGACAGGAGCAGCTTTGTACATGTCAGCTCCTAGAAATCTGTCTTATGGGTTTGACTGTCCTCAGCCTATGTGAACCATTTATTTTTAAAACTTTAAAGCCAAATTTTTAGAAATATTCTAACTCAGCTAAGATGAGGAACAATATGCAAAGAGTTGTTTTCTTTCACTTTCTTCCTTCTTTCTTCTATCTGACATTTGTAAAC
This sequence comes from Alca torda, assembly GCA_008658365.1. Lineage (NCBI taxonomy): Eukaryota > Metazoa > Chordata > Aves > Charadriiformes > Alcidae > Alca > Alca torda. The sequence continues at coordinate 157,516,577 of CM018077.1, read as the reverse complement.
AACTTCATGCATTTACCCATTTAGAAATTTTAATGCAGAAAGCCATTAGAACAGTGACAAGGGGGAACACAACAGGGACATGATGGTGCCTTTTATACCATGTATATGTTAGAACAAGCAGTTCCATTCAGGTTTGGTCCAATTAAGGTTTTGTGGGGTTTCAAGTCTTTTAAAGCTAATGCCATTTTTTAACTCTTATTTCCCCTTTCCATCCTTTGTAATACTGAATGTTAGCAAAAGGAAGGTTTTGGCAGTTTCTGTATAAGAAAGCTCTATGAAAGGCTGAAACAAAATATAAAGAATAGAGCACAGTAACTTAACAACTACTTTTGTTCCCCAAAGAAACACAAAAAGGTGTGTCACAAAGTGCTGTTGTAATCCAGTTTCCTTCCTGTTGAATGAAGATCCAGTGATATAGTTTCTACTGGTTGGATTTATTCATAACCATATCCATTTCTGTAAACATCCCAGAGAAGAAGAGAAAGTATCAGGCTTGATTCATCACAGGAGCCATTCTCATGCCCTTACACATCAGAAGTGTACTCTGCCTTCGTGAGACTGACAAAAAAGGTCAGGAATTTTTCATCAAAATATTTTTCCCACAAGAAGGAACGTTTGAGAAAAAAAAATATTATAGAAAAATTAGAGTTTATTATTTTGCAACTTCACACACACACACAAAAATTAAAAATATTCCTCCTGATGACCCAGGGGTTTATCTCTGTCTGATGTACTTAACACATCTAGGCATTGTATTTCCCACAGAAGGCCCAGTCAACAGAAAAAAGTAAGGTCATGTTTTCTATATTTTATAATGACTACTTCAATATGTTTTAAAAAATTGTGTTCAACACCATGAGAAAAAATATTTTTTGCTTTGACATGTTGAAGCTTTTCTTTATTGAGGACATCAAACAAAAGGCATTCATACATAAACAGAGGTATCATTTTCAATGAAAAAATCTGAGTTTTCTGTTTCCTACAAATATTTAGAAAGAACATAAATATTGAAATACAAAGATTTGAAAGTATGCTGGAGTATAAAACAGAATATCATAAGAAGGTTTATATTTACTCCAGAAAAAAGCCCCATCCTGTAGGGTAACTATTTCTTTTAATTTCTAAACTTGTCAAGTCAGAAATTTCCACTGTCACTAAAGTTACAGTAAATTAAGAAGCACTGAAACACTTTCATTTTCTGATTTTGAATTTAAACTACAGTATTATATTGTATTTTTTTTTAGTGATCATCCAGCTAACATTAAAGGGAATATATTTATTTCAGTAGTGTTATCAATTAATCTTTATGTGGCAATATGGGATTTCAGAATTTCTCAGAGAAGTGGCAGCTTTTTTTTCTTAGGAAACAATTCCTCCAGAAAGTGGTTTCATGTATGAAAAATACCCTCAGAAAATTTCCCAACCATTGATTTTATATAATTTATTTGTGAAATGTGTTGCTGGAACAATATCTTCATGCAAGATGTCATTGCATTTGAGATTATGAAAATTCCTAATAGAAAGCTAAATACTGTCTACAGGAAGCTCTGTAACATTTGAGATATCAGAGCAAGTCTATAAATAAATTAAAATTCATGTTTAGAATGACTTGACATTTTAGAAATGTCTATTTGTTACTGTCAACTTTCTTTTAAGACTTTCCAAGTACTACAAATTGCAAAGAGCAGCCAGGAAGTAGTTCAATATCTCTTTATTGCCATCAAACAAATGACTGTATTTTCATTTGGAAAAAGACCTCATGTGAGTTTTATTCCAGTTTAAGAATGATAAAACATGATTCCTGTAGACTGTTTTCATTAAAATTATCTTAATTTCCAGACTCACTGCTGTGTGTCCAGTTGAAAAGTTGATGAAGATGACTTGGGTTTCTTGGAGTCTAGGGTGAAATGTGGAATTTTTCATAACATCTTGATGACATCTTAAAAGTCCAAATATTTCTCTTTATAAACCATCAAAACAGTGAGGAATATATATTACATAGCACAGATTTCTCCTGACCCTCCTCCAAAGCAAACAGGGCTATGAGCAATGCAGCCAGAAATTGGGCATTAGTCACCTCCCTAAGCATAAGTAATCTCATTCATACTAGACGTCCTAGAGCATCGCAGACTTCTGTGTGTTCTAGGAGACATAACACATGACCTACATGAGACCTGTATGCTGCAAGACCAACAGGTGAAAGCCATGCAGCATGACATAAACATCTCAAACAGCACTGGATGTTTCTGTTCAGATAATTTCATCACACCCTTTGGGTCAAGCAAGATGTCAGAAAATGCATTCAAATACAAAGGAGGAATAAGTTATGAAAATAGACACCTTGCTATCATTATAACTATTTTTTTTTTGGTAGATTTGGGAGAGCAGTTTAGTCATTCATATCTGAACAGGAAGTCAAGAAACAAAAAAGAATTTGTGAAGGCACTTGTGTCCCATGAGGGAGCAAATCTCAGTGCTGAACTTGAATCTTTTTGAGAGAATGTCTAATCCAAAGAAATGTTAAGAGGATGAGCAATCTGATTGTGAACTACTGCACAAAACATCCAGAACTGCTGCTTGCATTTTCACCTCAACTACAGAGATACTGAAGTGCCTACATTTTCTCCTTGACCTTAGAACCGAATCAGGCTTTCATTGTGCTGCATTTGCTCAGACACTTACCAAGAGTCAGCACTTGCAACAAAGGTACCCAAAAAGTTTACCATCTAAGGCTCTGATGCTGCTAATACGCAAGTATGTACTGATTCTTGCACATGAACAGCCCCATTGAATTAGAGAATGATTTTCTGCAAGAAAGGTCTAAGATTTTGGAGGGCACGTAAGAAGTGGTGTGACAAAAGCACTTAAATATTGCAGAGGAAAGCAGGAGCACTTTTATGTATCCATCAATGCAAAGGGCAAACCAAGCAGGTGTTCATTTAATCACAATAATCTTGCTGCCACAGCCCTATTTATTTCTTCTCCTTCCCAAGATTACTTGTTACATCAGTCAGACTGATGTAGCACAACTGTGTTCTCCGTCTTTGTATCTTTTTCTCACGTGGGAATGCTGGCATTCATGCCAGGTGACTTATCTTTGCAACAGTGGCCTGTGTGTACATCTTGAATTGTAGAGGAATGTCTACTGTATAAGGCAAATGTCACTCAGAAACTCAGGCTGGCTTTTAAACAAATGGTTGAAGTGTTTTGTCAATTTGGAGAAAGCTTTTATTCTGAGCTCTCCCATTTTCACATAAGTTGACTGCATGAATTCTGATGTAAAATAGTACTTTAAAAAGCTTCCTGGCTTCCAAAAGAGAGACTTCAGAAATGTAGTGATTTATTATTTTTTTTCTCTCCATTTAATTTTTGCTTGCTGCCGTGTGTTTCCTCTTATTTATATTGTTTTCTTTTTAAAGGGGTTTCCAGGTCATATGGAAACAAGATTGGATAAGACAGAGGAAGGAAATGCAGCAACACGAAATCTCTGCACTGCTTTTTCACGTAAGTTCTAACATTTTCCAAACTCTTTTTTCTTTTTCTTTTTCTTTTTCTCTTTTTCTTTTTCTTTTTCTTTTTCTTTTTCTTTTTCTTTTTCTTTTTCTTTTTCTTTTTCTTTTTCTTTTTCTTTTTCTTTTTCTTTTTCTTTTTTTTTCTTTTTCTTTTTCTTTTTCTTTTTTTTTCTTCTTTTTCTTTTTCCTCCTTTTTTCTTTTTTTTCTTTTTCTCTTTTTTCTTTTACTTTTTCTCAGTATGAATAACAAGTGCACAGGTTCTTTTATGTATCTCTGCCCTTTTCTCCACCCCCCCCCCCCCCCCTTTTTTTTTGCTCCCCCACAGGCCTCTCCCAGGAGAGGAATTAAACCTGAAACAGCTTTTTTTTTTTTAAAAAAAAAAAAAAAAAACCAAACCAAACAAAAAAAAACAGAGTGCATCTCCCTTAAATCTGAATAGGAAAGATATTTTATGCACCAGTGCATAAAAAAGTCTGTGGGACTAAGATATTTTTTGCTGCTCAGACTCTCACTGAAATGTCTGTTGGCATCTTCTGGCTTTGAACATCTTAGCATGTCTAAATGAAAAGGTATATTAGAGCCACCAAAAATGAGAATGAGGTCATTTTTTGCTGTTCCCATGTAGCATTTGTAAACTGCTGAGCAGAGACGATTTTTCTTTAACGTGAGATGTAGTACTGGACACTTTGGATAAGGTATTTGCTTATACTAAATTCTGAGGTGAAAGCATTGATAAACCTATGAGAAAGCCCCAAAAGGCAGCACTGTCATTTTATAGCAATCATTGCCTTGCACTTATCACTAATTACCTGGTACCCCACGCATACAGCACTGGTTGGAAAAGTGAAAAGCTGGATGGATAAATTGGCTTTGTCAGAAAATTGTGAAAGATGTGGAAAGAAATGAACAGATTATCTTAATTTATTTCTACAGTATAGAAATAAACACGCGGAAAATTGAAGTGTTTCATGTTAAGAACAACAATAAAAAGAAAATACTTTATACTGTAAGTTGAATTTTGAGTTATTTTCTTGGCTTGGTTCATTCCCTTTGCCCATCTAGAAATAAAACAAAGTTAGATAATTTCAAGACCACTTTCTGCCATCTCCAAACACAGAAATAAAAGCTGTTCATTGCTCAGAAGAAATCTTCGCTAACTGCATGGCCCTACAAGGAATGGAAAAAGTATAGGATAACAATTTTACATCACCTTCCCATAATCTCCCAGAAAGAAGTGGATGGGAAACCAGCAAGTATGAACTAGAGACTTGTAGTCAAGGAGTAAGCAGTGTGGCTAACCAGTTACTCATGGTTTAACTGCATTCAATTACAGCTTTGAGAAGCAATAATGGAAGCATCTACAGGAGAATTTGCATGACCATGTGTGGTGGGTTGAGCTAGGCTGGATGACAGGTGCTCACCTAGCCGCCCTATCACTCTCCTCCTCAGCAGGACAGGGGTGGGGAGAAAATAAGATGGAAAAAACTCACGGGTCAAGATAAAGGTAGGTTAATAAAGCAAAAGTGAAGGACTGAAGCAAAGGAAAACAAAAGATTTTATTATCTATTTCCCATCAGCACGAGATGTTCAGCCACTTCCTGGGAAGCAGGGCTTCAGTACACATAGTAATTACTCCAGAAGACAAATGTCGTATATAACAAACGCCCCCCCTTCCTCCTCCTTCCTCTTAGCTTTTATTGCTGAGCAGACATTATATGGTATGGAATATCCCTTTGGTCAGTTTGGGTCAGCTGTCCTGGCTATGTTCCCTCACAAAATCTTGCCCACACCCAGCTTACTAATGTGTGTGTGTGGGAATGCTGGAAAGACAGCCTTGATGCTGTGGAGCATCGCTTAGTAGCAGCCAAAACACCGGTGTGTTATCAATGCCTTTCTAGCTACCCATACAAAGCACAGCTTTATGTGGGCTGCTATGGGGAAAATTAACTCCACCTCAGCCAGACACAATACAACATGATACAGTCTAACTGAAAAAGATGGAAAATACAGTTTTCATCAAATTTTCACATCTGGGTTTGGGGAAAACAGTGAAATCCCAGGTTCTTCTCCATTTTGAAACTTTGCAAACTATTTATATTTGACTTTATAAGATTAGAAACAGAAGTAATAAAATCGCAAGAGAAAGATCTAAATTATCATTAAAAGACCAACAAAATAAGTTTGGTCTGTTTGCTTGCTTGCTTTCTTTCATTTTAAATGGGCATTTTGCATGGAGAATTTTCAACTATTTTGTCCTTCAGGACTGCTTCTGTGTTGGTAGAGTTTAGAAGCCATCCCACGCATAGAGTACTGACTAGCGTAAGAACATTCCTCAGCAAAGGTAGTCAAAGTGTGTGCTTTGCGAGGGAAACCAACCAGCAACACAAGGAAAGTAAAAATTAGAGAAGGAAATATTGTTTAAAACTTCACATAAAAGACCTGTACTAAGAAATAAATAATTTTAATTATATTTGTTCCTTCTTGCCTCAATTGGTTCAGCATAGAAAGAAAAAGCAGAAATACTCATATAATAGCAAAGAACCAACAAAATGTATGTCTGTACATATATATACACACACACACAATAATGCATATATATAATACGCATAGATAGATAGGTAGGCAGATAGATAGATAGATAGATAGATAGATAGATAGATAGATAGATAGAATGAATCGTGGTGGTTAATATAGTTTGTTGTCATGCATTTCAGGGCTACGAGAGGAAGTTTAAACCAAAATTTGAAGCTCAAACAGAAAATTCTTCTATTAAAATTATGACTGATTAGTTGGGCTCCTTACAGAACTGTAATAAGGAAGTTTAAACAATGTTCTTTCTCTGTCCCCTTTTCAACAAGATCCAACCTCCGATCTTTCCCCCTTCTCCTTGTGCTCCAAATCAAACTCTTTTTTGAACAAAGATTAAGTTGTAGCCCTTCTGAAGTTAAGGTCACTTTCACTCTCCTTCAGTAGGGACAACATTTTACCCCAATTGACTTAAGTCTTGGTCTTACTGTAAGCTTTGGGGACCAAACCAAAGCTAATCAGGAAAAGATCATTGACTCCAATGGCTTTGGGTCACTTCCTCTTTTCAGGCAGGCAACACCAGCACCTGGGAGAAGCACAGAATAAAATTGTGCCTTCAACCTCTGTTTGCATCTGTACCTGCAGAGGAGGCAATATTTGGCATTTTTCTTAATGAGGGCCTCATTTCTAAATCCATTTAAGACTATCTGTTGCCTAATACATCATTTAGCCTATTATTGGTCCTTTTAAAGTGCACTGTTCTTATGTCTTCCAGAAAGATTTTTAACTCTTGGCCACATACTGATCAACATAGCTCCTGAGCCTCCGAAAGCACTCAAGATTTCTTTTTTTTTTCCATTTTTAGAATTTTTAGGTCACGTTCCTTTTTGAGATTCAATATGAATCAAATTTTCTCATATTAGCCAAATTCAGGTCACCACTCCTGTCAATCCTGAAAATTATTTTAGATGTATCTCAGAATTTTCTCAGCCCCCCCAAAATAGGATGGGTCTTATCTCCTTTTTTGCCTGTCTGTAAAGATGAAGGACAACACTGAAAATTTTGCTGGAGATTTTTGTTAAATTTATTGTCTGTAATAATGACTAACAAAAACGATGAGTAGGCGTTTAGCCTCATTTTCCTGGTGTTTTTTGGTTGTTGCTGTTTTTGTTTTTTAAATATCATTTCAGTTTTATTCAGAGCTTACAATGTTCATTGTTTTAGCTCCTTGTACATACAATAATGGAAAATATCCATATTTTGTTTTAATTTCCAGTGAAAAGAAAGATTCCACTTTTAAAGCATGATAAAAATCCTACCAATAGATTTAATTACAAATTAAGGTGCTCCATGTCTCTTATGAAAGAAGAAATAAGAGCATAAAATATTCCCAGAAGGATATAGGGCAACAAGACACAGGAACGCCCTCTCTCAGTAGTCCTCTCAGGGTATTTTAGTATTTCTTTCCTCAGACGTAACTCCTCCCTTTCTATGATTATTAGAGAAGCCTGCACTGATTAAAGAAATTTCCTTTTTCTTTGCTGACTGATATTTTTGCTGATATGTTACTTCCAATGGGAATTTCTCCTTTGTCCTCAGATTAAATGGCTACAAGAGGAATTTTTCAACATGTCCCTCCTTTTATTTTATTAAGTTTTACCTCCTCAGTAATTCAAGATCACAGCTGAGCCATGGGTTTTCTTTTCTGTCTAAGGCCACCTCTGCAGTGCAAATAAAACATTATCAAATCCCTTTTCTTCTTGTTACATACAGTGATTACACTAAATCTGCTAAATGATTCAGATGAGGAATGTTAACAGAGGAGAGGCAGTGTAAATATATGCACAGAGAAATCACAGATTTGCCTCTACTCTCAAGCAGTCATAGAAGCAGGATTTGGGGACAGAACTGCCCTTGTCTTTTTTTTTTTTTTTTTTTTTTTTTTAATTGGAACCACCAAAACCACAGAATTCAAACTGAACTGTAAAGATAATCAAAAGTGTTGTTTCAAATCAAATGGACACGATTCGGTGTGTCAATGCCAGACTTTGAATCTTTTCTTGCTCCACCCACACTTTGACAAATCAACCTGTTCCTGTGCCCCGAGGAAATCCATCCTCTTTTTTATAAAGCTGTAGTAAAACTGTGTTTCTTTCAGTAATCTGTTTGATACAGAAGATCGTTTCCGTGCTCTTACCTTAACTTTCAGGTTAGCCTTCCAGGATGACGTGAACAATGACAAAACGGAAAATATTAAAGCCAAATATTAATATTAAATAAAATAATAAAATATTAAATATTACAGCTCCTTGGAGTAAAAATGTCAAAAGTAGAAGTGACGTGCCTATGGTACCACACAAATAACAATAATATGTCTTCAATGCAGTGAATAACAATCCATTCAACCATTTCAACAGATGTAAAAACATTACCGTCAGACTGTGCAAATCACAGAAATTCACAGGGGAAAAAAAAAGCAGCAAGTCCTTTAATTTCTGCTAATATTATAATGCATCTTTCGCTTCCACTTAATAGCAAAGGAACAGGTTTCATTAGGATAGTAATAAAGGACTCTCTGAAGATTTCTCACCTCAGGGGGGAACAAATGACTTTTTTGCATATGTTTTGTGACCTCGGTTACGTGAGCAGTTGGTGCCTTCTCAGTGTCTGGAATTTAAAATACAGATGTGTTGGCATCTGGCCCTGAGGTCTCGTCCACCGCTGCCACAAACCCTTTCATAAATCTCCAAGGTTTTTATTCCCAAAGCATATGGATAACATGTCCCCATGACAGCTCAGCTCTGACGTTGACATTCCCTAACTGTGGCAACACGTCTACGGGCATGTGGGCTGAAACCCCTAATTTAAGTCACGCAGGCCGCAGAGCTTTCAGAAGGGAGACACCTTTGCTATTACTCACTCAAACGGGTATTGAACTATGTTACCCAGAGGTTAAAAGGCTGGTACTGATCCCCAGAGCCCCATGAGACCTCCCCTGCTAGCATTTATTTGTACAACAGCTAGTTCCCTGGATTTTTACAGCAATTTGAAGCATGGCACTGAAACTTGTGCCATCTGCAGCTATGCATCTAAGCAATGGCTGCTTTATTTCCTGGTAGTATAATGTATATTAGAAATATGAAGCTGTATTCACTACAACCAGCTCTGAATTTAGATAAAAATACACCGGCAGGGACAGTGAGTAGCATGAAGCAGGCATTTTACGGGGTAGTACATGTCTTCTCTATCACTTTCATAGACACTTTCCTGATATTAATGTCAAATGATATAAACATGTTTTCTAAGCCTGGCGGTATTTCCAACTTTCAGTCACCATCATCTTATTAGCATTCTTCAGGTCTTTTTTCCAAATTTTTCTGTGATAGAGAGAGAGCAGCAGGGAAGTTTTCTCCTCATACCTTCGAGGTGCTTTTAATCTCTGCCTGCAGGTAACACGTCCCCCCCAGTGATATGTGTGTGGTTGTCTCTGCAGGTGGGTCTTTATCTAACTCTTTTTTATGCCTTCCTGACTCACAGCATGCTTTTCCCACTTTTTTTCTCTTGGGTAATCACATTTGCTTTCTCTCCTTAGCTTGCACATATTAGCCTTTCTCTAACCCAGTTCCTTTCACTCATATATCAGCTTCGTTGTTTCTTTTTCTCTGTATGTATCTCATTTTTTCTGCTTTTTTCCCTAACCAGTTTTATCACATTCATTCTATTTTGTGTTCCCTCCCCCCTCCTATAGGCTTCTGTAGTTGTGACTTACTGAAGGCAGAAAGATATGCAGAAATATACACAACACTTCTCTGTCTACTTCCATTTTTCTCAGCAATCATATAAGCTTCTTGAAGATAAATCCTGATTATTGTGAATGAAGATGTACTCAGCCCCCCTGGATTTTCCAGAGGGGCCAGAACCAACCCATAGGATTTGTCAGCTTGGATACAGACACTTGCTGCATGTCATTTTACCTGAATACTGGATCATGATCCAAAATCAGAGAGGGAAAGAAACACTTTTTGGATGATGCTATTAGTCATGTGATATAGTTTTAGGTAGTCCTAAAATGAGCAGGGAGTTGGACTTGGTGATCCTTATGGGTCTCTTCCAACCTGAGATATTCTAGGATTCTGTGGCTGCTTCTTGTGGTCCTCAAGGGTCCATCTCCCAGTTTCTCCACGCACTTCAAAACTGTTGTGTCCAAATGCCTTATTCTTTTCACAGCTCTTTTTTTTTTCTTCTTCTTTTTTTTTTTCCTCTTTTTTTTCCCCTTCATTGGAATAGTTTGCAAAGAACAAACTTCCTTGGGGTATAAATAACCATGTCAAAATCTATGTCACAGAGTTGCAATGTAACTTTAAGGAGAAAGCTGTGCTATTTAATTTGTCTTCATTATAAGTCACTTCTCCAGTTTCAAGATTGAAATCTTCTGTATCCAAAGATCTTATGCATGCAATTTTTAAAAGATCTCAACATCTGAAATCTGAGCAATATTCTCAGGTAAGCTTTGTCCTTATTGAGGTGTTAAAAAATAATTGTGCAGATTCAAATCAAACTAAACATCCTAATGAGCTCAGGTTACACATTTAAAGAAAAGGTCTTTAAAAAGCAGATCCACTTTCTAGCTATACATTTAGCTCTGTGGAGGCGTTTTCAAATATTGGTGACTTTTTAATCACTAGTATTTAGGGCCAGAAAGATCCCGTTATAAGTCAAAGAACTTAATTCATTTGCCCTGTATTCAGCCTCCTAATTTAAATTTTACTAAAGAATATTTTCCAGTTAGTTTTATCTTTGAAGAAACCAAAATAGGAGAATTTTGTGTATCCCTCACTACTGGATTTTTTTTTTCTTTTGATTTAAATAAAAGTAAATTTAAAATAGTTTTTGCCTCTGTATACCAATAAATCCAGTACTTCAGTGAAAGTAGTACAGAAGAAAGTCAAGTCATATCACAGCAGACCACTACAGAGAGTATATATGACAGCAAAGTACAATCAAAAAAATCCACATAAATACAAAATAGTTTCCTTAAGCAGCGATTTTTGAATGCTCATTATGTCTGGGTCTAGTTAAACATGGATACAGACAGTTTGTACTCCTCTCAACCTGCAATTAAGAGACCCAATTAACAAATTTGAAATTGCACAAAGACATATTATTTTGTCAAATGTTCACAAAGCCAATTTCTTCATAAATTAAATTGGTTAAAGCAGCAGTACCTGCTTTGTCATTAAGATGGTGCAATGTGTTCTTTCTGGACCTAATTATCCTTTTGATAAATAATTATCTGTTGTCTCATTTCTGTAATTTAGACAATTTGTTATAAAAAAAAGAATAGGTCTGATTCTCAATTGCATGAAGGTACACTTAACCCCCTCACCTCCTTGAAATGTAATGGAGACATTAAAGAGAAAGAGACCCACTAAGAATGACCCTGTGGCTTGCAGATGATTATAGAGGTAAAGATTTCACACTGGCTTCATGCTGCCAAGTCTGGGAGTAATATGGATTCTGGTCAAAGCTCAGTGTTAAAAAATCTACAGACCAGGAACATAAAAAGTGGAGAAAATACAGTAAGACTTAGTCTGGTATAACTTTAAGCAGGAGCTGAGCAACCTCCTGACCAGCATCAGAAAACTCCCCTTAAAACTCTTCTGCTTCCCTGCTGCTTTGAATATCTCCCACTTCAACCAGAACCAAAAACTGACTTTTCAAGTGAAGACATTTATGCACGGGCTGATGCAAGTGAAAAACTACTTTTCTTAGTGCATTACAGTGTTTCAGAACAGTGAATTTAGCTAAAAGCAGTCTGACTGATGCGCCCAGGCAGGATCAAGTTGGGTCCTTTCAGTATTTGGTCCAGTACAGTTAGATAATTCTTAGGTAATGTGGTTTTTCTTTTTGTTTTGGGTTTGGTTTTTTTTTGATTGGTTGGTTGTTTTGGTTTGGCTTAGAGGGGTGTTTTTTCATTTGTTTGTTTGTTTTTAATATTACACTGAACAAAGCAGTAATACTTGTGGGATGGAATTCACCTTCTGCACCCTTTGCCATCCCAATGTTAGTAACGGCTCAGGACCTACAGGAGATCCACATCCCTCTGGACTAGTTATTAGAGATCAAACAAAATATCCTGGAATAGTTAAAATAGCGCTAAATGCATAAGCAAGTACATTAAGCATTTGAGTCACACCCCAAGACTTCATACATTACTGACGCTTTACCTAAATGAAGTGAAAATCGGGTATAGTTAGACAATCAAGGGAGGACATTTGCACAGGTAAGCAGATACTTCTGGGCCGGGATTCATCTGACTTGAATTTGAGGGGAGTCAATTCAGCTCCCCACTCAGATCCCTACGTGTAGGGATCTACCTCTGAGCTAGATGTAGAGGAGCTGATTGCGATCAGTGACAGATTAGTGGTTGAACTCTGGAAGGGGAGATTGGGTTCTCTGCTCTGTGAAGTGAGTGCCCCTCTCACTAGACTACAGGACACAGAAGATGCTTTTCCAACATGCCTTCATGAAAGGTTTACAAAACCTTGATGGAGAAACAGGGACACTGTAGAGGAATAGAAACACTCTGGTAGAACAGAATGCTTCTTACACATTCATCCTTTTTTTAAATTTTTGGCTGACAGAACATTTGTTAATTCTCGAGTCATTTGGGCTACTCTGAAAAGGCCCTTTTTGTTGAAAAAAAAAAGTCTCCCACATTCCATTATTTAAATTTTTTTGGTTGGTTGATGGGTTGGGTTGGGTTTCAGGGTTTCTTTTTGCCTTGTTCTATCACAACTTCAGCTATTGTGGCAGGGGAAATACAGAACAAGTTTCAACAGCAGTTTCTAGCTCTTAGTCAACAAGAAGTTAACTCCAGTTCTACTTTGGTTTTCCTTTGGTGGAGGAAATTAAGTTGGCTGCATTGGTGAAAGGAGGAAAAGATAATAACTTTGGGAAGGGCAGGATTTATCTCATGTTTAGCTGGGATGAACTGTAAATAGGATTCCTTTGCTTCCTTGCTATAAGCAATATCCCCTGAGGAAAAGATCTTGCTGGACTCTTTTTAAAAATTTTCTTAGCAATTTCTTGTTTAATCAGCTTAAAGATTAGATCTATTTGCAGGTTGAATTAGTAGCAAAAAAAACCCCAACACGAACACAAAAGAAAACCCAACCCAGTCTGTAGTTTATTTTGCTTATATCCAACATTCCTGAGGGCAGATTTTAACCAAACATATTTTTACCTTAAATGGACTATTTTGGCTGAAATCTTGCCCACCAAAAAGCTATCGTATAGAAAGCTTAGCTCCTAACATGGCTTTTGACAGCTGCTTATAAAGCAGAGGTCCAAGGATGTGGAAATGATGAAGAGAAAATCCTCTTAAATTCATGACAACCTGAAAAAATTGTATGCTGAGAAGAGTTTTGAAGTCAGTGAAGTTGCCACTAAAATCCTCTGTAGATATGCTTCTTAAAAGTTACACTGAGATGTTGCACAGTTATGTTGCCTGTTTGAACTAAAAATGACTATGATGGCCGAAACTATAAAAGAAAAAATGTTAAGATCTGAATCTGCATTTTTCAAAAGGAAAATAACCTGATATGTCACTCACAAAGGCAGCTAGACCTTTTTTGTCAGCAGCCTCCTCCAGTGGCCTAATAATTTCATGGCTTTCACAAAACAAAGCTTTTCCAGCATTGGGAACTCAACAATTTTTTGTTGTAGTGAAAAAAATAAAGCACTCTCTAGTTTGTCTGTAGTTTATGTGTTGTCTGACTGCTCAGGAAGCTCTTATTAATTCTCAGCTCTTCCCTTCTGTTCTGAAATGGTCATTTGTGACATGTATTTATAAATATGATAGTCAAGGGCAGAATTTCAAAAAGGTAAAGCATCGATATATGATGACAGCCTCTGAATTCATTAATTTACCTCAAGGATTTTAAAATCCTTTGCAAGCTATATACAAGACAGAATATTTTTCCTTCCCAGATGGCCTGCAGCATAGCCCAGGTGTAGAACCTGAAATCTTTTAAAAATGGATAGTAACACTGTCCAGCATTAGAAGGGTGAAAATGAAAAAACAGTGTTTCCATATTGCTTAAGGAAAGGAGTTTTAACCAGAACCACAGAAACCCACCCCTAATAACAATGAAATGTGAAGAATAATTTTTAATAATTTTTCAGTTCTTTTTAATAGTTTCTTATTAAATTAATTTCTTAATTGAATAATTTCCTAAATCTTTAGATTTAGCTCGTCTTGTTCTCGTTTGCCCATTGACCAATTTTATTTCATAGTCAGTGCTCTGCAGATGGTTATCAGAATGTAAGCAGCACGAGAAGAGTATGACTGGATGGGACCAAGGATCCACCTAGTCTGATGGTGAGTGTTAGCTGATGTTTAATAGCAATTATAAGGACATGGAAAAGCTTTAGTTATGACCCTCACAGTTTCTGGTAAGCAGTAGCTTAGGGATTTCTTGAACTGGAAACTGATTCAGTCTTTGGCAGCATTATATAAATGTATGTCCTTGGGTTTTTTTGTTTGTTTTTCTTAATTCACGTTCTTTCACAGCCCACAATACCCAGTCCTAGTAAGTTCTGCCATTAAAATATGTGATCTAAGAAAAATCACTTCATTTTTTCTAGTTTTTAATGTGTTTACTGACAATTTCTTTGGGTGTTCCTTGTTCTGGTATTATAAATGCAGTACATAAATATTCTTCTTTTTTTTGTTTTTTTCCCCTTTCTCAACCTCTCCTCACCCCCCTTCTCAGAACGTCTGTGTTTTCACACTGACCAGAAATGAATCATTATCTTGGATGACTTCTGAAATGCTTTCTTTTCTTAGATTCTATAAAAAATTGAAAATGCAGAAATGAACAGAGAGATTTCAATAAATCAAGAAGCAGCTAAAACAATACATATTCTTCTCAGTGGGCATTAGCCATTATTCCTCTCTGGTCATTAGCATGGGAGAGCTGACTGTGCATGAATTCATACAGCAGAATTAATGGGCCACATCTGAAAAGATAATAGCTGAGCTATTAAAGCCAAGAAAGAACCTAAAGGAAGAACAGAGAATGCTGAAGAAAGATTAAATGAGAAAATACTGCACCAGGGATTGTGTACATAAATAGAGATTCATATACAGCGTTACAGACAATGTGGTTGGTTCCATTTCTTCTGCTTGCTCAGTTTCAGAATTTCAGAGCATTTGTGTGTAAAAAACACATCAACATCAAACCATCAGGTCTGTCCATGACATCGAAAAAGTAGAAGATGCCTCTCAGTAGCCTTCAGTAACGTTGTATGACAGTCAGAAGAGTTCTGCCAGGACTTAGTTAAAAATTAAATTTAAGGAGGTCATTAAAACCAACCAACCAACCAACCCACCAACCAACCAACCAACCAGCCAACCAACCAACCAACCAACCAACCAACCAGCCAACACAACACTACCACCTCCCCCTCCCTAAATGCCAACCATACGGAAATCTGGCCCCATTATATCAAAGCTTCCAATGTTTAAGTGAGCATATTTTCTCTTTCACGAAATGTGAATCAGGTGACCAACAAACTTTTTGGGTTTATTATTTTGTTAAGAGTGAAAGAAAACAAGGTAGATAAACAAGAAAACAGCCTGTTTTTATACCTAAGTCTTAAAGTAAAATTATACCAGCAGTAATCTGCTAGGCCAACCAACTGCTCTTTCTTTCCTGCAGTAGATTTCATGCACTATTTTAAATGTTTAAGTCTTGCTGGTCACAAGAGCTGAACTGAAGCTGAACTGACCTTTTGATGTTTGACTGTACTAGCTGTGCCTTGCTTTGCTGTCTTGCCGTAACTGAGGTTTTGTACCAGTACTTTCCTCTGGCTGCTCCCCTCTCTAATAGGTGCTTTAGCTCACTTAACAGCTTTGCACGGTATTTTTATACAGTGCTGGAAACTAAGCACAGACAATCTATAGCAGCTTCTCATGTCCCAAGTCAAGTTTTTCTCAATCTCTTGTCTCAATCAAGTTCTTCTGTCTCTCATACTGCATGAAACATTATACAAAAAACTTGGTTTCCTTCTTTCTTTTTTTCTAGTAAAGAAGTTTTTTTTTATTTCCTTCGTTTTCTTTTCTTTCCTTTTTTCTTTTCTTTTCTTTTCTTTTCTTTTCTTTTCTTTTCTTTTCTTTTCTTTTCTTTTCTTTTCTTTTCTTTCTTTTCTTTTCTTTTCTTTTCTTTCTTTTCTTTCTTTTCTTTTCTTTTTTCTTTTCTTTTCTTTTCTTTTCTTTTCTTTTCTTTTCTTTTCTTTTCTTTTCTTTTCTTTTCTTTTCTTTTCTTTTCTTTTCTTTTCTTTTCTTTTCTTTTCTTTCCTTCTCTTTCCTTCTCTTTTCTTCTCTTTCCTTATCTTTCCTTTTCTTTCCTTCTCTTTCTTTCTCTTTTCCTTTCCTTTCCTTTCCTTTCCTTTCCTTTCCTTTCCTTTTCCTTTCCTTTCCTTTCCTTTCCTTTCCTTTCCTTTCCTTTCCTTTCCTTTCCTTTCCTTTCCTTTCCTTTCCTTTTCCTTTCCTTTTCCTTTCCTTTCCTTTCCTTTCCTTTCCTTTCCTTTCCTTTCCTTTCCTTTCCTTTCCTTTCCTTTCCTTTCCTTTCCTTTCCTTTCCTTTCCTTTCCTTTCCTTTCCTTTCCTTTCCTTTCCTTTCCTTTTTTCCTGCAATTTTTTCCTCTATGTTGTCTACGTTCATAGTAACTGTTCACTTCCTCCTGGATGCATTTGACAGAGTTCATTGGCTTGGATTTCTTTATTAAAATTACAAGACTCCTCTGCTTTATAACATAACTGTTTTTTTATAAAGAAATAATTTTCAAAAGAAATAATGCAACATATATAAACACATGCTTTGAGCATGTCCATTAGTCTTTTCTATTTACTTACCCTTTGCTTCACCAGCTCCACCACAGCATCCCATCCCAAGCAATTTTTGAGGTGAATAGACAGGAAGAGAGGCAGCACCTTCATCATAGCCCTTTGCCATCAGATTTACTTGGACAAGATAGTCAGACACCAATGCAACACTTTGAATGTGGTGAGTTAGATAAAATATGATTTTTCTCTCCCACCTAATTTGTGCACTACAAATTTTAAGGAAAGCTGAAAGATCCACCCCAGAGATAAAGGTGCCACGTAGTTCCCATAAAGCGTATAGGCAGTACAGCAGTGAGGGTGTGATGTGAGAATCTGAACACAGAAAATAGTAATAATGTGCTAAAGTTGTGATGCTCACAGTTAAAATAAACTTGTTTTCCTTTAGAACTAGTTGTAAGGGAAGAAAACTATTTCCATACCAAAACAGTGGACAAATATCCTTAGCGTTTCACATAGCCTTTTGTGCTCAAAGACAAATGCTTCCAGAGGGCAATTCATTCTGTCCTAAAATGGGCCCCCAGGGTGAGATAAATCAGCTTCCAGAAGAACTGACTTTTACCTCTGACTTCAGAGACAGCCTAGGTGGGGTATTTTTTGGCTATATGCCTACCTCATTGACTTTTAAGCCTCTTGACATTTAGCACCGTGTCAAATACCTTGGGGGGGTACAAGAGAAGCACAGGAGGTTGGTGGGTAGCCTACGGGACCGATGGGAGACCTTTGTTCTTCTGGACTCGCAGAGGGAGGGTACCTCAGAGCATCTCAAATGATTATAAGTACTTGTGTGTGTGCAAATTATTCAATATATTAATAATAAAGAAGACAAATATCACCCTAACTGCAGCATTATAAATGAATAAAAGTACAGGTTTTCAATAATTTTATGCGTCATAAGACAGAAAATATGGACGCAGTATACGGCTGAGATTCAGTATTATAATAATGGATTTATTTATTTGATATAAATACCATTTTATTTCAGATTTATTTACATTTTCATTTATTCATGTGCAAGCGGATGAAGAAATTGACTAGATTTTACTTACCTCCTTAATTATACCCACTTTACATTTCGAGGAGTGGAGAATTACTGAACACTATCCTCTGAGAGTTTGACCTAAGTATAAACTGCCTCATTTTACACTATGTAAATAGCAGTTTAATCCTCTCTGGGTGACCTTTGTCTGATTCAGTAAAAAAAGCATTTAGACAGATGAGAAAAGTTATGCACTCACTTAAATTTTTCCCTGAAAAGAGATTAGGCCATGGTTATGCATGTTCTTGATTCCTGGGCTATTGAAGTGGCTTTTAAGACATAGTCATTGGTGTTTATTTTTCCACGTGTATTTGTATTTTGCAAATAAATTCACTAGCAAAAATAATTCTAGCTGTATGGCCATCATGGAAACTACCTCATGTGAAAAATGGGGAAAAATTCCTATAAGCCTGGTACAAAGGAAAGAATTAATGAACTCCAGCAAAGAAAGAAAACACTAAAATACCTCTACAAGATTGCAGGCTGGTTTTTATCTTGAAATAAGGGAATGGCGCTGGAGACAGGGGCTTTAATATTGCAAAGCTTTCTAACCTCTGTCTTTTTACTGTCCATAGAAATGGAAAATATTTTTAAAGAATCTCTATAACTTGCTTCACTGAACTCACTGAACTTCTTGTTAACATTTTCTACATGACATAGATTATGAAAAGTTATAATGGTAAGTGAAGATTTAGAAATAAGTGTCCCCTGGTATTTGTCTTTCCAAATGTGCCCTGTTGTGCTGTGGAATTTGCTCTCTCCCAGCTTTTCAAAACATAAGGAATGAACTGTCTCTGTTCATTTACCTTTTGTCTCAAAGTTACAGCAAGTGACAGAGTCTTGTTATGTGACCTACAGCAAAATAGTTTGGGCTAGATTTTCAAGTGCTCAGCACCCTACGTTCCACACAGGCTTTTACACGCTTTCAAAAGAAGCAAAATGGCGTGATCCATGAATAACTGGTCGATGTGTGTATGATGGAAAGTTGTCTTTTCAGGAAAAACTTTAATAAAATGACTTGAAAATAAATTTGGGGGGTTTGAGCTGGAGAGAAAGATTTGCAACAAATATGTAGCTGTTTGTGGAGTTGCACACGTTCCCCATGGACTCATTAGTGTCAGCTGGAGAGATCACTAGATAGGTTACATCTCCCGCAGCCCCAGTTATTCGCTTGTTTGTGGTTTTCAAGATGGAAAGTTGTACAGCAAGAGTTTTCTAACCGTGATACATAATGGCAGATATACGTCACTTAAGGTCATGGCCCATCAAAAGAGAAGGTGCAAGGAATGAGCTGTCTTCTCCAGGAGTTTCTGCAACTTCCTTTTGAATGAAAATCATTCCCTTACTTCAGGGGTTTGTGGGGGAAAATAAATAAATAAATAAAATAAATAGTAATTCCCAATGGAAATAAAAAAAAAATTCTGACTTTCCAGCTCCATAATTATGTTGTTGAGTGCTGATGGAAACCGTAAGTTCTGCATGCCTACAGAAAACTTGGAATTAGCTGGGCAATTCAAGTGCAGAAATCCCTGCCCATCGCCTATTGCTTATTGCTCTTCCCACCTGCCTGTGCACAATTCTTGTCATTTGCCTTATACTTTGTACACTCAGCTTGCGGGGACCACAGAGCTTACAGGGCATCTAGAACTGCAGGGGAATGCTCTATGATTGTGGACACTATGGACTACGCTAATTGGAAAAGCACAAAATAATTAAGCAAGCTGTGAAATGTGTACAGTCAAACGTATCTGTCCCAATGGCATACTACAAGAATTAATTTATGTATTCCCTTCAGTGTGTTCAAAGCTGCTCTGATAAGAGGTGCTACATAAGACCTAAGAATTATTCATTTATTATTTATTAGTCATGTTACCTCAGTTTATTATACGTGGAGAGAAAACAGATAGTGAAAGCCTGATTCTTTAAGCTCAGCATTGCTCAGTTTGCACTTTAGGCATCTTTTGCAGCTTCCCTCGATTTATCTGTAGGCACAAAGAAATTGTCACCTAGGAACAGATCAATGGACTCGCTGGAGCAAGGCCCTGTCTCTAACAGTTGTCAGTGCAGCTGCTTCAGAAAAGAGTGCAAAATTATTACTGTGAATCTGATTGCGTGTTGTGATACGTTACAGGACAATTTTATCTAACCTCAGTGGGTCACACTATACCTTAAAAATAGTATTGGATAGTTCTCACAGTTATACTCTTGCTGTTGCAATATGATTGTTATTTGTGTTTATGGCACGATCCAGCTCTATTCTTAAGTCTACAAGGCTACCCAGAGATATTGACACACCACCTTCCTGTAGCAATGAATTTCAATGGTGAGTTTTCCAGTTTTCAATGAAAGACATTAGTCTTCGAGCAATTTTTAAAAAAGGATATGCCTTTGGATTGAATTGCATGCCTCTTCTCCCTGAATTTTGTTTTGTTTACTTTCAGTAAAGGGAGAAGGAAGCAACTCAGTTTGACTTGCTGTAACATTTTTTGTGCGCGTTTTTCTTCAGGAGCCTCCTGACTCTAAGATTACTAAGTTTCTCCCACACATCCTTGCTAACACTCGGAAACTCAGCAGAAGGGAGTGCCTTTGATCCTGAGCACAACTTTCTAATTGCCCTGAACTACTCTACTGCAGAACAGTTCAATGAAGACAAACTCACCGGAGAAACAGGTTTGCAATGCCAAACTCATTTTATCTGAGCCAGATGTGAAGCTGGGTCTCCTGGGCTGTAGCTTGAATGCCTTAGCTTGGTCTTAAGAGAATCTAATGTTTTGCATCCCCATGGAATATTCTTAACAGCCATCATTTTAATATACTCTGAATTCCCTCGTGGTACCTCTTGCTGTTGACTTTGCTAAGGCTACTGCACCAGAGATAAGCAGTACCCTCATGCTTTCTGAGGCCCCATGACAAGCCCATTTAATTTGTCTTTTAAGTGACTTCCTATGTATTTCCTGGTAAGCGTGCTTTATGTTCCACAAACCCTGGCGCATGCTCTGCCTCATGTTTCTCCCTAGCCCCTGACATTACATCGTTTATTTCCCCATACTCCCTTGCATGTGACCAACAGAGAGGCCACTGCTGTTACAGTTCATCTGTCTAAAGATGTATTACTTGAATGTGTCATCAAGCAAAGTCACTTTAGCAGCATAACACAGCAATACATTATCAGAGCAATGGTATTTTGATGATGTATTGCTGTGGTACGTCAGAAAAATGCAAAATGGCAGAAAGGCTGTACATATCGCCACCCTTATGAATGTAAACTAACAGGGGTCTGTCTTCAGCTAGCTGAAGTCTGGGAATCTGAGCTAGTTTTATCAAGGCTAATGAAGTATCTTTTTATGAACATCTACATTCACCCACAAAGCAACATTCCCTTTTTTACTCTTTCCCTATCTGTTCCCATCTGTGTGTAACACAGAGTCCAGAGTCTAAGTTCTCCTTACTAAAACTCAGAGACTTCTGTTTGTGGGATCATACTAATTTCTTTGGCAATCTTGGTGAAGAATCAAACAAGCTAAGGAAGCAAACTCTTCTGATGATTGCACAGCTAAGCACCATGGATTTCTGACTGATGGCAGATAAGATGCCTTGATAAGCAAGAGGGATATTAGTCTTTACGTGCTGAAAAGGAGGAAATTATATGGATGCATGACGAGCTTTAGATTGCTCACCTCTTTCTTGCATGTCAAGTCTGGCTTGTTGCTTCCAGAGGAATGGAACAGCAAGGACCTCACCTGTCCCTCCGTGGTCTCCCCATGGGTGCTCTGCCCCACCCTTCTTACACTCTTCTCTGCCCCTCCTATTCCCTTGACAGACATAGCACCATCCTCACCATCAACATAACTATATCCCGTTGAACCCCCACTTCTGAAATAGCTAAGGTGGTTCTGTGCATCCGCCCGGAACACCAGAGGACCAGATCAATCACTCCAGCTATCGTCTCTAGTTCATTGTTCACATGGCTACAGGAGGAAAGAGAGTAGAGAGATTCCCCTAACTGCAAATTAAGTCTTTGGATGTATGCCACTGTCATTCATGCTTGAAGGAAAAGAATAACAAAATAAATAAGAACAGCTAATTTTCAAAGTTGATTTTTAATGCACAGTGTTCTTCAAAGCTTTTTATTTCCAGCAAAGGAGTCTGAAGTTTGGTTGTAGGACAAGTTCTTCTACTTCTAGATAGGAGGCCTCTGTTTTCTACAGGTAGTTTTGGCACCCAGACTGCCACCCTGAGCCCCTGGCTTGGCACAAAATAACACTTTGTATGAAACAGGAGGCATGAATCATTGCATTACAAAAATAGTCTCTTCACCAAAACCTCCACGCTAAGTAGGTGTCCTTGTAGTCAAATTGTAAAGCATGAGGAAAAGGCACTCTGACTCACAGAGTGGAACCAAAATCAGCCCTATTTTTCTACTAATATTTGAAAGACTTTTTCTGATTATTCCCTGCTGCTCTCCTGCAATTTGTCAGAAATAATCTCTCTGTCACTTTGCCCTTACAATGCCTGTTTTGAGTTACCCTTACATGGTGTAACTCCAGCACATTGCCACTGAAGTCAGTGGAAGTACACTGAAGTAAAATGAAAGGGAGGTAAGAACAAGACCTACTATTTGCTTACTCCACGTAGTTTAAGAAAGCTTCCCATGATTCAAAATATTCTGTCTCATTTATGCATAGATACTTTTTCAAAGCTTATTACAGGATAACTCTTGAATCTATTTAACTGGCTTCCATGGCATCAGGAGGTACACTTTGATGTACTTCTTTGATGTTCAAAAAGAAGAGCTTTACCATTTTATGAGACACCATGATTTGGTTTCAACAAGCTTTGTATTCATGCAAAATCCCTCAGCTGATATCCTTGCAATTTTGCACCTTTCCTGCACATGTTAAAAAAAAAATAGTTACTTTTGCGGTGCTTGCACAAACATAATCGCATACCAACAAATACAATAACAAGCAGTCTGTTGTTTTCAGTGCTCTGTCTCTCTCTTCACATTTGTGAAAATCCCATACATCTACCAACGTCTGTTAAATCAGCTCCTCTGCTGACATAAATTGGTCTTACTCTATTGACTTCAATGGGACTATGCCAACATACACTGACAGAGAGTCCTTCATCATGTCTACGTCCATAATTAATTCCAACTATTGCTTTTTCAATCTCATATATTACTTTTTTCAGGTCAACAGAACACCCTGTTTTTAATACATTACACATAATAATAAATAAGGCAATGAGATAATAGTACTTTCAAAACACTGAGAATAAACTAGTGGATTATGAAGATGTTTGAATCCATCATTTGAGATGCTAGCAAAACAAGTTCAAAAGATGAATACATTTTATGCAGTTTAAGTATTCTGCTATCATGAATCACCAAGTTTAAATATTACAGCTCAAAACCCTTTTTAGTCTGTTCCCAAGAAATATTAATCATTTTTTAACTGCACTTTTTCATTTCTTATGGAATGGATTAGCCATGAAAAAGATCTCTCCATTCTAATTATGGGTAAACGTCTAAAAGCAAATAGCATCAGAAAAATGCTGGTTATCTGTTAAGAAGTTCCTCTTAGAAGGTTACATTTGCTTAAAGATAGATCTGTTTATCTAATGCATACTCTCCTTTCCACTGGCAGAGAAAAATCAATTTGGAATGAATTGTGGCTGATAAGGTTTAGAGCAGCATCACCACTAACTTGCCTGGGAGAGAAAATTGTGCCAGATCACCAAGCTGAGTTTGGGTGGGTGGGCCACTGTACCTTCAGAATCAGAGAATCTGGCTGGTCCACTCCCCTCCCACCCTGGACAAACACTGAATTTCATTGTCGGAGGAGGGTCTTGCCATAACAGAGCTCCCCTTAGTCTTCTTAAAAAGAACAAATGTGTAGGAGGGTGTCTCCAGCTGCGTTACCCAACAAGCACAAACATTTGCTCCCTTGAACGGAGCTACTGCAGTCTTTAGAGCACCTCAGAAATGCCAGGCATGAGTAACCAGAGACATTAGTCAGACTTCACATTTGCTTTTTCTTCCCAAAATGTCATTAGTGGCCATCTTAATTCAAGCAAGTACATCTGTATGTTTGATTTATTTACATTTAACATAATATTGCATTACCTGTCAAGAGGGCAACGTAATACTTCATTGCAAATGGATCAGCAAGAAAAATGTTTTTACAATGTCATGAACTGTTGATGGTTTCCTCTGCCGAAGCTGACATCTGGATGTTTAATATAGCAGTATGTTACCAACCGCGTTTGCACTCCATAATGACCTTTTTTCAATTCGAGAACCAGTAGGCCATATTAAAATTAGCTACATCATGGCGCCCAAGGGAAAAAGTCCTAATTTGAAGAGAAAGCAATGAATTTAGGGTGGCTGTTGTTGCCTGTGCAAAGATCTCTGATACTCTATTTTACTTTTAAAATGTGTGGATGGTGTCATCTTCATTGCCTTAAGTGCCAGTAAGATGGAGGAAGATACTCGGCCAAACATACATCGAAGAGGTAAATATATCAGTGTGCAATAGCACATACTACCCTGGGGTGGAAAAGTTCCTTATACTATGTGACTGAACACATGCAAATTCTCAGGTAAGCAAAAGGCTGGTAGTTCTTTCTACCTTTATGAGGAGATACATTATAAAGAGAATCAAAGTAGAAAGAACAGATTTCATCAGCTCTTACTGAAGAAAATCAGTTTTTAAAAGCAATATATTGAACTGTCTGACAGCATCCAGCCATCCGTCCAGACCTTAACTGTGGGTAAAATTCACCTGATTAAACATACTTGCCTACAGCAGAAATATCTATACTGGAGTCACTTCTGGTTTCCTTTACAATCAAAGGAGATCAAGTCAGCTTGGTTACTAGGTACAATTCTCCTCATCTTAAAGAGCAGTAGAAAAGTTCTCCACATGACAGGGCAGAGTTGTTACCCTAATTTCTACATATAAGAACTGTCTATAGAGGATACAAGACGTGTTCAAAGCTACAGAGTTTTCACATAGTTCAACGCAGGATTGAACTCCCACCTTTCTGAAGTCTAATTCAGAGCCCGTCAACAAGGCTAACTCGCCAGACAGCTCAGGGGAGGGAAGATTCATCTGCCTGCAGAAGGGTTGGGTACTGAACACAGCAGAATGAAATATCCTGGCTGAGCAAATAGATATTCTGGTGTTTTCAACGGCTTCCAAACGCTTTTGTGTATCCACTTGAAATTAACTTTTAAGAAAACAAGGTAAAAGGAATGTTCTGTCTGTGTGTCATTTTTCTCTTTCTTCTAAAGTATGTTTAAAAAGGAAAAGGATTTCTGACAGCAGCTATACATTCATCCTAGTTTGTCTTAAAAGATCACTTCTTCCCTGAACCAGGAGAATTAAATGCATAAACCCTTTCATAGCAAGATATGCTGGAGATTAAAGAAATAACTATCTTTCATAATTCACATATAGCAGAGGTGAAAAATAATCTGTTATTATCTAGACCAAAGAAAGTAATTTATATCCAGACATGAATACTTAATCATTAGACCAAGTGATGTTGCCCATATTAATACAGACAAAATAAATCAGCCTTCAAATCTACTGCAGCCCTTAAAATAAAAGGAAGATAAATAAGCTGTTTGCCACTGTAAAAAAGATCTTTTGCAGAATGAGTATGCAGTTACTAACCCCCAAAATACCACAGGAACGACACTAGAAGGGAGGGTCAGTCTGATTATCACAAGAGAAATTAATTACACAGGTTTTCCTGATACCTGCTAGTCTACCAGAACACCATAATAGCAGGTCGTATTTCTTTGTTCTTGTGGGGGAGAGGGGCTTGGCTTTGTTTTGGGTCTTTTTTTTTTTTTTTTTTTTTTTTTTTAAAAAACAAATATCCTGGAAACATGTGACAAAACATTATTTTCTGAGGTCTCAAAGTCCTGTTCAGGGCTATTGTTCATGCGGTAGCTCATCAGCATCAATCAAAGTAAAGGGCTTCCAGTACTCTTAAAGTAAAAACCAAGTAAAAGATGCTTTATTCTGGCACACACTGTGCAGTCTCTGTCAAGAAATAGCATTGTTCAGGAAAATATTATAATCAAAGAAATTATTCATTAAATGTTAGACATTACAGCCACCTCATTCACCAGCAGACAGCCTGGGTGAAGTAATGGATTCAGCAGCCACACACAATATGAATATGAATGTGTTTGGTTGGTTGGTTGGCTGGTTTTTTTTCAAAAATCCATGTTCATGGTATTCCACATCACAGGATGGAGGGGCTCAGAATTCCACAGGAAAAGAGATTTCATGGAATTGTCCTGCTTTGCCCCAGCTGTGAGTCAGGAATAACAACATCTTGGGAAAATTATTCTTGAAATGCTTATGTAACCAAACGAAATCATATCTTGATACCTGCAGTTCATGTTCCCAAGTAGTCAGAATAATTATTATATATTCCTGTTGTATTTGTTCTTAAAGTTGGACTTTGGGCTGCCAGAGACAGATTGCAAACTTCCAAGATACCACTTCCAGATACAGCCCGTGAGCTTCCACGCACATTTTAGTTATTTACATATGGAGTCTGTTACAGCCTGCGGCCAAATGCAATATGTTGTTTTCCCGCTGTGTTCTTTGCCAGGCATTGACTGATCAGACGGGAGAGTACAACTTAAGTGATCACTGAATGTCTAATGCTTGATTTCAATCACATCAGATGCTTATAAATTTCAGCAACCAGATCCAGATATATTAGTAGAAGGTTTGGCTCCAGATCATGATGGTACACAGACAGATACACATACACAACAGAGGTTTGTGTGAAGCTTAAATCGATTGCATGTTCTGTCTCATCTTATTTAAAAAAAAAAATACATAAAGTTACCCTTACTGGAAGGAGGTGCACTGATCGCTAGAAAGTGAATAAGAGCTACCACATTTATAGCGAAGGCTGTAGTGTAACTCATGAACAAAAGTAACAATAACAGTGTAGAACTTCCCTCATATTATGTTAATATCCCTTAATCATGATGAAAAGGGATAAAAGTTCCTGGGAATGGGAAATATTGATGCATATTGACTCAGTACTCTGCTGAGGACCACAGAAAAGATACCATTAAATTTGTACCTGCTTTTGTAGAACCTTTTTATCTGCGTTCGTAAAATACCTGCAACAGTGGTTTCTTGTCTGTGTTCTTAATAAACAAGAGCTTGACAATACACAATAATGCTGGGAAACTGGAGACAGCCCAAGGAGGAAGGTTTAGACTGGACGTGACATTAATGTTTCCTTGAAATAAATGCCATTTCTTTAAATAATATGATGCCGTAGATTTAATAAAAAAAAGATGATAGTGAAGACAAAGTCCGCAAAATATTCTTATTTGATTAAAGAAGCTGTAAACGTTAAAGTCAAATACTTCTAGTGAAAATTTCTTTCAAGAATAAATTGCCAAAATGTTAGGAAATTTTTGTAGAAAAATTTCTTTTTTTCTAATAATTTTTTTTTATTTTCATTAGATGAACACTGCCATATGGATAAGATCTGATATTATGTGCGTACATTCATGTGTATGTATATGAAATCATTAGCAACCATAACATATTATCCATTTTATGCATATGCTGCATAAAAAAAATGCTTCTGCATTCACTGAGCACAATGGAGCAGAGTTCTATTGAGGTAATTTTTGATTTTAAATATTTTTATAGTACTAAAAAACACAAATATAGCCTACTGCAAATTTACAAAAATCACAAAGAGGAACTTACTTCATGAAGGTTACGTTTGCTTACAGTATCCAAACTAAGCTTGCAATACCTATGTATGCAAGGAAAAAAGAGATGCCATTAGAAAAGAGAGAAGAAACAATAAAGGAGAGCAGAGAGCCAAGGAAGAGTTCATACCACAAATAATTTCATTATTAAGCCTCAAAATATTTGGGTTTTAAGTGTCATTTTATGACATTCAAAGGTTCATCATCATGAGACCAGGGTGACAGTTTGAAGGCATTCTGCTGATGAAAGAGAACTCTATTGTGCTTTAACATCACAGAGTTTGTTCTTAGCTATTTTTCAAGAGATTAGTTAGAAACACCCCTATTGGGGTCTGTGGGGAATTTTCCTGGAGTGGAGTCAAAGACCTGCTTAAAGGAATTTGCTAACTTTGTAAGAGCTCACAGATAACAAGGACTCAGGGGTTAGACCTTTGCCCTGTAAGAAATAGAAGAACATTTGGGATCAAATTGCCTGCTTGGCAAAAATGAGCCTGGGACACTCCTTCATTAAGAAAGAAAAACAGAGTGTGGCCTCCTTTCATATATTTAGGTTTTGTATTTCCTTAAACTGTATCCTGCAACTTTGTTGAAATGTATATATATTTATATTTATAATGTTTATTATAATGTAACATTTACACATAAATAATGTCCTCACAGTATTCCTCTCCCACCCTTCAAACCCTACATCTCCACTTCAGGAATACATTTATTTTTTATTACTGCAAGCGTAAGGCATTACTTCTAGATCTAAAGAGAACATTACTTTTTAGCTCTCAACAGAACTATGAGCACTAAACCTTGTTCTGCCTTTGAAAAGAAACCCTGTGCAGTTTATTTTTGTCAAACATATTTGTAAGAAAGTTGTGCAATAGAAAATAAAAAAGTAACTAAAAAAGGAACTTGTTTCTAGTGGGAGTTACTTAATTTATAAAAATACTGATTTTATTAACAGAGGTTTGTTGTTTTGTTTTGGTTGGTCGGTCGGTTTTTTAATTAGGACTTTTGAATTTATAAAGAAAATATGGCGTTTTTTGTAGCTGCTCTTTTTTTGTTGTTGTTCTTCTTCTTCCAGAGATTACAATTAAAATAACACATAGAATGGAATGGAATGGAATAGAATAGAATAGAATAGAATAGAATAGAATAGAATAGAATAGAATAGAATAGAATAGAATATTTCAGTTGGAAGGCACCTACAACAATAATCTAGTCCAACTGCCTGACCAATTCAGGACATCATCATGACCAAGTTAAAGCATGTTATTAAGGGCACCAGAACAGGCTTCCTAGAGAGGCAGTCGGTGCCCCAAGCCTGTCGGTGTTTAAGAGGGCTTTAAAATTGAGTAGTAAAATTACTTCATCTGTATCCTTTAACTTTGCTTGAAACTAAAGAAATTATGAAAAGCTACAGCAGGAAAAAGGCAACTGTGCCACAAACCATCTTTTGAAGATCCCATGAAAGTCATACATCGCTTGCATACCATAAGAAAACACTCAGTACTTTCTCCCAGATACAGAGAATCACTCTGTTGTCACAATTTTAAAGAAAAGACCCAAGAATAACCTTGGAAATAAGAAACATTGTCTCCACATGATTCCTTCAGATATATTTGTTCAACAACAAAAAATTTTTCAGTCAATTAAACATAATCAAAACAAGGCTGTTTCCTTGATTGGGTCAAGGAAGACACGGACAGGGAACAGGCAGAGCCCTCTGAGGAAAGCTGCTGTGTCATGAGCCTCCCTGATGTGACGCCAGGCTGGTACTAAAGCCTTACGTACCAAAGTAACCTCAAATGCTCTGAACTCCAGGGGTATTGCAAAGCCTAAGTTAGACTGCAGCGTATGCAGCTTCTGTGGCATTTTTGTTTTTATTCCAAAGTTTAGGAAAGTGCCTGTAGAATCCCAAAATGCAGGAGGCATTAAGGTGGAAGAAAATAATTCTTTCCCCATTTTCATCCATTCCTAGCTCAAGAGAGAAGTAAAGCCACTGAGTATCTCCCATCAGGGAGAACTCTTCCATTAAATATCCCTGGCGAGCTCACCGTCCTAGTGGTTATGTCTCTAGGAATATATCCAGAAGAAAAATGGTCTTGTTGTGTGTGCATCCTGGGAAACCAAATGTCACAGCGAAACCTTGGATCAGTACATTTTTCAGGTAATACTGAACTCATTCTTACTAGCAAAGGAAATCTGTCTGTCTGCAAGCCTGCTAGGGTCTATGCCGTAGTTCTTGCCAGGAATCATGCTGACATCCCTCCCACAGTTTGCTTAGAGAGCAGATGAAATCTTTGTCACAAGCCACAACACCTGCCATAGCTTCCTATCTAAAAATAAAGTCTGATCCTCGTATATCACCTTTTTTCTTCTCTCTTTTGTTTTGTACATCAGGGGATGACACCGGTGATTCAGATTATTTGATTGGAGCTTGCCAGAAATCTGGCTCTTGACACAGCTTTTGTAAAAAGCACTAGCACTCAGAGATCTCAGTGAAATAACCAGGCTGGGGTCTCAGGCACATAGCATTGCACATTACAAAGTGGCAGGGAGAAGCAAGGAGGGGGTAAATAGGCAGGAAAAGCTTTAGTGAGTGAATGATAAAGAGTAAAATAGAAGACCTCAGGCAGATGCAGAAAGAGAAATCATATCAGTTACAGAGAGAAAAAAAAAAGAGAGAGAAGAAAAACTCATTATTTTTTTCAAAATGGTCAATTCCTATCTTTTTACTGTCTGTTTCTCCTCTTTCCAAACATGGCACAGTGGTGTAGTAAAAAAGCAGGAATCTTAAATTGATAGAGCAAGAAGGTATTTTCATATCCATCTACTATGACTACAAAAAACTAAAAAAAAAAAGAAAATGTAAGCTTAACTATAGGTCTTCTCCATCTGTACAATACAGACATCAGATTCTGATTAACTGTGATACAGAACTAATCTTTTCAATTAATGCAAATGAGCTGCACTTTTATGTAGACTATTACCAGAGGGCATTCAATGATATTTTTATTCACCACATTTGACCTTAAAAATGTTTTGTAGTCATCAAGGATACAATTTTTCACACAGTGGGGATGTAGGAACAGCTAATTAAGTGGTGTTTAATGACATTTGTTCCTTAAAGGAGGGCTGATTAAATGTAGCATGTAATTTTTTACCAAATCAGGCAATTCAGCCAATTTCCAAACGTGCTTAATAAGCCAGGTCTTAGTAATTACAGATCTTACGTAGATGCAACAGAGTCACAATGGTTTGTGGGCTGGTAAATTTAATGTTACTTATTTGCGAGCCTTAGTTAATTAGAATGCAAAATTCTGATTTCTTATTCCAACTGTATTCCTTTTTGAGAATAAAGGCGATTGTGTCAGTTTTAGAGAGTGGAATACAGTCTGTATTCACTTGTGAATAGTCACTGCAAAGAAATCTTCAAAGCATTTCACAATGCACAGTTTTCTGAGATCTTACTTTGGCATTTCTAAACCCTCCTTTGCAAAGAAAACCACAGTTTGCCTTGGATTTGAGCAATGGCTAGCATGGCACCCCATTTTTGAAAATCAACTTGTCTCTATATCAGCACAGTTTATATGGTCTTTATATGAGCTAAGAGAAGCTCAGGGTACCTGGGGTGAGTGAGTGGGTGACTGAGCTCATATACTAGGAAAAGGGGAAGAGATGGAACAGGTAGCTTTTTTTTCCACTGAAAATCAAGCACATTATTTTCACCAAGTTTAGGAGAACTGAATTGTGTTTCACCAGGAACTGCTCACACCAGTTGTTTATTGTACTAGAATCATAGAAACATAGAGTGGTTTAGGTTGGAAGGGACTTTTAAAGGTCATCTAGTTTGCTCCCCCTGCAATGGGCAGGGACATCTTCAACTAGATCAGGTTGCTCAGAGCCACATCCAACTTGACCTTGAATGTTTCCAGGTATGGGGCATCTACTACCTCCCTGGGCAACCTGTTCCAGTGTTTCACCACCCTCATTGTAAAAAATATCCTTATATCTAGTCTGAATCTTTTCTCTTTCAATTTAAAACCATTACCCCTTGTCCTATCGCAACAGGCCCTACTAAAAAGTCTGTCCCCATCTTTCTTATAAGCTCCCTTTAAGTACTGAAAGGCCGCAATAATGTCTTCCCAGAGCTTTCTCTTCTCCAGGCTGAACAACACCAACTCTCTCAGCCTGTCCTTGTAGGAGAGGTGCTCTATCCCTCTCATCATTTTTTGACACTCATCTGGACCCGCTCCAACACGTTCACACCTTTCCTGTGCTGAGAACTCCAGAGCTGGACACAGCACTCCAGGTGGGGTTTCACCAGAGCAGAGTAGAGGAGCAGAATCACATCTCTGGATCTCCTGCCCATGCTTCTTTTGATGCAACCCAGGATATGGTTGGCTCTCTGGGCTGCGAGCACACATTGCTGGCTCACGTCCAGCTTTTCATCCAACAGTACCCCCAAGTCCTTCTTGGCAGGGCTGCTCTCAATCCCTTCATGTCCCAGCCTGTACTGGTACTGGGGGTTGCCCCAACCCACATGCAAGACCCTGCATGTGGCTTTTTTGAACCTCATGAGGTTCACACGGTCCCACTTCTAAAACCTGTGCAGGTCCCTCTGAATGGCATCCTGCTCCTCAGGCATGTCAACCGCACCACTCAGCTTGGTGTTGTCTGCAAACTTGCTGAGAGTGTACTTGATCCCACTTCCTATGTCATTGATGAGGATATTAAACAGTACTGATCCTAATACAGACCTCTGAGGGACACCACTTTTCACCAGTCTCCATATGGATATAGAGCCGTTGACCACTACCTTCTGGATGCCACCATCCAACCAATTCCTCATCCACAGAACAGTCCGACCATCAAATTCATACCTCCCCAAATTAGAGAGAAGGACATTGTGGGGTATCATGTCAAAGGCTTTACAGAAGGCCAGATAGATGATGTGTAGCTCTTCCCTTGTCCACTGATGTAGTTGCTCCATCCACTAGGTTGGTAAGGCAGGACTTGCCCTTGGTGAAGCCATGCTGGCTGTCTTGAATCACCTCCGTGTCCTCCATGTGCCTTAGCATAGCTTCTAGGAGGATCTGTTCCATGATCTTCCCAGGCACAGAGGTGAGGCTGACAGGTCAGTAATTCCCAGGGTCCTCCTTTCTACCCTTTCTAAAGGTCCATGCAATATTCCCCTTTTTCCAGTTACTGGAGATTTCACCTGACCTCCATGACTTTTCAAATATCATGGAGAGTGGCTTGGCAACTGCATCAGCCAATTCCCTCAGGACTTTGGACTGTATCTGTCAGGTCCCATAGGCTTCTATAAGTTCAGGTTCCTCAGGTGGTCACGAACCTGATCTTCTCTTACAGTGGGAGGGACTTTTCTCCCCACAGTCCTTGTCTTGCGGTCCATCCACTTGAGAAGTGTCGGGAGAGAAGTCGCCAGTGAAGACTGAGGAAAAAGTTGTTGAGTACCTCAGCCTTCTCATCCGTTGTTACCAGCTTGCCAGTCTTGCTTAACAGGGAGAGTACGCTTTCTTTGACCTTCCCTTTCTGGATGACATACTTATAGAAGGCCTTCTTAGCATTCTTTGCATCCCTTGCCAGGTTCAGCTCCAGCCTTGGCCTTCCTGAACCCATCCCTACACAACTGGGCAGCATGCCTATACTCTTCCCAGGATACATGTCCCTGCTTCCACTGCCTGTGCATTTCTTTCTTACCCTTTAATTTGACCAGCAGATCTCGCCTCATTCATGCAGGTCCTTTGGCTTACTTTCCTTTGGCTTTCTTTGACCTGGGGATCGAGAGCTCTTGCACTCTATGGAAATTGTCCTTAAGATCTGCCATGTCTGTTCTACTCCCTTGTCCCTCAGGGCAGTTTCCCAGGGAGTATTCTTGACAAACTCCTTGAAGAGCTGGAAGTTTGCTTTCCCAAAATTCAGGGTCCTGACTTATTTTTCACCTGACCCATATCCATCAGGAATGCAAACTCCACCAATGCATGATCACTGCAGCTCAGGCTGCCTCCAATCTTGATATCATTGATTAGCTCACTAGCCCTGGTGACCAACAGGTCCAGTATTTCATCCCCTCTGGTAGGGCTGTCTATTACCTAGCTTAAAAAGTTATCCTCCATGCACTCCAGGTGTCTCCTGGATTGGCTACAATTCATTGTGCTACTTTTCCAGCAGGATGAGAACCTGTGAGCACAATGCCTCCTGTAGCTGAAGAGCTTCAATAGGCTGCCCTTGATTACACATACAAGGATGTATATTCTTTTAATGCTTAATGGCTGAGTGTTCCTTAGGAGACTAGTGCTGCAACCACATCACTGCAATCAGATATCCTGCTTGTTTTTCCAGAAGGACACAGGTGTCCCCATGTGTTTTCACAGGTGTTTTCATGTCACATCCACCAGACCTGTGTCATGTGTATGTTAGGATTCCCAAACAGTACCAACACTTCTGTTTGGGCAGCAGAGTCAAACATTACAGGGTGACCTGAGTCCTCTTGTACTGGTGCAACCCCATCTCGAGTACTGTGTGCAGTTTCGGGTGCCTCAATATAGGAAGGACATCAAACTATTAGAGTGTGTCCAGAGCAGGGCGACGAAGATGGTGAAAGGTCTTGAGGTCAAGGCTTATAAGTGGCTGAGGTGACTTGGTTTGTTCAGCTTGGAGAAGAGAAGGTTTAGGGGTGACCTCATGGAAGTCTCAAGGCGAGGGGTGCTGATCTCTTCTTTCTGGTGACCAGTGATAGGACACGAGGAAATGGAATGAAGCTGCATAAGAGAAAGTTCAGATTAGACATTAGGAAAAAGTTCCTCACTGAGTGTGTGGTCAGTCACTGGAACGGGCTCCCCAGGGAAGTGGTCATAGCACCAAGCCTGTCAGAGTTCAAGGAGCGTCTGGATGATACTTGTAGTCACATGCTTTAGTTTTAGGTAGTCCTGCAAGGAGCAGAGATTTGGCCTCGATGATCCTTTTTGGTCCCTTCCAACTCAAAATATTTTATGATTCTATAATTCTGTAATCCTTCCACTCTAGACGGTAGTGACTAAAGTTCAATTGATTGTATGTGAAACAACCAAATCTAAAGTTTTACTGGCTGAAAACCTCAGTCTTCGTCAGAAACTGCTTCACTAATTCCAGATATACACACTGTATAGAAGAAACAACACCATACACTCCTCCCCAACAAAATATTTGCAATTTAAAGAGTTATGAATCAATTGTGTGGCAATTGTATGATACTTAAATGTATGAGGCTCCAGTTTTTCAAATGAAATGCATCTGAACTCCTCCTACAGCTTGATAGTTGCAGTTCAGGGATAATGATACATAAATAAAATACCTAGTATGTTCATAATCAAAAAGTTATTGCTTTACAAAAATGTTAATTTTACTGTTATAATTACAAGCGCTCTAATTACACTCTAACAGCCATCAGGGGTCATCTCCCAGTTTCATTCACCAGCCGACAGTGACACTTCTGCCAACTGCAGGAATGTATATGCATGTGTGTTTTGAAAAATAATGGTAGTTTTCACCTACTTTCAAGACTCTTTCTAAATTATTATGGGCCTCCAGTGGTATGAGGAGCTCCAGTGGAGTGGCACAGATTCAGGAGAATCATAACAGGAACCTGACTATATTGCAAACAGAGCCTTAGCTCTCATTTTAGCTCTCTTGTAGTCATAATAAGTGTATATGACGTAATATAATCTTGTAATGATGAACTGTTGAGGTATAAGCAATATTCACCAAAGATTTATTTGCATGAAGACTTTTTTGAGACGATAAAGCAACCCTGGCCTTCCCTAGTCATTAGGAATGATGGTCTGTACTAGTGGTTCATGTGTTCAGTGAGAGACAATAGCCGTGATAGAATAAAATTCCCATCTCTCTGTAAGTATTGGGTTTGCATGGCAAGGTTTTGGTAGCAGGTGGGGTACAGGCATGGCTTCTGTGAGAAGCTGCTAGAAGCTTGTCCAATAGAGCCAATGACAGCCAGCTTTAAGACGGACCTGCCGCTGGCCGAGACTCAGCCCACCAGAGATGGTGGTAGTGCCTCTGTGATAACATATATAAGAACAGGAAAAAAAACCCGCACAACAGGAATTGCAGCAGGAGAAAGGAGTGAGAATATGCGAGAGAAACAATTCTGCAGACACCAAGGTCAGTGAAGGAGGAGCGATTGAAGGAGCTGGGACTGTTTAGTTTGAGGAAGAGGAGTCTGAGGGGAGACCTCATCACCCTGTACAACTACTTGAAAGGACATTGTAGAGAGGCTGGTGCTGGTCTCTTCTCACAGGTAAATAGCGACAGAACAAGAGGGAATGGCTTCAAGCTGCAGCAGGGTAGGTTTAGGCTGGACATTAGGAAAAAATTCTTCACAGAAAGAGTGGTCAGACACTGGAATAGGCTGCCCAGGGAGGTGGTGGAGTCACCATCCCTGAATGTGTTTAAGGCTCGTTTAGATGTGGTCTTAAGGGATGTGGTGTAAGGGAGAACTTTGTAGAGTGGGGTTGATGGTTGGACTCAACGATCCCAAGGGTCTCTTCCAACCTAAATGATTCTATGAAGAAGGAGGGGAAGGAGGTGCTCCAAGCACTGGAGCAGAGATTCTCCTGCAGCCCATGGTGAAGACCATGGTGAGGCAGGCTGTCTCCCTGAAGCCCATGGAGGTTAATGGTGGAGCAGATATCCACCTGCAGCCTGTGGAGGACCCCACACTGGAGCAGGTGGATGTTTCTAAAGGAGACTGTGACCCCGAGGAGAGCCTGCGCTGGAGCAGTCTGTTCCTGAAGGACTGCAGCCTGTGGAAAGGACCCAGGCTGGAGCAGTTTGTGAAGAGCTGCAGCCCATGGGATGGACTCACGTTGGAGAAGTTCATGGAGCACTGTCTCCTGTGGGAGGGACCCCACACTGGAGTAGGCAAAGAGTGTGAGGAGGAAGGAGCAGCAGAGACAATGTGTGATGAAGTGACCACAACCCACATTCCCTGTCCCCCTGAGGCTGCCGGGGGCAGAAGGCAGACAAAATCAGGAGTAAAGTTAAGCCCGGGAAGAAGGGAGGGGTGTGGGGAAGGTGTTTCAGGATTTGGTTTTATTTCTCTTTATTCTACTCTGATTTGAATGGTAATAAATTAAACTAATTTCCCACGTTGAGTCTCTTTTGCCCATGACAGTAACTGGTGACTGATCGCTCCCTGTCCTTATCTCGACCCACAAGCCTTTCGTTTTATTTTCTCTCCCCTGTTCATTTGAGGAGGGGGAGTGATAGAGCGTCTGGGTGGGTACCTGGCATCCAGTCAGGGTCAGCCCACCACAGTGTAGCAGCTCTGGCACTGTATTATCACACCCTGATGCCTTACAAATCTTTAAGCTAGGCACCACAGTCTATATATGCATGGTGATTCAAAAAAAAGAAGTATTTCCTATTAGAAGTTTCAGTCTTTATTCAAGAAAAAAAAAATGGTTAAAGCAAACAATTAAGGAGCATGTTTTAAGATCTCTGTAGTGAGAGATATCAAATAGCAATAATTAATTCCGGGTAACATTTGCATTTCAATTCTTTTCAGGACAATGAAACACACCTTGCACCACAGATTCTCAGTAGCCAATTAAAGCTGATGTAAATTGAGTCCAGTGTCAGTATTTTCTGACTTAACTGTCTAATGTCATTCTCAGAGGTGTTCTTTCTTTTTTACTTTTCTTATTCAGTATTCTGAATTTAAATCAATCCAGCACTAACTTACTTTCTGATTCCTCTTGAGAGATTCGGATTTTCAGCCTCATTTTTTTCCTGTGTGCACCTTCTCACCGATCTTTTTCTGAAATGTCAAGGGCAGAGGACCCAGTATCTGTAAAAATCATCAAAGCCTTGAACTTACTCCTCCTTCGTCATACAACGAAGTCCTCAGTTTCCTATGCCCTGGCAATCTTTCACAGTTTGAAACAAATAACCAGACAATTGTTCTACTTTAATAAGAAATTTGGTGGAACTAGACTCATTTTGGCTAATGAACTGGCTGACATTAAAGGCTAAGGTGCCAGTTCATCAGCAGAAGTGGTCAGTCAATACCATGCTCAGCATTTCTCAGAACTTATACCTCAATGACCATTGACTGCCAACAGCCGATACTCTATAGACATGCCAAGCCTGGGTCTTCACAAGTCTGCCTTATGAGCAACAAAAGAACAAATCAGAAATGTCCATATTATTGGCAGTTGCAAATTCCAGCCATTCCAGTTCATTTCTTTTCTTATTCCTGATAGCAAATTCACCTGTCACACTTCCATCCTTCCTGATAGATGAGTTTGTATTAGAGCTAATTGTTTAAGGAATGATCAAGGGAGAGGAGTTTGGCCACTAAACTGTTATATTTGCCATGATGACTCTTTTTCTCCTTTCCATCCTCAATTTTGGAAAGCTTTTTGAAAGGATTTCTTTGAAAATGGAAACATTTCCTTATGCTTTTGTCCCCTCTCAGCTTGGTAAACTGATTTATTGTTGTCTTTCTGTGTCTCAGCTGGGCACATAGCATGGTGGCAAAATAGGATTGTTTTTCCTCTGGCTGACAGTGAGATTTGTTCCTGTATCTATTAAGAATCTGCATATTTATATACTTCAAATATCTATTGGGGAAAGGTAGAAAGAGGGAGAAAAAGCAAAGGAAAGCTGCAAATATAACCAGAAAAGACAGAGATGGGAAAGAGACCTTGTTTATCAGCTAGTTTATTTCCTTTTAAAGGAAATATTACTCTCCACAATATATTTTCCTCAAGATCAGTCCCATATAATCTCAAAATATTTCAAGCAATAACTTTTCTATCACATTTCTAAGATCATTCAACAACACAATTGATCTCATGGCTGGGAACTAAGCCCTAGTATATAAACTAAATGTACTCTGTATATAAACCCTAGTATATAAACTAAATGATTTATAAAAACTTTCCGTATTAACTCTTCATAACAAGTGATAAGACACTTCTAATAATTGAGTTCCTGGTGGGGTATGGTGAAATTCCCTGTATTACTATTTTGCTTCTTATTTGCTATTTGTTAGTTTACTAGTTAGGATTTCTTCGTTTTTGGGGTTTTTTTTTCCCTTTGTTGCCTTTGTTTTCTTTACTCTATCAACGCAATCAGCATCACTAAATCAGAGCTACATGCCATACCAAATTGGCACATTGCTTTAAGATTTGTGTAACTTTGATGTAATTAAGGCATGGGTTTGGCAGTCTTTAAACCTAGCAACGTATTTGTTGCCTCACACTGAGTCGAGCATATGAGATTCAGTTCCTCCTCTGTAAAATGGGTGCAATCTGTAAAATAAGAGTAAGATATTTCTATTTTGGCCTATTTATGCTATGAGCTCTGTAGAGAAGTGTTGAAAAAAAGTCAAGAACCTACCACATAATGAGAATCAAAAGTTGAAAAATAATCACAATCAGGCTGTGATTAATTCTGATTTATTATTTTCTTTGACAAGATATGCACATTATAGTGGAAGAACTACTGGTTTATTGGATTCAGAGACAAAAAAAATATTTCCCAATATTCTATCTTTGTTTTGAGTTCCTTGCAGTTGCTTGTTACGACCACGTTTTTTCTTACTGTATGATAAACACTATTAAAACATTTCAAAAATTTGTCAGAAAAGGTCTAAGCATACCCATTTCTGCAACTGATCTTTCTAAACAACTAATTTCTGTCTTTATACAGTGGTCCCCATGCAACATTAGCACCTGCCAGTAGTAACTGAAGCTTCAGTTCCCAAATCAACATTTTCCACAAAATTTAGAACAGAAGTAGTTATTTTCAGTATAAAAATAAGCTGTATAAGTTTCTTGTGGTATAAGTTTCAATCCAGTGCAAAGAAGTTCAAATTTTCACAAAAGTTAACAATGTAGTTTTAAATCAATTGAATTTTTTTTCTTCTTTGGTATTCCAGCTCATTCAATGGACCCAGATTGCGGTTATTTGCACAGCTTTAATGTCAACACTGCAGGTAGTAGAATTCTCCGAGGCCAGGTATCACCAATCTTTCTTTTTCGTCCATTCGGGAGGAAAATACATTAAGTCGCAGAGGTAACAACCTCATTTCACCTTAATAACAAGTGTTCAATGTGAGTTTTTCTTATGCACTGTACATACAATGTGTTTCTCATTCGGTCAGTATGGAGAGTGGAACTCGTCTGATTAATTACACATGTCTGCATTTGAGCTAGGTAATGGACTGTTACTTAACACAGGCAATAAAATCCAAAGTGCGCAAACCCATATTGAGAAAGTTTTCTGAATCCCATTTCTGAATGTAGCGCAGGCTCAAACCATATGATTTCCACCTAAAAGGAATGGAGCTCAAATTATTCCCTTCAAATACACCAGTACTCAGATTCAGATTCACTTCTGATATTTTCTGTGAAACTTACCCGGAAAAGGAAACTCTTTGCCATAAGAGAAAGCTTCAATAAACTAGAACCTTTCCCTTTATACTTTCTTTTCCCTCAAAAAGCAGAGTTTTTCATCTATAAGAAAATTTCCCCATTGGCAGAGAGAGGTGGTGTAATGTTCCCTGGAACCAGCTGAGGTCTGGAATTGACTCAGCAGCTTTTTTTTTCAACAGGTGGCCAAAAAGGAAAACCACTTAATGATGCTGTTTCAGCACTAACTTCTTTGGCAGTCGTCATAAACATTTTCAAGATAGGAAACAGGTGTTCCAACATGCTTCGCTGGGTAGAATGAAGAACAATTCCTTCCCTGGTGTCATTGGACATGATGTATTCAATGATTGCTATTTTCCAATCAAGAATACGTTCACTATTGTAATAGAGAGCAATCCATCTGGTTTTGTAGTCTGGAATGAGTTGTTGAAATAGAAAGTCATTACTTTGTTGGGGAGGAGGGGAATAGTGCCTGGAAATAAGGCTGGCTGACGTGTTTTGCTTAACTTTAAAACCAGCTGAACCCTGAAAATGTGGCTAGAATATTCCAGGGTTTGTTTTTTCATATAGGGAAAGCATGCGTAGGTGCGAAGCAAGGAGAAGCTGGAAGATGAAAGGAGAAGAAAGTCTAATTAAAGGGAAAAAAAGAAATCTATGAATCAAATTCTTATCCAGTGTGTATTATTGTTCCAGAGGCAATGAAGTTCTGCTGACTAATGTCAGGTGAAGATTTAGTTGTGTAGATATAAAGCCCATTTTTAGACTTCTCTTATCATTAATACAGCAGCCACACTAAAAAGTCTGCATTGACCTTACTTGACTGGAAAAACCCAATTTCCTCTTCTAAATATAGAAAAAGATTTCAGCATTTTAGCTACTGTCTTGCGACAACTGTTGGCAAACGCTGCCCTCCTTTAGGGCGATCACAGCGAACAATGTAACACCTGCATTACCTAGAAAAGCTCAAAATTGGCTTTTGATGAAGAGAAGGGAGATTGATTTTGTAATGAATAGCATTTAGCACAATGCCATGGTCATGGTCACAGGAAAGAAGCTCAGGAAATGGAACTAATTTTTGTACCTTAAAACACAGAAACTAACTTTCCAGGATATTAACTTTTACATTCCAGGAGCAGGCCTAACTTTAATGGTATTTTGTTCTTTCTTCTAATAAATGGGTAAAAGTGCTCATTTACTTATTTTTGCTCAAGAATTGTAGTAGAAAATCAGTATCCCAGCCCTGTGAATTCAACCCAGAGAATCATATGTCACTATGATTCTATTGTGCTCTATCATATATTTTCATGCCTCTATGAAATGTACCTTTTTGTATTGCAAATCTAGTATCTCAGACCTAAAAACTGGTTTTGCCTTCTGTTTTTCCATTGTTTTCTTTTGTGCAGATAGATAAAGAGGCAATCTTACAGGAGCTATGATGTTACACCTTACAGAAGAAGAAAAAATACAAATTAAAGCAACAATGATTTAAAAAAGCTCACTCAAGCAGTCTTTTTTTTTTTTTTCACTGCAGAAGATATTATTAAGGAAATATGAATATTCTGAGATAAGT
Organism: Alca torda; assembly: GCA_008658365.1. NCBI lineage: Eukaryota > Metazoa > Chordata > Aves > Charadriiformes > Alcidae > Alca > Alca torda. Next base: position 157,474,797 of record CM018077.1, on the reverse strand, counting down.
GATTTAAAAGAACACAGACAAGTTTCACGTATTTGCTAGTTCAGAAGACCATAGCGAATACTTGAAGGATATTATCCTAAACTTGCAGCCTGCATCAAAATTGGAGACTTGTAAAATTCAGTGCATGAATTCAAGACAGTAAAAAGAAAGAGAAAAATGGACAGGAGACATAATATGTATTTTCTTAGCTTAATACTCCATTCATGAAGAAAAAAAAAACAAAAAACCAAAAATGGACTATTCTTATTTACTATTGAAACATGATTGCTAGGAATGTGGATGCTCTCATCAACACGTTAATCTGAGTGCATCTGGGAATCATGAGCTCTTACTGATTCAAGAATGATAAGAAAATTGTCAAACCAGTTTTGTTGGCATTTTAGAACTACCCCTCAGAATGGGAAAACTGACTGAAGGTAAGTAAATTTGCATGAGGAGAAGACTGGATAGGTTATCCCATGGTAGGGCTATCAGTTTGACATACCCTCAGCAACAGTGAAAAAACTCTACAGTAGGCTGGCTACCCTTATACCTGTGATTATAGAAATTATTTAGACAGAAACAAGCCAGCAGCCTACGCTGTGAAATTCCCACCTCTGAGAGAGGGGACACTCTTTGTCTGGCAGTCTTGACTGATTGTTGTGTTTTAACTCCAGTCAGCAACAAAACTCCAGGCAGTCTCTCACTCACCCCGCCACAGTGGGATGGGGGAGAGAATCAAAAGGGTAAAAGCGAAAAACCTTCTGAGTTGATAAGAACAATTCAATAGGTAAAGCAAAAGATGCATGTGCAAACAAAGCAAAACAAGGAATTAATTCACCACTTTCCACTGGCAGGCAAGTGTTGAACCATCTCCAGGAAAGCAGGGCTCCATCACGTATAATGGTGACTTGGGAAGATAAACGTCTTAGCTCCAAACATTCCCCCATCCTGTTTCCCCCAGTTTTATTGCTGAGCATGACATCATATGGTGTGGAATATGCCTTTGGTCAGTTGGGCTCAGCTGTCCCAGCTGTGTCCCCTCCCAGCTTCTTGTGAACCCCCAGCCTACTCGCTGAACAGAAAAGACCTTGATGTTGTGTAAGCACTGTTCAGCAGTAACATTGGCGTGTTATCAACGTTTCCATCACAAATCCAAAACACAGCACTATTCAAGCTACTATGAAGAAAATGAAGTCTATCCCAGCCAAAACCAGTCCAGTTTCCAGCTATTATTCCATACCATTTTCAACATGCTCAGGTCTATCACACTATCCAACACATCCTCGTTAACCACCACTCCCCTTCCCATCCTTTGATATATACACAGATATTATTCCCAAACCAAAGAAATTCAAGGCAGCACACAAAAAACCCCCATCAAAGCAAATGGGAAAGCTCACATCACTAAATCAGAATTTCCACATTAGAGAACAGTTTGGAAAGTTGAAGATCTTAATACAACATACAATAGGCCTGATGCAATGAATGAGTCCATGATAGCACTCAAAGCGCTCCTTTGGTGAACTTGTGGCTAATCCACAACTCAGACACAGAGTGCAGTTTCTCTTCTCCTCATTCAAAGGGGATAGAAGGGCGGGGGGGAGAAGGGGAGGGGAAGGGGAGTAGGGGAAAAGAATCAGGGAAAACAAAATATATGATCAAAGACATGAAAGAGCTTTCTCATGACAAATGGTGGCATAATGATTCCTCTGGTAGCCTGAAATTCTTCTGCTTGGAAAAGAGGTCATTTAAGGGGGATATGACAGATGTCTATGAAGTCATGAGTGGCATGAAGGAAACAGACAGGGAGTAACATTTGTTTGTGTCTTCTGTATAAGAACTAGAGGCCATCAAATTAAGCTAGAAAGAGCCCAGTTCAAAAGGAGCAAAGGAAGATTTGGTTCTTCACACGATAGGTTGTAGATCTGTGAAACTCCTTGACAAAGAATATCTATGGATGTGTGATGATTCCACCAGTTTAAAGGGAGATTGGACAAATAGAGGAAGGCTCCATTAATGAATTTATTAGTTAATGAATAGGTTAACCAGAAGTGTAGGATGGAAGCACCATAATTGCTTCCTCTGCTCATATTTGTTCTTATGCATCCATTTTCAGCTGCGGTTGGAAATGAAATGGGGGAGTAAACGGATAGTTTTTTAAACCAGTACAGCCATTTTTTATGTTATACTCAGTGCATACAGAATAAAATAATTAACTCCTCTTGGTTTGCAAATATCTTCCAGAAATATCACAAGTTTACTTCTTCCTTCCATTTTTCAGCCAAGTAAGTTGTCTTTAGAAGAAGAGAAATATTTAGCTTTATATTGTTTAGGATTTATGGTAGAATTAGTTTGGTTAAGTAGAATATATTTTGTTACACAGATAATAGGAAAAGACTTAGATGAAAAATTTTATCAGAGTTGCAGAGAACAGAAATACTCATGATGTCATCTGCAGCTCTACAATTTCTTACCCTTAAGCTTGTCAGCCCATATTAATGTTTTTGTCAGTATGGAACTTGTTAAATATGGCAGGAAATTTGGGAGGGTGATATGTGCTGCAATTTATTCTTATCCCATTGCAGTCTGCAGTCAGATTTTGTTGCAGAAGGAAGATGTTGAGATTTTGTTTCTACCCATTAAGTTAATGCAGAGGAATCTAATAAGACTTGCACTGTTCCTTGCAAAATCATAAAAGCATAAATGAGATGTATCAGACAGATCCTATTGTATATTCATGCAGACATCTACAGCTATTCTGGTGCACTGCTAAAAAAAAAACCCAACCGCATTGTTTACAGTATTTTTTTTATTGATATAAATGAGCAATTGAAACTAAATTACTGAGACATGTGCTTCCTTCCCAATGCAGTTTGCCTCACCCATATGTTCCAAAAAGGAGGTCTTTTCTACTCAGGCCAAAAATCCCACAGAGGAATAATCGATGAGATATGAATCACTTCATTTCTCTGAAAGAAAGAGGGTTGTTTTTATGATCTTGCATCTTTTGGTCGTTCCTCACCTTTAATGACATTCACACGGTGCCACCAAGAATTAGTGTCATGAGATACAGGAACAGTTTGAAACAATCAAAGCTTCTTTTTTAGAAAAATACAGAAACTTAGAAGGAGAAAGCCTATAAACATATGGTGTTTGACAGGTGCTCTGTAAAATACAAGTTTCCTCAGGTGAAGTTGCTGTCAATGCTTTTAATCAAAAGACTACAAAAAGAATATTGTTTGTTTGTTTGGGTTTTTTTGCCCTTCTCTCTTATGTTTTTTTTAAATTATTTTATTGTTATTTTATGAAAAATAAAAGTCATGTCCACCTTTTGTGTTTGCATGTGTGTGTTTTTCATAAAAAAAAAAAAAAAAAAAAAAGGAAGAAAGAGGACAGGGAGGGGTAAGGTTAATTTATCCTAAAACCAGTCTATGAAGTGCAAGAAAATTATGAGGGCAATGAAAGTACAACTCTTTACTGACCAAGGAAGGGAATACAAATGACTTGGTCTCACTCAGTGACAGGCCCCCAGAGCTCTTGTCAGCTTCTCTAGAGCTTACTTTTGAGACCGTTGAGCAGCAGCGTGGACTTGCTGGGGGCAAACTGTAAGATCTGTTGAATGTAAAAGGAACGTAGGTTTTAGGTTTGGTTTGCACTTAAAAGAAGCTATACGATGTAAATATATATATATACACAGATCCATCTCACTACAGAGATGTCATTGTCATTACTCGACATTGTCGTTACTCCACATCATCATTCTCCCCTTCCCTTACTACTAAATTAGTACTGAATTATACAAAATTTATGCCCCAGAAATCCTGCAGGATGCTTTCTTAATCTCTAGGTTGGACTCTTAAGATTTCAGCTATCCCTGCAATTTCACTGTATAAATGCAACTTATGGGAAGCATGTTCTGAGAAAAAAAAAATAGTCTTTAAGAAACAGACAAAAAGTGAGAGCGCAGTTCTTTTCCAGATTGATTCAGCTGAACTTAGGCTTCTGTATGCAATGCCTATGTTTGTGCTAGGTGTCCAAGCTCCCATTAGAAGTCATGGCAATCTAAGTTCAAAAATATGTATATGGTTTTATCTAAAATTCTGTAGATTATTCAAGGTCATGTGGTTGGCAACTGTGACGAATTGTGTGCAAGAAATCCAGACCTCTCTGAAGACACAGCTGGAGGTGAGGGAGGAGAGCTTAAAGCTTTTGAGATGTTCCTAGGTGTATACCTGGGCTACGGAATCAAGCCTGTAGTCAATATAGCCAATGGAGGCCTGACTGCAATTCAACTTATCTAAAATAAATACTGTACTGGTTTGAGGTAAAACAGAACGAATTTTCTGTTCAGTAATTTTACTTTTTAGCTAAGCCTCTTCTAACTCTCTGAAATTAATAGCATATTGTGCAGAAACTGTTCTCTCTGAGTGATAAGACCAATGTTTATAGTTTATGCAAAGGAATGGTACGCAGAGAGCCTCTTGCTTATACTTATTGCTATAACAACCAAGGTCAGTTTTTTTGCCCCGTTAGAGGGTCAGAAGTGGAAAAGCGTAGAGGGGTCGAACCTGTGGGGAGAAGCAGACAGGACAGGTGACCCAAAATTGACCAATGGGATATTCCATCCCATCTGCAACATGCTTAGTATAAAGGTAAGGGATCAAAGGGTCAGCTCTCTTTCTTCAGTGGCCGGCATCGGAGGACGACTCTGTCTATTCATATGTCTTTGTTACTAATCCATGTGTTCCTGAATCCAGTTCCCATCCACCACTGAGTCTAGTCTGGGACTTCCTCAGTGCCTGCCCGCAGCATGATTGTCATCCTGGGAGCTTGATATGGTTTTGTATATATTGTAACTATTTCATTATTTCCATTTCACTTTACTACTAATATTTCCTCAAAGGAATTTAGTTCCTTCTAAACTCACAAATCTCTTTATCTCTCTCCCTCTTCTCCTTGGAGCAAGGGATGGGGGAGAGCATCTGTGTCTTGTCATTGGCCTTTCTGGCCCAAACCATCGTAAGTACCTACTGCCTGGTCAGCTGGCAGATGGGATCCAGTTACTAGGTCTCTATTGACTACAATAAGAGTGTGCAGTCTTACATAGAGTATGCAGAATTGTATACACCAGGGCCAAAATTCAGTTGTCTTACTCTGAAAATAGATGCAATTCTGGAGGTATAATTTAGCTGCTGAAATACAGGTGTCTAATGCTATGTGAAACATCCCTGTGTAACCTCCTCTGCCTTTAGGTATTGACCTATAGGTCAATGTCTCCAGAGTCCATGTCCAGGTGCCGCCAGGGGGGCTCTGCGGAGGTGGCTTGTGTGGGAAGAGACCAGGGCCTGCCCCTTGCTGGGGACGGGAGTTTACAGATGGCTCCAACAGCCCCACAACAGGACACAGCTCAGTCTAAAACTATGCTTTCCCTCCAGTCTGGATCTGATTGATATCAGGAAGCACCCTGCTCTGTTAAAATGTTCAATTTCAGCACTCAAGATCCTCAGAGACTTAAAATCCCAGTTCCACCTGCAGGTGTCTCAACCCTGCCATTTTCCTGTTAAATATGTGATTTCAAAGCTGTCCTCGAAAGAAATATACTAATCTATAAGCTTCAGTAATAATGTGAATACTAACAACAAACATAAAACGCATCAAAAGCTGCCACTTTATTTTGAAAGAAGGAAGGGGAGATATAGTGTCCTGTGGCAAGATGACATCCTGATGCTTAAAACATTCACACAATCTTTTTAGACTGCAGCATCTCCAGGATAAAATTTACTTTATTTGCTTTGTGTAATAGCTGACTTATTAGGGATTCATATCCAGATGGATCTTTAGCCACAGGTATTATACAAGTAATAAACAATTTCCTTCTCTCTCCATCCTTATTTTATTTTCTTTTTACTTTTTCTGGTTTTTTTTGCAGCAGCAGCTGGGTTTTCATCAACTATCTGAAATAATTGACATATAGAAGTCCCGTGTTTTTAATCACCTGTTTCTAAATGTGTATCTTCCTCTGTTTCTTTTTCTTAATTGAGAATTTACCCTCTGATGGAGCTTTCAGCATTTACTCAGAATTTGATTTGTCTGTCAGAAGCAGAGAGAAGAAAATCTCATCCGATTTCAGACTGTGCCTCAGTGCTTTGAGCAAGTGGAAGGGGGAGCAGGGCGCAGTTGATGTCGGCATGCACAGCAGTGCTGGGAGGTTACCAAGCAACGAGACGGAGATGTGTCACAGGGGCAAGGGAGATGGGGAAGATGAACAAAGTGTGGACAAAGGATTTGAGAAGATGAAGGGAGGCACTGCGATTTCCTGACCTCTTCCTTATTTCTTATCTTGAGTTGCAATGGTATCCGTAAATACAGGCTGTGTAAAGCGTCTCAATTTGTTTACACAGGCCCTTGGAGGCAGAAGGGATGGAGAAAGTCTGGTGTGCGACGTAATCATCAAAGGATTATCCTGTCAGTAGTCCACTGCGTAAGCAAAAGGGGACAAAGTGTGCATATGAACATAAAAAGCACGTGTGTTTCACTGGGCGAGAGGAGTCACAGTACAAAAAAATCCTGTTGCAATATACATAGAGCAAAAAAAAATATTAGTCAGACTGGACTTCAAAAAAGTTCATAAGCTACAGAACAGCTTAAATTTGGAAGTTAGATTTTCTTGGGTTTATGAATTTCTTAAAATATGTTCTTGTGCCAATTTCCCAGACCTTTCTCTCCATACAAATCATTTAAATGAAATCCGCCTTTTTAAAAATGAGAGAGACAAGGAAAAGCTGGGATGTAGAATCCTTATCTGCCTACCTTAATTTTTGTAAGGGAATTTATATCTGTCAGCCCTTTAAATGAATTTTCTATTCCCTAGTTGGGTTTCCAACCTTGAATGAACTGGGATAACGGTAGATGTTTAAGAAACCATACTTGCAGTTTGGATAGTAATATGGCAAAATAAAGTGTCAACACCTTTATTCAGCTCCTCCTATACTCTTTGAGACAACTCCAACAATCCCTTGATAAATGCAAGAACCTGATCTTGTGTTTAAAGGAGAAGTTTTCTTATAGGCATCATAAACACCTAAGAAATATGGACCAAATGTATTTCATGACATTATTAAAAAGTTTAAATTCATGGGGTTTAGTCTTCCCTTCTTGGATATGAATTGTCAGAATTTATAGCGTTAATACTAAAAATTAACCTTAAAGATCTGCAGAAGTGTTTTGTGTTGCCTGTTATTGTCCTAAAATGTCTATTCTGAAAATTATGACATATATGTAATGGTAAATGTAAAATATTCTGAAAGACCTTGAAGGTTATTTTTTTTTTCTGTCATGCTTTTTTTTCACTTTTTGTCAATATCTTTCCACAACACTGTGGGAAATTGAGAACTGATTTTTGAGCCTTTGACAGCAATTATCCAGCAATTCATGTGAACAAGTAAAGGGTTTTTTTAGGTCATTACGGCAGAGAGATGTTTTCAGACCGTGGGGTTGAGGGACAAATAGCCATTGCTTTCTCTTTGGAAAAATAAAGCTGAAAAAGGACAATGACCATTTGAATGTGCTTTTTCCTCAGTAGTCCTCTCTTAGCGGAGTACAAAAGTTTAAGCAAAGAAACGACTCTAAACGTTGCTAAGTCAGTGTCTGAAACACCACTGACATACACAGGACTTGCTTCCTTGTTATTCAGCTACCATTTCAAAGCATTTCCCCAAGGTGAGCTTGAGGGTGAGCTGCACCAGCAGGAGACTCCGTGATGTTGTGGTCTCAGCACTTTTCTGCTATATCTTAGTGAAATTCACGTCACACATTATTCATTATAGAGCTCGGGGACACCCAGACCTGCCAGTTGAGAGGTGTGTCACCTGCGTTTACAAGCTACAGAAACACGGCCTTATCTCTTAGCCCTTATAAACTCAGTTTCTGTGCAACCTTTTATACCCAATCAATTGCCATGTGATCACTCTCTGTTAAGCTTTCACAAAATTTCCTACCAAGTAGAGCACAAACATGCATTGCGATCTTTTTACATCTCTCCTTCAGTAGCTGGTAGAAATTTTGCCGAAGTTAAAAATGTGTCACCAACCCAATAAAATACATTTTAAAAATGAGAAAGCAACCATCAGGTTCATTTTCTTGTCCCTTGTTTGCCACCAGAGCGCCATTCAGACTGCGAGGTCCCCTATTTCAGGCTGTAAATCCTATTCATTTACCAGAGTGGATGTATATACCATGCACACAGTAGAGCAATGCATATGGCCATCAAGATAATCAGTGTAGAAAGAAAAGTTGCAGATTGTATCTGCCAGTGAAACAACCTCCTACCACCCTAATTAAAAAAATAAATAAATAAAGTAAAATCCACAACTCATTTACCTCTGAGTAAGTCATAGGCTGGTATTTGTTCTCAAACAAGATGATCATTAAGGCAATTTATGTTACTTAAGAAAACATACATTTTTTCTGAGCTCAAATAACAGGAAAACAAACTGATCGAGTAAAACCTGTGGGAGTGAAAGAGGATATTGTAAATTGGGAGACCAGACTGGGCACAGAAAGGCAGCTATCCGGAGAAGCTGTTGATACAACAGGTATTCTCCTTGGAGCTACCTTAGTAAGGGTATTTCTAGGAGAGAGGACGTCACGAAAGCATTCCTTGTGTTTTCTAGAATGTGGACGCAAATTCAAATGCTGTAAGTCATTCAAATTTAATAATGTCCTGAATGTAGGACTGGCAGTGAGGGACTGCTGTATTATATTCCAAACCGTATCTTTTTAGAAAGAGGACACAGCAGGGGATGGAGAAAACAGATGATCCCACATCTGCCTGTTGTGGAGTTATTTTTGTAAAGGTTGCAAGATTACAGCTTTGGTTATTGTCAGAGACGCAGAGATCTGGCTAAGTCTTTTTAATGAAATTCTCCTTAGAATCTGCTACTCAGTCTTAGCCAAAGCACTTCAAGACAAAATGTGTCAACTGAATGTTAATCAGAAAAGATTTTTTGTGTTCAGGGTAAAATTCCCAGTGAGAGAAAACCTAGTTTATAGTATCCAATATGCTGATGATTAGACCCTCTGTAATCTCTGCAGTTGAAGGAAACCTCGATTCTCCGTCCAAGTCTAACAATTTCCCTGTTACCAGTGAATATTTTAACTATGGGCTAACCACATAGAATCATAGAATCACAGAATGGTTTAGGTTGGAAGGGATATTAAAGATCATCAAGTTCCAACCCCCCCTGCCATGGGCAGGGACACCTCCCACTAGACCAGACATCACAGGCTCCTATTCCTTCCTCCTCAGAGCTACGTATGAAGGACTTCCAAAGATGCACTTTCCAATGTGAGGTCAAAGAGCAAAACGTTCCTTCCCAAAATGCTGAACTGTTTCCCAGTGAGCTCTTACAATTTGCAAGTCAACAAGACAGACTGGGAAACTGACATTTCCAATTCCTGTGCTCCCAAATTCACACCAGCCAGTGCCAGGCTGGACGATACGTCTTTGCGTTAGTCTCACTTGCATAAAATCCGGAGCGCATGAGAGTAAAACAGCCACGTCTTTGAAAAGTGGTATGGGATGGTGCTTCATTCTTATCATCTGGGGCATGTTCCTCCTCAAATAGAACAGGCCCTGATTTCACAATTAGTCTCCGCTGACCTTATTAGGCTGCAATAACTATATAATATCAGAAGTCACAACTCCTGCCTGTGTTTTGTTCCAGTAATTCAATTACAACGCATGTGGAGCAGCCATGTAACACCAGCGTTGTGTATCTAGGCCACTTGAAATATAAATGGACACTATTAAAGAGTGGAGGCATTTAGATATAAATAACCGAGGAGTGCAATCAGCTTCATAACATCAGCTTTAAAAAAGCAAGCTTGTCATTTGCTTACAAATGCTTGTTTCCCATTTGCAACCGTTATTTCTGTAAGTTTGTTCTTCTGTTTTAAAAAAAAAAAACTACTTTAACCCCAGTTTGAAGTGAAACTTGCTAGTGTCAGCTATTGCTGGGGGGAAGGGGGGGAATTTCATTTCAGGTAAACTGGGTCAGTTCCCTTCTTTGTCATTATGAATAATTTCATTGCTGCAGTTTAAAAAAGGTTATGTAAGTTGTCTGGGTCATGGAGATACTCAATTCACATAGCAGCAAATGGCCAGAAGATGTGAGGGGTTTCACCTACCTATGCACAATGTGAAAAAAAATCTTTTAGACATATTGTTTATAGTAAATAAAATCAGTTCCACCAACATGGAAGAAGTTCATTCCCGTATCTAAAGTAAGCTATTCCCACATTTATGTATTAAAAAATAAAGCCCTTTTCACTGATAAACCACTATTTTTGTTTTATCCACTGAGTTTAGTTGAATTATTAAGTGGGGCAGCATAATTCCTTAGATAACTGCATTAAAATATTGTATAATTTAACACAAACATAAAATTTTATATTACTTTCCCATAAGCCTGTTATGAATCTTTTGAGTCAGCATGTCACTAGTATTTTTACTTTTACAGTCTTTGAGGGCTCATTTCTTTCATTCCCAGATTTCTGGGGGCTTTTGTTGGTTGTCTTTTTTTAGGATTTGGGTTTTTTTTTTTTCCTGAAAATATATATTCTGTATGAACCAAAAGGTGTGGAAAGAGAAAGAACAGTGAGACTCACAACTAACGAGTTCCCTTTGGAACAGTTGTTCCATAGGATTTTAAGGCACCAAAATATTTATGCATTGTCTTTGAGTTCCTAAGTTATCCTACTAAAATCTATTTTCTGTTATGTGGATGCAAGCAAAAGCTCTCCCAGAGAATCTAAAAAATCTTATTTTGAAATACAGTCAGTCATCAGAGATTTCAGTCTTATAAAAAACATTTATATTCATCATATATAGAAAATAGATGTGAGAATTTCTACCAGTTAAATATTTTCTTCTTTCGTTCTCAGAAAAAAAAAAAACCAAAACACATTACCTTTGACCATTGCAATGTAACAGAGGGATAAGCTTCAAACGAAGAGGAGATAAATTTCCCAAATTTAAGGAACTACATCAGGGTTCAAGTGATTCAGATTTATTCTTTGGCTCTGATATAGACTTCCAAAGCACCCTTAGCTAATTAATTTTGGCTAAACTGGCTCCATTGCTTATATGAATAGAACTGCACAATATGAATCCTCTCACTTATGTGAATAAGGTTATTTGTGAATTATTCATATCGAGTGTACTGAAACAATTTGTCATTTTTCTGGAAGGAAAATAATTATCTTTTTTTTCTTTTTTTCTTTTTTTCTTTTTCCTTTTTTTTTTTTTTAAAGGGGAAATCAGTGCCTCACAGTCTGATCCAGTTCCTGTTCTTTTAGCTTTTACATTAGAACAAGACTTCATTTTTATTGCTTAGAAATTGGGCTAAAGACCTCATTGAACCATATTTTGTTCTCCCCCATTACTACATCTGTCTTTTTAATGTATTATGGAAGGTTATGTCTAGTGCAGTTTGCAAATTGTGGTCTCAAGATGCAGTGTTTTCAGCAATTCCTGCAGGAGACACTGCTGCAGTCTAATGCACTGAGTTTATTCATAGCAACATTTCCTAAATATTGACATAATGCCATCATGCATATAACATTATATTAAGTTTAAAATAAGACATGGAGGAGCAACCACCTTACTTCCTCTTCCTGGTAGCACATATATATGTGTCGATTCATTATCCTCTTGGTCACTGAAAAGTTTAAAGAATGACTGGCAATTTTTTTTCTCCTTCAGGGTAAAGAGCTTTAACACCTTTGCTCCTCAGAGCAGGAACTACCTAACCTCAATCAACAGCCTTATTAACAGTTTCTAGCTTGGACTAGCTGTGTAACAAGATCTTCCAGACAAGCTTTTTAGTCCAAAACAGACATCAGTTCTTTGACTGTTCCCCTAGATGTCCTCACAGGCTATCCAAAGTCACTCACAGACCTGTGGATGCCCAGTAAGCCTTAAATGTTCATAACGTATAACTACACTGCTGCTGCACCCTGTCCCACCAGGCATTTCTTGCTAACTTTTCACTAAGCCCTACAAGACTCCAGCCTTGTTATATAAAATGTAAACAGTGTGAAAGACAGAATTTGACCCATCGTACATGGCCAGATGATGTGAGAAGGTTGGTGAAAGAAAGACACAGGAAGGTGGTTCAAACCTAACTAAACTAATTGGAGACTTAATTGATGAAAAAGCATATATAGCAAATAGGATTGTGAAAGAGGGATGGGGGTTCACGTGCTTTGTGCAGTGCGTTATACTATGCTGTCCAAAACATTCGAATGAGCTCGTGTAAAGCTAGCTTATCCATCTGTCCTGTGCAGTACCCTGTACAATGCAGAGTAGGTACACCTGGAATATTAAAAGGTGAGATGGACACTTGGCTCTGTGTCAAGAGGAGCTAGCACCTTGAAAGAAAGGGACAAGGTGAAATATGGGTAGGAAAAAAACAGTATGGGTGGGGGACTAAAAGAAAATGTTGATAAAGACATTATGATCTTCTATTTGTAATTAGCTTGAATGAAATTACAAGCGTTTGAATAGAAATGCTCAAGGGAGAAAAGTGGAGGCTGCTCTGTCCCTTCAGTGGATACTCATCAACAAAAAGAAAGAAATGAGTCCTTGGCTTCTACTGGGATCCCTCAGCAATGGCAGTCTCTCGTGGTATTTAAGTAATAACTTGTCCTTCCAACTTTGCAGTCCCTTTCCACTATGGTAAAGCCCTGTTCATTTTCAACCCATAGCCTGACTACTTTATGGAGGAGAAATATTGCCCACGTCTTGGAATAATGACTTGAGCTGAAAATATTTTGCCTGTCCCAGTAAGTGTCTCATAAGAAATTGAACCCAGTCCTTTTGATGACCAAATGGCACTAAGTTATACACATAAGTACATTGGCATAAGTGAAGCAACATAAATAGGTGTCAACAGGATTGACACCCCCTGTTCAGACCCTCTATTACTGTAATATCCTACCAGGATCTTGTTATTCATTATCTAGAGTTTCATTAGCACACTTACTGTCCACGGAAACCATTACATCAGGCTGCATCTGAGGATGATCTGCTGGATATAATTAAAGCTGCTTCTGAAACTCTGCAGCACTTAACAGTTTTCTCAAAGTTAGTACAACGGATGATTCATGTTCTATCCCTTGCCTTTAAGGATGATGGACCTAATCCAATTTGGGGGTGGGAAGGAGTGAAGCAGACAGCATAATGATGCACAAACACCCAGAGTTCCTAGACATATCTAGGAATCTAACTGTCTGAGTTTCGGAAACAGCAAAACAGGAGCACTGAAGTGTTATCTCATGGGTAATGCCGGGAGGCTGCAACCGCACTAAACTCAGACTAAGGAATGCATTTTCCATTTTCTAAATTGTCACGTTCCCAAATGGGCTTTTAGAGATGCTTTGCAATCTTAAAAAAAAAAAAAAAAAAAAAAAAAGTAAACGAGATTCATAGGGCTTCAAAGGTCAGTTACATTAAAAAATGCTGAATCCTTTTACATTAATGCCCTAATTTTTTTTATTCTAAGAGTTTTCATTCAGATGTCAAATTCAATCCTTCTTTTTCCTCTCCTGGGTCATGGATGTTTAGTGTTCCTTACTGACACATAATGAACCTTTTTATTTCTCTTTAATAGGTAGCTTCTATAAAATTAGTCTCTTTCAATGATTATGTCAATCTATTGTTCAGCGGTTGGGTGTCAAGGTGTTTTTTTTTTTTTGTTTTGGGTTGTGGGTTTTTTTATCTTTCCTATTAGGTATCTGCTATTACTAGTTATTCTTCGGAAGAAATTAGATCGGGCAGTAGCACTCAGAGGTCAGCAAGCACCACCAACCCAAAGCATTGGGAAAATGAAATGTCAAAATCACTGATGCGTAGAATTTTGCCCATCTCTTCTTTTGAGAATCTCTTTGCCTTTTTCTACTATAAAATAAGGTTCACCAATGCCTGGTGAGTATTTATGTGGAAAAAATATTTTCTTCTTAGAGTTTTGAGCTGTGGACTACCATACATGTTAAACTATTAGAGTGAAAACTGAAGCATCTAGAGACAAAAGAGATATTCCCAAGTGTTTTGAAGAAGGACCGTAACTCCTGCACTGATACAGTTTTCTAGCATTCTCAAGGGAAAAGGCAGCTGTGGTAAATACTGCACTGAAAGCATCCAGACAGCTTCAATCTGAAAAGTCTTTCCCTCCCAGATATTTTCCACTGCTCAGCATTAGCTATTCTCGACCCTCCCTCTTCTTTTGCCAATCATACACACATCAAAAAGATGAAAGCAGCAGGAAGAGAGGAAGAAGGAGAGAACAGCAGAGACAAAAGTGATGCTCTGAAAATAATTCAGAAGGCGTTGAAATTAGGAGAGCTGTATTCACCAGTAACGATCACCATGGACACTTATCCTCTTAGCACCTTTTAATGTCGCTTTTGTCTTTACGTTGCTTAGGTCAGGACATCCTTCAGACTTATTTTCTATTAAGCTTTCTCTGCTTGGTACTGGATCCTTAGATCTCATTGTGTTCTTCTCAGCATTCACCTGGGATGTAAGCAGCTCACCATGTTATTGTACATTTGTTTTTACTGTGAAAACAGAACAGGCTCCTATTCCAAAAACTCTGATTGTTGGAACAGGCAGGTACTATTGATTAAGAGAAAACATCTTAAAAAGCATCAGGTTGGAGTGTCTTAAAAAGGCCACCTCAAGAGACTCAAAGACCATCTGTTACCAGCTGAGAGCTGTTTACTGAGCTGTGTGGAATGAGCTGCTGGATGTGGTACATGTGGGTTCTGCCTGGCTACTCCCAACAGGGTCTTTCATGTCAGATTCAGTAACAGCTTGATTGTCCTGCAAGTGGGAGTTACCATGGTGCTTTGCCTTTACTTAGCCCAGCTCCTACTGAAGTCAGTAAGAAACCTGCTCAACTGACTGCAGAAATTTGGCCAACATTGATGCACTCTGTAAAATTCTTACCCAAGTCAGAGAAATCCTGTTGCTGGTTTCTCTAGTTCTTTGTTCGCAGTCTCAGCACTGAAGCTAAGAAAGATGTGAGGTACCCAAAAGCCACTAAACATCGCTTACCTCTTAAACATGGTTTCACTGTTCAAGAAAGCTTGACACTGGGGTAAATAATATCTTCAGTAAATAAAGAAGGAATCAATCATAATTTTCAGAGACAGCAGTTTCTGTGAATAGTGATTTAAATAGTACAGAGGAGAAAAGAACCCACAAAACAAACAAAGAAAACACTTCCAAATTAGTAAGTTAATACCTTTAGAAGAGATTGTGCGTTGTATTGAGGGTTTGTCAGGCTTATCTGAGTGTGTAGGTTGCTGCAAGTGAGTGAGAACCTGCTGCACTGGCAACAATCCATTGTGGAACAATTAGTCTAAGAGAAGTCCGTGCCACTCACAACCCTATTCTCTACTCCTATCTCTTGGACTGGATGACACAGGGATGACACATGGGATGACACGGCCCTCAGGAATCCTAGACCCTGAAGGTAAGGGAAAGAGTCTGGAGAAAAGAAGACTTTCCCTTGGTCAAGGACGATTGCGGTTAGAGATCATTTAGGCAAACTTGACACCCACAAACCCATGGGCCCTGATGGGATGCACCTACGACTGCTGAGGGAGCTGGCAGATGTTATTGTGAAGCCACCCTCCATCATCTTTGAAAGGTCATGGAGAACAGGAGAGGTACCTGCGGACTGGAGGAAAGCTAACACCATGTCACTCTTCAAAAATGGGCAAGAAGGAGGAGCCACAGCCAGTCAGTCTCACCTCCATCCCTGGAAAGGTGATGGAACAGATCATTCTGGATGTCATCTCTAAACCTGTAGAAGAAAAGAAGTTCATCAGGAGTGTTCAACATGGATTCACCAAGGAGAAATCATTCTTGACCAATCTGATAGCCTTCTATGATAGCATGACTGATAGGGTAGATGAGGGGAGAACAGTAGATGTTGTCTACCTTGACTTCAGCAAGACTTTCGACACTGTCTCCCATAACATTCTCATAAGGAAGCTTAGGAGGAAGCGTGGGTTAGATGAGTGGACAGTGAGGTGGATTGAGAACTGGCTGAATGGCAGAGCTCAGATGGTTGTGATCACTGGTGCAGAATCTAGTTGGAGGCCTGTAACTAGTAGTGTTCTCCATGGGTCAGTACTGACTCCAGTGTTGTTCAACATATTCATCAATGACCTGGATGAAGGGATCGAGTGCACACAAAACTGGGAGGGGTGGATGACACACTAGAAGGCTGTGCCACCATTCAGCGAGACCTGACAGGCAAGAGAGATGGGTGGAAAGGAACCTAATTAAGTTCAACAAAGGCAATTGTAGGATCCTGCACCCATGGAGGAATAACCCCATGCATTAGTGCAGGTTGGGGGTTGACCTGCTGGAAAGCAGCTCTGTAGAGAGAGACCTGAGAGTCCTGGTGGACAACAAGTTGACCATGAGCCAGCAATGTGTCCTTGTGGCCAAAAAGGGCAATGGCTTCCTGGGGTGCATTAAAAAGACTGTGGCCAGCAGGTCGAGGGAGGTCATCCTGCCCCTCTACTCTGCCCTGGTGAGGCCACATCTCCAGTACTGCGTCCAGTTCTGGGCCCCCCAGTTCAAGAAAGACAGGGAACTACTGGACACAGTCCAGCAGAGGGCTACAAAGATGAGCAAGGGACTGAAGTATCTCTCTTATGAGGAAAGGCTGAGAGTCCTGGGTCTGTTTAGCCTGGAGAGGAGAAGGTTGAGAGGGGATCTCATCAATGCTTATCAATATCTAAAGGGCAGGTGTAAAGAGGATGGGGCCAGACTCTTTTCAGTGACGCCCAGCAACAGGACAAGAGGTAATGGGCATAAACTAGAATGCAGGAAATTCTGTCTGAACTGCAGGAAAAACTTCTTTACTTTGAGGGTGACAGAGCACTGGAACAGGCTGCCCAGAGAGGCTGTGGATTTTCCTTCTTCGGAGATATTCAAAACTCACCTGGATGCACTCCTGTCAAGCCTGTTCTAGGTGACCCTGCTTTGGCAGGGTAGGTTGGACTAGATGATCTCTGAAGGTCTCTTCCAACCCCTACCATTCTGTGATTCTGTGACACAACCATGTCATGCTGAAAGTGCAAGTGGGACGTTCCCTGTGCTGCTCAGTTCTTGCACATAGAAATGAACGAAGTTACCCTCCAGCACAGTCTTGCTGCATATTCAACATGTCACATTTTTCAAGAAAATGGCAAAATTGGTGACCACTTGTAGTTAATTCCCATAAAAGTTAGGAAATTATTTGCCAGCTTCTTCACAAAGAAAATATGCTTGCTGCAGTGATTTTAAGAGTTTCCTTGCTCTTCTTTCCTACATTTACAGTGTGCTAGGAAACGTATGTATAAAACATTGGAGGGCAAGAAAGCTGTTTATCTTGATATTGGCAGTTTGCAAGATAAACAGAAACATGACACATGATTGAAGAGTGACAGCATTATCTGGAGCCAAGTCTGGTGTGTGCAAGCAGATCCTGCCTAGGGTTGGATGTGCACAGCAGCTAATACAGTTCACTGGCCATGCTCCTTCTTTTTCTCTCACAGTTGTCAAGGCAGTAAGCTGAGAAAACTGGAGATACCCTACATACAATGCAACGTGCCACTTTGCATATAATGTGAATTTTTATTGTCTTATTTATGTAAATTCCCTACCATCAGATCCTTCATTTCCTCACTCTTTCTCCTGTTTTCCTTCTTCTGCAAGTTTCCACTCCCCTGAAAGCTTCTGTCATCATTAGGAAGCATCAGTAGTCAATCGGGAGTGTCATGGGGTCAAAACCCTCTACCTGGCCCAGGGTGAGCTTGACATACAGGCACAAGCACAGCTGGCAGGGCTGCTCCTCCTCCCCATGCAGTGGCGGGGACCTTAGTGTAAAGAGAGAGAACAAGATCCTGCAAAAGCATCAGTACATTGAGCGAGCTGTTTTGCTTTCCTGTTTTGAGCAGTAAGATACGAAGACAGTACTGTTTCTATGACACTTTTCAAAATATTTGAATATTAAATATTAAGCTCTACAGATCAGATCTGATCCAAAGCCACTAAATACTGTATAGTTGGAGAATGAGAAGGCCTTTTAAATGTCCTGGTCCATCACTTTTTCAATACAGAATTGTTTCTTGGATTTTTTCCAATCTAGTCTTAATTGTCCCAGCTCTTTTCTTTCAGAGGCTGTTCGTCTGCCAAAGACATTCAGGCAGATGGTATTAGCAAGTCAGGGAAAAGGACATTTCCTGTTCTGCGTTCCTCCAAAGATACATTGGGGCACTTGATATTTGTCCATGATATTTGATTTTTCTGCTGCTAAAATTTGATACATTTTAGGAAAAACGTCCTCATGTCTTAGCTCTCACCTTACACCCCCGTCAACTCCTGATCGTACATTGACTTGATGGCAATCAGAAAAGAGGTATTTTGAAATTATGAGTTTTGCCACGGGATTGTATTACATATATATTCCAATGTGTATTGGGATGTATTATAATCATTTATATGTATTGTATTTTTATTATATTATATCATATGTATTGTATTGTTATGAATTTATGTAATTGTAATGTAGAGTATGCATTATAATGTATTACATTTATTACAGTATGCATTATAATATGTGTTATGTAATGACATTAGGAAAAAATTCTTCCCAGAAAGAGTGGTCAGACACTGGAATAGGCTGCCCAGGGAGGTGGTGGAGTCACCATCCCTGAATGTGTTTCAGACTCGTTTAGATGTGGTGTTGGGGGATATGGTGTAAGGGAGAACTTTGTAGAGTGGGGTTGATGGTTGGACTCGATGATCCCAAGGGTCTTTTCCAACCTAAATAATTCTATGATTCTATAATACCTGTATTTGCATATTATTTGAAATATAAGCGCAGACAAAAAAACCCTACAAATAAGAGCAGGATCTCCTCACCCCCACCCCCGCCGCGCCCTGCCCCCAAGACCTTAATTCTGACCCATTTAAATCAATGGAAGTTTTTCCATATCCTCCAGCAAGACCAAATTAGTCCCACTATATCCTTGTTCTAGGAAAGCCCTCAGCGTCCCAAGTAGTGCTGCTCCACCTTAACCTCAGTGAAGTTCTTTTTCCGTGTACAAATCCATTCTTCTTCAGGGTGTTTGCAGCCTGGGAATAAATTCACAGCAAAATGGTGCAAAATGGTTTGTTAACATATACAGTAACAGAAGCAACAAGACTAAGGTTCTTGACCTGTAACGCCTGTAGTAAAGCACCTAATGGTATTTGTGCCCTAAGCACAAATATTAGCATGGATGTCTATACTTCATGATGGTCAAACACAAGACATCTGGATGTGACTCAAAAGCCCCATATCCAAGTTCTTATAATGTTGTCTCTTGAGCTGTTGAGGGAATTAAAAAAAAAAAAAAAGTAATAGCTGGACACAGCTCTTGACTACTAGATTTTTCATACAGGCTTTTCCTGTTGAGACGTTGGGCAGGATCTGTCTGCACCTGACCATGTATATAACATGCTCTCCACCTGTATTTAGGCAGTTACATTAGTATTGTGACCATCAGCTTACCTGCACTGCTCACTGAGATACCTGGAACTGTGGGTGTTGGAAAACTACACGAGAAGCAGGCCATGCTCACCTATGGCCTTAGAGTTTGCCTAATACAAGAAGATCAAACCTGATTGTGGTTAGTCAGCTCAAATTACAGTGTCTCTTCTTAGCATTATTCGTTACAGTCCTTTACATTTTGATATGTCACCTTTTAAGGTGAAAAATGTAGCATTTTTACCAGCATGTTTTGCACAGTGCCCACACATTTACTTTTGGAATTATCTCCTGTGACATTTTTGGCTACTTACAATAGCAAATCAGACCAAGTCAAATAAAACTAAGCTAGAGAACTTTCAATTTCATTTTGCATCATATTTTTTCACTGTATGTAATAAAAGTGAAGCATTGTAAATATAATAGAACATGTGCCTTTTTATGTGCATTGTGAAATCCATAAAATCCTATATTCTGAATAGAGAGATAATATTATAATTACTTGCATTTTTCCCCTGAGTGCACTGTATAGGTATTAGCCCATACGACTTTTCTTACTTTAAAAGACTTATTTCAGTTCCTTTCTAATATTAGCTATTCTTTGTTGTTTTGATTCTTTGTCTTTTGTTAGAGGATAAACTAATTTGTGAAAAAGAAATTCTCAAATTCATTGATATATTCAACATTGCTAATGCACTGGTTTTTTCCATGCCCAGCTCTAATGTCTAAGCCATAAGACCTAAGGTTTCTTTAGAAAAAAAAAAAGAAAGCCAAAAACAAACGAAAAAAAACAACAGAGAAAGCTTTTTACATGAACAGCAAGCTCAAACCTTAATTATCTGTAGACATCCAGAGATAGTTTCAGACATTTACGCGGGTGAAGAGGGGTTGTTCATGTCACCTTCCTGTAATTATATGAAGACTGGAGTGGAAGCCATCGACACTAGGCGAATGAAAGCGATCTTGGAGAGGGCACTGTTATAAAGAATCAGTGAAGTATGCACCACTAGACTTTGACCTTCATGCAGCAGGAGGCAATGAAACAAAATTCTTTGATTTAAGAGAGAGTTTTAAAAAGAGAATTAGATAGTTCATGAATCACAGAGGGCCAGGATAGCAGCTAGCACTGCACGGGCGTGCAAGAAGATAACAGAAGGTTGTAAGGACCCTTCCCTCTCCTTGCCTCACTCTTGGTCCTTGGACTTTGTGGATGTGAAGGCTCAAGTAGAGATAAAGGACTGGAAACCCCAAGGAGTGTAGAAAAGTGTAATAATCCTTTCATTTTCTGGGCTAGCTGAAAGAGCAAGGTCAGTGGGGAAACAGCACAGTGGATGGCAAAGAGGAGCATATCCCCTTTACATTAAATCCTCTAGCAGAATATTTTCGGTCCCCATGGACTCCCTAAATTCCTACCCCACCTTAACACAAACCTAGAATGTCTCCAATGGCATATGTTCCATACTGTATTTCAAACTAGGCTGCAGTCTTCTGAGGGTCTGTGAACTGCAAAAGACATCTAAGAAAACTAAACCCGCTTAAATTTTCAGGATAGAGTTTGGATAATTTGAAGACTGGTGAATCAGGAAGGATTAACAACTAAAATCCTGCCCTAATATTTAGCAGTTCGAAATCTGTAAGCTGCCTTTTTGTTTCATTTGCTAGCACCTATTCAGTTCTGCCTATGTCTCCTGAGAACGATGTCAAGGTGTATTTCAGATTCTCTTGCAGATCTCTGCTGGCATTCATCTTATGAACTACCAGTCTCTCCTTCCAAGGTTGTCCCACCACTTGTGAGCAATAGCAAAGCAAGGACGGACTGGAAGTTTCTGGCTATAAGTCAGGAACAGACATTTTCAAAATTGTTGCTGAAGAACAACTCTGTGATTCAAATGTGTATTCGTGGAGAGTTGCAGAGATACAGCAGAGTGGCACTGGGCTGGGGTCTGAGCAGAGGGTGAGGGCTGAGTTGGGCAAACAACAGCCAAGCAAGTGAATTACAGCAAAAATCATCAGCAGAAATGGTCTTCAGTCTTCTGATTATCAGGTTGGTCCTTAAGCTAGAATACACACTTGTTTACATGCCATGACAATGTGCTTAAAACCTTTAGTAAACCCATGCTTTTCACAGGGAGAAAGAAGTTTTTGCTAATCCCAATCCAAACACGGAGTGAATAGCAATCGACACTTATTAACTCACCCCTGGGGGGATGAGTTAACCCACCAAAATATCATCACGACAGTGGAAATGCCACACCAAGCCTCACTGTGCTTATCATCAGTTACTGATTTTTGTACATTGCAAATTTGCCGCTAGAAAGGGACACACCAGGGTGAAACCTCAGGAGGATAATGTGTCACCAGGTCACATTTAGATTAACCAAGAATGGGCATCTCATCAGCAGTGTCCATATTTCAGATGGCACCCCTCTCTCCAAAAGCTCTGTGGCAATCTGTGGCTTTGCTTCCTCTCTTGGCTATTCCAGATAGTTTGTGTTACACCCCCATAAGATGACAAACCTCATTATTTTAGTTGGCATTACATGCCATTTTAATGACCTTATGTCTGCCTTGCCTTTCAGATATTAGGAACAGTGTTGAACTCTGAAACTTCCCCTACAAATGTTCCACCAACTAACAAATTATTAAATTCTCGACCTGTATGGGACAGGACAGGCCCTTAGCACCATGTGTAGTTATGTTTGCTTTGGTTATACCCGTTTTACTTTCACACATGACATGGATATCCTGCTACTGAATGCTCCAGCTCTTCTTTCTCCACGAGTTCTTAACTACAACAGTAAACAACCCAGCACATTCCAAATGCTGCAGTCAGAGAGAAACATATAAATATTTCATCATGGACTGGCTCTTAGAGAAATGTGAACAAATTAAGGCTCTCATGTCTCGCTTGTGAGATCAGTATTTTATCTTCTCTCTATTAAAAAAGTAATAATCAGAGAAATGCTGTAAACTAACATGAGGTCTCCTGAGCAACATACTGCATGTCATTAGTCTGCTATTTATATCACGCACACAGCCCCAGAAGTCATGGTATAAGGAAAGGGTATGCAATAATTAGTGCCGGAAGAGTACTGAGTTCAACGTGCGAATGAAACAAGTACTAATCATCCAGATGGTGTCATCTCTCCAGAGTTTCACTCTGACTGAGGATTATTAATCTTTCTTTTTTCAAAGTTTTTGTTCTTTTTAATGCAACCTACAGAAAAATAAATCCAGAGGGTTAAGAGGCAATACAGTATCATTTATTACTGCTGTTAATTAGTTGTATGATGATGATTCCTGGAGAAATAAGAGAACAGAGAGCAGGTCCCCATTGTGCTGGAGTCTGTACAAATACAGAGAGATGGTCCCAGCTAAGCGTCGTGAAGGGGATCACAGGCAAAGTGGCTTAGACATAGAGGAAGGGATATCTTAAGTCCCTGCCACATGATTAACGTTTTGTGACATCCTTTTCATTTCCACCATCATTTTAAACCCTCCTCTGCCCGTCACCACTTCTCACCCTTCTAACTTTTCTTTCTCTACTGATTTCCTTCTCCAAAGTTCTGCTGCCCGCCTGTGACCTTGGATTTCTGCAAGAATCCTGATTGTGTTCCCTTCTCTCCTCTTTCAAAAGCTCTTTTGAAAACAGCACTTTTCCAACCAATTCCTTCCCGCTTCACAGAATCCACAAGCCCATTAGCAATTTATAGCACTATATAAGTATATGATCAGAGTCATCTGTGAGGCTAAAATCTGCTTTTAGAAACCAATATTCTGCTTTTGCTGAAGTCAGAGAAGTAACATAGTTTTTAATGAGGGCAGATTCTGATGTATGTTCTTTTCTGTATTTTCAGACACTTTAAAGCCAGACTTAGCACCTCCTACAGTGATATATTACCATCAACAAAATGTAGGGTAGAATTTCCTTCACCCTAAATTCTGTGTCAACTTGAGGTTTATTTGTCCATTACTAAAACTGAAGATGCTATTAATATTGTTGTTGTTAATATTACTATTAACCATATTCTCCCTGTATTCCACATTTTGTTGGCAATAGTACTGATTTCTTCAATAGGGGTTACCTAATGCCATGTAAGACCCAAAACTTAATTCCTCAATCAGAACTGACACTGCTAACGGCTGTTATTTTACCATGAGACAACACACACACACACAAAAAAAAAAAAAATTGTTGTGGTCATTGTTCTTGGACATCCCTTTAGAAGATGATTTAAGAAACTGTGGGCCTGACTTCAGTCACTTGTGACCACATTACCCACATATAACTCCACCGCCATCAAGATATACACTCGTACTGCTGCAAACAAGGTGATAATGAGCTGCATAAGAGTCATATGTTGGTCGAGGAGACCAAAATTTAACTTTCTGCAATGCAAAAGATTCCCTTGTGTTTCATAGGAGCGGCCAATGCCCTGGACTATTAAGATGAGATGCCACAAGGAGCAGGGAAAAGAGGGGAACTGTTGGCTGGATATTTCCTTTCACCACACTCTTCAGTCTTTACATGCATATGCCAGTTGTTTCTCAAGAAAGAGAAGAAGAGGTGTTATTTTTAAAACTCAAAACTTCCAGAAGGGTGCTCTTATAATATGGGGAGGAATTATTACACAGGGACTTCAGCATATATCTCTCTCCATTAACTAGGCACTAACCAGGCACTCTGCGTAACTCTAAAACGCCAGTTTCCTCTGGGTATGATGTATGTCATTAGCTATGGATCTGGGGAATGAAGAACTGGCTAGAACAGTTTACTGTTGCTGATGCTCCTGACTAGCAGTGCAGTGAACTGTTCATCTTGTCAGCAAGCACAGGAGTACAAAAGGCCAGTGAGTTTACTGCCATTCGCCCAAAGAGACTGGTTTTCTGTGCCAAGCCTCGCTGCATCCATTAGGGACGTTGCCTTTGGTCATGCGAGGGACTGAACAACCTCTGTTCACCAGTCAGGCTGTGGGAGTTGAAGGTTATTTGGAGGTAGAGTTGGAAAGGCTGACTTTTCATGGGAATGTGCTGCTTTTACCACCACTTGCATGAAGAAAAGTCCTTCCTAGACCTTCAGAAATCAATACATTTTTTTGTTTTCTTTTTCTGCAAAAGAAAGAATGAGGAACTGAGTGAGTGACAGCCTGCAATGTTTGGGTCTGAGATGCCTGTCTCTGCTCCAGATAGTGTGGCAGAGGGCCTATATACATGTGTATATATCCAAATTCTGAGCTACGGAGCACTTTTTTTTTCTTCTTTTGTGAAAAACATACCAGCGTTTCATCACAACATCTAATGGTGCCAGTATGACAGGTTGGGGAAATCAGATTTTACCTCAACCTTGCCAGAACATCAAAAAACAAGTGCTTCAGAGTGCAAGGGAAAAAGTAGTAACTACATCTCTATAATAGTTTATCTTCAGTAAGAGCAGGGGTCAATGGAACCTGTGAGATAACATTCACTGATGGTAGCGGCAATAAGACAGGGTTAGTCCTCATATTTGCTGTAATGCGGAATTTTCTTGTATTGCAGTTCTTGATGCTACTTCATGACTAGTTCATCCAGGTCCACAAATACCAGTTGTCTGTCTTTCCCTTTCTCACTTCAAGCTGGAATGCTCAGCTTGAACGTTCACAAGAAGCACAAAGCTGGCTTTCCCCACCTTGGCATCTCAGATCCACCTCTTGTAAAATGGCCAGGTTGCTTTTGTTCATCAACGTGGGGTTCTGGGACTGGGAAACAAAAGACTCCCACCTGCCATTCTTTCCCCCTGGTAATATAACCAGAGCAAAACATAATGCCTAAAAATCACAGCATCGTGGCTTTCAGGAGAGTCACCCTCAGACCTACCTATTCTGTCATCTCTGGAGGAGTCAGCAAAATGGGCGAGTTGTGCTATGCTTGGCCATTACCTCATTTCTTTCCTTTCGTTTCAACCATGTGCTGCCTTCAATCTCTTGGAGCTTCATATGTCAAGAGCAGGAAGTAAGTGGGGCGTAGGATTTTCCTTTCAGCATTGTTCAGGCAATGACAGGATGCTGCACAGATGGAAGAAGCTTGTTTATACTGAATGCGCTGGAGTTATTGATAAAGGACAGCTTCATCCCTCTCTGAACAACACCCTCTGTCCTGGCGTCTTGAACAGGTGCCATGATTTCCACTCCAAGATTAACCGTAACCTGCAGGCATGCAACTTTCTGAAACACAACCATTTGAAATAAAAGTGCTGGGTTTTCTTTGTTGTTTTGGGTTTTTTTGTTTGTTCTGGGTTTTTTTCCCTTTTTTTTTTTTATTTTTTTATTATTTAAACTATTTTTGGCTTCCCATGTACAGCAGAGATAGCAGTGCTATATCTTGCTGCTGCAGCCATATGTAAAAGAGCTTAGTAGGAGATTCTGTCTTAGCCATACTACACGCCTCAAAATTCGGGTTCTCTTAGAGATGTCCACACCCGAGGAATGTAAGATTCACTGTGGAACCCCATTCAGTGAGGAGTCCCAGCCCTCTCAACCAGAAATCTCTTCTCAAGTCCAGGATGGAGTCTGTCTAGTAAGACCTCATAACACATCCTACAATCTGTGTTCTGTTACCACTGTGTACCCCTACCTATGCCTTTATACAAAAACCTTGGGAGAGGCTTTTTTATTTCTGCATATAAATTACAAAAAAATGCGGTGTTTGGTTGGAATCAGGTTGAGCACAGATTCCTCATAACACAGGCTCACTTCTTGAAAATGCCTTCTCAGTGCTCAGGAGCAGACGGAAAGGCAGGTGAAACAGGAGTTACAGGAAAAGGCACAGAGAACAAAACAGAAAGCATTGTCATGCTAATTTATAAAACCTTAATACTCCTTTATCTTATATACTACATGCAATTCTCATCCTTACCTCACAAAAAGGATGTACTAGAAGTAAAAGTAATACAAAAAGGAAAAAAAAAAATGACTGAAGAGATGGACCATCTTCTATATGGACAGATATTAAATAGAAAATGTGTTTGTCTGGAAAAGAGAAGATGTGGGAGAGTCGATAGCAGAATATATAAGTTTTGAAAATCCTGGAGAAAGGAAATAGGCAATGATCATGCATTATTTCTCAGCCTAAGAATAAGGGGGAGTAAGGACACAGGTGAAATTATGAGGCAGGTATTTGGCAAACATCAAAAGGATTTATATTTTCATATAGTGCCCAAGGACATAGTAAAACTCATAGAAATACAATTTCAGAAATGCCAAAATGTGATTTGACAGATTCTTGGAAACAAAGTCCATCAACAGCTATTAAACATAAATATAGGGATCCAGTGTTCAGACAGAGAAGTACCGGAAATGCTTGTTCCTGGGATTTAGGAGGGTTTTTTTCTGAGAAATGTCACCCTTGCCTTTTTTTTTTTGTTTTCTTTCCTTCACCAGCTGTCAGGAACAGGTTGCTGCTCTAACAGGCTATAGTCTGACTAAGAAGAGTCTTCCTTTGGTGCACAGTGCACCGTTATCATATCAGTGATTACATTGGTATCACTATATTAATAATGACATGGAAATATAATACTTGGTGTTACTTGCTTTCACAAAAAAAGATGTTAAAGAAGCAGAACTTCAAGAAAGGATCTTTTCCACCCACATCTTTCCATGATAGCTACTTGAGTTACTTCATCTTGATTGAGAAATAGCTGCACAGCCTGAAGTCGAGGAAACACAGAGAAACAGTTATGAGATAAAGCTTCATTTCCTAGAAATCTGAGTCCTGAAATCTCAGTTTTTGCAGGACTTCTGCTGTGCAGATGTATGTACTCCTGCTGACTTGTGTCAGGGTTTTGCAATATGCAGAAGTCCTTTCTTGGATCTCTCTACCCTTCCTTGGATCTCTGTACTTACCTATGACTGTGTTCAGTTTGTTAAACAAAGGCATGGACAGAAAGGATTTTTTAAAGCTCCCTGCAACCCACCCTCACCACATGAGTAATATATAAGAATAAGAAAGGCTATGGTTTCACCCTGGTCCTTACACTGAGAGCACGCATAGTTATATAGACCTAGAAGACTTGGAGGTGAGTTTCTCACAATATCTGCAAATCATAAAACAGGCAGATGTGCTTGCTCTGAGTGACCATGTCTAAGCTAACAAGCTCTGCTGAGGAGTCCCATAATAGTTATTCTGTCTCGCTCGAGCACAAATGGAAGAGCTGACTGGCTCCCATAACAAAATTGCTCTTAGCCCTTTGCCTTCCTTTCTGCTGCGAACATGTAAAAAGGTTCAAAAATAAGATTCAGACCATGACAGTGAGATCAATCAGCCTTCCGCACAGGGACACAGGTGGAGAAGAGGTGTAGGAAAAGGAACAGAAGCTTAGAGGCCCCGGTCAGACATGCTGCTGACACTGATTACATGATCCAATAAGGATTACACTCTACCCTTTGTCCATAGGGCCACTCAGACCCTACATGCTACAGACAAGTTTTTAACCTTCTGCGCCTTTGTTATGCCTTGCTTGGCATGGCTTCTGCCTCAGCAAGGGGGGACAAGGAGGTCAAATGGCCCACACAATGTTGCATTTAACAAACCATTAGCAGATTTGGTGAAAGGGTGCATTCCTGCCAGCATACGTTTCCTTCCTCTTGTACAGATCCAGAATGTGCTGAAG
Source organism: Alca torda (assembly GCA_008658365.1). Taxonomy (NCBI): domain Eukaryota; kingdom Metazoa; phylum Chordata; class Aves; order Charadriiformes; family Alcidae; genus Alca; species Alca torda. Next base: position 157,446,576 of record CM018077.1, on the reverse strand, counting down.
TCAAGAATATACTGAAATCGATGGAAGTCTTTCCACTTATTCCCTGTGCTATGGACCTGGCGCTCTGGAGATTTCAATTTCAGTAATTAACATAGAATGAAAAAACAGTCGTGGTGGTAATAAAGGAAATAAAAAGTCATTTTTGCGTTGCCATCCTCTTCTCTTGCTGAACAGATTTTTACTACTCCTTGCCTCTTTCTGTTCCAACTGCTGGCATCTCTGTAGAACTTCTGCTTTGAATTATTTTTGGGTATAAACACAGGAAGCTGAAGCACCTCAGTGAAATGAACATGGTATAAAAAAATAACAGACATTAGGGGGTTTAGCGAAAGCAATGATCTTATCAAATTTTCACTTCAAAACTCAGTGGAATCCCTTACTGGTGTCACTTGTGCATCTCATGGGTAGTATGAAGGCCTCAGGCAGTGCCCATTTATTCTAGAATGACAGGAACATGGGATAATTCAGGAAAGAGACCTATGGAAGTCATTGAGACCAACTTAAACCAAGGTCAACTATGTGGTCAGAACACATATTTTTTAGATTTTTTTCATCTGGGTCTTGAAAGGAAAATCAAAACTTTACAAGATGCCTACATATCTTTGAGTTCTCTGTGAGTTCATTAAATTAGAGGTTAGATAGTGAGGTTTTCTGCAATAGCAGACTTGAGAGACTGACTCAGAAGAACTCTTCCAGGTCTAGTCCCTGGGACTCACAACAAGGAAACAAGTGACGACAACTAGTCTTGAAATCCTGCATCTTGAAAAAATCCGGGGAAGAAATCCGCTGTGCCTAAATTATTATTGTCACCTGGGTCACTCCTATTCCCTTCATTTCTTTTTTTCTCCCATGTTAGAGTGATAAAATAGACATCTTAATTACATGGTGTGAACTTCACCCTGCGAAAGATCTGAGCCTGACAGGTTTGGTTCATAATCCACAATGATTCTTCTCATGCAAATAGGTGAACTAACATCTACTGTTTTTCTGAAGACTACAGAGTGGAGCTGAGGGACGCCTTAAGATGAGAGGGCTGAGAAAAATCCCAAGCCTATTGCCTTAAATATACCAAACAAATTAAGTATGTTTGCACATGGGAAAAATAAAGCAACACACTTACATGGCCTTAATTGTTTTAAAGAATCCCACGAGTATATAACCTAAAACTTATATGTATGGAGAGGGAATAGAATTACTTTTTCTACTCCCAACCACTTGTCTAAGTTGAGGTACCAGAGCTCAGGTACTTGGCTAGGCACGGTATCTTACAGTAATTAGGTAGATACACTTATCTCATACTTGCATGCAATTTTGTATAAAGTGGATGAAAACAGATAACAAACCAACTACTTCCTACTGGAAAAATATCTTTCTCCCCAGTAAAAGATTGTATATGCTTTATGATTGCCTAAGGCAAAAGGGATTCTCCTAGCTTTTGTGAGAGGTGTGGGGCCCTGGGGACCTGTTCAATGGGAGGGTGTTGTATTTGGTTTAAAAGACTGGTACTCCATATGGAAAAGAGAGATCAATGACAGTAAACTCAATGTTTTCTGAACAGCTGCTGTTTGCTGCCTCCAAATTACTCAATGCATGTTGAATTTGCAGATGTCGAATTCCCTTTCGGGTGTAGGTTTAGCCTCTGCTGCGGAGACAGTGAAGCAAGATGGGGCACTTACATTTAGTTCAGCAAATGGAAGACAAGGAATGGGTCTTGCAGGAGAAGCAAGGACAAGTCTCAATCACTTATACAGGAAATAAAGACAGTCCTATAAAATGAGGGCATTAAGGGATAGAATTTGTCTTTATATATTATAATTTTAAATATGTTCCTAAAGCAATGTACTTCTTCCATCCATATTTGGAGACACTTAAAGTTCACAAATGTGACTATTTTAAGTCCCAAATATCTCATGAGCCTGCAAGTTCTATCTCTATCCTTTTTCACTGCGTAGCTTGTTAAGCAGTTCAGCATCTGATTAACAAACAAACTTCACTGGGATTTGGGAATTAGGCATTTCTACCCTCATTTTTTGTCCTCTAGGAGCTTCTCTTGAGAAGTGTTCTCAGAGCATAACCAATATATCAAATAAGAGCGACAAAAAAAAAAAAATACAGCTTAAGGAAATACCAGACTGTTGCAAAATCTCTTAATGGTCACGTAGCTGCCTGGCCCTTGGGAGACTTGGTTTCAATTCTTTCATCGGGAGGAAAGGCCTCACAGCTGTATCCTTCTGGCAAATGCCCCCTCTCCCAGGAACAGGGTATGCTGGGTGGAAAGGCAATGAATTTCTGCCACTGTACAGCAAAAACAAAAACAAAATTGTAAAACTTTGTTTTTAGCTAAGAAAAGAGCATTAATGGGACTAGGTTTGTGCAGCCAAATGGTTAGCGAAGGGAGAGAAGTGGCATTTCCCCCTCTCTCCTTCTTCTGAAAAGGGAAGACATTTGGAACATTTAATCTATTTGGCAGTAGTAAAAAAAAAATGACCAAGACCTGTTGTCTAGCTACAAAACCACGCTGTAAATCCATGGATTACAGTTTCTCATTCAAGAACAAGATGGACTCATCTGTGTTGTCTACTGAGAACAGTCACTGGCTTATGCTATTCCCCATGCCACATCCAGGCATCATCCAAAAGACTTTTAGATTCACCTATCAAATCTATTCTAGAGAGAGCAATAGCAGTTAAACGTTATGGATAAATACATGCTTGTGCTTGAGAGCATTCCTTGACCTTGTGTAGTTTACCCTTCATTGCCAAAAGAGGCTGACATTCAGAGCGTCTTGCTGTCCAACCAAGAGAGACCAAAATTTATAAAACCCAAGAAAGTCCATCACCATTTTTAGGTCACAACAAAGGTATGCTAAACTTTCTGGAACATTTGTGGAGTAGGACATCTTTTATTGGAGGGAGGGTTTGGGTGTGGAGGCACTGACATTAATCCCTACTCACAACTCCAGCAGTGCCTAGGAAGGAGAATTGTGAGTCAAAAAGAAGGTTCCTTCTTAAAGTTTATTATTTTATTTAGCTCTGTAGCTTTTTCAGCATTAAATTTCATTTGGCGGGGAGAAGTGCCTTCTCACAGATGTACATTTTATAATAGGCATTTCAAAGATGAAAGGAGTAAAGGAAAGCATTTCTGTCTTAAGTACACTCATCTCTCAAATGACCAGTCAGCATATGTAGACAGAATATTTAGTTACTGTAATTTAGTACGCTACAGAACACAGAGTACTGAGAAGCAGAAGTCAATAAGAATATTTAATAAACAGGAGCAGAACAGGAAGACTACACTGAATTATCACCAGCTTGTTATCCTTACGGGTCCTATTCTATCAAATTTACTCTCCTTAAAAACTAATTTTCCTTTATTTCAGTTAGGCACTCAACCTTCTCCACCATTCACAACAATTGCCTGTTCAGAAAATAGACAGGGGAAATATAGAAAAACATACGCAGGCTGAGGAGGAATAATGTAACCGAAGCAAAGACTGCAATTGCAGGAGTGGAGATAGAGCCACTCAGCTTTAGATCACGGCTGCTGCTGGAATCTTTTTGGGGCTTGCAGCATCCTGCATTTTGCACAATTTACTGACAGATTTTAGCAAAGCAGACCTACCTCCTCCCTTTCCTTTTTCCTCCTTTTTTTTTTTGGGGGGGGGGGGAGGTTCTAATTGGCTTTTTTCCATGTAGTATATTGTTAGCCTTTAAGCAGACTGTTACCACGCTAATTGCTTAAAGTTGAGAAGGACCAGGAAAGACAATTAAGAAAAAAAAAATATCCACCCCCCCCCCAAAAAAAAGGGTAACATTTTGGGTCCATCCTGTTAGCTCAGTGCCACAATGTCAGCCTTACTCAGTTTCTTGGCTACCGTTTTCTCCCCAGGGAGTTAACGTTCATAACAGATGAGCACAAAGGAACTTGCTAGTAATTGCAGTGGGGATTTCCAATCTCAATGACAGCATGGGAGGTCACAGAACAGACCTCAGGACCCATCTGTTAAGTTTGGGTTAGAAAAGTAGACAGAAGTATTGTGAATTCAACAACTCTTCATCTCTTGAATGCCTGACTTGCTTCCCCTGTGGAATTGTTCACCTCGGCCTTTGGAGTGCTGGTCAGACATCTGCACCACAAAAAATGGCCCTGAAGGGCTGAAACACCAGACAGAAGCATCAGAGCAACATTCCTTCGCTCACCTAAAGACCCAGCCAGTAAGGTCGTTTCTTCTGTTGCTCTGGAGTGTTCAGTAGATTTAACCACTGACTTGTGCTTACCCTCCGCAGCACAATATATATATGCAGGAAAAAAATGTTTTATGCAAAAAGTAAGTCAGCCACATGATGAAAACTAACTGCTTAAAAATGTATAGATCTATCTCAGCCACACATTTGCACCCACGTCAAGGAACTGAATGAATAAACTGCATGATTTTTTACTGACAACTGTCACTGAATTAACTTGAATTGCTATAAAGCACATATTCTTATAGAGGTACATTCTTATAGATTCATATAGACTGAGCTGCCCCTCAAAGCTGACTCCTGGTCACCTTAGAGAGAAAAAAATGATCTGACTATGAAATGGGAGGATTATATTCAGCTCCTGTGCATTGGCTAGACACTAGTAAGTCCTCATTGTGTTGTCCCAAGGAGTGCTCTAAGGATGGCCACCCCACTCACAACACAGGAGTGATCCCGAGCAGTCTGTGAATGTATCCATACAACTGGGCTGCTACCTTTGTGGAAACAAAGGCTTGGATTTCTGAGTGCCTTCTAATTGGAAAATATGGCCGTTAGAGTTCAATGTCTAGGTTTTCTGCCTAACAAACAAGCCAGAGTTTTGTACATTCAGATAAATACACATTTTGGAGGTTGTAGTCTATCTCTCACTATTCATTTGCCCCCTGGAGTAGGGAGAAATCCCAGGACTCAGTGCTGAAGAAAGCTCTCCATTCTGCATTAGCTGACGTTACCTGAAACCTCCTGACCAGGAGTGGAGAACCAGCAATAAGGGCATTTTGCAAAGTGAGTTTGAGGACATTGTATACCCTGGGCTAGATGTGACCAGAAGACTGTTCTGCATCATGGGACCTCATGTTGCATAGGAGGAGGGGTTTTAATTATTCAGAAGTAGCTTTTAAAAAGATCTAGCTCATTCTGCCTGCAGCAGATCAAGAAGTAGGTCCACAGACTCGTGAGGACAGGGCACGAACCTCCAAAAGAGACATCCTAGGGCCATCCTGAGTTTCTAGAGGTGCAGTCTCTGCTCAAGGAGAAATGTAAAATCCTGTACTATGTAGACAGAGCCTAACCATTTGCCTTTGTTTGTAGGGAGAGACGAGGACTGAGATGAAAAATGTGTGTGATAAGAAAATCCCTACCTTCCCCTGACTCAGTTCAGCTCCCTGAGCCGGGCTGCTCTTCCACAGTAAATGTGTGTTCTTATTGGTTTTCTTCTTCCACTCTCAGTCTCTTTTTTTTTCTTTGCCTTTTTTATGGCACACAGCATTTCCCATTACTTTTCCCTGAGTTCTCACTGAGGTTTTTCTTACCTGTTGCCCTGACTGACCTGACCTGGAAAGTGAGCTTTGTTATACTTCAGGACACTGATCGCTAATGGAGAAGAAAGAGAACCCAGCTCACACCAAATTGCACTTTCACCCCAAGAGTAAACTTGTGGCATTTTTTTCTTTCTCCAGCCTCTCCCTTTTTATTAACTCCGGTCAAAAACCCACCCAAGTGCAAGCCAGCCCAAGTGCACCTCTAACGCTGAGTTGCACCTTCTCATATCCAAGATGATTTTGAACTGTGGATTTGTTGTAAGTGTAACGCCCGTCTTTTGTGATTCAAGGCTTTGTTTGGCACCAGTGACGTCAGCTTCAGAAAAAAACAGTCAGCATTATGGGTCTGAAGCGCATCCTTGCACTATGACGATCAGCAGCACTGAGCATTTTCTCAATGGTTTGCTGTGGAAATCTGCACTCCAATGCTCACATGGTAGGGGGAGACAACACCATTTAAATAAATCTAGACATAATAGTATGAGACAGTTATTGGTTAAATAGCATCTACTCTCGATAAATAACCCTTATTACAGCTAATAGGAAATACACACGCACACATGATTATGGGGAAGATACATCATTCAAGGACCAACAGACTTCATCTGCTGATGTCAGGGCCGAAGCTTCCCAAATTTAACTGTAATAAGGCAGAGCTCTCCATGGAGGAAAAAGGGATGTAACTCTTTGTGTCGCAGCATTTTCTTGTTAGAGGATGAACACAGGGATGCTCGGGTTGTGGCCGGTGGGCTCAGGACCATTTATTGGACCAAACAAATCAATAAATGACTTATTATCACCCATTCTATCAGTGGAGCAAACTGCAGCTATGCTTATCTTTATAATGAAGAAGGATCTGTATCTTTCAGACATCTACTCTCCTGTGGCTCATCATTGTTACTGCCTTAGTAAGGGCAAATCCAAGCCACTTCATAAAAAAAAAAAAAAAAAACCAAACATGGAGGAAAACAAAAACAAACAAAAAAACCCCAAACTTTTTTCCTCCACAATCTACTCTTTGAGCAACACTCGGGCTCTGTTCATGGGCAGTGGGATTAATGGAAAAAATTCCATAGGCTTCAGCAGGATTAGGATTTGGTGTGTATTAAAATCATTTAATAAGCAAAAGAGAGATTGTTTTACAGGTGGGAGAAATCCACTTTTAAAGGTCTGACATGTTCCTTCTTGTTGGATTAAATTGGCCGTACCTCCGGTCTGGGATGTCTGCTGCCACCTCACCTCTGCAAAAGAGTCACTTCTGCACTTCTACACTCAACAGAGACACTAATGTGTTGGGAGGTTTCTTTGTACACAAATATTACAGGAGGAAAATATTGCACAGCTTTGAAACCCCCTTCACTGGTATATATTTTATAGACAGCAAAGTTGCATGTCTCTGTTAGCCGAGTTTTGAATTTTTCCTTTTTCTTTTTTTTTTTTTTTTTCTGGTTAAATCTTAAGAATTTGGAGTTTGTTCTAGAAGAAAATTTATTTTTTGTTGGAAGAGGGTTGTACTGTCACATTCCAGCCAATAATGAAACACCTTGAGCTGCTTGTGACAAGGCAAATTAAATAGTGCTTTGCCTCTGAGAAGAATGACTAACTTTGCTTTGAAAGGCTGACCTAAATTGAAGAATGCAAAAAAGGGAGAGAAATATAGATCAGTGAATATTCAGAAACCTGAGCAGCTGTTTATACAGTTATAAAAATGCCAAAATAATAACTTGGATAATATGTCTTTTTTTTTTTTTTTCCTCCTTATATCATACTTTTTCCTGTTGTTTAAGAGTCAGAGAAAGGCTGTGGCCTTATTAAAAGCTCTCGAACTTTGTTTTAAACTGTAGAGCAGGGAAACTCATTTCAGTTAAAAGTCCATCATCAGACAATGAGGATTACAGCACATTTTATCTATTCTGATATAATCAGACTAGTTTTTAGCCCCCTTTCCTAACCCCACGAGGCTTTATTAAAAACTTTTCCAGAGTCAGCATAAGGTATAGTGCACTGAGGCTATAACAAACAAGAAACTTGATCTCTTAACCTCTCAATGTCTGCATATAAGGAAGGAGTTTAGTGATGGAAACCAAGCACTCAAATTTTCTTGGGCAGTTCCCAACACTGCATGGGTTAATCCAAAGAACTAGAGAAAGACAGAGACAGACATACACACAAACACACATGCACAAGAATGAGTTAGACTCAAAGCACTGCTCACAAACCATGATTTAACTATGCACAAGTGGAATTGTAAATGGCCTCCCAGCGTAACAGACAATCTGACAGTTTTATATTGGACAGGAGATGAGATTAGCTCTGCAGAAATACAGTGAGATGCAAACAAATGCTAGCTGACTGTGTATTGCTATATATTGATACAGACATATTTGCAAATTCATACACTTTATGAAGCCAGAAAAAGGGTTATTATTACTTGCCTGCAACAGAAAATAATAAATGTCAGTATATGTAGGTATAGAAGGCATAAACAAATATGCTCTTTGGAGGGTTACATTCTGACTTCCTTGTTATCTTCCACTTTAACAATAATTAACCGAGGAAAAAGCTTTATGTTGCATCCAGTCGCTGGCTGTCTCCGGTTCTTCTCCAGGTAAAGCTGTCTTGCAGAATTATGAGCATCGTTTGCAAAAGCATTAAAAGAATAAGTGACTTCAATGCCACTCTCAGCAGCAGTTTAGCCCCGCAGCCTTAATGGTATGAAAGCGAACACATAACCCCCAAGTTGCCAGTCACTTTGAGCTACGCGGGCCCCAAGCTCCCTCTGCGACGCTCCATTCCATCAGTCCGAATACCACCTGCCTCCCTCACATGCAGCATTTCAACACCTAGGTAATATTTGCAAAGCCCTTTGAGGGACTCAGCATGAATGATTTTACAAGATCTACTAAAGAAAGATGGCAGGCCTTTTTCATTTTTCCAAAAAGAAAGCAGTTTCGTGAAAAAAAAAACACCCAAATTTTCACACCAAAAGTCCTATTTCTAATTTTATTCTTTTCCCGCTGAAAAACTATTTTATAATCCAAATGAGAACGTTTTAATTTATAAGAGAGATCCTTCTCTCCCTTAGGACAAAGACATTCACTTTTAAGCATTTAGCAGATCAAAAGTGTTTCACTTCCACGTGTGATGTGCTGTCCCGTAGGAATACTGTGGTTCTAAAAATGTGAGACAGCCCCTCACTGTAATACATTTTCCACCACTGTGATAATTGTGGGCTTTTACTCCCTCTGGGGAAATATTTTCTCAACACTGGACAAATGTCAATTCCAGACACCAAAGTAACCCTTTCAGATTCAAAGAAGCCACATTGACTTGTAAGGTGTTTCTTGTGGTACAGTCCGTGGTACAGGGATTGGATTCAAACATTATTTTAAACTCATCTGTTCCTTCCAGAGAAGCAGTCAACCTTGATTTTCTCAGATTCAGCCAAAATCACTGAACACCAGACAAGTTTTGAGGTGAAAATAAGTTTGGGGTTTGGGTTTCTTTGGTTATGCTTTTTTTGTTCTCCAAGAAAAGGAAAGGATTATGTATTTATAAACAACCTTGAACACCTCTTAGTTGTTATTGCCCATGTTTACCCTTGATTGCCCCGTAATAGTCATGCAGAGAGCAGATGTGGCATCTAAAGAGGCATCTGCCTTCTCAGATGCCCACTGTTTTTGTCAGTTACCAGAGGCACTATTTTACCAAGAAGGAAAAGACATCAGGCAACTGTGTGCTGGAAAAATACACCAGGAATTTTGCAGCCCAAATCTCTGGCAACTTAAGCTCACTTAATTACACCTAAATGGCACCTCCACTCCAACAGCGCTGTCTGAATCCTGCACTACCGGCTGCCGTTATCCCCCATGCTACATTGCAGGGATAAATAGCTCCAATGTACCACTCACTTTTACTGCTTCATGTACCAAAAAAGAAAAAAAAAAACTAAAAAACATGTTCTTCCATGTTTTCATTTAGAATTAAGTGTCCCGCTGCACCACATATGCTTAAAGTTGGACTAGATAACATGGCCTGGGGAGGATGGCCTAGATAACATTTAAAGGTCCCTTCCAACCCAAACTATTCTATGAAAGTTAAAAAACCCCAAAGTCTTAGGACAGTATTTAAGTTTACCATGCTGTCAGTGGGGGTGTGTGATGTGCCCCCTGGAGTATGCAACAGAATGAAACAAAGTCCATGCAGAGGATTGGGCTTTCAATAGCATGCACCCTGATTCAAGCTCTTTGGAAACTCAGAGGTGAAAACCTGGTTCCAGAAAAGTCAGTTGGAGCTTTGTAATTGAATGTTGTTGTGACAAACTTATTTGAAAATCCCACAAAATATATTTTGTTCCTGAGGACAGAAATGAATTTTGGTTTGTGTTTTGTCAAAGAGAAGAAAATACTGAAATGGGCCAACTGGGGTATAAAATTTATTTGTGGGAAGCACGTGATGGTGTCTGTGCCCCGTCCAGCCTCCTGTCTCATCTAAGGCAAGAGACATTGAAGAAGAAAAGGTGGGGCCAGTTCAGTGACTCTTTTCAGAGCCTTTCCTACAAAGAGGGTAGGATCGGAGGGATCTACAGTTGATTGCTCCAGTTCCTTGTGCATTCTCCACCTTGCTTATGAGAAGTCTCTCTGAGCAACAACCAGAATTTGCGCTTTGACAGTGGAAAGTCCCCAGTCTACACCATGACATTTCAATCACATTTGTGTACAGACACTGAGAATGAGCTCCTTGTGGATGAGAAGTCCACGATGGATCAAATTTCCCCAACCCCTGACATAGGCCACACACTGGTATAGGGCAGTGGTAAGGAAGCATGTAACGAGGACCCCGGTGTTGAGACACCATAACTCACTACTATTAATCAGCTGAGCTGCGGTAATTCAACAGTGGCAAATATTTCCCTGATCTCTGCTTATCCATTGGCTGCCTTGCTAAACTTGAAGATTTGTGTTTAATGAAATTTCAGGTAACACTCTTGGAGGGTGAGCAAAGGCATATGAGCTCCTTTGAAAGAATGCGCTAGAGTCACTCTTTAATTACTACCCTGTTGTTGATGCTAACTCTCTGTTTTGTAAATGGTTATTCCAAGCTCTGCTTTTCCCGCTTACGCACACTTTAAATTAGAGTAAATCCGGCAAATCCAATCGGGTTAGTGCATGCAATTGAGAGAAGAATTTGGTCCGGTTTTATTGCTCTTCTTTTATTTTTTTCCTCTTAATTTTTAATTAGAGTGTAAAAAATGAAACCTGTTTTTTATTAAATGCTTATTTATGAAAACTGCTTCAAACCATTCACGGAAAAGCGCTGGGTGATTGTTCATTTCGCCATGGTTATAAATATTGGATTAAATTAAATATGACACAGAGAATAGTCAGGTATTTTAAAAAGTTATTCATAAAAAAGGCAGGATAGGTGATTGAGATGATAGAGAAAGCATGTGTATGGGTATGCGTGTGTGTGCATATAAAAACAAAAAAAAACCCCAAGAAGTAGTACAGAAAATAAAAAATTGAACACTTGAAGAACAAAGCCTAAAACTAATATAATGTTCAGAATTTATTTTCCTGTACTCTTACATCATAAAACCTCAAAGCACAACAGAGCTAAAGAATCAATAGATACAACACCCTGCATGTATTCCAAACCAGAAATTTATGAAACAAAATTCTTGTGCAGCTTATCTTTAGGTTTAGAGAGACAATCCCCTACGTGGAAACGGTGAAAATCCTTCCCAAGAGCAATAAAGCAGGTGGAGGCATATGAGCCGATGCACTGTCTGTTCCACGCACACTGCTGGCAGACATTTAAAAATCAGCTGTCTTCCAAGACTGTCAAATCTTTTACGATTTTTGCAGTCAGCTTTTCATTTATGATTCTGCTAGTGCATAATTCGCCTTGCATTGAAAATTAAATAATAATCAGGGGGAAAAAAAAAAAAAAAGAACACCAAGATGCATGTATTAAAAAGGGACCGTGCTCATAATGCCTCTGTGGGTTCTAATTTTGATCTTTCAAAATGAATGAATATGTAAGAGGCCTCTCTTTCCACTCAACGCTGCTGACCAAAGTTGAAAGCCAGTCATTCAAGCAATTTGCAACAATAAATGCTTAATGGGTCAGTTTCTTCCTGACCCAAGTATTATTTTATAATTTTGCTGCATCACGTCAGAGAAAATCCCCTAACCTGTCTCTTTCCAGTAATTAAATGTTAACTGTATACTCTGCTGAGAAAAGGTACTCTTCATGACAGGAGAAAGCATTAAGAAATAAGTGTCAAAAGACATATTAGTCTTGCAAAGACTTAAATCAAATCCCTCCTTGGAAGAAAATAGGAAGATGACATCATTTCTGGGCGCTGAGTTTTGGACTGAGTTTGAGCTGACATTAGCCAACATAGCTAAAAAGACATAGAAAGATAGAAAACTGGATGCAAAACAGGCATTCAGGCAGCTTGAGTTTGTTACCAGGGTTAGTGATAGACTTTATACAAGACCTCAGTTACTCACAGAAAGATATCACAAGTAACACATCAGTGTCGAGCAGCATCCTAAGGAAACATGATCCACCAATTTTTGGTGTGTAGGAAGAGCTGCTTCCCCAGCCTAGAGACCTTCTACCATAACGGTGTCAAAACACCTCAGGGTTGTCGCTGATCACCTGGACCCCTGGATATTAATGCCAATTAAAAGTTTTCCTGGTAGTCTTCCCTATATTTCAGCTCCCTCCTCTGCAAAATACAGTCAGTGTTTTCTATCTGACTGAGAGGTGCTCAGATACTAGAGGATGGAGTTCACACAATAAAATGGCTACATCAGCTCACTTGCACCCTGAGGGTGGCCTTCAAAAGATCAGCATTTGCCATTGACTGTCATTCTGAGAGACCTCATGCTTCTTCACAGGTCCCTCATTATACCTCGGTAATGCTGGAAAAAGAATAATTTTTTCCCCAGGCATATTTAGAGATATCCATATATAAGCTGTCTTTCCTACATTATCTCTACATCCATGTGTGTCTCAGCACAGAATATACCTGAGCTTGAATGCCCATAAATCCTTAAATCCCAGTAAATTCCCCAATTGCAAAGTCACAGTAGAGCTCCTTGCAAATCTTGGGCTTGATTCTCCTTTAATTTGCAGTGGTTTCTCCCACTTACACCTCCTTTTCTTCCGTAAGAAAAAAACAAGGTGTCCTTTTTCAGATCAGATCAGATCAGATCAGATCAGATCAGATCAGATTCTCTAGGTGAGATGCCTACAAAGAAATGTGGGTTTTTTTCCTGAGGATTCATATTGCCTGGGGTGATATTGAGCAGTAGAATCATGGAATCATATAATCGTTTAGTTTGGAAGGGACATTCAAGATCATGTAGTTCCAACCCCCCTGCCATGGGCAGGGACACCTCCCACTAGACCAGGCTGCTCAAAGCCCCATCCAGCCTGGCCTTAAACACCTCCAGGGATGGGGCATCCACAGCTTCTCTGGGCAACATGTTCCAGTGCCTCACTGCCCTCATAGTGAAAAATTTCTTCCTGATATCTAATCTAAATCTCCCCTCTTCCAGTTTGAAGCCATTATGCCTTGTCCTGTCACTACATGCCCTTGTAAAAATTTTCTCTCCAGTTTTCTTGTAGGCCCCCTTCAGATACTGGAAGGCCACTATAGGGTCTCCATGGAGCCTTGTCTTCTCCAGGCTGAACAACCCCAACTAGGCAAGACACCAGCTCAACACAGGGGCAGCTAGAGCTGCTGACTACCAAAGCAACTGGTATGGTTTTACCTACCACAAGGTGACTGAGAGGAGAAAATTCTTGTGACTTGTTCACCAGTGATGTCATGGTGATGTCACTGCTGGACAAACCAGTCCTCATGCCTGATGTGATTGTCAGATAAATAACAGGGGAAGAAGGTGAGACCCTGTCTTTGCCCCTGTGGCTGCAGTGGCTGCTATGTGCCAACAGCCTGAGTAAGCTGATTCTTGTTCTCCTCCATGTCCGTTCTTCAGAAGGAGCATTCAGGGAAAATGACCTTTTTGGAGCCCTGCTCAGGAGACAGCTTTGCCCTCATCAGCTGGGTCTTTTGAGCCTGGGGGACAAACTCCCACAGAGAGGCAGAAGCTCCTTGGGCAGTTTGCATGCCTTGTCATGGAGAGTGCTGTTATCTCATTGATCTACTGAGAACCAAGCAGGATGAATTCAACTACAGCGTGGTGAGTGTTAGGTAGGAAGGCAAATGACAGTTTTATCCCCATATGTCAATTGCTGAAGTGTAAGTTGCATAACAAGAACAATTTCAATAAACTGGGGAAAAAAAAAAAAAAAAAGAAAAAGAAATTTTCAATTCTATCCAGATTAAATATATGTAATTCTAGATGTTTCTTAACTATGAAGGCACACTGATAATAAGCAGTGTATATGCCATGAAAAACATGAAGCAAGTTGGCTAACTTTGAAACCTCAAGACTTTTTCATAACAAGTGAAGCATGAAGTGTGTCGTTCGCATACATATACATGTGCATATATATATATATATGTGAAGCTTGAACAAAATCTGTTGAGTTTTTTCTTTAGTGCTCCTACAAAACATCAGCTATTGCAGAATGTCACTCTGGTGAAAATACGAGCATATGTATGAAATTGATTTAATGCCAGCTAAAGGAACATTAATCTAGCTGCAAATTTTCACTGCAGGGACATGGTGCAGTAAATTTCTGCTAGTCTAACACTAGAGTTGATATTGCATGATATATGACACTTTCGTTTGGAAAAGAAAAGAAAACTTTTCTTCAAAACCTTAATTGACTCTCGTATATTTCTGGTTACAAATTGTACTGGATAATAAAGGCAATAAGTATAGCAAGTAAGCCCATATTTTTCAAACACTCTGAAAGATATACAATTAAGCTACTCAGCTCACTGTATTCTCTTAATTCTCTTCACATTGATTTCCTACATGGATTTTTTTGTTACTAATACACAAGCAGGACAAAAAGAAAATGCCTGTGCTTCCAAGAAAACCTTAAAAGTGAAGTCGAGAATCAGACTGCCTCATAGGATGTTCTTTAGTGATTCCGGGTAAGAAAAGGTGCTGGAACTCCACTATCATTCCTCAGCAAGAGTTCAGTATGGAATAGTTTTCTTTTACTGTTGTTACCTGAAAGTATATATTCAAGGGAGTAACCACAGTGACTTCATATGCTCCAGATTTATACAGGGATATAAAAAAAATCACCAAAAATAAGGCGTTGGTCCCATCCCTATTGCACTACACAGAGGTCAGAGGTTTGGATCAGTGGATGGGGACACAGCACTGCTCTTTCAGAGTCAGCAAACCACCAGACAAGCCTCGCCGCTGGAAGGTGGTAGCTCACAGCAGAGACGGTTAAAAACAGCTCTGAGACCTTTTGTTAGTTCTACTCCACTGGCTACTACGTAAATGATTTGGCTGCTCACTTATACATGGTGAGACATCAAGGGTAAATGCTTTTTTCTGCCCGATTCAGCCCAAGGATCATTGATCTGAATTTGAACATTATCTTATGCCATTAGGCAGTCTGAATGGAAGCACGGCCCCATTTTCTTCGGCAGAGTTATTTTTCTTACTGCAGGAAAGAATCTTTCTTTACTGCATCATTTTCCTTTTCAGCAATGACAGGAAACAAGAAGCATCTGCAGGAGCAGCCACTAGTGCCAGAAGTTACTTAACATCTTTAGAAACAGTACTGACCTTTTGATCTGAGATTGCTTTAGATCCCAGTGACAGTGTAGCTAATGCCCCTTATACACACTACGTTCCTGATTTCCACCAGCATTTCAGTTATTCCAACATGAATTCTCCTTCTGCCTTTCTCTGCATACACCTACGCATAGGCACACACCCCCCAGATGCCCAAACATAGACATGAGCTACGCTTACAGACAGCTGGGCTTGCAGCTGGGCATGCTTTGTTCATCCAAAGAAGTAACACAGAACAGTACGACAGCTCCTGCAGCCTCAGTCCGTGTTTCATGCAGCATGTCATCAGATCTTCAGCTGGTGAGGCCCTTCTTCCTTTTAGTGACTTGCCGAGTCCCATGTGGGAAGGCTTTCCTCTCCCTTTTTTAATGAAGTTCTGGTAGCAAGGCACTGTGGGGACTTGGCTGGGAAGCCAAGTGGGAAGGCTTTCCTCTCCCTTTTTTAATGAAGTTCTGGTAGCAAGGCACTGTGGGGACTTGGCTGGCTGTTAGGGTGAGCACTTGGACTGACTCCAAAGATGCTTTGAAGTCTAGAAAGGCAGGAGCTTTTTGTGAATCATTCCCAGTCCAACAACTGTCTCTCAAGTCCTCTTGACTTGTCTTCTACATGTCCTAGATGTGTTCTCGACAGTCCTGACATGCTACTTCACTGGATTTTTTTTGCCCTGTCCCTCCAGAGGGAACAGCTGGTATGGGGTTTTACAGTGCTTCCAGTGGCAGCCATAAAGAGACCCTGATGTCCCTGCACAGGAAGGGGACACGATCATGCCAACCATACCAAAAAAAAGTAGGTGCTGCTGTGTTCTGTAACAGACACTTTATTGCAAACTGTAAAAGCAATCCCATTTGCACCTGTTATTAAAGGCAGACCCATCTGCAGTCTTTGTTCATCCATCCCAAAGTAATCTGTCCTATGGATTAGCTGAGGTCCTGCATATGCCATCCCACGAGCAAGTGACAGATGTTACAAATAGTTGGGCCCTGGGGTTTTTTTTAGGACTCTGTTGGGAGCAGTCCATTCTGAAATCTAAACTACCCCAATTGCCATGCAGGGATCAGAAGTATATTCAGCAAGAACTAAAAAGGAAAATCTCAGAGGCAGCATAAATAGAATCAGATTGTCCTTATTTTAATGGAAGAAGGACAATAAAATGTAAACAAAAAAAAAATGTCCAGCTTCAATCTGAGAGTTAGTCAATTGTCCATGCATGCAGATTAAATCAAAAAGTTTGGATAAGAATAAATGATGGTAGAAGACAGAGAAGATGGTTAAAAGCGATGCAGAGTTTTTACGTAATATGCATTTTGTACACTAAAATAGCTGAACTTGCTTTGAATGTGACCTTCCAGCAGAGGATAAGCCTGACAAATTTCACTCTGAGGCTGGAGATTCAGAAGATAACAAATGGTTACAATCGATAGTGGAACAAAGAGATAACTTCACCTTTTGACAATAGGGAAGGGCATGGCTCTACTGGGTAAGTGTACACTTCTCTTGCTCTACTGGTTTGTCCAGTACAATCCTGAAAGTTTCTGGTGCTGCCTGCTCCAAAGACTCCTGCAAACACTCTCTAGCAAACTAAACTGATAAGGAAAATTTTCTTCTACCTCATAGTTTTTATAGACTATTTCTGCCATTGTGGATTAGAGGCAGACGGAAAAATGGAACTGAAATATTTTCTCTCTGAAGACTGAAAAAACGAGTTATAAGTCACAGTTCACATTTTAAAATGTAAAACATCAACTAATCCCACTTTGATGATTTTGGGAAAAAAAAAAGTTTTCAATGAACTTATTTCTTCATCAACATGGGTTATTTTGAGGCCCCTGAAAGACTTTTGCTCTTTCAAAAGAGTTAAAATTTTTGTATCTTTGCTTAAGATTGCTACATTATTGTTTCCTTTTTTGGTCTATAGAGCATTTACAGAATCACAGAATCATAGAATGACAGGGATTGGAAGGGACCTCTGGAGATCATCTAGTCCAACCCCACTGACAGAGCAGGGTCACCCGGAGCAGGTGGCACAGGAACGCCTCCAGGGGGGTTTTGAATGTCTGCAGAGATGGAGACTCCACCACCTCTCTGGGCAGCCTGTGCCAGGGCTCTGCCACCCTCAGGGTAAAGAAGTTCCTCCTCATGTTTAGGTGGAACTTCCTATGCTCAAGTTTGTGCCTGTTACCTCTTGTCCTGTCACTTGGCACCACTGAAAAGAGCCTGGCCCCATCCTGCTGACACCCACCCTTTAAGTATTTATAAGTGTTGATAAGGTCCACACTCTGTTGTCTTTTTTCCAGACTAAAAAGACCCAAATCCCTCATAAGAGAGGTGTTCCAGTCCCCTAATCATCTTGGTAGCCCTTTGCTGTACCCTCTCCAGCAGTTCCCAGTCCTTCTTGAACCGGGGAGCCCAGAACCGGACACAGTACTCCAGATGCGGCCACAACTTAGTTGCCTCACCAAGGCAGAGTGGAGGGGGAGGATGACCTCCCTCGACCTGCTTGCCACACTCAAGCAGTGCTTGTTAATGGCTTCCACTAACTGATCACTAGCTGTAGCCATTAACTCTTTCAAAAGCTTTTTTTTTTTTTATTTTTACCTTTGTACAAAAGCATAAAATATGTCAGTAGCACAGATTTCTATTAGACCTTCTCTGGATTAAGGGAAGCCCTCTGCTGAACTCCCTGCAGTTTGCAATGGATTCCTCGCAGTGGGGAGTCGAGCACTGGACACAGCATTGCAGACGGGGTCTCATAACAAAAATCCAGGCCCAGCCCATCTGCAGTCTGATCATTTCCAATTTGCACTTCACACAGCAGCAGGTGAAGGTGTTCAGTACCTTCCAGGCTCAGCTTTTTACCCTGACTGATCAGGAGTCCTGCATGCATTTGCTATGAGAAGTGACCCTCAGATTTCTGGCAGCAGAAGTTGTCAGGTTTCCAGTATTGTAGTTTTCTAAGTTTTAGGACTATCAGGCTGTCAACGCCATGGGCTGTTGACCGAACAGGATTGTCAGCAGTTGTCCCCACTGAATCACTCCCACTTGTTGTGACTTTCTAACACATTTTTCTTTGGCTTCAGGATGCTTAACTGAGCTGCCGAACACTTCCCCAAATAACAAGGGTAACAATGACAGTAACAGCAGTAGCAGAAGGAAGAAAGGCTCATGCAATCAGTCAGGGAGGAAATTAGGACACTGAGGTTGGGAATTGGGGGTAGGGGGGTATGCTGCAACTGACAGGAAAGTAGATTGAGTTTGAAAAGATTTTTACAAGAGGACTCGAGAATATCCCACCTGAGACTATCTGTGTGCTCACCTTCCGAGATGGCTTCACCATCAGCGCAAAAGAGACAATGCTTTTTGAAAACTAAGACAGCACATACACAAAAAATCCATTGTTACATGGCCAGGTGGGATCAGGCTAAAAGAAAAAGAGACACGTGTTTCTTAGGCTGTCCCAAAGAGTTAGGAAGAGCTAAGTGAAGTTCCTTCAATTTAGATGTAAGCCAACACTATAGGTACTAAAAATGAGTAAAACTGACCAAGAACTGCACAATGCAGACACAAATAGGCTGATTAGGTAAGTATAAGACAAATTTCAGTTTCTCCAGGAGACACACCTGTAACCTCTATGTGGCACAGGTGTAAGTATGGTAATTTCTGAATGCGCGATTTGGGGATTTTTTTTATGCTTTTTCCTTCCAAATTTTAGCAGCTTGGCCCCTGCCTGAACAAGGAAAGAAAAACGGTGCTTTCGGAAGCGTTTGTTTCACTCTGAGATTAGATCTCCCTCTAACAGCATGCTGCTGCTATGCATAAAGCCAGCAAGCAATATGGTCATCTGGAAGCAGGTGGTCTCCTTACTCTGCTGGTGACTTGGGTTTAGACCTTGAACAAGTTATTTTCTCTCTCTGTTCTCCAGTGTTCTGTTTTGACGTGTGAGCAACAGACGTGTGGCAGCTCCAAGGATTTACAGCAGGTCTGGCTTTGATAGGAGATGTCTAGATTCCTACAACACAGCTGAACCAGAGGATCTACAGTTGGTCTCAGCCTGCCACTGTCCCGTTTTTCTTACATACTGCAGCATTTCTCATGATGAAGAGGTTTCAGCTACACACAAGCACTGAACTTCCCTTCTTCACCCAATATATCTTCATCTTCCAGCAGGGTGTTTCCCTGGCAGTTATAGTAAAAATTCTCCACTAGCTGATAATAGTTCCTAGTTTTTCACTGTCTATTTATACATCAGGTGCCTGGTCAGTGCTCAGTAGGTTTCTTGACATTATAGCAGGGCAGATGAAATTCGAATTATCTGACCCCCATTTGTGCTCCTAATTCCCAACCTGTCGCTTTGGCTACATCCTAATTAATGAAATAAACAGGACCAGAACAGCACAGGACTAGAGCCTCAGCGTTGTCTGTAACACATACTTTTATTTATCTGCATTTATCTTCCGTAGACTGGTCAGGCTGGTTCAGGGAACAGCGTAGACCAAGAACCATTCTCCAAATGCAGTTTGGATGCAGATGTGTGTTTTGGAGAAAGCCACGTACACGTAACCTATAGTTTGCAAACTCTCCCCAAGGCCAGTTTGCTAGTAGAGATGTAGCCCTCCATATTTCACCTGGCTTGAAATTTGAAATGCATCTTTAAAGCAGTTGTAATATGCCTCATTATAGGACTGCTGCTGCCCAATTTTGACAGCTAGAAAAGATTTTCCCATGAAGGAAAAGAAGGGCTTCTTAGCACTCACATCTGGAAGCCAAAACCTTCTTCAAAAATGACTTGTAATTCTCAATAGCACAAGAGAGGAATGACCAGTGCATTTTCCATAGAAATTTTGCTCTCAGATCCTCTAGGCACATCTGAAAAAACACCTTGATGTCTCTATGAGATCTCTCCTGCCATAAAATGGAGATTGTCACAGAAAGAACTTTAAGATCTTGAAAGGAAAGCAGTATGCAAAAGCAAAATATAATTATTGCAGTACAGCATTCAGAATTTTCTTTAAATTCTTGGGGCTTTTTATAAAAAAAAAAGGTGGTGGGAGGGAGGATCAGCACATAACATAATGCAGAAAAGATTTGCGCTGACTTTACATCCATGCTTCTCCATTGAGTTTCACTGACCTACTTACAGAAGCAGGAAAGAAGATCCTGGCCTAGAGAATCTAGGATCAACAACAAATCCCATTTACTAGGGGGAAAATTTGCATTTTGTTTTTCATTCTCTCCTAATATTTTTTAATAAAACTTCAGACAATAAAAGCACAATAAATACCGGAAGCACATTAAAAATACTCCTTCACCTCAGAAAATTATGTTCTTAAGGCAATTTTGGATTCCCACCTGTCTTTACGATGATACACTGAATGGCTGGTTTGTGCCGAATCTATCATACAAACTGTTAAAAAGCCCATAAATCCAAATTATGCATTAAACTATGCATTTAGCCCAGGAGTTTAAGCCAGACTAAGGGAAAAAGATTATCTTTTTTTTTTCTCTTAAATTATCTTAAAGTCTTTACTGGCATGCATTTTCTTTTCTCCACTGATTTTACTGACAGCCAATTTTGATAGGTTCTTTTTTACCAGCTTTCAATATTTCATGACAGTTGGCAAGTCAGTGTTGACATAGTGATAGGATTTGATATGACCACCAATACTTAAAAGTAAACTTCATTTTGGAAGCGATACCTGCCGTAATTTTAAACAGATACACAGGCCTGATATATTACACCGACCTTGTAAAAAAGCGGAATATGATGCTGGGTGAGTCACCAAAATCTTTGTCTTGTTTTCCCTTGGATAAAAGTCCCCAGGGGAACAACTACTCTTTTCTCTCTTTTCTATGGATTTATTTATGCATTTCTCCAGTGCTACCATAGGAATACAGGCATCAGGTATTCCAGCAAGGCTGAAAAGGATGACACTGAGGTCACACAGGAAGATTAGGGGTGTGGCAAAGTAGCAGGGTCTCAGGGCAGACAAGGCAGGGCAGACTTCTGTGAAGTACAGTGTCTTCTATCTCCTGGTCCTCATGGCCTGGTATCCTCATGGGACACAAGATTTGGGAACTCCTAACAGCAAGAAACTGCACACCCTGTCTGACGGGCAGTATCACCCCATGCTGGCCAAGTTTCCATTGCCTTGTTTAAAGTTCATTTTCATAGAATCATAGAATTGTCAAGGTTGGAAAAGACCTTTAAGATCATCGACTCCAACTGTTAACCTAGAACTGACAAGTCCACCGCTAAACCATGTCCCTCAGCACCACATGCACACGTTTTTTGATTACCTCAAGGGACAGTGACTCAGCCACTTCCCTAGGAATCCTTTTCCAATGCTTGACAGCCCTTTCAGTGAAGAATTTTCTCCTAATATCATCTAAACATCCCCTGCTGCAACTTGAGGCCATTTCCTCTTGTCCTATTGCCTGTCACTTGGGAGAAGAGACTGACTCCCAACTCTCTACACCCTCCTTTCAAGTAGTTGTAGAGAGCGATAAGGTCCCCCCTCAGCCTCCTTCTCTCCAGGCTGAACAACCCCAGCTCCCTCAGTTGCTCCTCATAAGACTTGTTCTCCAGACCCCTCACCAGCTTCGTTGCCCTCCTCTGGACTTGCTCCAGCACCTCAATGTCTTTCCTGTAGTGAGGGCCCCAAAAGTGGACACAGTACTCGAGGTGTGACCTCACCAGTCTCTAAAGAGCTGCTAACAAATAGCTTCTGCCACCTTTGCCACCTTTGGAGAGGTCTTAACATTTATTTTTAAGGTGCTCTAGCACATCAGCTCCAGCAAAACAAGATTTGCAACTTGGAAAACAGGGATCTCTGGAGAAAAAATTTAGGCCATTGTTTTTTAAGAAAGTAAAAAGCTGTTTCCAGCAAGCCATTATTTCCTTGTTCCTGCTGAATGCAACATTAGGGAGCTGTCTGAATATGAGTTCTACTGTTATCCGTAATAACTGGATTCCAGTTAAGACTCTTACACAGCAGACCTGACAATAATCATGCTATTACTGCTCATCAGCCCCATCTCTATGGCAATATCTTCTACTTGGGTATTAGAGCTCCTCCTCTTGTTTAATGCATCCTCCCTCAGGTCATTTTCATAAAGCAGGGAAAATGCAGTTATGCCCATTTTGTACACAGGAGGTGAACACAGAAACACCGCAATGACTTACATGCAAAATCTGTGCCACAGACATGAAATACACTCCAGAATCTAAATTACAGCACTACTGTAATTTCCTTCCCTCTTCCATTAAACTAAATTTGTTTAAACCAATGTAGCAGCAGATCCTCTATGCAGAAGAGTAGTGTTGCATTAAAGGCTTCCCCTCTTTGCTAGTCACAGACTACTAGAGAAAGGGGAATGGCAGGCAGCTTATAACTGGTGGTGCAAGGACTCAAACAGGTAGGAATCACCCGAGTTAATTTGAGCTATCTGTACTACAGTTGTCTGCTATGTCTGATCGTGACAGTGCCATTTGAGATATCCTAGAGTCTCCCATCAGGCTTCTAGCTGCTGGTCTCGAAGACTGTCAGTCTGTGAAAGTACTGTCTCATTTCAGATTTCCTTGGGCAGTTGTTCAGACACCTCCAGCCATCTCAGGTGGCACTAAAAACCTGTTTGTTGGCAACTGAATCAAGCTTCAGCTTCAATCCAGTCAGCCCCATGACGTTTAGTTGGTTCAGTGTCACACAAGAAAACAACGCCTGTCTGTCACACTTGGCTAGTCCTATCTCTTTTAAAGCTGCCCATTCTTTGCATGGTCAGCAATTTCCTACTCCAGTTATCTTTTAATGTTCCTCCTTGCATTGCTATAAAAGTGTAATCCCCAGTGAGATAAAAATCCTCATTTCTATGATTTTATGAGATGCCCATTTGGAGGAGGTCAGGAGAAGGGGTTCTGACGTTTATTATTAGTATCCGGAGATTTTATTTTTCATCTGCTTTACCTCCTTTTGCAGTTCTTGTCTTAAGTTTAAGGCATCTGCTCTGGGAGGTCATCAGCTGTATGAATTATAACCTGACTTTGAGCAGGAGGCTTAAATACACAATGTGAATCACTTGATTAATGGCCCATTTGATCAACTCTGCAGTCAGGGTCCTTGTTCTGCTGAAAACCTGGCTGCACAGCCGATACTACAGCATCCCTGGCTGGCAGGAGGATTCAGGGTCAGTAGCTGTACTATAATAAAATCTGCATCACTGTACAGCTGGCATCTTGCCTATCTCTCCCCTTGGCTGCCTTTCATTTTTCATGTAGGAGATCCAGGTCTGGGGTCTTTCTTCTGTCCTCCATCCTTTTGTTCAGGCCAGTCTGTCACCCTGTCAGTTGCAAGAATTCCTGTGGTCTTTTGTACCCAGTTGGTTAATCAAGAACAGGGTCTCCTGCACTGCTCCGCTTTCACAGGAGTGGATCTAACCTCACAGAAAAACCCTGAGCTTGAATACAAAGGGCAGTGGAAATACCACAAGTAAGAGTTAGTCTACTTTTATTTATTTGTTTATTTTTTGATAAAAGACTAAACTTTCAGACTTTTGTGTCCTTTCTCCATATTTTTTTGTTTGTTTTTTTAGAAAGACTAAACCAAAGGCATTTTCATTTCTCAAATAGTAAAACTTCCTATTCAAAAAAGGTTACATATTAATCACTGGGAAAATTCAACAGTCAAGGAAACCACAATACAGGTGAAGACACCAGTCTGAGGAAGAGAGGAAAACTCTGGACTACACTTCCCAGACGCACCACGGCAGCTTAGGTATACATCATTCAATACGAAATATCTCTGAACTGTAATAATTTGAATCATTTTGATGAAATGAAGTATTTGGACGTGAGGTGGCTGGACTTGAAAGACAATGTTCCATTTCTACTCTGCAATGTTCACTCAAAACATATGTTCTCTCACCTCCTAGCTCCCTGATCCAGTCACTGGTACAAAGTCCAACTGGCAGCCCATTACTACTGTTTTTTTCTCAGGGATCAATATGTTCAGACTATCTATTCAAAATCTAATCACTACTAATCTATTCTATTCTATCCTATTCTATTCTATTCTATCCTATTCTATTCTATTCTATTCTATTCTATTCTATTCTATTCTATTCATAATTATATAAATAATTCTCCTTGTAGGACTGGAATTTCATTTTTAACAGCAGATCTGAAAGTAAAACTCAGACTAGACATCACAGCATTGTAAAAACCGACAACTTTAGGATACACGTCTTGAGCAACAAAAGCTCAAAACTTGATGTCCTTCCACTGCTTTCGGTTTTATACTGGCTTCAGGACTTCTTTAGACCTCTTTTGATCTATTTGCCAGAGCCATCCAACGCATTTTCGACTGTCTCTGCTTCTGGTTTGTTTTGCTTTTTACATATATTTTTATAACATTGAGGACGTTATTTCCAGCTTTGTTCTTAACATATAGCCAGACTATTAGAGCCATCATTCTATAACACTATTATGTCTTATCCTAGTGTTTTCCTTATTACTTTTTCTCTGCAGTCTTGAAATTCTCTACATACCTTCAGCCAATTTATATTTAAATCATCAAGTTTTGCTCTTCTCCAGCATTGCTATCCATATACCAATATAACGTGCTAGTTGGGCCATATATGCTGATTTCATGGCTATGCTTGCAGATACAATGAAGCAATATTCAGAAAAGGGGAAAAGAAATCCCTTGATGCAGCAGATTCAGGGCTAGGGGGGGTTCGAAGTACAGTGGGGGCTTAGTTTTCAAGAACAACAACCTGTGAGCAAGAACCTACAGCAGAGGATGCCCTCATATTTTATACAGCAAAAATTTACCATAAAAGAAAATTTGCAAACTAGATTACATTCCTCCCCCTCTCCACTTCTCACTCGTGATTTCCCCACCCTTGTTCTCTACTTACATGCTCCTTTTCTGGTAAAATTGCTCTTGAACTCTGTAGAGTTGTCCAGCTTCAAGAGGGGACTGGAGTTTGTCACGACCGTATTCCCTTCTCTGCCCTTCCAACACAAACAGGACAGATCATACCTGGCGACAGAGACTGGATACTTGAATCCTAGGCTAGGATCTGTTTCACTGATGGATATTCCAGTCGCTGGTTGTTGGGGGTTTTTTGTAGGTTTTATATTATATAAAACATATATTATTATATTATATAAATATTGTTATTTTTATACGATTACACAATATATTTGCTATATATAATTTGTTATGAATGCCTCACATGTATTGTTCTAGGTATATGATGTATGTTACATGAAATTCATATCAATTTATATGCGGACGCTACAGAAAATGCTTTTTATAGGTATCTGTAAATGTGTTTATGAAGTTAGCTATTACATAAAACCACCAGCAACAGCTTCTTGAGGAACCCAGTTCTGTCACTGTATGTTAGGTAAGATCTGAAACACTGTACGGAGCTCCTCAGGAGACGTCGCCCTCGCGCTGCCTCGTCCCTGCTTCCTGATTACATTTAGACAAGAGGCAGGGGCTCGGAGTGGGCTGTTCCAAGCCCAAGGATATTTGAAGAGGCAGGAGAGTTCAAATGTCACCAGCCTTGAACGGTGCCTGAAAAAGAGTCGTGGGAATGCGATTTTGGAGCTAGACACATCAGTCTCACTTAGACCTTGCGCTAGTTGTCTGCATGTGTGCCCAGATCAAGCCCCCAGGCTGGGAAGCTGACTGATAGTTTTATTCCTAAATCTTTCACTGGTAATATTCTTCCCAGGGTTGGTCCCATGATTTCTTTCCAGGCTGCCTTTTTCCAGCCACTCAAGTGTTACTTAACAGGCATGTTGTGAATCAGATCTCAGCAGCTGCTTTTGTAGCTTGGTGACATCATCGGATGAAGTATCTGTCTCCAGAAATAAAGTACTATTGGTTTGTACCAAACCTCTCTGTAATCACCGGAATATATCCCAGTTGCCAATGCAGAATAAGGAGGGCTGAGTAACAGGAAAATACTCTTAATATAATAGATTATTGATCCATGGGGCAATTTGTCAGAAGCATTTGTGAAGGTCGTGATCCATGTTCACTCCTGCAAGATCACAGCAAGGGAGGGGACAAGAGACAGCAATTTCTGGAATTAGGAGCAGGGAAAGGGTGCAAAGAGCAGGATAAGCAATTCTCAGCAGCTCTTTGGAAAAATATAAACAATCTGGTAAGGGGGAGGAGGTGTGGGAGCTGAGCAGAAGCAAATTAAAAGGATAATTAGAAGAGAAAAAAAAAAATGAGTTGCTGAGTACATTTTAGCTGGTGAAGCCAGGGATTTCAGATGTATTCACAGCAGACAGATGGTAAAAAAAGGGGAAAAAAACCCAACAACCAACAGCACACCCTATAATCAGTTCCTTAGCTTGAATATTAGGGGGATTTAGTTAAGGATAGGGAATAAGGACTTGGCAGCCTTAATACACAATTATTTTGTTTTGTATCTTTTGCAGCAGTGGAAGAGGGATCAGAGAAACCAGAGACAAAAGCCACAGCCTTGGTTTATTGTGGGACATGAGCTGGAACAGTCAAATAATCATCACCATCCACCTAGACTGATATTATAATTGTAGTTTTCACATTTCCCTGTGTAAATGGTTGGGACTCCCTTTTTTCTCGGATACAAATGTCCCTGGGCACCTGGTGGTTTAATTAATGAAAATATACAGGGTAAATAGGTAAGTCATTTTGACATATCAATAATCAATGCATGCTAAAGAAAAAAGAGTGGAAATAAAGAATTCATACACCCCAATCCCCCATCTCTGATAACATCAAATAACAGAAGCTGCAACAAGAAAAACAGAAAAGAACGGAAACCACCTCCCCAGCGTGATGAAGAAAGCACGTGTCTTCACAATGCAGCAGGGTGAAGGACAGAGATTTGCAAAGCAGCTCTGACCACGGTGCACCCTCATGGCATGGGGCAGAGAACAATGCGGTGAATTGCTTTGGCTCAGCACCACAAACGCTGTTGGATTAGAGCATTTTATACAATATGGATACAAAAATGGCCCACACAAGCCAGCCCGGAGATCCCTACACAGTGTGGTTCAGAGCCTTGGACCTTCAGAGCCTCCCAGTTCTTTGGAGCCAGGTGGAGCATTCCTGAGACCTAATCTGGCAGAGGTGCTTCAGTTGGGGTCGCTTCTTTTTTACTGGCTAAATAGAGATATTTTATACAGTATCGGTTTTCTTGAGGGTAATTGATGTACTTGATGTACTTCAAGAGACAGTTTCACCTGTCTAGTGTGAAGTTGAGCTAAACCTGTAGTCAAGATGAAAGGAATCCTCCCACAGACTTGGAGACACCCTAAAAGTAGGAAAGATTTCATTTAAAAAAAATGCAATTCCCACTGAAATTACTAGCAGAACTCCCATTGATTCAATTAAGAGAAGAATCACACTGTTTATAGCCCCCAAATCTGCTAATACTTAAGGACATCTGACTCATGAGGACAGTAACCAGAGGCAAGCTATTCACACACTTTATTATTCATGGAATCATGACTCTGGACAGTATAGATGAGACCAAATTGATTTTAAATAGAGAAGTATTTTTGTTAAAGGCCAAAACTTTCAGATAATTTTGCTGACTTCAACAATATTTTAAATTTGCACTGCCTTGCTAATTGGGGAGAATTACAACAGAGGAATTACTAAAAGAAGAAAAAGCAAAGGTTTGGGCTTTTTGATGTTTGTTTTCAAAATGAAATGGAAATTAATTGGGAATGAAAGAAAAAAAAAAACCAAACAAACACAACCTTTGTGATTCCTGTAGTGTAGTCTCTCCTATGAAGATCATTTGATTTTGAAGTGTTGCAATATACACATTATTGGTTCATAGCTGGTTGCAAATACATTGTATTTTGTGTGGTTTGGTTTGGTTTCTTTTGTTGTTGTTGGGATACTGCAATCTGTATTAAAAAAAGAAAAAGTGTTTTCATAATTGTCTATGCCACCGGTAGGTGTGAGATCAGGAGGGAGAGTTATCCAACCTAACCACGGATCTCCCGTATTTCCCTTCACTCCGCATTGTGCTGCTCATGAGCTGTGAGTCTCTGGACACGGTCATGGCTACAAAGACCACCAACTCCATGAGAGGGCTGCAGCCTTCCCGGCCCTGGCCAGGGCGGGCAAGTAAAGACTGGGCAGACTGTCCCTCCACAGTCTTTGCAGACAACGTCCATGGTGTGCTGTAGCTTTCCCAGAAACCCTCAGAGGTGGCTCCCCAGCCTCCCCGCTCCCTCCAGGCCAACAGTACCAGTCTTACAATGAGCTGCATTAAACATCATCAGCTGCGGGAGAGTTCCTGCAGCAGCTCTGACGCAGATCACGTTTCCTCCAAGGCTCTTCCTCTCCCAGGTGATGGATGCCCCAAGTCCCTTTTAGCTCTGCCTGAAGTAGGGAATAAAATGGCCTGGAGGACCTGACACAGAAAGAAATATCAGAATATGGTGGATAACACTGTATTCACTGGATGTACAAGCTTCCTCTCAGAAGAACTTCTGAAGAATAAAAGCCTCCATTTCCCCCGGCACCAGGCCTAGCTTTGCAACAGCTATTTCCGTATTCCACTTGTTCATCTCGGAGGCTGTGATTCCTTGATAGATCAGAACTTGCATCACTTCATCTCCCACTTAACTAATTTGATGAGGAAAATGGAACTGCTATGGTGGCAATTTAAGTGTATTAAAGAAAAAAAAGTTAATGCAAAATTTTGATTCACCAAATTTAAAGTCCATTTCCATTACATTTAATAGGTTCAGCCTCTCTTAGTTCATCTGTACTTATCTTTAAGTCTGCATGGCTGGGTGGCATTAGAAATAAGAAGATTATTCATAGTAGGGTGCTCTGCCTATGAACTTTTTCTAAGCTCTCAGTAGAGATAAAGAATCTTTGCTCAACTGTATATCATTTCATAATCACATGAGTGGTCGGCTTTTCTGTTCTTATAAAATCAAATCTCACACCACCAGCCACAGACCTTTCAAAAAATACCAAAAGGGGTATAATTAATTCAAACAGATTAATCATTAAAGTATGAGGATAGTCTGACACATGCTTTTTTATTTCCCTCCAAGCACACATGAATTATGAGATCCAAATCACACCTCTTGTAAGGCACTAGTACATGCATTTGTGTAGGGAGAAGGGAGGGAAGGCAACTTGCTACATGAATTCTCACCCTTTCAGAGTAAATCCATGCACAAACCATTTGGGTCTGAAGGCCCGAATCGTGGTGTGGTACACCAAATCAAGGAAAAGCAGGTGAGAAGTGAGCTTAAGGAAAATACTCTGCAGCAATTGACATTAGCATAGTGGGGAGGGAGCATGCTAAAAAGCTGCCTCTGGGGTGGCAGCAGGTGCTTAAATTCTGAAAGATTTAGGGAGTGATTGGAAGAAAAGAAAAAAAAAAAAAAAGGCAAGAGAAAAACTTCCACGCAATCTTGCAGCAGCAGCAGCTGGTGCTTCCTTGTCTGTGGAGTCAAGGAGAGGGAGCGAAGCCCTTGGAGCCAGCACGGGAGCAGGTGGGGGAAGGCGCCACTGTTATTTGCAGCAGACGTTCCTTAGCAACAACCTTGAGCAGATGGAAGCCTGGGTACCACTGTGCAGAGGCTCTGTCTGCAGCCCCTTGTCCCCCTCAGCCTCTGCCCTAGGCAGGGGGAGGTAAGGCAAGACAGCGAAGTCTGCCAGAGAGCTTTCCTCCAGATAAAAGGAAAGGGATAAGGACATCATCTTTGCTTGTGCTATCTTGAAGCCCACAGAGACGTGAAAAATTTTATTAATCAAGTTTGATAAATACCAACAACATTGTTGTAACTAGATCTATAGTAGTGATAAGCAATTATAGAAGTGTTACATGTACACATACATACATACAAACAGACTCTCTTACTGTGGCTGAGGAACACCTGAGCATTGCTAGGGATGCCGAGAAATCTTGGAAAATTAAAGAAAATATATGTGATCAAGAGTGTCTTAAGGCTATCCTGAACCACACCTGGGAAAAAAAAGTTAAAAAAGAAAAGAAGACACCAGGTCTTAATCTGCACCTGAAGTAAAATATAAGGTGATGGATAACACACAGTTAAAAAGGTTATTTGAAAATGGACAGTTCACAGATGCAGAGGATTTCCAAGAAAGTACACACTGACAGACGGATGTATTACCAAATTAAAGAAAAATGGAATCTTCTGTGGGATAACTAATTAATCTTGTACATGGAGAATGTGGAGAATCATCAAAGTTGGACGTAGCTAACAGAGGTGGAGCTGCCTGTAGACAGTGTCTGTAAGACTGTGACAAATGCCACTCAGTTGCCCAGGCACCCCTTTTTTCTTCAAAATCAGGTGTGCAGAATTGAGCTCTCTGTTACTGTATATGTAAATATTGTCTTATTACCATTAAAGGAAAACAAATTCTACTTCCTGCAATTGATCTGGCAACATGCCCTTGAGACTTGGTTGTAATCTGCATGCAAAAGCAATGGGTAATAAAAGTACAAAGGCCGTAAAACTTCATGGTCAATTAAGAGCCATAATTGTCTCTGGGGGGAAGGACAAAAGCCCTCTTTTGAGAGTTTGTACATAATAAGACGTGGTGGGATTTCATGCACCTTCTTAGGTGTAGGATGCTGTTTGAATCATGGCTATGGCCAAATTAGGATTATATCAACTAGATTTATGCCCTCAATGACCCTTTTCTATTAATATCACCATTAATGAAAACCTGACAGATTAATTGATTTATCTTGGTTGATTACCTTTATTAATCAGGACCTAGGTGAACATCTTAAAGATTTAGGAATAGCTCTGTAGCCAGCAAAAGCAGATAAACACTTGATTATGTATTCTGGTGAGTCAAGCTCACCCATATGGGATCTCATCTCCTGTGTCTCCATTTCCCTTCTGCTAATCTAACCTCTTAGCAACATTTTAGCAATTCCTGTGGGTGATACAAGCATTGAATAGAAATTGGAAAACTGTAGATGAGTCTGAAGTTACTTCCATTAAAGCCAATGGATGCTTTATTCCATTAATTTCAAAGACACTAGTCTGAGCAATAATGGTATTTAGTATTATTTCTTTGGCAATGTCTGGACAAAACAAGAACAACTCCTTTTTCTTGCTTCTGTAGAAGTATAGATCAAAAAGACTGTAACCAGAGTAATGCTGAAGTTTTCTTTCTTATCGGAATTTGCTGAATAGCCAGCATTGTGCAATTTTGAGGAGATGGTTAGTTTTACAAGCTTCTCATGTGCACCCTACCAGTTTGCCTATTTCAAACCTTTCAGTTCACTTGCTCGTCCGCCGTGTTACCAAAGTTTCTGATGATTCCCAGCTTCTTGACAGCTCACCAGCCAGATGGGGCAAGATCAGAGCACAGAGAGGCTTCATGGATCCTCAAGAGCCAAAACTCCCCGTCTCCTAGCTAGAAGACCACCATGCACTCAGGGTGTCCAGGGTTTCCATAGCTCCTGTTCATCAGCTCCAGAGTCAGGGCTCAATCCTCTTTCACAGGTAATTTTCAATTGTATTTTTACAACAAGTAAAATAACATTTCAAAATATATCAGTTCTTACGTGAAAGACTTCCCTGCCTAGACTCCTTAATCCAAAACCTGGGAGCAGGCTGAACCAGCTTTGGTACACAGGCAAAGTGATATCTTTTTGTTCAGGATGTCAATTCATGGTCTTGGATGTTGCCATTTCTCAGTTTCTAGTTACTGTCTTATCAGGTCCATTTCTATGCAATACGAAGTGGACTGGACTAAACGCTGGGAGGGGATGTTTATATATTTATTTATTTATTTATTTGTAATTCACTGTAACAGCCAAGGAGGTTTCGGAGAATGAATTACACTTCTCAGCTAAAACGGCAGCAACCTTTAGGCAAAAGGCCTAATTACCATCTTACACTACTCAGATTTGAGCCCATGTACACATTTGGCGACACCTATAAACTGATCGTGCTGAATCTCTGTATACCTGCACTGGCTTCCCTACGGTATGGCAAAACAGCGGTCCTAGCATTTCACCAGATACTACTCCTGCCTGCGTTAAATGTGAAATAAGTTTGATTTAAACTGATGTAGGAATGTCCAGGTAGGAATTTGCAGTACTTCCTTTATGTTGATTAATATTGTTTCTTCACTTAAACAACAGCTACAGGTAGTGCAAGTGGGCAGGTATGGTTAAGGTAAGGCAAAAAAAGCAATTTTATTATTGTTGTTGTTATGATTTTAGCACAAAAATATTGCGGCTGCAATCTTTCTCCAATCAGTAGCAGCAATCACAATTTACCATCTTCTTAGCCATTATCAGGCAACAGTTCTCAAAATGTAGTGCAGGCAGGGACTGAGGCTAGCGGGCAATGCCCATACACAACATCCTTGACTCACTGATGCTGCCAGCAAGTCCATTTTCCTTTTGTTTAATTATGTAATTTAAAATAGCTTCTCCCACCCCTCTTCACACCCACAAAGCAAAAGCCACTACTGACATTTCCCAGACAAAATATGAGGTTTTGCATTCTTTATCATTTTATCCTCCATCAGGGCTGATTCTTTTAACTGGTGGGAGAGCCAACTTCACATTTCATAGAATATGCCCTTTTTTATGCAAAGCATTAGCTAGAATGACATTTCAGCACTGATCCTGAGAAAAGGACATTGCAAAGTGTCTTTATGGTGAGATAAATCCAGTGTAGCGTGAATAAAAAAGATTTCCAGTGCATTTCCATTCTGATTACATATCTACTTGGAAATCCAGATAGCTTGTTTAAATCATCAATCT
Source organism: Alca torda (assembly GCA_008658365.1). NCBI lineage: Eukaryota > Metazoa > Chordata > Aves > Charadriiformes > Alcidae > Alca > Alca torda. The sequence goes on along the minus strand of CM018077.1, from coordinate 157,413,468 downwards.
ACTGGGTTCAATGCGATGGAAATAGCGAAGAAGTTCTGCTTTGCAGGACATCCTGTACTGTATCTTGTTGAACAAATTTGAATGTGCCTATGTACAGAGCAGAGAAATTTGACTGTGACACTTCTCTCTATGGATTGTGTCATTTTTCATAGTAAGCTGACTTTTTCAGGCTTCAGTTCAGCAGGTTATGTCACTTGACTCCAAAATAATTATTTTGAAAAAGATTGGTTTGTTTTTTCCTTTACTTCCATAGTTATTCTACCCTGTGGGTTTTTAAAAGGGTTCATAGGATCCTTTTTTAAAGATTCATGTGTAATTTACTATAGTCTTATTGTGAAAGTGTTATTCTTACTTCTGTTTTCCACTTATAAAAGTAATTTCATGGGAAACAACTCCTTACTTCATTTTGGAAAGATTGATCCTTTTCTAGAAATTCCACTATTCCAGAGAATCCCTAAAGATAAAGAGGAAATTTCCCTGCCAATTGCGCAGGCATCAAATAGCAAGTGATGTGTTCCTGGTGCAATCATTGTAATTGTCACCAAGCACATAGATGGTGACCTGTGGGACAGGGAAAATCCTGGTGCACGCTTTTGCTTACAGTTTACTTTGCTCTCAACGTACTCGCATATTACACAATGTCAGAGTCATTACAGGATACACAGACGCAATGCTGAGGCTGAAGTGAACAATTGCAGAAAGAACTTTATATTTAACTCTGATTTAGATCGAGGAAGTAATATGATCTCGAAACCGCTATTTAAAAAAGGCCTTCAAAGAAAAATAAAACCCAAGATGGAAGAGGTCATTCTTGGACAGTTTCTTGGACACACATTGCATATTTATTTAATTCTTTTTTGGTTTTGACACTAAAAAATGCCATTATATGAAACTGTCTGTATTTCACTTACCCCAAAGGATACTTAAAAGTAGCAGTCTTTTTTTTTGTGTCTACATGGCATTTCTTTCAATATACCTTTTTCCTTATTTGCAATTTTAAAGGTTGTCTAGTGTTAAATATTTCAGATTTCAGAGGCTCTTAATTCAAGCCTCCTGGCACTTCTGCAGAACCACCTCCTGCAGGAGTGAGATGCAGCTTTCATGCCAGATTGCCTTACAATTTCCCAATGACAGCTACCCCTCCCCTTCTTTACCTTTCTGAAATAAGTACAATGCCAACCTCATGGTACAGGGGCAGCTGTCTCCTAAGTCCCTGCGTAACAGCATCATCTCTTGTGCAAAGACAAGGACCACCATAAAGCCAGCAACGGAGGGTGGGGGATAAACCACCTTAATCTCTCCAGTCAGCTTGTGGCATGGCCAGAAGAAGACTCCTCGCCAGTTGTTTCTCACTCATCCTCTTGGATGTTAATGGCCACGCAGGTATTTAGACAGAAATACATGTGTTCTTACCCCTTGGCTCAGATATACCTCTTTGAAGAAGCCACCAGGAGCAGCTACCTCATTCCTTTTGCATTTGCTTGTGGCCTATCAATGGCATGCACACTGTGCTTGATAAACTTTGGAATAAACTATTCCAGACACCTGAGCTGCCTGTCTATCTGTCTCTTCACTAGCAATAAGGTCAGTCCTTAAAAAAAAAAAAAAAAAAAAAAAAACTTTTTCTAAGTAGAAGGAAATTACCTTTATTTGTTGCATGTCTAAGTAAACTGCATAAAAATAACATGAAGACTGTGCATGAGATAACCAAAGATGGTAAATTTAGGCTGACTCTTTGTCCTTAACTTGAACTGTTCAACAAGAAAGTATAGAGTCGACATGGTTTGTTTTATATAAACAAAGTTTTGGCTGTAAATCAGATTCTCTTGGGATGTGTCATTCGGCTATATGCTTAGTATATTTTCAGGTACTTCCTGAGCTGCCTGTTATATGAGACAGAATCACTGGGAAAGCAGGAATGCTGAAAGACCATCACGGGGGATCAGAGTGCCTTAGGACCAGATGCTATAAAGCTAAATCACAACAACAGAGTCCCTGTCCAGACAATTCAGCAGTTAAATGCCAGAAGAGATGCAACAGATCAGCCATTCAGACAGAAAGGGGGAGGGAAAAGAAGAACAAGCACTGGCTAAATGGATCTGGTAATAAAAAGAATGAAGGTCAAAAGAAAAAGGCTTGTGAAACTTGACACGGCAGTTTCTCGCACATATGGGACTTATGGTAGGGAAAGCATCAGTAAGCTTGAAGAAGAAGAAGAGTTCGAGAGAAACATGCATCTGGGGCTATCTTCTGTTCTTAGTCATCTAGAACAGCCTTTTGGGTGACTGTGGGTTTTTAAAGTCTATCCAGTTTGAAGCTATGTGTTCCGAGATTAAAACCATACACCCAAACACCTTAAAATATAAAATGCAAAACCACACCAAGTTGGACCTGGGACACTCGTGAAAAAAATTCTCGCACCCTGAGAAGTCAGACTGCTTTCCAACTGGGTAGCCAACATAAGTGTTTTGGTTCATATTTGAACCCAGTTGAATCCTCATTTCATTTCTCTTTATATTTAATGGCTACAAATACTCTATGACGTTCAAGGGGGGGAAAAAAAAACCCTAAAATAATACTAAACCTGACCCCTTTCACTTAACACAAATTTAAGGAAAATAGAAGAACTGAACTTGGGTTAATTGGAGGCCACAGTTTTTATTTATAACATATGTGAAAATATATTCAAGATATGAATCATGATGTGTTCTTCGCTACAGGGTTGTCCCTTGTCCAATAAGACTCAGTGCCCTCCAGAAATACTGTCTCCCTAACCCTAATAATTGTAGACCTAACTGCTGGCACACTGCTATCTCCTGGATCATTTGGTTACTGGAACTGATGCTCTTTTTTCTATCCCTGGGAAATAAATGGAAGACTCATGGATGATTTCTCAAAAGGCAAAGTCTCACATTGATCACCAGTAAACCAGTCATTTGTCATCTGATAGTTCCCATCCACCTTGGCAGAAGAAGAAGGGGTAGTAGTACGCCATGCAGGCCAAGCCTCGGGGACAAATTGTTGTGGGTTAACCGTGGTGGGCAGCTAAACACCATGCAGCCGCCCGCTCACATCCCTAGGGGGATGCAGAAGAGAATAAGAACTGATAAAATTAGAAGAGCCCTGGCAAACTGTCTACACACATACACAGTTTTATTGCTGAGCATGACATCTTATAGTATGGAATATTCCTTTTGTCAGTTGGGCTCAGCTGTCCCAGCTGGGTCCCCTCCCAGCTTCTTGTGCACCCCCAGGCTACTCGCTGGTGGAGTAGTGTGAGGAGTAGAAAAGGCCTTGACTCTGTGTAAGCTCTGCTCAGCAATAACTGAAACATCCCTGCATTATCAACAGTTTTCATGACAGATCGAAAACACAGCACCATATAAGCTACTATAAAGAAGATTAACTTAATACCAGACAAAACCAGTACACAAATCAAGACCCACATCTGTGTAGAATTTTAAATCTGCTCTTTAGTCAAGACTTTGAAATTCGAATGTTGATAGCAGGACCAGGAACGGAAACTCATTCAATTCAAGAGTTGAATGCCAGGAGGTAAAATACTCGCCAGAGTAGGTCTTTCTCACCTAGCAGAAAAAGGTACAGCAGAAAACATAAACTGGAAAAAAAAAGAAGCCAAAATTTAATGTAAGAGGTAGTGAAACATCACCATATTTTACCAAGAGAAAAATTTCAGTTAAAATGGGATTTTTTTTTGTTGAATTTACACTGTAGATTTGTAGTTTTGCACCTCAAGATACAACACGTGGATTACTTTCTGGCCTCAAAGTACATAAGAAGCCATTGATACCAGGTGAAAATATGAATAAAGTTCAAAACATTTTTTCTATTTGTTTTTATGTAGTATCTACTTTTCTCAGATACCATCTTTTCTTCATTGCTATCTTTGTTAGTCCTTGGAAACCCCCACCAGAGTGATAGGCCAGTGTCCCGTGCCACATACTGCACAGACAAAAAGACAGTCTCTACCCCAAACCTGCTCACAGTAGAGCTGAAATTGAACATCTGGTGGGGAAACCAAGAAAACAACAGCAAAAATTCAGGCTGCAGAGGGGGTGGATGCATGATGTTGTTGAGTCTTTTGTAGCATTCATGATGAGGATGAACTTTAAGGGTATTTTGAGGGGATGAGGCTATGAATTTTCCATTTGTTATGGGAAACACACAGCAGTAAGGGAGAGGGCAACAAGTGCAAGCCGACAGATTGTGGGTGGAGCGGAGGCAGGAGTTGACATTGTGCTACTGACTGAAAGAGGCTGGGTGGGTAGTTCAGTTAAGTTCAGTTAGTTCAGTTAAGGCAAATAGGTGCTTTGGTTCTGCTTTCTTGTAATAAGAAAGGAGAATCCTGAAGTAGCTGCAAAAAGATGGCATGAGAAGGGCAACATGGTCAAAGCAGCAGCCTGAGAGAGCACTCCTGATAGCAGTGACTTGCAAAGATATGACGAAGACAAGCTTGTATATGACAGGGTGACAGAGAAGCAACTTGCTTAATCAGAACAAGAACCGACCAAAACCTGGGCAGGAATGTCAGAATGTCTGCAAAAGTCTTTAGTTTTGGAAAGATGAAGACCTAAATTTGAAGATAAGGACCTGCAAGATCAACAGAACAGTGGGATTAGCTGTAGCAAACCATTTCAGACAATGGCTGTAGATAACGCCTTTAATAAGAGCAGGGGAGGGACATGGGGCAGAAGTTGAAAAGGCAGTTAGGGTTTTTTTCAGGTTTGTTTGTCTGGGTTTTTTTTTCATTTTTCTTTTTCTTTTTTTTTTTTTTTTGAAGATATGTGAGACAAAGGAACAGCTAGGTCAGGAGGGAAATGCTTGCACAATGGGACAGTCACTGGGGCAAGAGAGTGAGTAGAGAAGGGAAGTGAATGAAATTCTTCTGCCTCCCAGACTGGGAGAAGGAACCTAAATTTAAACAACCAGATTCTTCGTGTTTTGTGGAAATACATAAAAGACCCAATTCAGTGTACTCCCCAAGGAATGGTGAACCCAAACCTCAACTATAATTTAAGCACCAGAGAATCCACATGGGAGGGGAATGTTATGAATTCTCCATCCATAGAAACATGTTTAATGAGAACAATTATCTTGACATGAGAGTCCACACCAGTGGAGGCTCCACCGTGCACATTTCACTGCTCGCAGCAGCACTTACTGAAAAAAATAGACTGAACTACCTAAAATATTCTGCAGTTCCATTTTTGTATTGGTAACTTTCTGATGTGTATGAGAGAGATAACAGAAAGAAACAAACAAGAAACCCTGCAAACAAGGTTTTTTAATCGCAATTCTCTAGGAGGGATGACCAATGATCATGAGTTACTGTGGGTCTTCGTTGTGCTTCATGACTGCATCAGCCTGTCACTGATACGTTACCAACTTAGTTGTGCTCTCTTCCTTCAGCAGAATGAGTCCTGACTGAAGAGCCAAACATCTCTGGTGCAAATTCACAAAGCACATCATGACTTCCTCCCAGCATCAGTAAGAAAAAATAATACTGAATGGGCTTTTAGACTGACTGATTTTCTTTCTGATCCTATTTGGAACATGGCAGAAGTTTTACTATATTGAGTAGATGGCTTATTAAAATTATTTTGATAAGTAATTTTGTACATTTTGACAGTGGAAAAAGCTACCATCAGTTTAAATTTATGAGTTAAAACCAAACCACGCTGTAGATAAATTCCCTCATGAGTACTAACGCATAAAGGCTTATTCATTTTTTATTTTTATTTTTCCATTTTAACAAGAAAATTTTAACAGTGTATTTTTCTATCCATTTAGGCCTAGCTCTGATTTCAAGGTAAGATGTTGGGAAATATTGTGTCATGGTGTAAAAAATATCAAAACTAAGTGATGGTTCAGCATGACAAGACAACATATCACTGCCCAGCTGGGATGCCAAGAGGAAAATCAAAGCAGGCACTGGCGTTTGTAGGCTCCTGCACAACATGACAAATGTACATTGTTATCTCAAGAGGAAGTGTGTAATGAACGATGCTTTGTCTTTGAGAGTCAGCAGCACTAGAAACAACTGCAGTTCCAGTAAAACTCTGCTACCTAAAACACTGTTATATTGAGCTGTTACAAATCAATAGCAAGAAGAACTCCTGCTCCTGTATCTTCTACAGGAAAGACTCCACACAGACCTCCTACAACAGGTTCACGGCTGATGGGGGGTATTGGAGCCCCTTCTGAAAGCCAGCAAGGAAGGGCAGAACTCACGGGTTGGGATCCATCTTGCCTCACCTGCCAAGGAGAAACTGTATGTTCTCCAGGCTCATGATAAATGATCCCCAATTTCCAGTGGAGGGAGGCAAGAGATATTTGGCGGGTGGCTAGTTACGTACTAAGGTGACTCCTAAAGAAGTTGCTGAGAGTCTTGGTGTGCTGATGGGATGTGATTTTGGTTAAAAAGGGAAGGAATAAGGAAAGGAGAGGAGAGAGGGATAGGGATAGGGATAGGGATAGGGATAGGGATAGGGTGGCATGGTTCACTTGTACCCTTCCTCCGAGGCTACGCTGGTGCCATGAAGTCCCTGCTTGTCACAGCCTCCCGGTGCAAACCAGAAATAGAGGAACTGTCATGCATTCACTACACTCACCTGTAAAAAGTATCTCTGATCCACTCAGGGAAGAACGTGTACCATGTTACTCAGCTGATCCTCAAAAGGGAGGGGTGCCCAAGGAGACCAGTGCTGAGACTGACCCTGGAAAGGGGCAGGGGAAGTGCGGAAGCAGGTTGTACCTGGTAGATAACTGAGTTTCTTGTCCCCATTCTGTGCAGGAGGATGACATTAGCTCCTGTGATTGAACGGGGGCCTGCACACAGATATAAATAAATAAATCAAAATCCCTTGCACAAACATGAAAGGTGAGAGCGTTTAACTCAGGCTTGACTGTTACTTTCTTCTCCGCACCAGGACTGGACCACTGTGAGATATAAAGGAGCATTGACTCTATTAGGTTTTCACTATTCACCATATTAATCATAATCCAGCTCACCTTTCAAAAAGTAAATAACATCTTTAAGATTATCAGACTGAGTTTTGAGCAACATTTTTCTTATTAAACAAGCACACAGGACTGAGAAAAATCAATAAGAAAGTTAGACTAGACTCCACGTAGAGGAGGTTTGTTATCACCCGTAAGTCACTGTAAAAGATGACAAAGCTGCCGTATCATGGACAAAAGTAATTTTACAGGGCTCAGGTGGGTTCAAGTTTCCGTCTTCTCCCCTCCTGTAATTCAGCGCATCATGTGTTTCCACCAGCTAAATGAATCTCCTCGCCTGCCAGACACAGATGGTCACCGCAGTGACAGAGCTCAGTGTGCTAATTTCCATTTTATAGCCCATGATTCCTTCTCTTTTCTCTTTAGCAATAAAGAAAAGGATTCTAATTCCTCACAGACAGTGCAAGTTGATGTGATCGGGTGAGTGTAACAGCCCACAGATGCAGGCAGCTGGCTGACCACATCCATCCATGGAAAGGTGCGGGTTCTCATTTCAGTTGGCAGGAGGAAACTTGGGTGACCTCCACCACATTCATCACCTGTGTGACATGGTCCACCTCCCTCACCATCCCATTCACCTCAAAAAAATGCAAACAGCAATGTAAATTCAGTGAAATTGGTACAGTTTAGATGCAAGTTATCATGTGGGTAGATTTAGACTAGATATAAGGAAGAAATTTTTTACAATGAGGATGGTGAAACACTGGCCCAGGTTGCCCAGAGAGGTCGTAGATGCCCCATCCCTGGAAACATTCAAGGTCAGGTTGGACAGGGCTCTGAGCAACCTGATCTAGTTAAAGATGTCCCTGCTTGTTCCAGGGGAGATTGGACCAGACGGCCTGTAAAGGTCCCTTCCAACCCAAGCTATTCTATGATTCTATGTACAAAAAACATTTTAGTTTCCAGAAGGTCTGATTTTTCTGTGCAGTTTCATAAATATGAAACTTCAGAAATTAATTACTGATGATAAGAGAAAGAAATCGGCCAAGGGACACAGGAGACCTGCATGGTTGAGCAGGGAGCTTCAGAAAAAGCTCAAGTGGGAGAAGGAAGTTTATAATAAGTGGAAGAAGGGACTGACACCTTGGGAGGATTACAAGAATGCCACCAGAGCGTGCAGGGATGAAAAAAGGAAAGCCAAGGCCACCTTGGAATTAGACCTGGCTAGGGATGTCAAGCACAACAAAAAGAGCTTCTACAAGTATATTGGAAGCAAAAGGAAGACCAGAGAAGTCGTGGACCCACTGTTGAATGAGACAGGAGTCATGGTGACAGAGGATGCAAAGAAAGCGGAGTTACTGAATGCCTTCTTTGCTTCGGTCTTTTCTGGTCGGCCCAGCCTTCAGGAGTCCCAGGCATTGAATAAAGTAACAGGGAAAGAAGAAGACTTCCCTTGGGTTGAGGAGGAGCGAGTGAGGGATCAATTAGATCATTTAGATATTCACAAGTCCATGGGCCCTGATGGGATGCACCCGAGAGTGCTGAGGGAGCTGGCAGAAGTCATTGCTGGGCCGCTCTCCATCATCTTTGAAAAGTTCTGGAGAACAGGCAAGGTGCCTGGGGACTGGAGGAAAGCCAATGTCACTCCAGTCTTCAAGAAAGGCAAGAAGCAGGAGCCGGGAACTACAGGCCGGTCAGCCTCACCTCCATCCCTGGAAAGATGATGGAACAGCTCGTTCTGGGTGTCATCTCAAGGCATGTGGAGGAAAAGAAAGCTATCAGAAGTACTCAACATGGATTCACCAAGGGGAAATCATGTCTGACTAATCTGATAGCCTTCTACAATGGAATGACTGGATGGATAGATGAGGGGAGGGCGGTAGATGTGGTCTACCTTGACTTAAGCAAGGCGTTTGACACAGTCTCCCACAGCATCCTCATAGGGAAGCTTAGGAAGAGTGGGCTAGATGAAAGGACAGTAAGGTGGATAGAGAACTGGTTGAAAGATAGAGCTCAGAGGGTCATGATTAAGAGCATGGAGTCTAGTTGGAGACCAGTGATGAGTTGTGTTCCCCAGGGGTCAGTACTGGGTCCAGTCCTCTTCAGTATATTCATCAATGACCTGGATGAGGGGATAGAGGGCACCCTCAGCAAGTTTGCTGATGACACAAAGCTGGGGGGGTGGGGGGTGGCTGACGCACCGGAAGGCTGTGCTGCCATACAGAGAGACCTGGACAGGTTGGAAATTTAGGCAGAGAGAAACCTTATGAAATTCAACAAGGGCAAGTGTAGGGTCCTGCACCTGGGGAGGAACAACCCCATGCACCAGGACAGGTTGGGTGCTGACCTGCTGGAGAGCAGCTTGGTGGAAAGAGATATGGGAGTCCTGATGGACAACAGGATGACCATGAGTCAGCAATGTGCCCTTGTGGCCAAGAAGGCCAATGACATCCTGGGGTGCATCAAGAAGAGTGTGGCCAGCAGGTCAAGGGAGGTCATCCTCCCCGTCTACTCTGCCTTGGTGAGGCCACACCTGGAGTACTGTGTCCAGTTCTGGGCTCTCAGGTTCAAGAGGGACAGGGAACTGCTGGAAAGGGTGCAGCAGAAAGCTACAAAGATGATTAGGGGACTGGAACACCTCTCTTATGAGGAAAGGCTGAGGGATTTGTGTCTCTTCAGTCTGGAAAAAAGACGGCTGAGGGGGGATCTTATCAACACTTATAAATACTTAAAGGGTGGGTGTCAGGAGGATGGGGCCAGGCTCTTTTCAGTGGTACCCGGGGACAGGACAAGAGGCAATGGGCACAAACTTGGGCATAAGAAGTTCCACCTAAACATGAGGAGGAACTTCTTTACCCTGAGGGTGGCAGAGCACTGGCACAGGCTGCCCAGAGAGGTGGTGGAGTCTCCAGCTCTGCAGACGCTGAAAACCCGCCTGGACGCGTTCCTGTGTAACCTGCTCTAGGTGACCCTGTTCTGGCAGGGGGGTTGGACTAGATGATCTCCAGAGGTCCCTTCCAACCTTATGGTTCTATGATTCTATGATTCTATGATAAGTTTTAGGGGGAAAGGATGTTTTTGTTGTTTGTTTGTTTATTTGTTTGTTTTTAAGGGAGGAGGGTTTTTTTTTTACCAAAATGGAAGTTCATTTTAAATTCTTCCTTGGTGTGTAAGAGGCATTATTCATTTGTATTACAATAAGGCATTAGAGCATGCAGCTGTAGCGGGAAGATCCATTGGAACAAGATGAGGTAAGTACCATTCCAGATAAATGTTTCTAATGCACAGGGAAGGTGATAAAAGGAAAAACAAATGCAGAGAAGGATTAATCAAATTGCCTGTGGTTTTAGAGCATCTTTGTGTCAGAGAAGGAATCCTCATATTTGCAGTCCATTCAGTAAACTGATTGTAGTGGAATTACTGTACATCGGTGAAAACAAATATATACTTGTTAGATGTTAAGGAAATCGAGAAAAATAATAATAGCAATAAAAAGAAAATGTGTGGGCTTGCAGTAGTACCCCTTGCGGTACCGATCTCAGACAAATAAGAAAGATACTACTTTTCCTTCTCCTCCACTCTGCAGCTACTACAGGGGTAGAATAAAACTCTATTCTACTGGTGACTTTCAAATGAGCGCTAAGCTTTGCAGTTCCCTTCTGTTACCTAGATTAATGGGCTATTATTTTCTGTGTTTGTCTTACTACCTTTGTTAATTCTGACTTGAAATGTAGCTACTGATGATCAATAGGGCCTCTAATATGCACATATTTACATTATTAGAAGTAATAAGTCACGCACAGAACTCAGAGCTGAGAGTTTACTTTGTGAGCTGGGTTCTCCAGGCAGTTTCTTAACCTTCACCTGTCCTCTGCATATATTTTGATAACTAGTATTGAGTGACTCTTTAAAGTGAATACTGCAACCTGTATCACGAAATTAATCAATAATACTTGCTATCCTTGATATTACATTCTGAGGACATTTAATTGTACATTTCTGGAGCACAGGGTTGTTTTAACAATGTGTCAATATCAATAGCTGGTTGAAATGAAAAACAAAAATTGTATTCCATCTTTAACGACATAAAAATTGGTCCTCATTTGATGTAATAGAATTTTTAATCCAGAACTACACATTCCCTGAAAATGGAATTATTTGCAGAATCTTCCAAATTTTGAACTGAAATTCTAGCTATTGCGGCAAATTTCCTGCCAGTGCACTGAAACTTGGACTGTTTGCAATCAAATTAAGATCATTTTAATACAACGTCTGCATGTGGTGTCAAAGCCACATCATCTGTATGGAAGTATGGTTGATGCAAACTACAGGCAGGCTTTCAGTACAAGCAATCACTATTAAAAGGTGAATATGTGGTCACCTACAAAAGCCATATGTGGAGACGTACACACGGGAGGAGGACTGCCTCTCTAGGTCTTCTGAGAGAAGGAAGGGTTTCTGCATGAAAACACCTGCCATCTGATTAGACAGAAAATCCCAGAGGATACACTCTACTTGAATACCTAGAAAATCAATCTGGCTAAAGCCATGTATGATTGTTTCACAAAGACATAATTGCTGTCTTGTTCTCCTCCACACCTTTTTATTAAAGAAGGGAATGAGTCATGGTTGCCTCTTTGTAGCCCAGCTTGAATTTGCCTACAACCTGCAGGTACAGACAACAGGCACTTTTCTGACGTGTAATAATAACTTAGTAAAAGTTTCCACTGTAGGCTAACCTGCTGGCTCTGAGTCTCTCGTGGAGCACCTCTTGGGAACACCACGTTAGATAGTATCCAGTTCTTCAGTTCAGTATTCAACTGAAATCCTCCCTTCCCTCCTCCTATTCTCTTCCTTATTTATCATATACCTGCTCATTGCTGCAACAAGCAATTTGTCTAGGCTTTGGAGCACTTTCACTACACAGTCCTGATTCCTCTGTGGGGTAGGTCCAACCTATACATGCAATATGTGCATGTATTTGCATAATCAATGACTGGAAGGCAATATATATTTATGAACAGCACTGATTTGGCTGTCACAGAAAATTATAGTTGTGGTGATTCCCAAGCTATGTGCTATACACGTTAAAAAAAACATAATTTTTTTTTAAGAACTAACTGTAATCGGGGTGCTTTTTAGGTAAAGAGGGAAAGGGAAACACTGCTTTTGGGTTACAATATGGTTAGGTAGTTATGCTGTATGTGTCTGGGATCATTCTTTGGCACAGATTTGCCTATAGTTGTACTGTTAAACTCTCCCAGCCTGTGAAACAGGGTGAGCACATCCAAACTGCTAACTGGGAATGGTCCCTGGTCTGTGCTGATTCCCAAGCTGTGTCCAGGATGCATTTGGGAGAGTGCCAGCTGGCTGGGGCCAAAATCATAACAGGAACCACTTAACAGGACAGGCGATCAAGTTCCTGTCCCTGGGAACATTCCCTGGCACCATTCAATTAGCTAGGATAGATGTAGTCCAAAAGTCTAAACTAATTACCATGAAAAGAGACAGTAATTCAGTGGTGGTGTTTCATTGCCATATGCTGGCATCCTTGGGACCTAGAGAGAAAAAAAAAACAACAACAACAACCAAAAAAAGAAAAAAACCCCAAAACCCCAAATATCTTAAGGAAAGTTTTGCCAAAGGAAAGCTCTAAAAGACAATTGCAATAGATGAGAAGAAAAGATGAGCCCATAGGAACGGTGTGTGATAAAACAGCACTTCCTTCCTTCCAGACTATTTCAATAGAAGACAAATATGGTGAAAAGCTGCAGAAGCAATTGCTTACAATGATGTGCTGCTTCATTTCAAAAATACCCTTTGAAAGCTGTGTTTGCATTACTGGACAACAGCATCAATCACAGCCTGCTCCACAGGGAGAGCTCAAATCAGCTTTCATTTCATTTTAAACAGATTTCAAGATCTGGTATCCTGAGGCTGTGTCCTGGACACAGTTACTGTGAGGAACATTTACAAGAAACAGAAACACTTCGTTAACAAGTCTTACCAGGAAAGGCAAGCGTGCCACATGCATGCTGGGGCCCTGTAAAATTCAAACTTTTCCGGTGAAGTGGCAATTGTATATGATAAATCCTTCTTCAGGTTGAACTGAAGAGGTTGAAAAAATATAAATATATATGTGTTTTAGAGAAATATCAACTAGTCCTCCCCATGGCAAGGGTTTACTAATGGGGCAAACGAGCTGAAGTAATCTACTTGTCACTCATATCTGGGGTGGCATATGCACTGGATCGTGGGAGAAGGAAAAAAAAGTGTGGTGACACTTCATTTTACTACTGACCTTGGATCCATATCTGCCAGACCTCTAGGGCCAGCAAATATCTGGATTATGGGAAGCCACTGCATCAGCCAGGAGGTAAAAAACTAGTGCAAAGGCAATTTCTTGCACTATGGCTCTGCACAGTATCAACCTTCTACGACGGCATGACTGGATGGATAGATGAGGGGAGGGCGGTAGATGTGATCTATCTTGACTTAAGCAAGGCGTTCGACACGGTCTCCCACAGCATCCTCATAGGGAAGCTTAGGAAGAGTGGGCTAGATGAAAGGACAGTAAGGTGGATAGAAAACTGGTTGAAAGATAGAGCTCAGAGGGTTGTGATTAGGGGCACGGAATCTAGTTGGAGACCAGTGACGAGTTGTGTTCCCCAGGGGTCAGTACTGGGTCCAGTCCTCTTCAATATATTCATCAATGACCTGGATGAGGGGATAGAGGGCACCCTCAGCAAGTTTGCTGATGACACAAAGCTGGGGGGGGTGGCTGACACACCAGAAGGCTGTGCCACCATACAGAGAGACCTGGACAGGCTGGAGATCTGGGCAGAGAGAAACCTTATGAAATTCAACAAGGGCAAGTGTAGGGTGCTGCACCTGGGGAGGAACAACCCCATGCACCAGGACAGGTTGGGTGCTGACCTGCTGGAGAGCAGCTCTGTGGAAAGAGACATGGGAGTCCTGATGGACAACAGGACGACCATGAGTCAGCAATGTGCCCGTGTGGCCAAGAAGGCCAATGGCATCCTGGGGTGCATCAAGAAGAGTGTGGCCAACAGGTCAAGGGAGGTCATCCTCCCCCTCTACTCTGCCTTGGTGAGGCCACACCTGGAGTACTGTGTCCAGTTCTGGGCTCCCAGGTTCAAGAGGGACAGGGAACTGATGGAAAGGGTGCAGCAGAGGGCTACAAAGATGATTAGGGGACTGGAACACCTCTCTTATGAGGAAAGGCTGAGGGATTTGGGTCTCTTCAGTCTGGAAAAAAGACGGCTGAGGGGGGATCTTATCAACACTTATAAATACTTAAAAGGTGAGTGTCAGGGGGATGGGGCCAGGCTCTTTTCAGTGGTGCCCGGGGACAGGACAAGAGGCAATGGGTACAAACTTGAGCATAAGAAGTTCCACCTAAACATGAGGAGGAACTTCTTTACCCTGCGGGTGGCAGAGCACTGAAACAGGCTGCCCAGAGAGGTGGTGGAGTCTCCAACTCTGGAGACATTCAAAACCCGCCTGGACGCGTTCCTGTGTAACCTGCTCTAGGTGACCCTGCTGTGGCAGGGGGGTTGGACTAGAGGATCTCCAGAGGTCCCTTCCAACCCTATGATTCTATGATTCTATGATTCTAACCGCTGAATGCTGTTTGACTACAGACTGATCTCCAAAGGTGGAGAAGGAGGGTAAATTCTCTCTGTGTTTACTAGGACACCAGCTGGGGTATAACAAATGTCTCATCCTTCTCTTGTTAAATGGAAAATTTTTATCTACTGAACATCTCCAACAGAGCCCAAGAGTGAAAAGGGGACTAGTTATAATCACTTTCCCTCTGAATTGAAAATGTACATGTAGGACATGTTGGGCACAAAAGTAACTTGGTTGCATCGCAATAATTACTCCTTTATCTGGACAAAATTTACTTGAAATGACTGCATATCTCAGATGTGCACATCTCACTGCCCACTTGTATCTTGTTATAAGAAGTTGTCACACCGTGATGTATATACCCTGTTAGCTTTTACCAACTTCCATTCACTAAATTGCGGGAGATGGATAAAGGTCAATTGGTGGCTGAGAAAATTTAATCACAAGCCACCTAAGTGAGACAAGACATTACCATCTGGCATTATATAATACGTTAAACTGACTCTTCTCTGGCCTATAAAGGTCATTGTATATTGTATGGCAAGGGTTGTGCTGTGGAAATACTAATTGATTTTTAATATTGGCTGCTGGATTTCCTGTAGAGGGTGTCAAGTGTCTCTTGGGAGTACTTAGTGACGCTTATTCCCGATTCACTCATAATTGCCACCCATGCCAGCAAAATCAGATGGATTTTGAAGTCCAGTCCAGCAAAGCTGGAAAATGACTAAGGATCCAGGTAATAATCGTGATTGTGCCACTGAATGACTATACTACCTCTGTCCAAGTTGAGTAATATGTTTGTATCTCTCATCTAGAAAGCAAGATAATCCCGTCCTCCTGCCCATGGGATTCCGAGATGGAAAGGGCAAGTTATCATCACCCACAGAACTGGTCAGAGCACTTGGTGCCAGCTCCACAGGGTTTAAAGTGGTTAGCTCATGTTATATTTCAGCTGCCTTAAGTATGAGTTAAATAGCTCAATACAGAAAATACATCAACAAACTAGAACAAGTTCAGTGGAGGTCACTGAGATGATCAGGGCTGGAACACCCTGAGAAGAGCCTGAAGAGTGACCACTGTTCAGCCTGGAGAAAAATCTTACAGCAGCCCCCAGTACCCGTGGGAAGGTCATCAAGAAAACAGAGCCAGGCTTTTCACAGTGGTGCATGGTGGGAGGATGAGAGACGACAAGCTCAGAGAGTCTCAGACTGGATAAAAGAAGAAACATTTTTCTCCATGAGGACAGCTAGGCAGTGGAGCAGGTTGCCCAGGTACTTTGCACCTTCTTCATCCTTGGTGGTTTTCAGGACCCAAATGGACAAAGCTCTGAGCAATATTATACAATCCCACAGCAGACCCACTTTTGAGAAGGAGGTTGGAATAGAGATCTCCTGAGGTCCCATTTGACCTGGATACCTGACGACTCTATGAAATGGGTATGGTGGTGCTGGATACTCCCTTTGTGTGAGTCATCTGGGAGAATGGACAGATGGGAAGATCTGTCATTCTCCACATTCAGCACACAGAGAAATCATTATGAGTCAGATGTTTTTCCAGCAGCTTCCTCAAACATCTCTGAAATGGGATACTAGATGGTGATACTTCCCCTTCTGAAAAGAAGCCAGTTGATAATTTTCTTTGGCATTTGCACAAATGTCCAATAACCTGCTTCTGATTGTCGTCTTCAATGGCACAGAATTCATTTGGATCACATACAGTTACAAAATGTATGCAAAGTCCAAATCTTCCCAGTGCCTGTTAGTTAAAGTCAGATGCATTTCTAGGAAATCCCGCAAGAAAGAAAAAGATTCTGTGAAAAGTATAAGCTTTGGCAGGATGTGGTTGAGAAGGATTTGATGTGATGGACTGCTTGGCTCACAACGATGGGCTACAATGACAGAGGAAATCCCTGGCACAGCAATGGCAAATTTCTGTGTTCATAATTCCCTCAGCCTTAATATGAATTTTGGAAGGCTGATCAGAATTTGTATTTTGTCACTAGTATGTAGGAATAGCCTCAATCTTTGACAGTAGGTAGACAGAATTTAATGATGAAGGCACTTCAAAAAAAAACCAAAACCAAACCAAAACCAAAAGAAAACAAAAAAACCCCAACAAAACCAAAACAAATGAACAAACAAAAAACAAAAACAAAAACAAAAACATACACCACCACCACCACCCTAAAAAAAAAAAAACAAAAAGCCACCAAACCAAAAAACAAACCTTCACTATTTCAGAACTGTGTATTTCCAGAAAAAAACTGTGGGACTTCTTTAAATGTCACTTCCAATAGTTAAGACAGCATTACCATTTATGTTCAACTTGTCACAGCTTTGCACAAATGCTCAAAATGAGAAAAAAAAAAAAAAAGAAAACAAAAAGGAGATGAAAAAGCATTACCAGGGCTTAAAAAGAACAGAGGAAAACAAAAGACAACTCATTCCCAGTGCAATCCAAGCTCCTTTTTGTCAGATTTAAAGAATTTCATCCAATTTCCCCATTAATCAGCTGATAAAGCGGACCCACATTCTGACATGAAGCATAAGATAATGTCAACATTATTTGCAAACTGCTACATTACACTGACAGCCTAATGTTTATTACTGTCAAATTACTGTCATTTTATTAAAAGGACCAAAAGCGCTGGCTTTGCTAAGCACAGCTCTCAGTCCCACTAGACTGGCGAAGCTGCTCCCTCTTCTCCCGTGCTGTTGTCTGTGATGGAGCGCGGAATATCCATTTGTCTGCAGAGACAGCTCTGTGAACGCACGAGCTAACGAACAATGCAGGGAGTTTTAAATACCAGGACACCTTTTTACCTGAATCACCCTGTGGTTTTTGATAGTTTTTTGTTTGTTTGTTTGTTTGTTTGTTTTCCCCCCTAAAGCCTTCGTATGTATTGTCACTGCAGTTTATTCTTCTAATAGCTATTCCCACTGTAGCATTTGTGCTGTTAGGGCCAGATTCTGGTAGCCTTATGCAGTTTGAATGGCTTTCTCTGCTGTGTCAGTTCTGGCACGCGTGAAGTGACATGCTATGTAATTTTAGGAAGGATATCACTGTGCTACCTTCTAGATTTGCATCTACTAATCAAAGAGAATGCAATATTCTCATCACCTACGCTTGTCTAGTACAAAATGAAAACACTTGGTAAGAGATAGCAGATCGGGTTAATTCATTTCATACGCTTACATGCAAATACCCTAAACTTTATTTTGACATTGTTAACAAGGGCATAATGAGAGCTGAAAGTTGGAGACTGCAAAATTCAACCTTAAAATCAGTGACAATTTCCTAGAAATAGTACTGCTAAGAGCTGACACAACGCTTACACAAGGAAAAGGAGGGCATGCACTGTTTCCTGTGGCCTTTTAAACAAGGTTTGAGATCCCTTTATCCAGCTGCAGAAAGAATTGTTGTATTTGCATTTTTTAAGGGGGAAAGGACATATGAGCCTCCTCTGCTGAATGGCAATGGACATTAGTAGCAGGAATGGGATTTCTTGTGCTGCCCTCAATGCATTCATAGCACAGTGGTTTAGCTAACGGTTAATAATTTCTTGCAGTAGAACTCAACATGTCAGATTAACTTAACATGTCTGACCTGTAAAGGTCAGAAGGACTCTTTTTTCTCAACTACATACATAAAAAAAATGAAGAAAAAAAGCATCAGACATAGATCTTCTACTGTGCTCTACTGGTTTGTGCCCACAGAACCACTCCACTTGGCGTGACCCTTGACTCCAGTGTTTGCTTTTACAGTTAGTAATGAGCAAACGGCAATTAGAGTTGGTTCAAATGAGAGTTAGAATGACCATTTAAACTTTTCAGAACAGAGAAAACAAACTCAGGACATACCTCTCAACACATAGGTGAATACACTGCAGAAACACACATTAAATAGCAAGTCCCACAGCAACATACACAATATGACAGGTAGGAACCAGAATAGAAATGAACTGAGGGTTAAAAGCAACTGGCTTTGGTTGTCACTGGAAGATCTGTTAAATATTCCTAGCTAAAATACTCTCACCCCCAATCCAGCTCAGTGTCCAAACCAGGCACCATTCATCTCATTGAGTTTTAGTAGACAATTTCCAGATACGAAAGTGAGGTTTGTGGAATCAACCATTGCAAAACAGAATGAAAAGAAAGTTTATTAGACACCTGCACATAAGAAACTTATGCATCCTTTCACCACTTATTATGGCCCGTTCAACTCTGAATCAGAGGATCTCATATAAAATTTAATGACTTTTAATTAACCTATTTAAATTAACCTATTTAAATGTCTTTGCTTTGTGTGTATTCGTTATTTTTATGTCCACCATTTTGGGAAGCACTCCACCTCATCCTCCAAGCCAGTGACAACCATCTTTTGTCCTGTTCATGAAACACAACCCATCTCAAGTTGTGCCAGGGCAGGTTTAGACTGGGTATTAGGAAAAATTTTTGCACTGAAAGGGTTATTAAGCATTAGAACAGGCTTCCCAGGGAAGTGGTTGAATCATCATCCCTGGAGGTTTTTAAAAGATGGGTAGACATAGTGGTTAGAGATATGGCTTAGTGATGGTTTTTGTCAGAGTTCAGTTGATGGTTGGACTAGATGATCTGAAAGGTCCCTTCCAACCTCGGCAATTCTATGATTCTGTGATTCTGTCTCTCATGTCAGATGCTTATTCCACATTGCGGAGATACTCCCAACACCCTGCTTGCAGAAGTCCTTTCAAAAAGTAAGGCTGCTGTGATGACGGGGCCTATGGAGATTACAGAGCAGGAAAGAGAATCTCATATGCATGCAGAGCCTTTGTGTGAAGAGCTCTTTATTCCGTGAGCTGCATGTACACAAAGACTGATCCCAAGGGTCTGGGAAATTAGCATCCTTATATTTTGAAGGAGAATTATCTAAATTGGCTTAGCTAACGCTGAAAAATAAAAACAGCTCATGACTGGATTTGTCTCTGCAACAGGGAGGAGTAACCTTGCCTACCACACATGGCTACTCTGGAATGAATTATCTGCATCAAGGTCACTTCTTCATTGTCCTCATTCTGTGTTGTCTGAAATTGCCAAGATGGCGCATCTTCCTTCTCGAGAAAATGGATATTTGGTGTTTGGTTATGTTTTGAGGGCTTTTTTTAACATCTCATTTGCATCAGAGATTGCTGGCTTATTATGTAATCTTACTGAAACACTTAGGTCAGATCTTCTTCTGGTGTAAACTGTGGAAGTCAGCTGAAAAAATACAATAGGAATAAACACAAACTCAAATTAAATATAACTCATCCCAAGAACAGGCAAGAGGGGCACATCTGGCAGAATCATAAGGCTGGTTTTTTTTCAATTTCAAATACAAATGACCTCCAGTAGAGTGAAATTTAATTGCAAACATTTAGTCTGATTTAGTAAGCCTGAAAGTCTGTCTCTTCTAGAAGAGCTCACTAAATTATTTTTCCGGGTGGGGGGAGGTTAAAAAAACTAGTCCTCTGCGGGGACATAATAATTTAAGGACACATCCCTACCAATATCCAAACCGTGGGTCTTAAATCTGCAGATGTCTGAAAAAGATTTTAAAGTCAAATAAGGCAGAAGATTAGGAGCTCTTTACTCCCAGGGAATTTCACATGCCTGAAGAACAGCAATTGCTTTGTCTTCTGCTGAAATGCAGCTATCTCTGGGGCAGAGAGAAGCAGCTGTGTAACACCACACAGCGATGCCACACAGGAACTTGGCAGGAATGAAAAAAATCACATGTGAAAGCACAGCGGCATCAGTAACTTTGCTAGACAAACTGTGCGGTCATTACCCATTCAGATTATTGGGACAGAGATGGGAATTATTAGGTTTCCTATACCACAAGGCCTTTAAACAGCCCTGTGTGGCAAAGCCTGAAGCTTGATATTTTATTTGAAGCCTGGCAACCACCACCTTATAGGCCCCTTTGCTCTGATACTGCTGCTGTGAGTGCTGTTCTAGTGTCATCACTGCAGATACATTTTCATTGAGGAGCAACATTTGGTTACAGACGGAGTTTGCTGGTGCTAATAACTTGGGCTGCTTCCAGAAAGAGAAAGAAAAAAAAAAAAAAAGAGGAAAAAAAAAAAACCCAAAAACCAGGAAAGGCAGCAATCTAAATATGAGTCAAAAGCTGTGCAACCCACGGAGTCAACAGGGGCCTGAACTGAGATAATAAATACTTGGCTCTGGATGAACGTTAGAAGGCTTAGCAATATGGTTCACTTGCTCCTCAAAGGGGGAAAACAGGGTGAAAAATTAATGCCATTGCTGAAAATCTAAAAGACAAATAACCACCTTCGCCAGAGGCTTAGGAGGTGGTGGTGGGTTTCCCCATAAAGGAATTTTGGTACACCTGATTAAAGAATCAGTAAATGTAAAAGACATCCAAAGAAGGAATATGTAACAAATCACTGCTATAAACAGGAGGCTGGTGGTCTGTTACTACCTTCCTACATAGGTTTTAAGTCATCAGAGATGCCTGTTTTCATAGGCTTTTCATGACCTGCTTGGATGACAGGAGTATGCCACCCTGCCGCTAACCCACGGGCCTCTTCAGGAGAGCAAGAGGTGACCGTCATATGCAAAATTTAGGCTTAAGTGAAGGATTTAGACACAGCTAAACAGACGCTTTTGAGTCCCACTGGAGGCCTGATCCAACACAATCACCACCATCTGTAACAATATGGGAGTCAGACCTGCTCCTCTCATCCATTCCATACGGACCCAAGGTCTGGCAGCCCTACATACTCAGGCTTTCCAACCAGCCATCTTGGGTTTTGCGTGCCAAGTAATGCTTAGATATCTTAATCAGACATTGGTACATGAGAGAGGAGCAGGGCACCTGTCCAAACCAACCTCACCCAGAGGTCAATACTCCTTACATGATTTTTTTTTCCAGTTTATTTAATCCCCAGAATATTATTGCAGCAAAGCGTTATGTATGACCATAGCAGCACCGTAACAACACAGAACTGATCCTGGAGCACAGCACGCTGGTAACTGAAAAGTATTCATGATCAGAAATAATTTCAGACAGTTATTGTAGAGGACTGAGACATAGTACGTGACCTCTTAAGCAGGGAACTCGCAGGCCCAGCAGAAGACAGTTACGCCAAACACTGTGGGACTTCGGCTCCTGACGCTTTGTGCCATGTTGGAAATGGAGAGATATGTAGGTTATAAAATGAAAAATCACTAAAAAAGTGATAACAAAAGATTGAGGCTACTATAAATATGCTTAAGATGATGACACAGGGCGTCCATGCCCTGATGTTGGCAGTGGGGCTGCCGGGCGGCCTGTGTGTGGCGCGGCTGGGGCTGCCCCGTGCCGGACACAGCTGGTCCCAGCCGGCTCCAAGGGCCCCAGCGCAGGACACAGCTGAGCCCCTCAGCCAAGCTGGGGGTGCCGGGGGGAAAAGAGGTTTGGGAAAGGGCCGAAGGCGGCCCAGGCAGAGGAGGAGGAAGGCAAGGAGGGAGCAGCAGCAGAGGGAGGCCCAGGGCGGAGGAGGAGGAGGGCAGGAGGTGCTGCAGGCCCGGAGCAGGGATCCCCTGCAGCCCTGGAGAGACCCCGCTGGAGCAGAGACCCCCCCTGCAGCCCGGGGAGGGCCCCAGGCCACAGCGGGGGGATCTTTCCTGCAGGAGCTGCGGCCGTGGAGAGCCCAGGCGGGAGCAGGTTGTCCCTGAAGGACTGCAGCCCGGGGCAGGGCCCGCGCTGGAGCAGGGAGAGGGGTGAGGAGGGAGGAGCGGCCCAGAGGGGCTGGCATGGACAGACCCACATCCCCATCCCCAGCCCTGCGCCCCCCGGGGTGGGGAGAGGGGCCGGGATGGGAGGGGGGAAGGTGGAAAAGGGAGTGGAGCAAAGGTGTTTTCATTTGCCTTTTTTTCTCACCCGTGGATCTAATTTAATTGGCTATAAACTAAATTTGTTTTCCCCAAGTTGAGCCTTTTCTGCTTGTGACGATAATTGATGAATGATTGTACTGGGTTTATGTGGCAAGGTTTTGGTAGTGGAGGGAAGGCTGTAGGGGTGGCTTCAGGGAGAAGGTGCTAGAAGTTGCACCCCCCAAGTCAGAAAGAGACAATGTTGGCCAGGTCCAAGATGGACCCACTGCTGCACAAAGCTGAGTCCATCAATGATGGTGGTAGCACTTCTGTGATAACATGTTTAAGAAAAGGAAAAAAAAAAAAAACACCACTACTGCACAGCAGCCGGGAGAGGAGAGTAAGAAAATTAGAAAGAAACAGCCCTGCAGACACCAAGGTCACTGAAGAAGGAGGGGGAGGAGGTGCTCCAGGTACCAAAGCAGAGATTCCCCTGCAGCCCTGGTGAAGACCATGGTTGCTCCCCTGCAGTCCACTGAGGTCCACAGCGGAGCAGATCTCCACTCTGCAGCCTGTGGAGGACCCCATGACAGAGCAGGTACATGTTCACAGGGTCACAGCTTCCTTCAGAGAAGAACTGTCTCCCATGGGAGGGACCCCACACTAGAGCAGAGGAAGAGTGTGAAGAGTCCTTCCGTTGAGGAGGAAGGAGTGGCAGAGATAATGTGTGATGAACTGACCACAACCCCCATTCCCCATCCCCCTGCCCAGCTCAGGGAAGCAGGTAGAGAAAAACAGGAGTGAAGATGAGTGCGAAGAAGGGAGTGGTGGGGAGGAAGGTGTTTTTGGATTTGTTCTTGTTTCTCATTATCCTACTGTGATTTTGATCAGCAATAAATTAAATTAATTTCCTCTAGTTGAGTCTGTTTTGCCCATGATGGTAATTGCTGAGTCACCTCCCTGTCTTCATCTCAACCCATGAGCCTTTCATCATATTTTCCTCCCCTGTCCAGTTGAAGAGGGGGAGTGATAGAGCATCTTTGGTGGGCACCTGGTGGCCTGTCAAGGTCAACCCACCACAGTGACCTCCCAGTCTTTATCTTGATCCATGAACTTAAGAGATCTGCTTTTTTGGATAAATGTAGCATCCCTGATTTGCAAATATTACCCTAATGGCAAAATTTTGAACTCCATTTGCTTCAAGACTGGTGACTTGTACTTGGGCAAGTAGCTGTCTAAATCAAAGCTGTGAATCTTTTAAGGCTTGCTCCATCCTAATCAAACTATAATATCTTATGGCCAGGTACTTAAAATTCTGACTATTGATCTTTTGAAAGATACAGATGGATCAGGAGGCCCATCCTAAAATATAGCTGAGGCTTTTTATATTTTAAAGCCTCTTACGCAGAGCTAATAGGAACAATACATTCACAGACACATGAACTAATGCAGTGTTGTGTTCTGCCCACTAGACGTGAAATGCTGCAGGTGCTCAAAAGAAAGTAAACAATAAATTGCAGTTTGCTAGGGTTTTTGTGGTTGGGTTTTTGGTTTTTTTTTTTTTTTTTTTTTTTTTTTTTTTTTTTTTTTTTTTAATACTAAGAAACTCTTTGAAAAATAAATGCCTGCATATAATTGAAAATGTTGCCTGCTCTCTAGATGTACCTGTAGCAGAACAAAAGATCTGCAGGGATGATTAATAAGTAGCGCTGTTTCTCAAGCACTATCTGATTAACAGCATTCCCATTTACACAACCCTCCACTTGAATTAGCCGAACAGGGTATCGTCAGTGAATTACAATAACGAGTCTGGTGGTGGAGTAGCATAAGGAAGTCAACTCTTTCCTGCTAAGATATGCTGATCATTGGGAACTTATTTATAATCAGCTCACTTACAGTCTGTGTTTGCACAAGAGAACAGACAGAGGAGGGAGCAGAGACTTCATCTTTATTGTGTTTATTCATTACTAAATTAATTCTATTACTATATTAACAACTGCAATTATTTCAAAAGCCATTCATGTGGGTCAGCGAGGAGGTGCTGGCCAACCTCAGGCAACCAAATGAGGCTCCTAGCATAGGAGAGGAGTGCTCTCATGTTCCTCAGGCTAGCCAAATCGTACCTGGCACACCTCTCTCTCTCTTTCTTCAATGGCTTTCTATCACAGCTGTCTACAAAGGAACCTAGAAAACTACAGTCCAGACTTAAGATCACGTCGTGTGGGTCCATTATACCTGAAACATGTAAGCTTCGATATACAGTGGAGGGATTTACACTCCCTGATGCTGTAGGTGCCTTTGAAAAGCCTGAAGATGCTTACAGCATCCTTCAAGACTGCACTGAACAAAACTGTTGTAATGGTCCCAAGGCCTGTTGGCTGAGGGAGAAAAAATGATGTGTAAACATCTTACTTTTATCACGACTGACTTGAGAAGAATAAGTAACAACAAGAAAGCATGTAGCATATTTTTAACCTCCTTTTCATGCATTTTTACAGAAGGGAAAGGAGGAAGGACCTCTACAGTTTCAGGTTCCTCTCAACTACCTTCAGTGCTGGGTAAATGCTGAGTAACTAGTCCAGTGTACTAGGTAATTAAGAACACAGGAAGATTTGGGGGAAGACTCATCCCTCCTCCCCCTCCCCCGACATATATAAAATTAAATTTAAAGAAAAATAATGATGTTCTTGATGCCTGGATGTCATGTCCACCATCAAGAATGAGGATCAGGGAACTACAGTCTGTCTGGCCTAACCTTGGCCTCCGAGAAGGTTATGGAGCAAATCCACCCAGAAGCACAGTTCCATGCATGTGAAAGACAAGATGATAACAAGGAACAGCCAACAAGAAGATAACAAGGAGCAGCCAACATGAATTTACCAAGGACAAATCATGCCTGACCAACCTGATTGCCTTCTGTGGTGACTGGCTTGGTAGATATGGCGAAAGACATCAATGTCATGTACTTTGACAAGCGTGGCAAACGTGCAGTCAGTCTGGATATAGAAAGAGTGGTTGGATGGACTCCACGATGACTGAAAAACGAGGCTGCATTGAAAAAAATAACTGGACTCCAAGGGTAGTGGTCACCGGATTGAAGATTTGGTGGCAGCCAGTTCCTCACAGCGTGCCTCAGGGATTTATACTGGAGCGAATACTGGACAATAGGATGGAGTGCCCCATATGTACAGCTGTAGAAACCAGTTAGGGGGTAGGGAGGGAGGGGGTTGGGGACACAGTTAATACATTGCAGGACAGGTCTTCTATTCAGGTAGACCTCCGTCACAGTGACATTACTGTGTTACAGAATCACAGAATGGCTCAGGTCATCTTATCTACCCCTCCTGCTCAAGCAGGGCCACCCAGAGCAGGTTGCCCGGGACTATGTTAATACAAAGAGCTACAGTTTGAGAGTTCTATGTCAGTGTCCTGCTATTCTGGTTTCTACTTTTTCGTTGTTGTTTTCTCCCCTAATTGTTTTTCTCATGTCTTTTGAGTGGCCGTGCCAGCAACACCAGGCATGTCCTTAGAGAATGTCATGCTTTAAAAATATACATCTTCAAAAAAAAAAAAAAAAAAAAAAAAAAAAAAATTTGAAATAATTTATTTTAAAATGAAATAGTAACTCTGTTCCCAAGACCTGTTTTCCTGCAAACCAAAGTTTTTCTGAGAAAAATCCAGTTTCTGAGGAAGAGCAAAATTATACAAGTTCAATAGAAATAGAAAGTCTTATTGGAAGAATAGTATCCCCTGAAAAAATGCACCAATGGTAAATTTCAGGCTTATTTTGGCTCTCCTGTGTAGTGCAAAATGATCTACATGCATCACCTCTTCCTTAACACAACAGCATTTGAAAGTTAGCGAATTCTTTAAATGTTTAGAAACATGGAAGTAGTAAGTCTTAGATTTCCATTAGCAGAAGTGCTGTATATTTTCTGTTTCCTAGTTAAAAGATTTCCTGCACACATTCCCAAGGAGAGCTAATCTTACTTATACGGCTCTGGATAACTGGATAAGTACACTGAAGATTTTTATTTTCCTTCTGTGTAGCATCTAACGGTTATTAGTGGGGGATGGATACTGTTTCAGACACCAGGCTGAAATAGGAAATCTTTTACTTCCTATTATTCTAAGTTTTTATGCATAGAAATTCTACTCTTTAGACTTTTCTTCAGCCAATCCCATTTAAACCTTTCCTTTAAGCAGCAACATTTCTAGCATAACCATAAATTCCCTTTTTGTACAAGTCCTCTCAGCCAATATTCTAGTTAATCCTGAGATTTAAGATGCTTACAAAGAAAGAAAACCATGTAGCCATGTTTAACAGAGGGCTCTGGAAACAAACACCGAGTATGAAAATGTCCTGATAAATACGCTAAGGCGGCTATGTCACAGAAACATTTGGAGCAGAAGCCATCAACAGACAGTCTGCTGTTTGTGCTTACAACAAGCAGAGCATAAAATTTTTGCTGAAGGAAGGACGGAGAGGACAGACAGCAGGTAACAAACATGGTTACAGACGCATCCTCTCACCTACTCCTACCTATTTGGAATAGTCCCCTCTATTCTGTGTAGCAAACCACATCTTCTACCCACATTGCTACGAGAGCTGTCTTCAGTGATTTTCTCCAAGTATCTATTTATGTTCAGACCCCATCAATTGCTACTGTTTTCAAGGTATCAGCAAAGCTGGATTTGGAACAGAAATATGAGTGGGAGTCACCATGCTTCACTTCAGACATCTAAAGTTTAAAACATCCAAGTACTGCATCCAGCTTTGGAGTCCTCAGCACAAGAAGGACGTGGGTCTGTTGGATCCATGGGTTGCATGGGCCTGTGTAAACCTCATGAAGTTCAACAAGGTCAAGTGCAAGGTCGTACACTTGGGTCGGGACAATCCTCATTATCAATACAGGCTGGGGGATGACACGATAGAGAGCAGCCCTGCGGAAAAGGACTTGGGGGTACTGTTGGATGAAAAGCTGGACATGAGCCGACAATGTGTGCTTGCAGCACAGAAGGCCAATTGCATTCTGGGCTGCATCAAAAGAACCGTGGCCAGCAGATCCAGAGAGGTGATTCTACCCCTCTACTCTGCTCTCGTGAGACCCCACCTGGAGTACTGTGTCCAGCTCTGGAGCCCTCAGCACAAGAAGGACATGGACCTGTTGGAGCGGGGCCAATGGAGGGCCACGAAGATCATCAGAGGGCTGGAGCGCCTCTCCTATGAGGACAGGCTGAGACAGCTGGGGTTGTTCAGCCTGGAGAAGAGAAGGCTCCGGGGAGACCTTATAGCGGCCTTCCAGTACCTGAAGGGGGCCTACAAGAAAGCTGGTGAGGGGCTGTTTGCAAGGGCATGTAGCGATAGGACGAGGGGCAATGGTTTTAAACTAGAGCAGGGCAGGTTTAGATTAGACATTAGGAAGAAGTTCTTTACAATGAGGGTGGTGAGACATTGGCCCAGGTTGCCCAGAGAGGTGGTGGAGGCCCCATCCCTGGAGACATTCAAGGCCAGGCTTGATGAGGCTCTGAGCAACCTGATCTAGTTGAAGATGTCCCTGCTTATGGCAGGGGGGTTGACTAGATGACCTGTAAGGGTCCCCTCCAACCCAACACGTTCTATGATTCTATGATAATGTACTTCTGTCTCAAAAAGATGAGTTATCCTTTGGGCTCATTTCTCTTGGTTGGCTATAAGGGGAGCCCGAGCAAACAGTCAGGAGTTTGTCATCTCCGTTTTAGATACATAAATCAGAACGGAAAAATCCAGCCTGTTTCTTTTCTGTAACAACA
Organism: Alca torda; assembly: GCA_008658365.1. Lineage (NCBI taxonomy): Eukaryota > Metazoa > Chordata > Aves > Charadriiformes > Alcidae > Alca > Alca torda. The sequence continues at coordinate 157,385,200 of CM018077.1, read as the reverse complement.
TTTAGGGACTTAACTTGATAAGTAGATGCTGTTTTTCAAAAAGCATAATTTGCAAGTTAACCACAGCAATATACAGGATTTCTAAATGTTGCTTGCATGAGGAACATGAATTGTGTTGGTATGTTAGTATCAGTAAATATCCATTTACCATCACTTTCACTGTTTGTAAAGCTGTAAGACATATAATAAATATATAATACATATACAGAAAAGAAGAATTTATCCTTGTTAATAAGGATGTATTTTGATCATCTTAACCTGCACAGATTACTCTATTAGCCTGCAAATCAGGGAAAAAAAAAACCCACTTTCTTGTGATGGTTAGAATTATTATACAACAATCATGGATCCACGACTTTTAAGTTCAGACATCGTTACAGATCATTCAATCCAGGCTGCTATGTAGGAGAGCCCACAGAAGCCCATTCTTCTGTGCGTAGCATGCTGCTGTGGTTAATCACTCTCATTTGAACCCAATTTCTCATTTAAAACTGCAGGGCTTTTACACTCAGCGTTAGCTCTTACTTTTTTTCACTACCAGATTAGAGTCATTTAGTACTTGTTATTTTCTCCCTGTGCAAGCAATTATAAACGATAATCAAGCTTTTTAAGTCTCTCACAGTAAGATATTGTCTTCCGTCCTTTGAAATCTTCTTCTGAAAAGCCCTTACCAAATATGTTAAATTATGCACACATGCAGATAAATATTATTCAGGAGTACACAAAGTGACCTTTCAAAGGGGTATTGACTGTGGCATTTACAAAAATTATCTGCTTATACCTTTGAAGGATATCACCAAAAACTAATGAAGTTATTCCTACCACGTGAGGGATTCCAATGCCAGACTAGCTAGATATAGGTGGGGAAAAAAAATGGTAGTTATCATAGATCATGCCTGCAACCCATGTTTCTCTTACCCCTCTGACCTAGGATGCATCACTTCAACTTCCTCACATCAAATATGTCTAAATCAACAGTGAACTCCAGGGAATAATTCTTGGAATATTCTGTGCCAAAAAAAGACATTTAAAAGATCAGCAGCTATTGCCTGGCTTCCCAAGCTAGCTCTGGGAAGATATGCTCTGGAATATGAAGGTTTTTCCCTTCCATTCTAGAATCTGAAATCCAAAATGGCTTTTAGTATTTAAATTGCTTTTTAACAACCTATCTTCCCCACCCCTATCCCTTTTCCTGTTGTATATGTTTTTATGATTTTTTCCAATTTCATTTCCTCAAATCTGTAATAAGCATGATAAAAAAGTACATGCAACTCATGAGCACCACCGTAAAACACAGCACAGAACTTTACCACGATCCCTCGTGCATTTATCCCGCTGTTCTTTCAAGAGGAGTAACTGCCCGAGGATCATCTCTGCTTTCTTCACCTATGCTTCCTTAATTCTGTCAGTCTTAGAGGGTCTCTATTTCTGATGAAACAATAATACAGTCTTCAAGTGAATAATGAAAAGAACACATATGCTTGTCTTATTAATATGCTGTGTGAGAATATTTTGGAATATTTTAAGTATCTAAGCGAATTTTCTATTCAAACCATTTCAAGTCAGAGCCTCAAGTGCTGTGAAAAAGTGAAACTTATACCAAACAGAATAAGGTTAATTTTCAGATGTGGATAATTCTGATCATCATTAGTAGATGATTTCCAATATGCACGTAGGCAGCATTCACCATAGTTTATACTTAGTCTTCTCATTTGCTTTCAAGCCTGTAATTAACTATCCTGAAAGGTCTACGGAATTTTTAAAACAGTAAGTACTTATATTGATATGAACATTGCAGAATGATTTAGTAAAAGCCCAAAGTGCTTGAATGTATGTTCAGCAGTGAAATTCCATAGCAGTCCTACTATCTGTAGGAAGAGCATCTTCACCCATGGGTTTTTGAACTGATAATTATATTAACAGAAGAATGAACTTATGAGACAACTGTATTTGCCTTCCTTTTTTTAATATATCCGTAATAAGAATAGTGAATTCTGTGAGATGGGGTCTGCATATTTTCCCTAGGTAAGAAACAGTGACCTCCAAATTAAGAAACCCCAAGTCTTAATAGAAGAGAGAAGAAACAAGGAAATTTATCAAATGAACCAAAAGCGAGTGTTTCATCTTTGGAACAGGTTGCCCAGAGAAGCTGTGGATGCCCCATCCCTGGAAGTGTTCAGGGCCAGGCTGGATGGGGCTTTGAGCAGCCTGGTCTAGTGGGAGGTGTCCCTGCCCAGGGCAGGGGGTTGGAACTAGATGATCTTTAAGGTCCCTTCCAACACAAACCATTCCGTGATTCTATGATCCTCATGAGATGTTTAGGGCATCAGGATGTTTTACAAACAGATCAACAGCAATAGCACAAGTTGTCACTTACTCTTTTGCCACAGCAGACAATGAACTATTGAGTTCAGAGTTGGCTGCTTGAGTCAGCATTTGGAGCCATTCACTGTGTTTTGCATAAAAGGGAGGAAAAAAAAAAAGTCTATGAATGTCAGTAAAAAAAAAAACAACCCAAAACAACAACTTCCCTTTATCTTCATAAAGGGGCCAGTATTTCACTCCGGGTGAAAACTTTCTTTCTTGATTCTGAATTTCAGCAAGAATATAAAGATAAGCTTATTTTAGCTATTTTATACCAAATGGTTCTAGCCATATAGAACTGGTTAAGGGTTCAGCTTTGCAAAACCAGAAACTCAACTCCAAGGACTGATTTATGTTTGATTTCTCTCAGGGTAGTAAGAGCAGAACATTCTTTCGTCAGGAGTTTTAGCTCAGTAGCTTCCTGTCTTGAAAGAGCATGAGTTATTTTGATAACTGGATATAAAGATTCCTGTGAAATTTTGTCATAAACTTTTATTAAATCTAAATTATTTTAATTTCATAATTTTCAAGCACATCTTTGACTGAAAAGGGGAAGTCTCCATTAAGCCTGTTCCCTAATTTGCTATTTTTAAGAACGCAGAGATTTCATATTTTCTTAATACTTTCCCAGTGAGGAACCTAAAAAAGAACGACACAGCAAAGCAGCTTTATTTCTGCCCTCGGCTACAGTTTCTAAGCATTTTTAGAATCCGAGTTTGCCAGAGATGTTCTCTTGCCTTGCAGCCGTAGAGGAAACCTGCCTGAAGACAAGGGTCAATGCGCCGCAAACTCATTGAAGTATCTGAGACTGCACAAACATTTATCATCTTAGCAATATGTGCTTTAAACACTAAATACTTTCAATAATTTCCATTACCAAAGGGGTTTTTCTCCCCATTAAACAAATGCAGCTGCCTTGGACAAAATTGCTGAGCTTGTGAAAATGATTTTCAGCCCTTTCATCCAATTAATCTTTTTCATAAAGTCAAAAATATTCTGATTCTTGGTGTGCGTTTGCTGGGCTGCAGCAGTACTGAGGATCTGGGACACTGGTAACCTGGAAATTCTACTTCATGGTCGGGCCTTTCAGCACACAATTGTGAGCCTGCTACAAAAATCCAACTATAATGCTAAATTAGCACAATAACCAGCAAAGGTCTGTGTGGAGAAATGGAAGCAAAAACCACTCAAGGGCACACTTGATTCTATTTATCAGCAATCATTATATAGATATATTAACTTTGCATTTTGATCTTTAAATTATTTTCAGTTCCTTTGGCCAGAAGGGCAAGTTCCAACTTGAGAAGAATGCTCTGCAACATCATTGAGAAAGACGTAGGACCTCAATTCTTGTTTGAATACATGCTGTCACAGAATATTATTTCATACATTTAGTATGTACGTAAGTGTGTGGAGATCCCTACAGTAAGAGAAACACTATTGGAAAGACTGTGCTGCAGGCTGGACGATGCATTTGAAGCAGCAGGCTCATGTCCGTGGTTAAAAGCTTAAATAAGGTGACGTTACGTAGAACTGTATCACGGAGCAGAGCATCAGGACCGTCTCCAAGTGCAGGTTAAAGTCATCAACAACAGCACGGGCAGGATGCAGGTATACACCCGGTCTCTTGAAGTGAACGCCAGAACTATCCCCATGATACCCAGATTTCACTCAAAACACAATCACAAGAAATACATCAATCTCTACTTAGTAATAATAAAAACCAGCATAAATGAAGTCCACCACAGAAACAGTCTGTCCTTGAATTTTTAGCGAGATCAACCAAAGTACTTGCAAGACAGAGAGCTGGATAGACTGCAGCCAGCCCACTTCGGACCCTAACGGTTCCTGTGTTGGGCCACTCAGCAATCAGACAAGATCTCAGAAGAAATACCAGATTTGCGAGATAGCTTTGATAGCCGCATACTAAAGTAAATCATATTAGCAAAATATTTTAGTATTGACATTAAGAAGCTCTGTTGTTCCTCACTCCGGAGTGGAAGGCTTGATACGTCACTCATTGAAAAGCTCACAGCACTCGTCAAATGAGAGTGTGTTGGCAATCCTGTTGTCCGGCCCGAATTACAGCAAGTGAAATTGCATTCTGCTTATCTAAATTCCCCCCACAGGACCTATATACAATTTTTATACTTGTCTAGCATTTCAAATGTTAGGTGCTGTTCCACACCAGAGGTTCCTGCCTGTCAGTCTGAAGGGAATCACTATTATACATCTCTTGCGTTTACTCAAAGGTTTTCGGATTTTGCTTTTACTAATTTAAATAATTACTATTGCTTGCTGTGGAAAACATTACAGAAAAGCAGTTGTAGCCCAGTGAGAGATGATGGCAGGGGAAAAAAAAAAAAAAATCTTTCCAGATTCTGAGGCCATTAACTGATAAAATCAACCTTAAATATTTGAAGGTTAAAAATACAGACTTTTTTTTAACTGTCAAAGTTTTTTCATCTATTCAAAATGATATCTTACTTAAGACACTTTGGTCAGTACCAGGTTTAATAGAAAAACCTTAATTTTCTCCACATCCCCATAAATTTTAAAGCCATTCTTCAATAGTCAGTATATGATATTAGAAGTTATGAATACACGTTGAAGAGCAGGCATTTGGTGTGAAGCTGCTAAGTGATACTGCTGAGTTTCAAAATAAAATAAGCGAGACACCCAAATTATGCTTTTCTTGGGATGAATTTGAGATTCGGTGAAGAAAAATGCATCAGATGGAAACATAACTGGGGAACGGGACACTCATCTTTGCAAGTAGTATTTAGGAAAAAGACGACAAGAAATTAAACTCTCAGAATTTTATTTCTGTTACAAATTATCACAATCACAATTAATATAAAACAGAGAAAGCACTGAGGAAACTTGACTGTTAGGTACAAGATCTATCAAGGTGTAAAAGCCTCATCCAAGACTACTACTAGAAAACCTGTGACTGTATATTAGAGAAAACATTTCTATGCATCAAACACCAAGTGAAAGAGAATAAGCAGCAGAGTATAACTGACGGGGATTAAAACACCTTCGTGTTATACAAGTTTCTGAAGGAAAATGGAAGTTGGAGCATCATTTCTACCCAAGAGTCTTGTTTTGAGTAGAACTCGTTTATAATTAGCTATGAAGAAAAGCTTCAGCATAAAACACCAATCTTCATTTTAACTTATCCATGTCAGTTCATACATTAGACAAGCTATTTCCAAAAGCATTTAAATTCTAGTCATGAGACTTGAGGCGCTCTCTTACACTTGCTGCGTAAGGCTAAAAAGAAAGACTAAAGGGACATGAGGTTGCATTATTGCTTTGTAGCAGGAACTTAGATGAGAATTCTTTATTGAGCTCCAAATAAAACATTGCTGCATCACTAAACAATTAAGAGTTTAAATATACCATTATTTTAAAAAGTGTATAACCTTATACACTTTAAGGCTTTAATATAAGAAATACAGAACAGGGTTTTCGTACTCCGCAGCCTGTCTCGTTGTCTAGGCACACGGGTAAGTACAATGCTCTAAGCAGTCCGTAATTAACATGGCAGAAGTTCCTGAAAAAGAGCAAAATATGATTTATTTGTATACATCCTGACACTAGCAACTATGAATTCTCTGAAGACTATCAGATTACAAGCAGTGGGATCAGGCAATTACACATATAATAAATGTATGTAGATTTATGGAAACCATTGCAGAAACTGCTATCATAGAAATTCAGTGCAAACGTGATGAAAGGGTTCAATAAAGGCAAATTAATGATGTGGTTAGTTATTACCATTACTTGTTTGACAAGTAACACAGAAGTTGACCAGTGTTAGAACACAAAATCCTACCAGAAGGGATGAACGCTCCTAGGTTGGTTTGTCCCAATAAAAGAAAGGCTGCCTACTACATTGTTGCTTGGGTTTTTCTTTTAAATTTAGGTATCTTTTTAGATTATTTTTCCCTCTTTTCAAAACCTAAAGGATTTCTTTCCACAGATTACTCCAAAGGAAAAAAAAAAAAACACAAACACAAAACACCGCAAAACTGCAATAGCAGAACACAATGCTAGTGCATGTTATTTCAGGAACTGTCAAGAGAAGTTTTGTACTGCAAATACATAGTTTCTAAGAATATCTAATACCAGCTGTTTGAACTGATGCAGCTTATTGTGCACACATGTATTGGACACGAGAATTGATACACATTTTTAAGAGGTACAAAACCACATTTTCGTAGGAGACATATTGATTTGGAGCATTGGAAGAAGAAATCATAGAATGGTTCGGGTTGGAAGGGACCTTCAAGATCATCTTGTTCCAACCCCCCTGCCATGGGCAGGGACACCTCCCACTAGACCAGGCTGCTCAAAGCCCCATCCAGCCTGGCCTTGAACACTTCCAGGGATGGGGCATCCACAACTTCCCTGGACAACCTGTTCCAGTGCCTCACCACCCTCACAGTAAAGAACTTCTTCCTACTATCGAGTCTAAATCTCCCCTCTTTCAATTTAAAACCGTTACCCCTTGTCCTACCACTATGCTCCCTAATAAAGATTCCCTCTCCACCTTTCCTGTAGGCCCTCTGGAAGCAGGGTTGGAGTACTGGAAGGCTGACTTAATGGATTTAAAATTCATACCACTATCATGCAAAATGAGCAGACTCTTTTCTTAGATGTGTCAAATCTTGATCTTGCAACTCATTAAAAGAACAAAACTGGACTAAAATGGTTAATTTTTCCTGTCAAGGTGGGACTCAGCTACTTAACTGGAGCACCGCACAGCCACAGACTACTCCATCATCCATCAGAGGGACATCTGGTCCGTGACCAAAGCAATCAATGGCTGGGCTCTTAGGAGGGGAATTTTATTTTAATTCACTCATGTGACCTGTAACATCCAGTCACATGACACTGTCACACAACGGTGCACCCAAACAGCCTCTGCATGATTTGACAAGGACCCACTTTCCCCCCAAAAAAGGGAACTTGGAACAATTTAAATGTTTATAGGACTTCAGGGCAGAGTAGCAGAAAAGTAGCACAAATGCATACTGACACATTCATCCTCCATATAGGAGGCATTAAGCAAAGACAGCACAAAAAAAAAAAAAAAAGGAGTTGGATAAATATTACAGAAGGTTGAATTCACTTCTGATTCACTGATTCATCTACTTGTCGTCTCCGCTACTAGATATTTTAGTTTCAACCCATCAAAGTTTCTTCATATATGATTAATATGAAACTTCATATTGAAAACTTGTTATGACTTGTGTACTCACCATATTATGTGACTTAAAATTCAGCCAATTCAATTATAAATATTTTCAAAGATATTTATATACTCAGTTTTGCCATAGCAGTTCTAGCAGCTGGTATGCAATGTTTGCCATCTGAGCCCCAGAGGGCATAAATCATCTTCAAGCTCTCCTAACCTTAAAAGGGTCCTTTCCTTTAAATCTTTAGAATACTCACAAAATGGCTTTAGAACAATTTTGAATGTACAAAAAGTTTCTCTAGCCTGTGACAGCAGTCTCTTAAATTTATTGTCGAATACAGAGGCTGTGCAATGTATGCAATATTTCAAAGTATGGAGTTCTATTCATCTAAGTTATGCCAAATAAAGGCACTGAGATCATGGGCTTGGCAGGAAGAATTACCATTCCAAGCAGGAAATACAGAAAAAAATCTGTTCTATTTAAAATATACAAAATCTCAGCATAAAAAGTTAAATTATTTCTTACTTTATCTATTGAATTCACCAGAAACAGTAGAGCCAGCTATTCTTCAGCTAATGTTTCTCAATGGACTTGTCCTCCTTTATTTGTGCCAAAAAATTAGTGTGCTCCTCGTGCAGAAACGGTTGTCTTAGAAAAATCATTCTACAAAATGCTTTCTTCAGCTTTGGAAAACCATTTTAGATGTGTTTCCTGACCAGATTAGAGTTTTAAGTTCCCATTCGGGCACCACTAGCATAGTTACATTCATTTTCTGTCACCTTTGTCTGCCCAATGAAATACTCAATTGGTTGAAATGTTGTCAAAGCAACATCTACCTTTCAATAACCAAACAGCCAGAGGAGAGTGTCCACACACCGGGACAGTTTAACGTCCCATTTAATGATAGTTTAAAACTATGATTTTTTCCCTCCAGAACTCAACGTAGCCAATGATTTTTACTGGCCTCCAGCTCAGTACCTGTAATCATGATGTAAATTAAAGCCTTGTGTATAAGGAATTAAGGACCCAATCAAAAGCTCCATTATTTCTCTAGTAATTCCACAGATGAGTCAAGATACCTACCAAAGCATCAGGAGATTAAGGTTTTTGTTCTCTTGGCTGTCCAAGGTGGTGGGTTTCCTGAGAAAAAAAAAAAAATGATATTTTTACTAAGTTTCAAAGACTTTCAAATAAAAACTATAGAAAACAATATAAATCAAACTATAATTCATAGAAACTTAATGATTAACAAAAAGCTTTAGATAACATCTGTAATGTTTAAGTTACTGGAATTTATGGAAAAATAATATATTACAAACTATTGGTTATGAGGTTTTACAGTTGTTTAATAGGGAATAGTTTGTCCAAATTTAACTAGCTAAGCTAAGGCTTTTTAGATTACTAACACAAATTAAACGTTTTAAAATGAGAATTTAGGTGTCCTTAAAGTCTTTCCTACATTCTAAAAGGAAACTTTCTAAGTTGTAGACTCCCTGTTTTTATTGGTTATATTAAGATAAATTAAGTGAGATTAAAATCTTATTTGATTTATTTACCTTTGCAAATGAAGACCGTTTTAAGGGTTACACATCCTCTGCCTCTGACGAAAGCGACCTCAATTAGTCAAGTCAGAAAGTCTTTAAAAGCTTTGTGTTTATTGCTTCCAGCACGGAGCGAGGTGGTCATTAACGTACCAAAATTCTCATAAAAATTCCAAAGTTGCACTAGTGAAAAAATGCTCAACAAGATGAAAACTAGTCACATCTTTTTCAGAAAATTCATTAGCTATTTTAAACCATTTTTAACAAAAATATTTTGATTTAATGTGGCACTCAAGCATATCCATACCATTTGGATACTTTAAACAGCATTTATATCTACTGTGAGTATAAATATACATTTAGGTTTATACCATTTTTTTTAAAGAAGTCGCGCAATGTTTAATATGAGCCTTTTATGCTGATCACTGTTAAACGTATTTCTCCCTGTTTACTACTATTTATGAAGTTTTATTATAAGATAAAGCATAAAATTAATCTCACACACACTGATTTTTCTTTCAAAAGTTTATTTAGTATCAAGCAAGGGTAAAACTTTGCTTAACACTACAGAACATTTCAAGACTTGAGTTACAAAATACCACATTATTTGCATTTGTAATTTGCTTCCCTTTTTACGCACGTTTGCAAAGAGAAAAACTAGCAAATGGCTGAAAATAAAAACTAAAAACTAAATTGTTGAAAACCTTTAAAATAAAAGGTTACGCTTATGTTAAAAGAATGGACTAACATATTTAGTAAACCTATTTTTTGTTTAACACTAGTTAATCAAAGGTTATTTTTTTGATCACCTATTTTTTCAAATACAGTTTGGAAATAACAAAGTTCCTTGTTTTACATATCTTGCTGTGCCGGTTGTTCTATCAACAACATATTTTAAGTTCAGTCCATCCATTCAGATTTTTTGAGCGCTTTGATTTAATAAAAAGGGATTGTTCATAGAAAAAATTACTTTGAACAGTATACAGGACTGGTGGAGATTGGATATTTCACAACATCAGACAGTACAATCAGTATCTGGCATATGGCTGGTCTCTGTAGACTCCTTTTGTTGTCCTTGCAGAAGGTGCCTTGTGTCTTGAGTTGGTCCATTCTTCTTGCCCTACAAGAAGGGAAAATATAGTTAGACCCCTTCCCGTGTTCTCAGACGCGGTACTTAGTTTTTTTCCTTATTTAATTGTGAATTAGATGGCTTCAGAAAATAAAATATTGCTAAGGCGTACAAAGTGAAGTCTAACACTTGAATAACAAAAATCTGGGTACAACCCATCTGTGACTTATGACCCCACAATGCTTTTTCAGCACGGAACAGTAAGGAGCGTGACAAGTTAATGGCAAAAAATATTTAGGGCTCTGGCATTCAGCTGGACCTGCTTGTTGCAAATACACAGAAGTGCCAGCTATCGTAGCAGACCTACAAATAACTACGCTAGGATGAAATGAATGGAGGATATGAATTATGTAGAAGCAAATAAGCTACCCTCAGAAATACGTTTCTTTGCATCAGTACTAATTTAGGCTTAATTCAAATATACAATCCAACAGTGAAAAGCCTCAAGTCTCACTACAAACACCTGCGGCTTCTAATAATCCAGGGGCAATATTCGACTTCACTGTAAACATACACCTCCTCTAAAACACAAGAAGTAGGAAGGCAGGTTATATAAAAAAAAAAAATAAATCAAAAGGGCAAGGGAGATTGCTTGTTTGAATTTTGTCAACAAAGCCAGTTTTTGAAAAGCTTGTGCTGTATTCAATCCTTCATAATCTCACCACATTTTAGTGGGAATAAATATTAACAAAAAGTAGCAAAGTATTGTCTTAAAAAATGAGAATCAGACCCACTGTGCCACACATTTACAGCAAAAGACACAGGACAGGACCAAATGCGGAGTATAATGCAACAGCACTTAGGTACACTCTGATCAGGTAAACAATTCAGAGAACCAACCCTGAGAGGAAAAAAAAACACAATAAAAGCCAAAAAGTAAACACACCTGAAAACAGCGTCTGTGCTTTCAGGTCTGCTTTTGGAGAATTGCCCTGCCCTAAGCCGACAGGTGTCCAAGTGCAGTCCAGAAACCAAGGGTGGAATCCAAATGACTGGGTATGGTAGCCTAAAATGTAGGCATCACTTTATCTGTCTTTTTAGTCAATTAAAAAAGTAAACAGTCAAAGAACTCTTGTACTTTGAATGGCATAGTAACTTCCTCAGGTAGCAGGTATCTGAAATTCCTCTAAGTCAAGGATCCAATTTCAAAACCTCTTCGCAGAAGTCTCATCCTAGCTGCTTTATTTTTAAAAATTCAGGTGGTTACCTGAAGATCCTAGGTTATATATGACACGCGGGTGGTCAGAACATTTGCCTAGGTGCTAAAAGGAACAAGTTCAAGTTTGGTGTAAGGCTGAAAGAATTAAACTTATACATCAGCAAAGTTCCACAGGAATCTGATGATAAAATAACATACACGAGAAGCAACTTCTTGTGCTTAATCACACAGAAAGCAAGGCTCATATTAAGTAAGGAAAAGAACCCCAGCCTGACAGTAAAGGCAATTGGCAGAGCCATAAGAATTAAAGAATATCCTACCTTTTTAGCACAGCTGCAAATAGCTGTTGAAATGTAAAAAGCAGTCTTGGTTACAGTTTAAGGGCAATTCTTGCTCCTTGTCAAGTAATTGGCCAAATTAATACAGTAAAGAGTCACCTTACTTTTTTTATCAGCTTTCATTCTGTCACCATTCAGGGCTCCGAATTCTAAAAACCCAACCCTGTTACTCTTCCTGTATCCTCTGGGTTGGCACCTGAACTTTTCCTCTTTTGAGAAGCTAAGGTACTTCCCGGGAAACTGTTTCCTCCTGGTCAGCACTAGGCAACTGTCCTGGGGTGCACTAAAAAAAGCACGGCCAGCAGGTCGAGGGAGGTCATCCTGCCCCTGTACTCTGCCCTGGTGAGGCCACTGCTGGAGTACCGTGTCCCATTCTGGGCTCCCCAGTTCAAGAAGAACAGAGAACTACTGGAGGGAGTCCAGCAGAGGGCTACAAAGATGATCAAGGGACTGGAGTACCTCTCTGATGAGGAAAGGCTGAGAGTCCTGGGTCTGTTTAGCCTGGAGAAGAGAAGGTTGAGAGGGGATCTCATCAATGCTTATCAATATCTAAAGGGCAGGTGTCAAGATGATGGGGCCAGGCTCTTTTCAGTGGTGCCCAACGACAGGACAAGAGGCAACTGGCACAAACTGGAATGCAGGAAACTGTCTGAGCAGAAGGAAAAAATTCTTTACTTTGAGGGCACCAGAGCACTGTAACAGGCTGCCCAGAGACGTTGTGGATTTTCCTTCTTCGGAGATATTCAAAACTCACCTGGATGCATTCCTGTCCAACCTGCTCTGGGTGACCCTCCTTTGGCAGGGGGGTTAGACTACATGATTTCCAAAGGTCCCTTCCAATCCCTACCATGCTGTGACACTGTGATTCTGTGATCTGCTCACCATGAAGTCTTACAACTTTCAGTTCAAGGCACCTAATGTTCTATATATATTGTAAGGATGATTACTAGTATCTAACTCTGCATTTAAGGATGTACTTGAGGGTCAGCTGGTTCAGAAGTAAAGCACATGAATAATTTGTAAGTGCAAAAACTTCAGTGGCTGTAACCCATAATCATTCTTCAAGGTATTTATAGTCTTCCTCTCAACTTGAGTAAATACATCACTTAATATTCTGAGTGGTTGTGCTTTGATAAATAGAAAACCAATTTTAAATGCAAGAGCAATGAAAAATCCATATGTCCAACCTTAAACACTGCAATCCACATTTTTCCCCCATCAGTCAACTCCGTCTGTATTAAGCAGTTTTGTACATTTTTCCCCCCCATCAATTTTTCATTCATGAAATAGTCTTAGAAGTATCAGGCGTGTAACGGCAAGTAGTTTATTTTAATGCAGAAATAAAGATTTAAGCTATATATCTATAAAGACCAATTGAAAGTGCTGGGGGACAGAGGAGTTTCAAGTGACCTCTTCTTTTGATGAGCTGACTTCCCCCTCAAGCAAAATAATAAGTTTAAGCAGACTACGTTGAGTAAACTTCTGTATTAGGTGCATTTATCACAACAACTTAGTTGAGGTCATTTTATTTTTCAGCAGGAAGCACTTCCAAATGAAGTTCAAGAAATACACCATGGAAAATTTTAAGTAGAGCTCTAAAAATCACTGAAGCATCCATTACACAGAATTACAACTCTTTTTACACTAGTTATTAACAATCAAATGTTTGATATTTGAGTGATCTAGATTATATTTCTGTGATCTCTAGCCAGAGATTTAACATTTATCCCTTAAGCAAAGGTGCCTTTTAACATGCATTATGCTTCTAATCCATAACAGATTTCTTTAATTAAACCTGTCACTGACACACTTCTAGCTTAAGAAAATGTGATCTTTACCACTGGCATATGTTTTTTGCTTCATTACGCATTGTTTTGTCTCCGTATGAGTAACCCACTGCCCTTGTGTCTATTAGCTACCTGAAGTACTTTCATAACCTTTACATAATGACTCCCTGCTTGATTTCACAAGACTGATGCAGGAAAATAAGCTAACACAAGAAGACCATACGAGTCTTAAATGCGCTCAATTAGGCCCCAATTCAGCTGAGAACTTCAGCACATTCTTACCTTGTACCAAGTTTCAACGCCAGTTGTGCCACACTAGAAGCATGTGCTTCCAGCTGCGAACAACTCATGAAAAAAGGTTGCACATCCCCATTTTTTTCCCCCCCTCGAATCTCATTGAACATGATATGAGAAGGGTATGTTGTGGGGGTTTTTTTTTTTTATTTGTTTGATTTTATTTTCACATGACTACGTTAGCTAATAGACACCATAAACCTCCTTGGGTATTTTTCTCAATAACCACACGAGGAGCTCTGTGACAGCGCAGGAATCCCTGAACAGCTGTTACCCACTGCAGAACTGAAGTTTGCCTTCTGGAAATTCTCCTTTGATTATTTTTTCCAAGAGTCTATGACTGTAGTCATTCAGCTCATAAAGCTACTCACCATAAGAGTCGTATGTTTCTTCACTCAGTCCATGGCCATAGTCATAGTAATCTGCTCCACTGTGCGGGAGAAGGAAAGTAGGAAAAAGAACAAGAAATAAAGTAGTTATTTAAGAAGCAATGCTTGTCATTACACATTCTACCTCTGAAAAGAAGAAAGCTTGAAGGATACAGACATGCCCAGAGAAACTAAACCATATTTACTTTCATTTAGGATTTTTTTTCATTACTGAGCCCCTGGTCTGCAGTGTCAATGCAGATGTGGGAATTTTATATTTAAAATCATACTTATAGTTGGGAAGGCTGAAGATCTTACGAGTGTCACCGAAAGAATAGGAGGTGTAGGTAGTGAACCAACCATTTGTCATATAAACTTCTGTTCATTACCTACTGCTGCCCGGTGTTTTGCCTTTGCATCTTTGAATTTACTGATAAAAATACAATAAAAGGACAAGCAACTTGCTGATCAGAGGGTTATATAGTTGCTATACGTGTACAAGCTCCAGTGTCTTCAAAACAAGACAAGTGTGCACATATGTAAATGCTATCATTTTAATAGGAAGACAAGAAACAACAACAGTAACTAAGTTAAAAGCAGAAATCTGCAGTCATTAGGATTCAAAAGTATGTATGAATACCGTAACCATGGCCTAAAAAAATCTTCCATTTCATAACAGCATTTCTATTTGTATTAAGACCACCAAATGGAAACTGAAGGACAAGCCTTATTACTACTACTTTTCTATTAGGCTTTCATATTTCAAGTATACCTATGTACAGTCTTTAACATAGTTGACAGAACAAAAGTCTATTAGAGATGTTTGTAGCACATCAAAAGCAAGTCCCTTAATTGTTTCTTTCCTTTTTTTTTCCTAACCACAGCCAGACCCAGGGTTGACGATATTTGGAAAATACTCTACAAACTAATGTGACCAAGTCTTTACCTTCTGAGCGAGAAGGAAACCACTAATAAATGATCACTAGCAAGTATTTTCTAATATTGACAAAATGGTTCTAACATTAGATTGATTGCTAACAAAATAAAAACCAGAGAGAAAAAGTAATTTACAGCCTTAACATGAATTAGCAGGTAAAGCATTTATATAAAATAAATAATACCTAACAATTGCTTCTAAACTGGCAAAAGACAAAGATCATTTGTAGTGTTTGGGTTGTTTATGTTGTGGTTTGGGTGGTTGTTTTTTTTTTTTTTTTAAGCTAAAAAGTTCTAAATACCACAAAATAATCCAGGCCAGAAATAATACAGTTCTGCTGTGTGAAAATGCTTATGTAAAAAGTGTGGATTAGCATTTGTTCTTGCTAGTATAGTTCTTCCCTAAACAAAAACTTAACTAGAATGCACTATGAAGACCCACAAAAAAAATGTTATCTATGGTTTGTCAGTCCCTGTGATGAGGACCCCAAAATAATAAGGGCAAAGTTTGAAGCATAAGAAATAATAAGAAATAATTTTGCCCTGTAGCAGCCAGTGATAAAATAGCCTTTATTCTGACAACAAACTTAAAACTGACATTCACAATTCTTCCCGACAGTACTTGATTGTTTATTTTAAGGCTGTCATCAAGTTTAGAAGCCTATAGCAGCTGAGCCTATCCCCGTATCTGTCCGTCCTGTCGGAATGACTTTTGCAGTGTTTCATTGCATAGACCTAAGATATCTAATAAACAAAAAAAAAAAGACTCATTTTACAGCATGTAAGTCGCAAAGCAAATAAACATCAGAAAGGAAAAATCTTTTGCTTATACTGAAAGTATATCACAACCCATCTTTATTAATGGACAAACCCTTCAAAATTAATAATCTTTCCAAAAAGCACCAGCTATAACGTGAAGTAATGTTGCTAGTGCAACTCAGTACCCTCTACTCTGACCACTTTCATTTGTGCTCTATGAACGTCAACACTCTCTCAATTCAACTGTACGTTAAACAAATGCAGAATTTCTGATAGGACAACTTAAAGACTATGACCCAAATAAAAGGGTACATACAGACAGCTGGAAGGAGTTCTGGGTAAAAAAGAAAACATTGAAAAGATTTTTTTTTTTTTTGTTTCCCCTGTAACAATCTGTATAGCCTATGGAGTTCATAGCCAAAATCAAGATAACTGAGTTTTTTCGGGAGGAATTAAAGAAAAATCTAGTACTGTATATGAAGTTATAAGCTTACAGAACTGGATTTTTTTTTTTTTCCAAAGCAATCACTTGCTAAATGGAAAGGTAGTCAAAGGAACCTGCAACATCAAACTTCTTTGTAAATTGTATGTTTGAAGTCATTAACTGAGATAGTGGAGGTCAATTCTATTGTAAGGAATTAAGTAGCTCTATTAAATAATTCTCCCTTTGGACAGGTGGTGTGATGTCAAGGATGCTTTTAAAAGAAAAACTGACCTTTTTTTAATGTATATTCTCTGGCATCTTGGCATTCTGACTGGAGACTATTCAAACTCTGTATTTCCCTTTAATGGATTTATTCTGGAAGGGAAACCCTTTTCTTCCTATTCCTGTCATTTCCTGTCATAAAAAGGAGAACAAAACCACAAAATAGGTTTGTTCTTTACCTCATGTGCCTCCCTCACTTCAGAACAAGGAAAAAAAAAAAACATACCATGGATCCCTTTTTAACCCAGCAAGACTAAACCTGGAGTCTGCTTTGAGTTCGTACGTTTTCAAATAAGAAATATCCTCTTGAGGTCATTTTCTTCAGTTTTCTTAATTTTTCCTTACTTCTCCAGTTGTCTGCAAGCAGTTTCTTCCTAGCAGCAGATGGGGGCTGTACCTGAAAATTCCACGGTGTCTACTTTGTAGCTGGGTAATTCCATTGCCTGACAGCCAGGTGAGTTTTCAAGCATTTTCCTAACCATCAAGTAAACAGCGCAAGTGCAATCAACACTGGAGTATCAGCTGTGAATCAGGTCTTTTGTACATATAGAGCCCTTGCTTATATCTACTCATATTTAACTTTTGTATTCCCACTCCAGCACAACGTCTTTGGGCTGACAAGAAGGAAGCATAGATGGCAAAGAAAAAAAATGCTTTGATTTTCCACGTCAAGATAAAAACTTGGAATCACCCAATGGCACGGAAGGATTAGCAAACAACAATAAACTTCAGAAGTATGTCAGATCTAATTACTGAAGGCTGGGCATTAATTCTACAATGCTTAGAGGAAGTATGAAGTGAGGTTTAAGCAGTTTAAATAAGGCCAGGGCAAAGTGTCTGCTTTCTCTGTTCCAAGAAACAGCCTGACACAGAGGAGCCCAACCTCAGACTTTTGCACTGTGTCACTGATGAAGGAAAGCCTTAGAGAAGCTTTTTTATCTAGTAAAACAGAGGACTGGGAAGCTTCTGCCGCTTTTCTAGAATCACTGTGCTGTGAGAAATGTCTTAAAATACTTTAATTTAGAGGTATTCAACATAAGCCTTCAAAGGTCTTATGGAATATGACCTGAATTTCTCAGGCTTCCCTGCTAAGCTGATTGTTTCTGAAAATATCTCGATGAGCTGTAATAGAAGAACAAATCTTTATAAAAAAATAAATAGCAGCAACTGCTCTTGACATGATGTTTAAGTTTTAAGGAACTCTTACCTTCTATACTATAACTGCTAGCTTATTCTGTGTAGAGATGTTGGGATATTCTCTTGGGATAGGTATCAACAGAATGGTGGAGTTTCAACCTAATCCTCATGAAGATATCAGAATAGGTCGTTAGGCTATTTTTGTGACAATCCTAGAACAGGCATGCCAACCACACCGTGCCAGTATTCTAGAGTATTTCCAAAATATGCATAAATGCAGTCAAGATACATTGTGATTAATGGATGCGATTGCCACGGCCCTTTAGATTTGAAACGGGCATCTTTTAGAATCAGCATTATGCCATTTTTGTGTTTGAAAGAGCAGCAGTATGGCAGGGAGCCTCATTGCTACGGGGAGAGTAAACGGTGTCTGATTGAAAGCTTCTAGTTTAATGGAAAAGCCCAGTCTTAAGCCCTGACATAGTGCTTAAACCTGGTATCTGGCCAAGTGACTTGAAACTTTCTTCATCTTTGTTGATGAAAAACAGCCTTTGCAACCAGTTGAGCTTCTTGTAATGCTTACTAGGGAAAATGGAAAAAATACCCTGTTTTTTCTTTTGCACATTGGTATCACAAGTAACTGCAGAACTGATCCCTTTAGATAGAAGTCAGGGCAGTTTGAGAAAGTGACCAAAAAACCTTCCAAACATGAAGGTTTCCTTTTGTGCCAGCATCACCTTTGTCCTTCTACACAGAGGTTGCACAGAACAGCAGCAAAGTAGAAAGAACAAAGGATGTCTCATGTTGAGGATGTCTTACATGACAGACCCTGACTGATATGATCACATCTGAACAGAACTCTTCCACAAGGGCACGCCTCTTTCCATAGAATGGTTTGGGTTGGAAGGGACCTTAAAGATCATGTATTTCCAACCGCCCTGCCATGGGCAGGGACACCTCCCACCAGACCAGGCTGCTCAAAGCCCCATCCAGCCTGGCCTTGAACACTTCCAGAGAGGGGGCAGCCACAGCTTCTCTGGGCAACATCTTCCAGTGTCTCACCACCCTCACAGTAAGGAACTTCTTCCTAATATCTAACCTAAATCTCCCCTCTTTCAGTTTAAAACCGTTACCCCTCGTCCTATCACTACAATCCCTGATCAAGAGTCCCTCCCCATCTTTCCTGCAGGCCTCCTTTAAGTGCTGAAAGGCCACAATCAGGTGTCCCCCGAGCCTCCTTCTCTTCTCCAGGCTCAACAACCCCAACTCTCTCAGCCTGTCCTCATAGGAGATGTTCTCCAGCCCTCTGATCATCTTTGTGGCCTCCTCTGGACCCACTCCAACAGGTCCATGTCCTTCTTATGTAAGGCGCCCCAGAGCTGGACACAGTGCTCCAGGTGGGGTTTCACCAGAGCACAGCAGAGGGGCAGAATCACCTCCCTTGAGATTCCTACCAGATCCTCCTTCCAGATTCCTACCAGATCTTCAGACGCAGCTGCTTCTGATATCAAAAAGCATCCACCTACAGTAAACAGGAAGAACAGTGTAATGCAAATGTTGCTGTCAAGATAACAGTCACTGTAGTGAATCTTCTCATAACTCCACAAGTGTCTTGAACATTGAGTGGAGTATCTGTTCTTAATGCTTCTGTGGATCACTAGAACACCATATTCTGTAACCCAGGTAACAGCAGGACAATACAAAACCAGGATATCAAGAGGAGATCCACATCTTTTCCTGCATCTTGCAGACGGATTTTTATTTAGTGGCAGAAGTGGCAGTTCTGCCACTTCTTAGCAGAAGCTTTTGGTACATATTCTCATCCCTGCTTCTCAGTTTATGTCTGTAAAACAGATAATGATCTCAGAAAACAACTGAGACCTATAAGTGAAAGCTTTATAAAATACAGAAAAATGATGCAATCTTCCTTAAATTATATCCCATTGTGCTCTCATATGGATAATACAAAGAGCAAATCTATTACCTATAATCCTAAAAGATGATCAGAGTGCCCCCTCAAGGATTCCCTTAGCTATCACTATTTAGAAATTACTTTTTACAGCAGACGATGTAATAGATTTCACTTTTGAAGCATAGTGAAATGCCCTCGGAGGCATCTGCGTTCTGGTGCTGCCTACCAGGCAGAGAACTATACAGATTTCCCTAAAGCCAACAGTTTTATGATCTGAAATGTCCAATTACTGCTGTCTGCAAACTCATTTAGTGTTGCCCCCTCCATGTCCTATCTCTCAAAACCCGAAAGGTAAATGGCAAGTAGCAGAGGTGACTGCAGCACACAGTACAAATAAGGCTTCTTCTCAGGAACAGCGGAGGCAGCTATATCTTTACCTTGAAACTGTGAACAGGATACCGGAACAATCCATTCCTAAACACAAAAAATGCTAAGTAAAATGTCAAAAATTTGCTACATCAAACAAGAAAGCACCAGCAGAAAAAAGTAAAAACTCAGGCTGCCTTAATATAAGCATTTTGGTTCAGCCTGTGAATTAGAACCAAGTCCCAGCCATCCGCACAATACATTTGCCTGGTTGGCAAAGCAGTCTGGGGGAAGTGAACGAGACTGGTGTCAGAGGAAACTAAACTGGGAGTCTTAAACTATCCAAGTGTGTACCAAATGTGTTCCAACTGCTAAATAGAGAACAGAGATGAGAACCAACGTAATCATTAACACTGGAAAATGATGCGTTTTCTTCCCTTTCCCTCCAGACAAGGCTACTCAGCACAGCACAAGCAGCACAGTATAGTGAAGACCTGAAAGGCGTGGGTCAAAATCTTTAAACTATCCATTGCATGTGGATATTATTGCATATATTTCTTGCTTATCCCTCTTGAGTCCTGCATAAGATGTTGTTAGGGATCCAAGAGGATGTTACTTGTCACAGACTGGAGTCCAAGTCAACACTGCCTCTAATACATCATCGTCCACAAAAACCACACAGACGGTATGTCACCATTCTGCCGTTAGAAACACTACTCAGGAAGATATGTATCACACCTTGTCTGGAAGTATTAGTACAACTTTCATCAGTTTCTTATAAATTTGATACCCTTACTCATCAATTGAAGTTAAATAGCATTTGAGAAAAAAAAATCTCATTCCATCCCAGTTTTATATTACTGTAATTCTAAAGTAATAAAAGTGCCATCAAGTAATGCATTCGGTTAAAGAAAGATTATGTTTAACTGTTTCCAGGGCTCCATAATCATAAGCATCTGACAGATCTTAAAACCAATGTATTACCATGTTTGAGATCTTTCCAGTGCTTCCCCAGTGCCCCTCGCTCAGGCAAGGTCCCAGCCTTGCCTCTCCAAGCACAACAAGGCAGATCTCTGCCTCTTGAGTTAGAGAGAATTCAATCCACTGCACTGCTAAGACTTGTTTGCTGGCCTTACGTGAGCTCTACTACTTTTATCAACTTGTATGTTCCAAGCACATCGCATCTGAGACAGCACAAACCTCGAATTCTGATGGTTACTAAACTGTATTTTTCATCACCTGTCAACTGAATGATGCCAAAATTGTGCTTAAAAGTGCAATTTACAGCTCCCAGTATTTCTTCTTAAATAAAATACAAGCAGGAGAAATAAGACCAATTTAAAGTTTTCCTGCAACCGTCTCTGTTTTCTGGAGTTGTCCAATTAAATAGATATTTCCGCATCAAGAAAAAAGAGGCAAGATTTTTCTTCCCTTGAAAGCATCCAAGTACTACAGGACAGTCTAAGAGACAAAAACTGCAACTTTCAATTTCTGCTAGTAAGCAGACATCGCATGTTGACTAGCAACCAGCAAAATAGTGTCAAACCTTCAGCTACAAAAAGGTGTTCTGTGACAAAAACATGTTCTGAACTGGTGAAGCCTGATTTCTCATGCCTCTCTCATTCAACTCATAGCCATTGGCTTCCAAGAAAGTGTGAGTTTCCAGTGAAGTTCTTTCTCCACTCCACACTGGGGAAAATAAATCTTCCCTATGGATATTTTTCACTGTCTACTGCGAGTGTGGATTTATGATGCTGCCCTTTCTCTAGTCATAGAGAGACTATGTCTTCTCTCTTCCTTATCGTGGCATCTCTTAATGAAACCAGTAGAAAGTTCATTATGTGAGACATTTGAAAAGTTATTTGTAAATGAATAACAACTTTAATTTGTAAGATTTGGAAGTCTGATTATCCAGTTTCTGTCCCCAAAGACAACGTATCTAGCAGCACTGCTGCAGCATACTGCTGAGGCCTAGCAACAGAATACACTCCTTCCTTTTTCTTACCTCCATCATCCAAGCTCAAAGTATCTTTTTTTTTAAAAAAAAAAAGTACAGTAATTAAATTGAAGCCTTCACATAATTAAGATATTTTTAAACTATGACTAATTCCACAAGTTACCACTAATAACTACAATATAACATTTTATATTTCAAAAATATTCACCGTTAATGAGTTTTTATTTCTATTAAGGACTTCTCAAAAGATCTTATTTGACTGATCCATTTCTCGTTTTCACCTGTGCAACCAGTCAAGGAAAAAATACTCATCCTCTTATAATTATATTGTGGTAATTCAAGCACCCAGTTTAAGATGCTGTAGAATCACCTAAGTAAAATTAAACCAATCACACAAAATGAATAATCTAATTTTATTAAATAATTGCTTTTTTTGATTCCTCCAATATTTTGTACTACTATAACTCCCCTACGTTTTCTCCAACAGGTCTCTAAATTTATTTTAAAATGCATTTTCATTTGTTTAGAAAACATTGAGGCATAGTGGTAGTCAAATTTAATAGCTAAGTCATGAAGAAAACAAGTTATTTTTGGTATCTAAAAAGCACTTTACTAAGTATAATTAGTACAAATTAAAAGTAATCCTAACATTTCTTAAGCAGTAATTTACTAATGTCAACATGACAAGGATTCTAAAAACTTTTTCCAATTTTATGAGTGCAGCATGTGATATACTTGTGTTAAGATTAATTTTCTCTTTAAAGATAAGCTTTCTTCCATCATTACACTTGGATTGCCTTAGCCTTATTCCTGCTTACTGAGGTTTCAGACCAGATTTCTGCAAACCGGTTTTAAAAGAGAATTGAAACGTGCATGCTAGACTCACAGACAAAACTATCTGTGCTATTGGGGCATGCCTGATTATTTTGTCATGTCATATTTTAACAGGTAACAAAAAAGGAAAATGATCTATCTAAACCTGAAGAACTAGATCTGAAAAACTGCAGAAAATCTCTTCCAGTAATATGAGCGTAAAAATTAAGTGGAAAACCACATAGCATGGATTTTCAGTTAAAAGATACATTAGCCTCTTTATGCTAAGGCTTTTGAGGCTTTATTTGCGCAGAATTATAACCTCCAATAAGCTTGTACGTAGCAGGTGTTCAGAAGCAACAACTGCAAAATACTAGCCGTTTGCACTGTGCCCAGAAATCAAACTGGATTGATTTATTAGCCAGAGCATGAAATACAAACAGCTCCTAGCATTAAAATCCAGAGCATTACATCTTGAAAAGCTACAGTAACAGACACTGTTTTGCATATAATGCATATTTATACACCCTGGAAATGCATGATTGCTGACAAACTTAACAATGTGAATTTAAAACACTGAGCATCACAAACAAAATGTTAGCAATTAACTCCAGAGTACCAGTAGCAACACCTCCATAAACTAATTTCAAATCCATATACTCAGCTCTTTATGAAAATCCCCCTCTTATAAACAACACTGTCGTCATCCTTTGTGGGACTACTAAGCATGGTTTCAGAATATACCCAAAAATTTGAGTTCTAACGGAAAAATGGGGAGGGTCTTGCCACGAACCACATAATAGGAATCGTCTTCTCTCAAACTAAGGTGCCTCTGGAGCCGCACAAAATCAGGGATTTAGAGATTTGAAGGATTTTAGCAAACCAATTTATTTGCATTATTTAGGCATCAGTTGAACAATGGCCACTGCCAGATTTGAAGCTGGGGGTTTTTTCAGTCCTCTTTTCAACCTGATCCAGTTACTTAGTTCTTAAGTAACCACCGCAAGCTCTGAATCACAAGGTTCCTCAAACCCTTCAAACCACGAGGTCTTTGTGCACAGTCTTCCCTACTTTAAAGCAATTTTGTGTCTTGCATCAGTCACTGTTGAAAACAGTGGTAAAAAATAAGGCCTCACCGCACGGTGTTTGTAACGCTGCGTTTTCAACATGCTTAGGAATTACCACATACTTTTAGATAAAAAAAAAAATAAAGTTGCAGTATGTACTTCTCCCTTCCCAGCACCTTCACTAATAAACACGGAATGAGCTAGAGGTACTGAAACGTAGGTATACTAAAGAGAATTTGTCAATTCCCTCAATTCAGACTAGCCTGCCTGCATGGCTCTAAGGTTTGCAGGCAACTTACAGGTATTGGAATGTATCACGTTTTGGTGTGATTTGGAATAGTAGCCATTACTGGCAGATACGCAAGCAGAGCAACTGAGAAATACTATGTTTAAGCCAATTGCAGAATGGTCGTTGCAGAGACAGATCTAGAGCATCAATAGCCAAGCACCCCCCTGCTCTGTCAGGGGGGCTGGACTAGATGATCTCCAGAGGTCCCTTCCAACCCCTACCGTTCTGTGAGGCGGGGGAAACAAAACATTGCAGAAAACTGTAGCCAAAACCAGAATTACCCTAAATCCTAATCTTTCCTCTTTTACATCAGCTTTTAGATTAAATTCTTCAATGGAGTGAAGGTGAGATCACCCTGACTGAAGATTTATAACTTTAAAACTGTTTTAGATAAGTTATAAGAACACAAAATGACATTACTACACAAATGACTTATTCTTGCCTGTCCTGGTTTAGACTGGGGTGAAGTTGACTTTCTTATTGGCAGCTGGTATGGTGCTGTGTTTTGGATCTGGGATGAGAACAGTGTTGAGAGCAGACTGGTGGGTTTTGGTTGCTGCTGAGCACTCAAGGCCTTTTCTGCTCCTCACACCACCCCACCAGCAAGTAGGCTGGGGGTGAACAAGAAGCTGGGAGGGGACACAGTTGGGACAACTGACTCCAGCTGACCAAAGGGATATCCCAGACCATATGATGACATGCTCAGCATATAAAGCTGCGGGAAGGAGAAGGAAAGGCGAGGGATGTTCGGAGTGATGGTGTTTGTCTTCCCAAGTAACCGCTACACATGATGAAGCCCTGCTTTCTTGGAGACAGCTGAACACCTGCCTGCCCATGGGAAGCAGTGAATGAATTCCTTATTTTGCTTTGCTTATGTGTGGGGCTTTTGCTTTACCTATTAAAGCTTTACCTTTTAAACTGTCTTTATCTCAACCCATGAGTTTTTCCTCACTTTTACTTTTTTGATTCTCTCCCCCATCCTAACTGGGGTGAGTGAGCAAGCAGCTACATGGTTCTAGTTGCTGGCTGGGGTAAACCATGACATTGCCCCTAAACAGACACAGGCATATAGTTATACAAACTATTCCTGCTTGCTGATCCAGACTGCTGATCTCTGTTGTAGATAAACAATGAAGCTAGACAAAAGCAGGTTGGTGTTGGTTTTTTTTTTCCCCCAAGACAAGCAGTATTCAGTTTTAAATACCAGCAGACAATCCTAAAGTTGTTTGAAACTTCTGAATGCCATGAAGCAGACAGATGGGGTTCTCTGCAGTTTTGGGTTTTTTTTTTATACTACAGTAGCTGTGTTGGCCATTCTCTCTTGATAGCAAGCTTAAAAGCACACAGTAAACCTTTAATGTTGTTGGAGAGGTAACAAACCCGGCCCCCTTTCTCAGCAACCTTGTCACATAATCTGAATTTTAGCAACAAACATCGTTCTCTGGCATGTTAACTTTCTGCAGCATCTGTCACTGCTATGAATGGTTGATCATAAGTACCTCTGTAGTCATCTCAATGCTATTAAGCAGATGGCAGCGCTAAATCCGAATGATGTAGTACATCTCCCTGGTGGACTTTGTTTCCATACACTACCATTATTCTACAATTCCTCCGTGATAAGTCTTATGTATTCTGGAGAACATTAAACAGTGAACTGACAGTGCCAATTGATTTATTAGCATCCATTTCCCTTTGCCCTATTATTGTCTTCGCAAACACTTGTGCGGATCATACATGGAGCTGCTAAGGGGCAAAAGCACTTTTGCTCAATTTGAAACATTTCAGAGAATTAAAATAAATAGGTTTTCTTCATGCTGAAAATGTTTTAACCTGATCTACAAGTTTAAATGAAGACTGAACTAAATGCTCCTGTTTCCTCCATAATATTCTTCTCTAAATTTTCGTGGTAAAATCGGCCTAGCATTAACGTCAGGCCATTAAAACACCCACTACTTTCTGCAATAAATCCAAATAAAGGATTACAGTTGTAGACAGATGTGGGGAAGTCCTGTAAGAGTCAGCTAGGTTGTGTAAGTGAGCATGCACATATGCTGGTGAGGGGAGCTGACACATCTACATTCATCTGACATAAGAAAATATCAGCACCAGCAGTCACATGAGTGTGACATTTCACACCTGTGACTCACGTTCTATCATAAGATCCCAAAGAGGTTTTTAGCATACAACAGCACATGTTAAATTACTACATATGTATATAGAAGATATTTTATGAAGGAATTACTGACTGTGTAACGTGAAGTCTCCCTGCCTGACAGAGTAACATTCAGCCTAGTCTTGCTGCTCTCCTTAGCTAGGCATTGAGTATCAGCCATAAATGATGATAATTTTGACAGCATTCATTACGCTCTAGTAAGGTAAAACTGTCTTGGCTGCTTTAAGTGTTTGCTAGCCTTTAGTTTTCAGAAATTAAGAAATATTTTGTTAAATTAATTGTAGATTTTTTTTGTTTTAATAAAAATACTGAAGAGCCCGGTTGATTAACCATCCCAGTTCACATTGGTAAAAATATCACCTACCAATCCTCTGCAAAAACTATACACAATTTAGTCACAGCTCTTCTAAAAATCAGTTAAGATATCTAGTAAAGCTCAGTACAGCTCCAAGGGATAAGTCTTTTTGACCATAAAAAAAAATAATTCTGTTAAAAGACATCCTGAAGCACTATCTGGGGCTTTGTTGCACAAACAAACAACTGTGGATAAGAAAGTATTTTAAAGGAAAATAATTTTTTATAGGACTACAGGGCATTAAGGTAGATGAGAACTTGGAGAAAACTCTGATGTTTCTCTCCCCATTAGTGCTGTGACAGGTTTTAACTAAAGCTTCCGATTGCTAAGCACAGAAAGGATACAGTCTCACACAATGTCAAATAAAGCACCATTAAACTTTTAAACACACATGATTTGGTAGCAGCAAGGAGTTAGGCTATAGAGAGGAAGAACTGTTTACAGAGGTATGCAAAGTCTCAACTACCTTAATGCATACAGAAACATACAGTGCGCTATTTTTCATATCTGAACACATCACCCATCCTAGTCCACCTCAAATTTGGCCATTTCTGGGAAATTCACTGGAAACATCAAAATTAAAAACAATAAAGGAGAGTCATGTTGTGTTTTACTGAATGGTCAAACTTGGAGAATTTCCATCTTCAACAGATGAATCACTAAAATAAGCAAAAACTTCAGAACCAAAATGAGTATTTCAGCTGCCTCCACTGCATCACACATGTACACCGTACACACAACGTGCACTTGTGAACACTAACCAAGTATGATGAGGTGCAGGCAGAGGGTTCGTATACTGAAAAACTACTGCAAGTAATTTAATGAGCAAATCCACTTTTTCAGTTTACTAGCTATTTCTCAAATTTTTTCTTTAATACCCAATATCATATCACAATCTTCCAGAGAAATTAATATCAGAAGACATACTAGAAATACTATTGTGTTTTAAGATTACTACTTCCAACTCACAAAAGGAAAGAGGCAAAGTTATTTACACAGGCTAGTCACTAAATGATGCATTTTGAACACGTGAATGCCCTCTATGCGCAAATGTATTTTCTTCACATGCTTTATGAGGGCAAAATATCAAGAATGATATAAGGCTAAACTATGAAAACAATACAATTTTCCCTAATTTCCTTCACAGTAAGGACATTGTAGTGCACCTAAATATGATAAGTGTCTCTTAGTGGTTACAAAATGACATTTTGCAATATGGGCTACTATTTGATATTCAGATTAAAGATAGGAATGCTATTCTAGGTAGCTCAGATGGCTGTTTATAGTTATTACTTTTTGCCTGCCAATACAATCCTAAAAATCTTTTTGCCAAGCCAGAAAATATGCCAGAAAATGACTGTCGGTACCCCATGAGAAACGTACAAGTGAATAATTTCTTGTTTTCTTTTACCGTGCAACACTTAATAAAATTACAGAGGAAAAAATGAAGTAATCATTCAGAAGATAATGGATTCAACAAAATCTAACAGTATACGTATTGTGAAAATACAGGTAGAATACAAAGCAGAGCAATCATTTTAAGAAGTATCTCCTTCCAGACTGGGCTAAGCATGTGCACGTATAAAATCTAAGAATATTATATATATTCTTATGTATTAGCCCTTTACAAGGGCAATTTCATTTCTTGGAAGATTTGCTTTTTGCTAATTTCAGTTCAAAGGAAAAAAAAGTCTTAGTGAAAACCTTAACATGGAAAAAAAATACCAAATTCAAGTAATGTTTACTTTTGTCTCAGGGAAATGACTTTGTAATGCAGTCCAAACGCTTGTGTGCAATAAACCCATTTACCAACACTAGAAGTAGTAAAACAGAATAGAATTACCAACAAAAAAAGCTGAGGACTATTTTAGTAATTTTCTTTTTGGACAAAAAACCATTATCAGCAGCTGCTCCCTAAACGTAACATCCCAAAGAACCTCATATTTTGCAGGTCCTACACTGCTGGTTTCTTAAGTCTTATTATTTTTATCAGTTTTCAGTAGCTTACAAGACTATGTAGGAACCAAGTATGAAACACAAAGGTGTTTTTATTCTGTTAGTTCTCAACAATAATGACACTTGAACTTTCCACTAAGCTTTTTCACATTGACTAAATAGTTGGGCACAGGGAAATATTCATAGAGCCGTGGAGGGAAGAGTGGGCCAAGAAAGCTGGTTAATATTCAAGGACCACCTCCTCCAAGCTCAGGCACAGTGCATTACAACAAAGAGGAAGTCAGGCTGCATGCAAAGAAGCATGGCCAGCAGGTCAAGGGAGGTGATTCTCCCCCTCTATACAGCTCTGGTGAGACCCCACCTGGAGTATTGTGTCCAGCTCTGGGGCCCCCCAACATAAGAATGACACGGACCTGTTGGAGCAGGTTCAGAGGAGGCCACAAAAATGATGAGAGGGCTGGAGCACCCCTGCTATGAGGGCAGGCTGAGAGAGTTGGAGCTGTTCAGCCTGGAGAAGAGAAGGCTCTGGAGAGACCTTATAGCAGCCTTCCATTGCTTAAAGGGGGCTACAGGAGAGATGGGGAGGGACCCTTTATCAGGGAGTGTAGTGATAAGACAAGGGCTAACGGTTTTAAACTGAAAGAGGGGAGATTTAGATTAGATATTGGGAAGAAATTCTTTACTGTGAGGGTGGTGAGGCACTGGAACAGGTTGCCCAGAGTTGTTGTGGATGCCCCATCCCAGGAGGTGTTCAAGGCCAGGCTGGATGGGGGTCTGAGCAGCCTGGTCTAGTGGGAGGTGTCCCTGCCCATGGCAGGGGGGTTGGAACTAAATGATCTTTAAGGTCTCTTCCAAATCTAATCATTCTATAATTACACAACAATTTAAGTTGGGTGTGTCAATACAACAGCAAAGCAGATGTCAGGTGTAAACAGCTTTGTTTTCAACTTTGCCATGAACAGTTCTGTACTACTGCAGATATAGCTACATTGTAAAAAAAGTTTTAAATATTTAGCAGAAAGTGAAACAGTCTAATCAGTATCTATTTATCAACATCACAATATCCACCAGTATCTCGCTTTCCTACTGTTTTCTTCTTCCCAGAGCACAAGTTTTGAAGCTCTAATCACTCCAAAAAACCAAAGCAGTAATGCAGAACTAGAGCTTTTTTTTTTTTTACCATTTCCTCAACATTGTTTCAACTATTTGAAGTTTATTGCCACAGAAGTTTGAAGAAGTTCTCGATGACATTACAAAATCTACTACTGATCAAACTATGAATGCTTGGTCTAAGAGAGTAAGAGCAAGAATAAATTACAACTCAGTAAAAGGTGCACAGAAAGTCCCTTTCCAGATGTGCACGTTAGAAGTACCTAATAGTGGGGACGATACGTCAAGCTGATAAATAATGTGTCACACAATATTTGCCATTAAGTTCAAACTATCACCTAATACAAGTAGTTTGTACTTCACAGCATTTTTCCTATCATTCGGACACATTAGTATTTCTTGTAATTCATGGAGTTTCCAAATAGCAACTTCTTTGAAGAAAGCAAAATTTTAAGAAAATAAATTGGAAGTGCTTAAAGATACTCTTGGGAATGAAATGGGGAAAAGGAACACAAATGGCAAGAGATTCAAATTTCTCACAAAGACAATTCCACAAAGGAGTAAAACTAAAGGGTGTACTGCTGTTTTCATAGTCAAATAAAGGTGAAATACCGGAATATAACCACATTTAAGTAGTAAGAAAATGCAGTCAGCTCTGTTTCAGATGATTTAATACCTTTATAAAGGTTTTTTCCTCTTCCTGCCCCCCACTCCCTCCTGAAATGAATCTGAATTAAATTTTCCTGAACTTCTGAAAACTTTCTGATTTATGATTTGGCATCACTAAAACTCTTTGCAGTTCTCATTTCTGCTTCTTTTCAACTACTCGACTTTTATACTTGCAGAGACAAATACACTTACTAGAGACAAATAACACTGGGGGTTATTTCTAATAAGCCTCTTATAACATTTTTGCTATTTAAGATGAAATTGAAAAAAATCTTTAAGTAAAACTAACTTTCCAACTGTAGAATACTTCAAATGTAGTTACAGCAGATCTGGAGACCTACCTTTGTGCTTGAGTGCTATAGCTGTTATCATAGGAATCATAGCTTTGCTCATCATAAGCAGTTCCATAACCATCATCATACTCCTGAAAGGATATAAAATAAAGGCAATATTAACCATAAGCACACTCCAGAAACAAAGTAGCAACCTAGTGCTAAATATAGAAGACAATGGTTTCCTGAAATCATATATGACATACGCATGTCACGAAATGGCAACATCTTAGTGATATTAATAGAAACTACTTGCATTTAGGAGGTAACATACACACCTAAGTCTATAATTACTTTAAAAGTATTTTGAACTATTGGCAGTATGCTTTGAAGAGATTTTTTTTTTTTTAGTGAACACTGGCTAATGCAGAGACAGTACAAATGCTCCATGTCTCCACGTACTTGAATTTGAGATGACTGAATTACTGATCTTGAAAGCAGCTCTGGAAAGCACCTCAAGAATCAAAACATCTCAAATACCATGCAACTTACTTAGGCAGCTGGCTTATTTCTGGACAATAAATCCAATATTATATGTAGATTATGTATGGGGAATTCCCTATAGATAAGACTAGTAAGAATGACTGGTCTCCTTCTTTGAAAGCCCTCTGTATACTCTTCAAGTTGTGGGAGCTTAGCATCCATTAAGAAATGAAGAGCAAAGATTTCCTCCTCCTCCCACATTATCCGCACTATTTAAGTATACACTGTAGTAACGCTCTTCCCAAAATAGCACTGGATTTAAATACCAAGTCGAACAAACCACTAACTCCAGCTACAAGCCATACGGAAGTTCAAGATAAAACCAAGTAACAATGATGCTGTGTTTTCCCAGAAATGGTTGAATGACAGAAATCCAAAGAACTGTCACCAATTTGTTTCATCCAATAATAAGCCTGAGCTAAACCCGTGAAAAGTGGAAATGGCACTTCCTTTGTAGTGATTCTTAGGAAATCCTAGTATCCAAATCCTGTCCAAATACACAAAAGACCTTAACGGATATTTAGGCATATTTTGCCCAATTTTGCCAGATGAGTGATCTAATGAGAAGACACTTTGAAGATTCAAGGACTCAGAGAAATGAAAGTCAGGCATCACCTTATATACGATGTTTTCTGAGTAAGTGTCTATCAAACCCTGGCAATGTAAGGACAGAGTCTCATGAAAGAACAAACTCTTTACCAGGAAAAGAAACTTTTAAGAATCTTTCAGTGATGACAGAAAACAAAACCCAACCAGCAGTATCAATTAGGTAGGGATGACAAATGATGGATTGTCACACATCTAGAACATCTACAATGAGTGGAACCTGACAGCTTTCTAGGCATTGTAAGGAAAGCTTTCTATAGCAGGAGCTAATGACATCCTCAAAACAACTGATAGGAAACTGTGAATTTCCTAGGAGTTTTTAGCATTTTGCCAAGTCATTTGAAATTGCTTGTATGGAACAGCAGGCAATCTGCCCATCAGTATGGCTTCACCACCACCAGATCAGCGAACACGATTGTTTCCCAGCAGTGATCAGTAGAAGGGTGTCTATGAATATTTGCCAGCACAAACGAGTGACAGCCTATTCACAAGTATGGAAGAAGAAATGAGGATTCTTCCAATTGTCTGTTGCAAAGAGATCCTCGGATAAATAGTCCCACTTGAAAGAGGAAATGCATTGTTTTGTCTTTCAGTAATTCACTGTCCTGAAACTAAACATTAAAACAGAGTCTTAGCGTTTTCTTTGCCCATCTGATATGCACACGGATTTTTCTTGATAAGCCACATACTAAACCCACAAAAACATTGTCTCCTGGCAGCTATTACAAATAAGCACTTTATTACTTATTGATGCCATACACAGACATCTGTTAACAATACAGACATTGATCAACAGCAGAAGCTGAGCCAACTTATTTGCTCTGTTCCAGAACATTTACGTGACATTTGGTCTTCTCTCACGGAATCTCCCAACTGTGAAGCAGCCATCCCTACGAGGGGCTCCCAAACTTCAAACCGCGCACACCCGGCAGTGACAACAAATTAAAGCAGAGGACTGAAATTAAGCCTTTTAACATGTTTAGAAAGCTTCGTCACTAAGGAATCATTGGAGAGTTCTCAAGCAATCTGTCCTGTTCTTCACATTTATGTTAACTACTTTACTAAAAAAATCAATCATGAAAGTAAAGGGGAAAACAGACTACTCCGAAGTTATGGTGTATCTATGATTTCTTGAAGGCAAAGGAACAAAGTAAGTTTGAATTAGGAAGACCTTTAACAAGATGTCCAGCAGAACAAAAAGAAAATGTTGGGAAGCTCCATGCTACATGAGACTTAAGTGTTTCTAGTACTCACATTTCTCTTCCAGAGAAATTCTGCCCAGAACTCATTACTGTTCACCATTTTGTGTTAATAAATTGATTACTGTAGAAATTAAGTCCATCATTATTATATTGTTGAAGGTGGCTCTTATAAGCTTTGAATGGAAATATATCTGGTTTGTAGTTTATATGTGGGACACTTGTCACTTAGCATTAAAAAGATCAACCTGTGCTCTTGCAATTACGATTATCTGCTTAAATAGGTCAATTCTTCCTTTTTATTACTGTATTTACATTTATAAACCCAAAAATTTATATTAAAATAGAGATAAATTTCATGTGCCATGTGCTGCAAAAATAGAATAGGTTCAAAGAGCTGCTCTCAATGGCTTGCTCTGTTAAGAGATAAGAGATTCAAATTACAAAACGTTTGTTTACTGTGCACTATTCCCTTGAAGTAGCAATTAGGCAGGGGCAGCTGAAATGTTTCAGAGCTTTCCCTGAATTAGGTCTGACAGTATTTTCTCTTAGTCATACAATATTTGAAAACTTTCTCTTTCAGGAGGCTACAAATAAGGTTGGCCAAGGCAGAACGTTTCACATTTCAGTTTAAATCCATAGTACTTGAGTATTTTCTTTCCATAACACAGACCTCTTGTGCGTTCAATAAGTGTTTTAACTCCATTTAGTATCTAGGAGAAATATCCTTGGTCATCTGGCCTGTTTCAGTACTATAAAATCTCATGCTAGTTTAAATGAAACTATCATTTTTACACGTATATAATGAAAATGGACAGGACAGAACTTAAATATGCACAGATATCATGTACTAAAGTACATCACAGATTTACAGACAAGCATTGCTATACAGATTTCTTTCTGTATAATACACGAAGACTTACACCTTCATAAGAATATTTTAACCGCATTTTTCCTGCTGATTTTTTGGCATGTTTCAGGTATTTATAAAAGCATTAATGTTGGCATTTAAAGCCATTATTCTTCATGTGAATGACAGCGTTTATGTTCCTACCACCTACCAAACGCAATACAATGGACTTCTCTACTCCAATGACCTAAGTCTATAAATAGCTCTTCCTAAAGGTATTCCATAATCAGGAAGACTTTAGTGGTGAAGCCATATTTCCTCTCCTACTCCAAAAAAACAAAAGCCCAAACAAGATCATATTTTTTTTTCCGTGAATGGGAACATTTTGTTTGTTCCTCATTATTCTACCTCTCAGGATAACCTAGATAACTAACACTCATCAGATTGAGTCTGATCAAAAGAAGGGAAGTGTGCTGTATAGTTTGTGCTTGTAACAAAAATGTAGGAAAACAGTTAGCTGAAAATGCATTTTCCACATATTTGAAGTATTAACTAGGAAGGTATCAAGAGTGATTGTCCTGACTTCTGTTAATTTCAGTCTTAAGAATCTTCCCCCAAAGTAACAGAACAACTAGAATCGCAAGACAGATCTTCTGCAAAGAAGATGAAATTACCCTGTAAAATCTCAAACCTTATTAATAAACGCCTTTATTAAGCCAGCCTACAAGCCAGAATCACGTTACATCTCCTCCTAAAGAGAGCTTCTGCCCGCAGTTGATGTAAATCCAGAGAGCAGCACCGGTAACAGTAATTGTTCAGCACACAGTGCAGACATTTTTCATTAACAGAACCGAAGGCAACGTGTAAATACGCACCCTTCAAATAAGTTAAATAGTAAGTAACTATTACAGGTCAAAAAGATGATAAAAGCAATGAAAACAATCTTCACCAAAACCTCTGCACTACCCAAAACATTATAAATCATGCTAAGCTTTGCTCATCAGTGTTTCTTTCTAATAATTAAGTACTCTAAACATACCCTTGTTCGTGGGAAATAGGAAACAGTGGCTTTAAATTATAATCTGCTGGCAATGACAGTGACAGACTAGTGTTTGGGTCCTCTTCAGAGAAAATTAACAATGTTTCAAAGAGAACAAGACAGAGAAACAGGAAGAAAGACGAGGGTAAAAAGTTCATTTTAACAAAAATGCCATTTGCAGTGCTGGAAAAAAAAAATCATGAAATCAATAAGAAATCAATTTTCCAGCTCTCCCCAACTAAGGAAATCCATCCAAGGGAAAAAATTAAGGCTGTTATCACTACAACTAAAAGGTTGTTGTTTCTCTTCCTCATCATTCTCTAAAATTAATACCTACACCACTACTTTATCACAGAATACTGGAGGAATGTCCTCCTTTTAGATAAGAGCTGTCACAGTCAAAAAATTGTTTGTGCAGACATTAACTTGAAGGAGAAAGAACATGAGGCATCACTGCAGTGCAATGAAGAATTTTTTTTTTTTTTTTTTTTTGCAAATTAGAATTGTAAAGGGAAGGAACAGCCATTGTGTTATGTGGAAATAACGTCTCTCCCATCGTTTAATCAACAGGGAATATGGGACAATCAAAACAAATATGGGTAGCTACTACCATCTAAAGTCTGAGTGATAACACTAAGGACATTAGCAGCAAACATGCACAGACTGTAATCTCTTTATTTTGTAGATTTTCATCTGCTTTCATCTAGAAGGAGCCTAGTGCATATTCAACCAGAACAAATAAGGTATTCTCGGAATGAGAGATGTTCTAGTGGATTGTCTTTCATGCACCTCAAAAAAAAAAACCAAAAAAAAAAACAACACAAAAAAGAAGGAAGAGCTGCTAGTGAATAGAGGCAGTAACATTTAAACCAAGTTATCACCAGGCCAAAAGAATTCTGGTTTTCCATATACAACAGCAGGGAGCAACGTCAGAATCAGGAATCATTCAAGTAATATCACATCAGAAAATGGTCAACTTGGATCAGCAGCTTTAGCTCTAAAATAACTTCAGAAGAAAATATTTTGTATGCACATTATAGGTGAACTTTCAACGTCAAGACAGGCAGATGGAAAAGCTTTTCAGCCTCTCGCCAAAAACACTCCACTGATTCCACAGCCTGAGTTCCTGTCAAAATGGAAAGATTTCCCATTCTCTCTCCACCTCATCCTGAAAACCCCAGAGAAGGTAAATGTAAAAGATTAAAGATGAAAGGAAACAACTGAGGGACTTAACTTCAAAAAGGGTTTGTT
Source organism: Alca torda (assembly GCA_008658365.1). NCBI lineage: Eukaryota > Metazoa > Chordata > Aves > Charadriiformes > Alcidae > Alca > Alca torda. Next base: position 157,349,048 of record CM018077.1, on the reverse strand, counting down.
TGTTTTGTTACATTTATTTCTTCTTGCTTATCCTATTCAGCATGAAAAAACATTGTAACTGGCAAAAAAAAAGCCAAGAAATTATGGTTTGCTGTTATGAACTTGCTTTCCAGAAGTCTTACCTGAATTCACTCTGACTTTAATAATAGTCTTAGCACTTCTGAAAAGCCACAACTCAGTAAATACATTGCTTAAAAAGACAGAAGACCTAAGTGGAAACCACAACATTATCCACGGAGGGTAACAGAGACAGAATGGACAAAAGATCATTTTTCTAGTTCCTTAAGAATGAAGCTACCTCAAACCCTTTTCCAGGAACCCAAACAAAAAGCTTTACACTCAAAACAACTAAGCAAACAAGAACATTTGAAATTAACATTTTAATCAAATTAAGGGAGAGTTTAAATTCTTTTCAAAGTCTTACGTCATCTGGATTAGCCCTTACTTTGCCACCTTAACTCCAAGAAGCATTTCTTTATAAAAGCTTGGGGTTTTACATATTGTATACGAAGTTTTCGCTTCTTTTTCAACAGATCTTTCCTTTTTCAACCACAGACAATAAACGAGCAAATGAATGGTACCTAGAAAAAAGTCTACATTAAAAACAGTTTACCCTGCAAAATCATCATTGTGATAATAGATCCAAGAAATTGCTTCCACGGTATGCTTTTTTTAATCCTAATTTTCAGTTTTTCAAATCTAAACCAAGTATGATCTCAAGGAGGAGACAAAGAATTCAAACTTAATGCTAAGGATCAAAAAAGTATTTGCATCAGCTTTCTAGGAAAGGGTACTAAACAGCTATAGGTTATTCAGCCGAATGGGCTCTCACCTGTAAATAGTAAGACTTTGTGTTCATTTCTTTCACTAATGGATAGATATACGTGTATTTTATAACAATCACAGGATTGTGAAATGGATTTCTGTTCTTAGCCATCCACCCAGATGTCACTTGAGAACAAACCTCCTTTAAATCTTCCCACGAATTTGTAAGGATTTCTTGCAAAATCAACAGGACAGAAACCACTGCTCCTGACACTCTGTGTTGGTGGTCAGTGCACCATCTCCAGAGAGAACCAAAGGAAAATGAAGACCCACAACCAGCATCTGAACCAATCTTCCACTACTGGAGAGATACTGAGCTCTAAATTGAGAGGAGACATATAGCATCGTATTTTCTGCTCATCGTTTGGGTGGTATCTTGTTAGCCAGCACGTTGCATAATGTCTTCTGGGTCTTCCCCATTTTTCACGGGAAACGGTATGAGCATAGTCTCATACTACTGTAGTATCTATAACATACATGTATCTTCTAGTATATTTAGTGTGAGTATAGTCTCATAGTACAGATTTCATAAGAATTACAAACTTATGTCTGAAGCACTGCTTTGTCCACCAGTAAAAACAACTTATTTCTGGAACTACCCAGACACCTATGCTTCAAGTACTATAAGTTTTCCAATTTAGCAATCCCTAAGCTTTAGGATCTTCCAGAATCAGGCAATAACTTAATGTGGATTTCAACAAGTAGATTTTGAAGTCTGTTATCAGCATCCCTTTTGTATCCAAGTGTTCTGTGCAACCTTCTAAGTCTGTATCTGTAAGTTAAAAATAAATATGTTTGCATGTAATTGGAAATAGTTCATAATGTTTTCTTTCAAGTTACAATTTACGTAACACTAGAAAGGCTCCCTAGGTCTCTTACTGGTAGACATTCCATCGTAATTCATTTTATTACAGAAAGTAATCTCATTGAAGCATTAACTGCTAGAAATTATACATGTGGTCACTGCATTAGAGAAACCTGCCTCTGAGGTAACCCTTGTCTGAACACAAAAGAACATCAATAAAATTGCCAGAAACAGATCTGAAGCTTTGCCACAACTTTCCCCAACGCACACTAGGAACACATATAGATCCGATTGCTTTCCAAAGTAGTGTTGAAGTAAGTCTCTGCCATAGCTTGCTAGATTGCCGCGTTTTATTTTTCAGTGCAGACATTCCACACTGCCGCAGCAACAGGTTTTAAATCTATGTTTAAAGTCCAAATCTTAATGCCCCCCCAAAAAAAAGTCTGATTATCAACTCAGATAGATCTCACTTTGCATTTAACACGTTTAAGCAGCTAAAATGGGACAGGGCATGATCACTAATATATTCATACAAAGTACAGAACTGAAAAACTTACAGAATTTTTACAAAATATTTACTCTTGTAAAATGAAGACAGAAGCAAATACAAAGCTAATCTTAAAAAAAAAAGCTTCAGACACATTACTGCGTTACTAATTTTGAAAAAGCCTCAAGGTTTGAAGCTGGTAAAAAGAGGACAACAGGAAGAGGCAGAGCACAGCAACTGTTCTTAGACAGTCACTGAGATTGCAGAGTTATGGTTTAACCTAAATTTGGCTGAACATTGTCTAAGGAATTAACACTATTAAAAGGGTAGTAAATTGCTAGCATACTGTTACTAATTTCCTGCTTATTGAAAACTATGGAAAACCTTAAAATCTCCACCTAGTAGTTAAATACAATTTCGATTTCTTAATGCAATAAATTATCAACTTACAAATACATAAAAATATTTTAATCTAGTAAACAGTTTGGTTCAATGAGAAAAATTCTCATACAATTAAGAGAATGATGTCCCTGAAACTATCTGCAAGCACTTTGATAGATCTAGCAACCATTTAATAGGATTTCCCTTATCCAGGTATTATAAAAATAACCCTGGCCATGCTTCACACGTCATACTACGCTTTCTCCTGACCTGAGCAGTTGAGGACATGAAAATGGGAGGTGTGTTAGCCTTCAGAGAAAGTTTATCACAAACACAGCAGTGAGGTTAGAACAGTGATTATAAAGCTGGCTGGCCACGGAGGCCTGAATTTTTGCTATCATCTAAGCTGATGCTACAGCTATTAAAAAGACAATATTCACAGAAAATGATAAGGAACTGTCATTTCAGTGGCTTCCAAAACTTCATCAGGTACTAACAATATGGTGAGGTCACAGGAGGAATGGGTCCTGGGGATGAGAGAGATCCCTAAGTGAGACTGGCAACACTGGAGTGGAAAAACTAATTATACTCAACTGGAAAAAACATGCAGATACTGCTGCTAGTCCGATGTGTTGCGTGACATCAGCCGAGAAGGCCACACCAAGCATCCAGACTCAGCATTACAAACACCCCGTCAAGCTGACAGACAACGGAGGTAAGTCTACCTCTGAAGAGCCTTCTGTAACGGGTAAATTCTGGATAACTTCCCTATGGACTCCAAGCACAGGACAGCGATAATCACCTGGTTCTGTTCATCTCAAGCCTGCGTTAAAATGCATCTAAATTCAAATGAATGATTTTTTGCCTGGGGCACAACTGTACCCATGAGATACTGCCTCCAGAATTAACCCTTCCAATTTTTCAGAATGAAGTAGGTATTCCACTTCCCATTTTGGTATTATCTTTTAAAGAACAACTTCTTAAACAATCAAAAGAGGAAGGAGAAGATTAGGATAGGCAGGAGACAGAACCGAGTAAATTCCTCATAGGTGTCAGATTAATTGATCTCAAGGACTACAGAAAAAAGTTAGCAAAGGGAGTGAAGGAAAATGGATGCTGTTTGTAACTCAATAATGGCCTCATTTTCTGGCACAAGGTATATTTAGTAGTACGCCACCGAGGAGAAGGGGAAGGACGTATTGAAAGCCCTGCATCTTTGAGATATTTACAGTTACAGAAGGCAAGTGGCTGAAGGCTTCCACCCAGAATAGAGTTTGCTCCTTTCCGAACTTGCATAGTTTCACATTATTTTAATGAGTACAAAGCAGAGGCTTGTAAGCCTAAGGGAATTAAAAGCTTCATGAATCCTCGCAGACTTTTCAATCCTCGATGGAAAAGTTCTAAAGGCTGCTCTGTAATCTCTCTGGATATCCCAGTCTCTGAGGCTCTGAAACCATATGCTGCTTAAAATAACATCTTATGATACCCACAGCCTCACTGAGGTTTTCATTCTACAGACACTTCTCAGCAAACAGTGACACCTCACCCTGCTCAGGTATTCAGGTTGGCAAACAAGCACTTAATACTAGATACGGCCAAACAATTAGTAACGAAAGGACAGAAATACTAGTAATGACTCCTAACCATGTTACCTTAGCCTGTAAGGGATACAGCTAAGGCACTTTGCTAATACACTAGAAATGGGCAGGTAAAAAAATACCATGCATTAAATGTACCATTTAACATACAATACACTAACGGTTCATGTCCTAGCAAAACTTTATTCTAACGAATTTCCATTTTAACAACGGAGACACAGAAAATATGGAATTTTAAAATGGACCAGTTAACACTGCTTTATCAATTATGGCTTTAAATATCTCTATCCCAGTTAGGATATCTTATTCGGAAGCTAAGTGATCCAGTTCTAGAGAACTTTCTTTTTAGAAGTTATTTAGCACAGCACTATTTTTCTTTATAGTGCTATTTTCTAATTATTCTCTCTCAGAAGTAAAGCACACATCAGGATACGGACTCAACCAGCTGTTATTTCCATGCCACTTCTATATACACATGCTATAAATAACATATAAATATAAAGTATATTTTCTACCACATCACCATGCATTCTGCAGTGTATGCCCTGGAAACAGGCTGTTAAATGAGGACTAATTCCTTTAAAAACATTGAGAAATAACCACTTATTTGCACTTTGACTAGTTAAGTCACATATGGCCAGAGGACATTTAGATACATTGTTTAAGTACTTGTTCTCATAACATTAATATACTACATTAGTTTCTTCTGAACTGTTCAGGTGCATGTATAAATGACATTAAACTTTCTGCGTAAAGCTATACACGCTACATAGAAATTTATGCTTCTGATCAAAAGGACAATGGCTGAGATTTGATTTAGAAGGTTTGTGGGAGGGTGAAAGAAGAGATGGAGAAGGTACATGGAAGAAAGGTTGAGAGAAAAGCAAGAAGCGTTTAAATAGCAAAACCATTTTCTGGAACTCAGGAATTCCTTCTTCACTAGCCTAAATAAGAGACAAAGTCCAGACAGACTTGGCTGTAAAGAGGGCATGCTAAAAGCTTTAAGATATATAAAACATTTAAAGCGTTGCCCTTGAAAATGTTATTTTTCTGTAAGACTAAATCCATTTTATGACTACAGTTTTCATTTAATAAGCTTTTTTCTTTATCTCAGTGCTCTGTAAGTTCAAATTAAGTTTACCCTAACAATTCATAACTATCTATAACTTTCAGTCATATAGAAAGTACTTTGATTTTTTTTATTTTTAATACAATAAAATCAAGATAAATATGTATGGCTTATTGAGATAAACTGTACATTGTTAAAATTTTAGGATCAATTCTGAAGCTTTCATAAAAATATTTTAATTGTCTAATTGCTGAACAGTTATATGACCCCAAAGTTAGGTTTAGGAAGAAGAGAAGATTATTCTCAGTTTTAGTTGAGAATTAAAAGTCTACTGACAATGTGGTTTTTCAGATTTTTGCAAAGTAGAAACCTAATATAATATGTTTAAGAGGTACATAACTATTTTGCCAAAGGCATTGTAAACATCTTTATGGCGGCACATATAACCTGAACTTTTATTAATATGAAACAGTTCAAGCCTGAGAAAGTGATGAGATGACCACATTTGCTGCAGATCCTGGGTGCAAGACTCAATTAGGTACTAATTAAAGGGATTCTACCGAGTTCTAAAGTGAGAGTTAGGATCATCCCTCCAAAATTATACACAGCGTATCAACAGCTCAACTTACATATTCACCATACGTCTCCTGCGCTGGAGGTGGTGGAAGGGGCCGGTAGCCTGCAGGTGGAGGTACTCCTCTTGTTCTGGGTGCTAGAAGTCCACGGCTACGACTGACTGGTCCTCTACTGGGAGGCGCTCCTCTGGGTGCTGGTGCCCCTCTGGGTACTCCCGCTGGTGGTGGAGGCACTCCTCCACGGCCCCTGTGAATATATGGATGACTTACCATTAACTACTACACCCTTGGCCTCCCTTTCAACAGCTCCCTCCCCCACATCATGACAATTTTGCTTTGCTACAGCCAGAAGTAGTCTAAAAGAGGTTCATAGTTTGTCTTTTTTCTGTATGCTTTAATCCAATTACACACATTATGCAAAAAAAAAAAAAATGCTGAAAGATACAGACTAGGCATGTGATTCGGTGATGAACTTCTCACTAGCTTGAGCTATTCTCACATACACAGAGACACCCAAACCAATTTGCTGGAATCAGTCAACTTCACTAGAATTTGACTTCTCGTATGTGAAATCACAGTCACAGAATAACAGGTTAATTTGAAGCTGTCATGCTATATCGTACTCAAACCCTGCATGGAGGCATCGGTTGCAAGTCCCTCCTGATCCTGCGCAGGCGTCTAACTGCAATCCAAAGCTCCAACTGCACCCCAGAGTGAGCGGGTCAGAAAAATTACATTTTCTTCTGGTTCTAAAGAAGAGATTTCTAGCTGTTGCAGGAAAGGTTCAGATGTGTAATAGATGTGCAGGGTGACTATAGGATATAACCTGATGTTCTATATATATTTAACGAGTTCTGAAAGAATGGTAAGTATTAACTTGAATTCCATTATTTTGGACACTTAACATATACATGAAAAATCTGAGACCTAAACAAGAACAATTTTCAGAAATATTTGATCCATTTAGAGGTGGCTTCCCCCCCGCCCCGCCTCCCTATAGTAAAGGGAGAGACTTAGAGGTACAATCTGTGAGAAGTTTGCATCATTTATCCTCTTTTAAATAGGATGGCTAAAACATTACTAATAGACATCTCCTTTTTAAAGGAGATCATTTCACCCCATGGGCTATACTTGGGTTTAATTGAGTTTAAATGACTGCTTTTAGGCACATAGACTTATTGCAAGGAAGTCACACCCTTATTGTATACCATAGCAGATACACAGAAAAAAACAGGCACAAACTCTAGTTTTCTAGTTATCAACCCATCTAATCTCTGAAGTAGTAATTGAGTGAAAATACTCTGTCCTGATTTCAGTAGAAATTTCCAACTTAAACAACATCATAAAGATCCAGATTTGGCCTTAAAATTTCCTATCCCATTTCAAACAAGTCACATAATTTCTCAATGGTAAGATTATCAGAAAAAATATAATCATTTTATCACAAATAATTAGTATTTGAAAAATTGCATCACTATATGAAGAATGCAAAAACATAAACACTTGACACAATCAGGATAGATTTTATTAATTCTAATTAATGATCAAAACACAGTCACAAAGTATTTTAAACAAGCCTAGAGAGTAAGTGATTTAAAACTGTGCTTATTACTTGGTTTTGGCTAATCTGTAGAATGCCTCCTCAGGACAGGGTACCAGCTGCTTATTTGACTTCATTGTAGTGGGGGCAGGGGTGAGCAGTGAAGTTCCCAGACACAGCCTGCTGAAGTAATATAAAGAAATAGCAAATGTGATACTTTCCAAGTGAAGCCAAAGAAAGGGAAATGAACCTATTGGCATAGACAATAGTCAATACCAAGTTAAAAAAAAAAAAGTCAGAAAAAGATTCAAGAACCACTAGTCATAATCTTCACGGCATCCTTCAGACAGGGTGCAAGTGAAAGCAGCAGGAAATGGGACATGCTGAAAAACATGGAAAAAACATTTGAGGGAGGGGAAAAAAAAAGTACAGTTTTTAGAGCCAGCATAGACTTATTCCTGAAGAGTAATTAGAACACCAGATCCACATGATGAGAAGGTCTTTTCTGCATTTCAAAAACAGTTAGTAGGATTGCAGTGTGACAGGTGGGAAATCATATTTCTCCTATACTAGGAGACCATTTACATGCTTATTTTTTTATTTTTTTTTTTTTTTAGAGTTACTGTAGGAAGAATAAACAATCTGAGATGTATAATTCAGTATTACACCACTCAGATGGTTACTGCACCAGGCTGGAGGAGACTAGAAAGATGCAGAGATAAGAAACCCAGTAAACAGGAGAGTTCAATTACCACTATGCAGATTTGAGTCATCAGGGCATGATGCAAAAAGCAACTTTTTAGAAACTGTAAATCACTACTTCACTAAGAAGTTGGCAGGAAACTAAAGAAGTTTCATTGTCATTAACAATGACAGAAACTGACTCAAAACACTGAGGAACCACTTGAGCAGGAACCTTTACGAAAACAAGAGATCAGTTCTGGTATTGCTTAATTTGAAAAAGGGTAGCTATATAAGTTATGTTTAAAGATATTTAAAAGAGTAAAATTTATATACACAATATGGGAACACATTTAGAGAAATCCCATGGGAAGTGAGGGAAAATATGCAACAACTGTCAAAAAAAAGAAAACAAGCTTGAGAGAGGGCAAAAGGAGCTCAAGTAAGGCCAGAACAACAGGGTAAGGACAGGTATTAAAAGAGGTATCACTTGAAAAGCTGAATCCATCTCTAACCTCAAAGGACAAATGCTAATAAAACAAGAGTAAAATGCTCAGAAAAGCAGGTCAGAAAATTAAAAAAAAAAAAAAAGTCCTTCAAACATTCTGGAATCAGGAAACCTGCCAGAGTGAGGCTAAATCACCAGTGAATAACAGTATGATATGTATGTACATATACATTAAGTTTTTGGATACACAATCAAGAAAGATTGGACAAAGTTCTCATGGTGGAGCCTTTCCTTGTGGGGAACGCATTGGATGGTGTCGCCGACTCTTTTAGAGACAAATTACATAAGAAAAGGTGCAAATAAAAGTAATTGCGCTGCCTTTCTGTCAACTACAACAGGAGTTCAGATGCCTAGCTCTTTATTCCGTATCTGAATCCCAACCTGACTGTTAAGGAAAAGAAAATAGCAAAAAAAAAATATCAAAGCAGCAAAGTATAAGAAGGGACACTTGGGAGTTAATACACACACATAAGTTTATCAATCTTAATATTACACAAAGTAATAGGTTCTGTGCTGTCACTACCCACAGAAGATCTAGAGTTAAGATTGGCGCAGTGGTCAGAATAGCAAAAACACAAATAAAATCTTGGAAAACATTAGAAGAGAACACAGAAAACTTTGTTACCCAACTGTGTATTCACAGACCTGTTTCTTCATTTGGAAAGAACATAAAAGAACTGGATGTGCATCAGAAACTATGCCAAAGGTGACCAACAGTACAAAACAGCTTACACATAAGGAACAATTAAGCAGATTAAGGCACTTCATACTACAAATGACAACTGAGGCTTATACGATAGAATTCAATAGAAACACCAAAGAAATGGAGAAGTCTGAGGGGAGACCTCATGCCAGTCCACACCTTCCTCAAGGGGACCAGCAGAGGGGGAGGTGCTGATCTCCTCTCTCTGGTGACCAGCGATAGGACACAAGGGAATGGAACGAATCTGAGTCAAGGCAAGTTCAGATTGGACATTAGGAAAAGGTTCCTTGCTGAAAGCAGGGCTGGTCACTGGAACAGGCTCCCCAGGGAAGTGGTCACAGCACCAAGCCTGTCAGAGTTCAAGGAGCATCTGGACAACACTCTTAGGCATATGCTTTAGTTGTAAGCAGTCCTGTGAGGAGCAGGGATTGGGATTCAAGCCTTATGGGTCCCTTCCAACTTGAGATATTCTAGGGTACGTAAGGAATTATTCAGAAGTTATTTCTAGTGTAAGAATCAGGGAATATATCAATGTGAAGGGATAGAATATAAAACCAGATTGCCCTAAGGACTGAGCCACTATGACTGGTCCTGTGAAAAATGATCACTGAATGACAGAACAGTCAAGGTTTGAAGGGACTGCTGGGGGTCATCTGATCCAGCCTCCTGCTCAAGCAGGGCCACCTAGAAACAGTTGCCCATGACCATATTTGGGGTTTTTGAATGTCTCCAAAGATGGAGAATCCACAACCTCTGGGCAACATATGCCAGCGTCCTGTCACTAGGCACCACCCAAAAGAGCCTTCCCTTCTTTAGGCTGGCTTTCCTCACAGAAGAGATGCTCCATACCCTTCATCATCTTTGTGGCCCTTGGCTGACCTCTGCAGTGTATGCCCATAATTCCTCTTGAACTGGGGAGCCCAGAAATGGATACAGCCCTCCAGGTGTAGTCTCACCAGTGATGAGTAGAGGGGAAGGATCACCTCCCTCAGCCTCCCAGCAACACTAATGCAGCTCAGGATACCATCAGCCTTCTTTCCAGCAAGTGCACATTGCTGGCTCACATTCAACTCAAAGGACCACCCAGGTCCTTTTCTGTCAAGCTGTTTTCCAGCTGGGTGGCCTCCAGCATGGGGTTGTTTTTCCCACAGTGCAGGACTTTGCAATTCCCCTCGTTGAGCTTCACAGGGCTTCTGTCACGCCATTTTTCCAGCCTGTCAAGGTCCCTGTGGAGGGCAGCACAACCCTCAAGCGTATCACCCACTACTCCCAGTTCTGTATCACCTGCAAACTTGCTGAGGGTACACTCTGCCCCATCATCCAGACCATTAAACAGGCTGGAGCCAGCATTAACCCCTGCAGTACACTGCTTGTTACTGGCCTTCAGCTGGACTTTATACTGCTGATCACCATCTTCTGGGCTCAGCCATTCAGCCAAATTTCAATCCACCTGTCTCCTCATCCAGCCCATACATCAACAGTTTCTCTATGAGGATTTTATGGGAGACAGCCTTCCCGAAGTCACAGCAGACAATATCCACTGCTCACTTCACAACAGAACGCTATCATGTTGGTCAAGCATGACAAACAGCACAACTACTGGAAATAACTTTTCCTTTTGATAATGAAAACTGCTATATTAACCCTCAATCAGAATGCTTCCGAATCTGAAATTTGATCAGTCTCCCAATACATTTCCTTGCCTGTTAGCCCCCTTAGTCCTTCCATTATTTCTTTGTTTCCACCTCTATAGCATTATAGCACAAAGCATCACCCCCAAACCTTGGAAGTTGTACATTATCAAAACTTTTGTCACCCATGTCAGCCTTGACTACCTGCTCATATTCTGAAATACAGAAAAAGGGTCTTTTTGCCTTTATTTTCCTTCCTCACTACCATGCTGTCATCCCATTCCCTTTCAAGTCTTTTGAATGTCCTCTTTAGCCCAGTGCCCATTAAGAACACCATCTACAGTGCAGAGGCTGCCAATATATCCAGGCTAATGGTGTACACAAATGGGCACTGAAAGCCCCACATATCCGTCTTCAGGCTTTTTGTATACTTTGTGTACTTTGAAAAAGAGTTAGTGTGCCTTATTTCCAGGACACCTGAAATAAAAAGGTCCTTGCCTGCGATCCCTCAGATTTATGATACTGCAAATACACAAGAACTGAAGCATCACAGGAGATACTAGTGTTTGGTTTGCTGTTTGCTACATTAAGAAAAAACCCTCTATTTTTATGAATCTTACATCAGTATATTATCCAGAATCTCACAGATTTCTTTGCATGAAAGCAATCCTACTCCTCAAGTACCCATTAACTGTATTTTATACTAAACACTGTAGTACAATAGATAGTACTTAAACATACTCAGTAAATCCTAGCTTCTAGCCAAATGTCATTATCACCTCCAGATATGCTTTAACAACGAAGTGATCATCTATGTACTTCAGAACATTGAGTACTACTCAAAGAAACACTTTACTGCCCTAAAAGATTGCTACAGCTGTGTGAGAAAATTGGAAATTATCAGTTTGGTTTTGATTTTCCTGAGTTTATTAATCTGGCAGTGGTGAATCCAGTGAAGGAAGTTAACCCTTCCCCCTTAAACACACAGGTAATTTAGGTGGTTAAATTACCCTCATTGCTATATAATTAACTTCTAGGCTCTGCAGTGAAAAGGTCTTTTTCAATCCAGGTACCATGGACTAGGGCAAATAAAAGCAAACCCCAGTAACTCATTTAATGTCTTTTGTTTTCACTACACACTGAACAGCAAACCAAAATAGTTGGGGGAAATAATCAAATTTAACTCTCATATCACAGCATCTCTTGAAGATGTCATGAAAACTATTTTTGTTGAAACTTGAATCTTCCCCCTATAAGGTTATTTCATTATTTATACTTCCAATATAGTATGAGAGGAAAAGGAAAATAATAAGTGAAGCACTACATTTCTATAAAGCTATCATAAATACGTTAAAGAATGGAAGAACCGGCCTCTCACAAAAGTGTTAGAATGTGCTAGTGTGATTTGTAAATATAGTATAGTACTTATAGAAAAGGAATTAATGTATAAAAAAAGTGAGAAGTGTACCTTACTGTGTACAGTTAAAATATTACTTAAGAATACATTTTGTAACTGATTAATCTCTTACTGTTTGAATAAAGAGTTTAATGTGTGAAGAGACATTCTAAAGAATGTAGTACCACTCAGACCCACATTATACTAAGTTAGACTTGGAACATTTGTGAGTCTTGTGAATTAATTCCCAAGTACTAACCTAATCACTGATTGTCACAAAAATAATATTTTACCAACTCATACAACTTAAATACATCCATAGAAAACTACTTAAAGACTTCCTCTTTGGCCTTTTTTAGCAAAAATTTGACATCTACTTTATAGTAGTCCCAGAGTGTTTCTAGGGCTTTTCCAGCAAACTAAGTTATTCCCCTTGACCATAGCAGGCATAGCACCTAGCTGATACTCCCTTCCTTTATCTTTTCACTTTATTCTCTCTAGTATTATACTGATTTTTTTTTTTTATTTCAGGTTTCTCCATTCACTGGATGACTGAGTTAGTAAAATTGCTGATTACAAATTCACAGCTTCCCTTCATTTGTTTTTGCAAAAGAATAACAATTAAATGAGTTTATGTGGTATGAAGCTCCTTCTCAACAGCTCCCCTTCAGAAGGAGTAGTAAATATAATAGCTTTAAAAATAATTGTGAAATTTAGCACCAGTTCCCCAAACTGTATTATTCAATGAGGAAACACTTTAAATTCTTTAATTTTAGCATTCATAGTTCCATACATCTGCAAGGATTTGAACTGTTCAATAAATGCATCTAACAAGTTTTGTTACCAGATACTGATATTTTTTCTTCCTTTGAGCACAGCCAACTACAGTCAGTGTTCCTCAAGCAGTAAATATTTTTGCTCATGTTTTACATTAGACAGACTTGTTATTTCAAAGTGTCAATACCAAAATATTGAACACTGATATCCAGGTACCACTCACAGAGCTAGGATTCCTGTCTTTTCATCTTTAAAAAAAGGAAACAAACAAGTCACCATTGAAGTTAACACTCTTACACAAGTTTTATTCCACATTTTTATTTGAAAACAGCAATATGTATGTTCATGTTTCAGTTTTTTGAAAAACGAGAGATTTATCACAAGACTACGGAAACAAAACACACTGAACATAATACCTGCCTTTGTTCTGGATCCTGAATTGGCTTTGCCAAATATTTTTTGTGCTACAGAATCTTTTGCAGTCCTACATGCTGTCAACAAGAAGTCACTCTTCAAAAAAAGAAACCAGTTGATTGCAGACATACAACAGGAATGAGCTAAGTTTGATCTGATGACTAACAAAGAACTGGAAGTTGTGAACACATTACAGCAGTGATCCACATCACTTTATTACTTTGAGGTGCAAGACAGCAAATTCTAACCTACAACTTCTGTAACAGTTTTGTTTGTCTCTGACAGACTGACAGTCACTTAACCATTAGGATCCCAGGCTGCATACACTGAAATATGAATAAAAAGAATAAATGGGAAAAGTAACAAAACTCCCACAATCTCACACAATAATAAACAAGAATTTTGCAGTTTCTTTGACTATTCCTACCTGTTGGCTCTATGAGAAATTACTTTTTCCTCCCCTCATCTTAGTGAAACCAAACTATCTGCTTTCAAATACAATTGCTCTCTACCTGGAGAGTGAGCCCAACCAGCTCTCCCGTATTGTGGCCTTCCGATATGTAAGGGGCACTGTTTATAAGAAAAATGGAGAGATACTTTTTACCAGGGCCTATAGTCACAGGACGAGGAACAAGAGTTTTAAACTGAAAAATGGTAGGTTTAGATTGGACATAAGGAAGAAATTCTTCGTGATGAGGGTAGTGAGATACTGGAACAGGTTGCCCAGAGAAGCTGTGGATGCCCCATCCCTGGAGGTGTTCAAGGCCAGGCTGGATGGGGCTTTGAGCAGCCTGGTCTACTGGGAGGTGTCCCTGCCCATGGCAGGGGGGTAGAACTAGATGATCTTTAATGTCCCTTCCAACCCAAACCATTCTACAATTCTAACACTGATTTCTAGCTATAACTGACATGAATTGGTTCCCCTACCCAAGCAAGGAAGATTTTTCCATGTTCTTAGACTTACTATTATTGTCCTCTAGAATTTAATTTATGCAATATATCTTAGTTTGAGTAAGAATTGATTGATCCTTAAATCTTATTTTTATTTATTCTGAAGATAGGAATGTGAGGTTTTAGAGAGGAAATGCTACTTTATTTGTGAAATGTCCTTACAGGTGTACATTAACGTGTATTTAACACATGTTTATTTGCAGTCTTCAGTTAATCAGAAATCTCAATTCACATTTCAGTAGTATTATCACTTACATTGCACTGATTCAGGATGGGAATTCAAATGCGTTAAAGAAATACTGATTCCAAGGAGGTAGATCTTACTAGATACTCACTGTAACAGCATCACATCAAACATCATGGATCCTCTAAGCTTGCTAGCACAATAAATTAGTAACTGGTATTATTCTTCATTTTATATAGTTGCCTCCAAAAAAAAACATTTAAGAATAATGTCAGTTTACGATAAAAAAAAAGGAATGAAAACCAGACTTTCACCAGGGAAAGTCTCATGTCCCTTGTCTTGTTGCACAGAAGAGTGCACTTTAGGTGCTACCTAAAGAGGTTAAGTGCTCAGCATAAACATCACAAAATAGAAGTGCTGTGATTAGAGCTGAAGGTCATCTTTAACTGTATTGGGACAAAGAAAAATAAAAATGGGGGCAAGAGGGCAGAAGGAAGCAACTATTTGCCCAAGATCAATGATGAGAAAAGCATATTCCTACAGGTAAAGCTCAAAACACATACAGCCCTTCTACGCTGAATTCCATCCACTCACTCACAAAATTTTACTTGGCTCTAGTCAAAAAAATGCAGTCAAGAAAGTCTGGAACAAGCCAGAAGTAACAGAATAAAAAAAATACCAAACCACAACCACTAGGAATTTACTTACCATATACAGGAATACCTGTGCACAAGCTAGAATTTTGTATGCAAACACAAACAAATTGTTTTCTACAAAGAAAAATTTCAGTATAGAGCTAAACATACACGTAACAAGTCTTCTTAAAAGAAGGCACTTGATAAGATGCATTATCTCCAGTTTCAACATGTCTGATAAGGAGTAAAAAAAGGCATAAATTAGTACTTTGGTTCTTTTAAGTGAAACTATTCAGGAATAATAAAGGCTTAAAATTGGGATCTTAAACACACTCAGTTATTGCATCTTCAATAGGATGTTTCATGTATCAAGGCTAGTATCTTAAAAATATTCTATGGAGTATAAAGAGAGGTTAGGATGGAGGTTTTAGACTTCATTTTAGAAGTCTTTTCAAGCTTTGCTTCAATCTCTCCTGGATATCTCAGGGATGCTTGCTATTAAAACTGTTTTATTTAGCGCTAAGACAAAGCCTTTAACAAAGCCTTCCTGCAACAAAAGCATTACTCAGTAAGATCAATTTTTGCTAAAAAGGAATCAGAGCATTACAAGTGAGTTTAAGATCTTTAACTCAATGGCTCTAGTATCACAGTAGCAATGGCATTAAATTCCACTTAAGGAATCTCTTATGGTAACCGAGCCCTTCAGTTTGAGGGGAAATAAGGACTTTTTCTTTAGAACATATATAAAAAAGCAGATGACAAATACGGTTTTTAGTTGTCATCTCCAAATCAAACACTAATAACTTTTAAATTTACCCTGAAGACACTTCAACAGTTGTAGGCCAACAGGATGAACTACAAAGGATTTTGTGAGCTACCTAACAGCATGTGTTGTCTTATATAAATCACAGGTTTGAAAAAATAATTCACCAAAATCCAGAGGTTGAAACTAGTGATGTTAGAAATTCAGTAGTATGAAAATTTAATTATGCATTCATGTGCTAGATACTAGTAGTGGAAATTAGGTACGACACTTTAGTGACAAGATCAGACCAAACAATAACTTCTGTATCAAACACTACCTTAAGGACATATGAAAAATTAAGGAAACATGAAATAAAACTGTGTCTCTAGTCAGCATCTGTAGCTGAGTTGTTACAAACATCTACGGGAAAGTTAAAAACAGGTATTTAAGAACTAAAGTAAAATTAGCAAAAAACCCAACTCCAGAATCAAATGAGATCTCTAATTTACAAGCACTTTTGTATGGCTGATAACAGTGCTAAAGATGTGAACCTTGGTATATAATTACTGATACTCTGAACAACATTAAATCAAGAAAAGTGGAATAGATATATTACACAATATTAGTTAAGAATATAAGAACAAAACTTTGTTGTTTTAGAGAAAATATTATATTCTTACAGGACACAGCCAACAGTAAGTTAAAATTCTCTACATTAAGATTAATTCTGCATTGCATTTGCAATCATTATTACAGGATACATGTAATTAAACAGCTGTATAAATGGAATAATTCCTAGTGTTTTTTTCTAACATGCTTAATCTGAGTTAAGACACTTCAGAATACTATTTTGAAGTTATTTAAAGAGCTGAAATGTAAGTTTCAAGCTTGCATTAATAAGCACCATAGCTACCACTGAAGGAAAATAGTTCACCATAGAAAACTGTTGCACTTAGCTGCTGCAGCCACGATCTCTGTAACAGAAACAGTTATGCACTTTTAGTTTTTGTTTTCACACTTCAGGACTCAAAGGAGTTGAAGCTGTCATCTCAGTACTGCAAGGAAGATTGGGGATGCTAGAGTAAAAATAAAACATCTCCTGTGTCAGAGAAAAAGCAAAAGCAGCAGTAGACTTGTCTATTCCCGACTCAAACAAAAGCCCCTTTTTTTATGAAAAAAGCACTACACAGGTGAGACTAAATTCAAATTCTACCTCCAAAATGCTGCCATAATAGTATTTTATCAGGACTATAAAAACTTTAATACAGTAAGATACGTGTATTCTGTAAGTTAGAGAAACAGATCTGAAATTCATGTCAATTGAGGCAAGATTTACCAGTTTCAGAGCCATGAACTCCATAGGGCCAATACACAGACCCTACATGCACCTAAGGAGCAACTGAAAATTAGAAGTTATTACAAGTCAAGCAGCACAGAAGCAGTCTTGCTGTGCTGCTCACAGCTAAGACTGAAAACCAGTTTACATTGTTTCTTAACTTAGGTACCATTCAAATTTAAGAGAAACTTCAGCACCATTGTTAATTCAGTTTAAGCTATACTACCTTCAACAAATTGAGTTTTTTTCCCTTATCTTTGCTCGTATTTTGGGTGTCCTTCACATATTTCACTATTGTACTCTGTGGGTTCTTTTGTATTTGAAGGAAGAAGCTTAAAATATACACAAATTGAATTCCACAGCAATTGAGATACCTGGACAAAGCAGGAACTGGTACTCCTCTTGCTCGAATAGATGGTTTTCCGCGAACTACTGGAACTTCTGCATTTTCTGAACCACCATTTAAATATGTTAATTCTTGAAGCTGTGCCTGTCTGATTTCATCATTGTAGTCCTAAAACAGGGGGCAGAGGGAGAAAAACCCAAACAATTCAACCACCACACAAAGTTAGTATCAACAAACACTGCTCCTGAAAGTTTCCTCTTAAGAAGTTGAACATCCTATTGAAAAAGTCAAATATGTGAAGTATTATAGGCATATTATTCAGTTAAAAATTTCTAAAATACTTATAGATATATCTGCAATTTTTGCTTGGGCATGTTTTTCTTCCCCACTGCATATTACCTCCATGTAGCTTTACCAATTAAAGTGTCAATGTTAATATGTTGTAGGTAGGGAGAAAAAAAAAAAGTCCAATTTCTGAGCTGAGGTCTGGTTTGTTGTTCCAGCTGAAGAATAATAGTGTGTTAAAAACATGAAAAATTGCATTGCCTGGTGTTGCAAAGCAATACAGAATAAATACACCGTAGAGAACAACCCCTGACAGCTAAGGAATAGATTAGACATCTCCACTTTTAAAATCGGGAGTTAAAGAAAGAATAAACAGTGACATTCATACAATACAAGCATGCACTATTATCTAATAATAAGAGCTCCAAAAGTTTCAGTTTCAGAACATGCAAGGATAAACAATTTGAAGACATATGGCTTGTTTCTTATTCTACACAAATCCTCTCTCAAGGCCTATCAAAAAGAAAGCTGAAGTTATTTACATGGAATTAATATGGTCCTTCTCAAAGAGACACAAGAGTCTTTTCAGGGACCTTGAGCCAACCTCCAAAACTAGCACATCACACAGGAATAAAATAGATACAGCAATCAACTTGAGCTGCACATTTTTCTGCTATTTTTCCTCCACTTAAAGTCAAAGAATGCATGTGTAGAGGTGAATCAGAAAAAGAAACACTTTACTCTGTGTATACATACACACTAAGTATCAAAGTGCCACCCAGAGGGACCTTGACAGGCTTGAGAGGTGGGCCTGTGCGAACCTCACGAAGTTCAACCAGGCCAAGTGTGAGGTCCTGCACCTGGGTCATGGCAGTCCCTAGCACAAATACAGTCTGGGAGGAGAATGGCTTGAGAGCAGCCCTGAGAAGGACTTGGGGGTGCTGGTGGATGAGAAGCTCAACATGAGCTGGCAGTGTGCGCTTGCAGCCCAGAAAGCCAACCACATCCTGGGCTGCATCAAAAGAACCATGGCCTGCAGGTCAAGGGAGGTGATTCTGCCCCTCTACTCTGCTCTGGTGAGACCCCACCTGGAGTACTGTGGGAGGTGTCACTGCCCAGGGCAGGGGGGTTGGAACTAGATGATCTTTAAGGTCCCTGCCAACCCTAACCATTCTATGATTCTAAAATATTAATAGGTCCTGTAATAAGAATGAAGTGATACTTCTGATATTGGAAATCTGATTTTATTACACATATGCACTAGGCACGTACCAAAAACACCATCAGGCAGCCTTGGATCAGACAACTCACTGAAACAGAACTCCACAATCTGAAAGGAGATTAAGACATCTCTGAACTCAAAAGATCTGTTATCCTTGAAACATTCTGATTCCCCTAGCTTCCACAAACAGAAGAAATTTTTCCTTTACACACAATTGCTGAAGACAGTTACTGGAGTTAAAATAGTGGCACTAAACGCATTATATCCAAACTGCCTTAAATAGGTTCTGAAATTTAACTCAGAACTGTCAACCTGACATCACCCTCTATTTAGCAGCAGAAACCAACCAACAAAGATGAATCTTGATCAATACACCAGCAGCAGCTCTCCTTGGGATCATCTGTAACTTCAGACCTTATTCCAATTTGTCATTCAAACTATTAGTAAAAACTTCCTATTGAATGTTAGGACAGATCCCTGCAAAACCCTACGCAGTTTTGCAAAAAAACTGAAGTAGTCTTCATCCCAGCAGTAAGCAAAAAATAGTTACCAGGTTTCCAGCCATCTTTATACAAACACAATTTTCACCAGCTTGTTTAAAGAAAAGTGAGTTTGCAAAGCCCACCAGCTCTTCCAAATGCCATTAAACATTGTTTCATCATCACACCTTATAAACTGAACATGCAGGAGGCAAGGTAGACTTTAGGAAAAAAAAAAACTTGTAAATGGACTCCTAAAGACTGTTCTCTCAAAGATATTTCTATACATAGCTTTAAAGATATGAAAAACAAGTAACTCAGGTAACCAACCACAAAGCATAATTAATGCTGTGGCTGTCAAAAGAAGAATGACTACCACTACTCAAAAATTAAGCAAAATAGAACTAAGAAAAGTCCTATTGGCCAAAGCTGCAGTAACCATAGTATAATACAGGACCCAGAGGTGAGAGTGGAAGTACTTGGCTTTTTGTTTTAAGTGACAGAAGCAACTCTGGGATAAATTAACACCAAGCACAACAGCCATCAATCTAACAGTCGAACTGACTGCTGACCAGAGGACCTGGCCAAAATGAAGGGACTGGCTCATTTAAAGGAAGACAAAAGAATATACCTGAAGTCAGAAACCACAGTTCTACCTGCAGAAGACAGGTGAGAATCAAGGCAACTTAAGCACAGCCAAATAAATTCCAGTTAGGTTTTGTGTCTTGTTTGAGTTATACCAATAGCTTAAAGGAAAAGTGTACCACTGCAGCTGCTGGAGGCTGAACTTCACTGCAAAGGTGCTTGTTTGTGGATCTTAAACAGATTCAAGAAGAGAAGCTAAGGCATTTTTGCTATAGTCAGCTAAAACAAGGATATTTTGTATCCTACATTCTAGCACCGGTTGTGGTTTATTTATTCAGGCATGATCTGAAAGCTGAACAGTGACTATATTCACCAATTACAATCAGCATCTGAAGTTGTTGGAAAACACAGTTAGCTGACATTGTAAGGAGAACACAAATTAAGATCTAACCATATATACCAATAACAGGACTTCTTACTTTAAATAAAACTGATAATTTGCTAAGAAAGCCACAACAGACCTTTTAGAAAGTAGAAATCACATTGCATTTCTCAGCAGTTAACCAAATGGTAGTTCTAGAGAGGACCAAGTGCTCCTTATTGCCACCTGGATTGGCTGCTGCAAGGGGATGGCAGGGGGGGGAGGGGGGTGGGGGGGGTGGGGAAGAGATTAAGGCATTTAGAACCATTCTGATAAGATTACATTTGGAAAGCCAAAGGGAAATTAAGACAGTGTTGGCTTGATCCCATAGTTCAGAAAAGATTACATAGCATCAGTTCAGCTCAGTACAATACAGATGCAATGATCAAAAATTGAGATGGAGAAGTATACAACCAATACATGGAATTGCTCATTATCAGTCTGTAATTCCACTGGTTTAACAGCAGCAGGGGCATGGCTAGGTTTTGATAAGCTTGCTCCATTTATTATGACATTAGGTGAATCAAGCTCAATGAGGAAAAGTAAGATATATGATGAAGGGAGCAGGGATGGGATCAGATATACCCTTACTTCCAGTACATGCAAAAAGTACTATCAAATTGAGCGTGTTTTCATCTAAAAAGAAAACAGATGTTTGCTCACAAGAATAGCTAAGAACTTAGTTCTCCCTTAGCTCTTCATGCAATCAAATCATGAATCATGTAAAAAGAGTAGCCTTCAATATTATGACAGCCCGGCATCCCTACAAATGTTCTGTTGAGTATCTCCTATCTAATTAGTTAGGATGTTTGAACAGTAGCATGTTTATTTACCTCTTCATACACATCAAGACAAAAGCCATTTGGAATCAGCAGACAAAGTTATGATGTGGTGCTTGCTTCTTAATAATAGAAGATAATCCTCAGGATGTTTGGTTTGTTTTTTTTTTTTTTTTGGGGGGGGGGTCTTGACTGTCTTAAGGTGCAACCACATTAGTGCATTATTTCATATCAGGATATGTTCCTAAATGAACCTCCTGATGATCATTACTTATCAAGCTTTGGTTTGTCATGGAGTAGTATTAGGACATATGAATTAACTTTCATTCAGACAAGAACAAGCCAGAAGAAAAACTCAAGGAGCACGTTATCAGCTCCAGTCACTTGGGGACGTAAGTTTTGTGGATCTAGACTAGGTTTAGTATAAATTAAAACCCCCAAGACACACACAGTAGGACTCAGGTCATTGGTACCAACTGCTTCACCCTAGAGTGCAGCTGGCAGTTCCACCCCCAACAGGCTGCAGTGGCCACAAAACACACATCCCCAGCTGGTCCCAAGCACAGCTACACTGACTATACTCTCTCAAATATTTATGTGCTGCTGTCACTCAGATACACACCATCGTAAAGTTTCCTTAGCCAGGTCTCCCACAAATCAAGACTAACACTTGGATAACATTTGCAGGAGTACAAAATAAACAGAAGTCAACGCACCTTGAGGATGCTTTGCTTTCTATATCCATCCCTTTGATAACCAATAAAAACAGAAGAACATTCACCAAAGAGCTACTACAGTTAGGAACTTTACACACACTAACACCACCTCAAATACCTCAGCTTTTTAGGACAGCTTGGATTGTTCCAAGCAGTTAAATATCGCAAAGCAATCAAGGTTGGTCCTTACATGCGAAGCAAATAAAAGAATCTTCCATAGAAAGACACTGGAAACCCTGCAACACCATTGTCTATACATATCCCAAACCTGGAGTACAAACTTATACTGGAAATAACATTTCATACATCCATACAACGCAAGCTGAAGTATACACATATAACCCATGTATCACTAGCTTTGCAAAAAAAATACAGGACAATTTTATTGATTCTCAGCACTGAACACTAAACCAGGATTATGGGTGGAAGACTACAACATCGAATTTATTTATTCTTAGTGAAACAGAACCCTATGCTGGTGCTTCATGTGTATAAAAAAAAACAAGGAAAAGCCCTACCTTAACCAAAGTTATTTTTTCCATATTTTACAGGGTTTTTACAATTATTTGTAAGTTTAAATATTTTGCTCATGACTAGTTAAGCAAGAATAAGTTGCTTTTTAACTAAAGGTCATATCATGTGGTGAGAGTGTATGTGGACAGTTATGTATTCACCCAATAACTGCCTATATCAGAATGAGAATTACTTGTAAACATGACCACTACTTTCACAGGTGAATGAAAATAAGCAACAAGACCTGGCCAGTGTCACACAGTAAGTCAGTTTTACAGACAATTTCTCACTTAAGGCTACCAGAATTTTTATGAAAAAATTAAAATACTAACAGGGATGAGGAACTTCTTGATTTCTTCCAATGCATGTCCCATTCTGGCATATGCTTCTGCTGGCGGAGCAAATACTTCAATTAAAACATGCAGATCATCATTTAGGTGGAAGTACTTTGCCTCTCCACTTTTTCTCAACTCTTCCTCCTAGGAGATAAAAACATTGTTTTTTTTCCCCACCTTCTTATTTTAAACATATTATAAGGCAAGTGTTAAAGTTGCTTCAGAGGCATTTGCACATACTGTTTATTCATGTTCAGATGCCTAGTAAAAAAGCATCACATTACATACTTTTCTGATAGACTTCAAACCAATCCTGTTGCTAAAATACCAGAATAGTATCAGTTTGCTTATCAACAGTAAGCCACTAGCAACACACAAAGTAGCATCCATCAGCTTCTGTTCACATACAGTAACCAGCACAAGGGAGAATGCTTCCAGGAGTCTTCCCAAGTGCACCAGTCTCACATAAAAGACACTGAGAAACATAAGTAAATTTGAATCCTCTTTTCTCAAAGGTAAAGTCTTTAGAAACAAATTTGATCTAATATTCCACAAGAGCAAGGTTCTTTCATAAATATTATTTCAATCTTAGTATTATTGCACTGCCTAGATACTTCTCATTTATTCTCTGTTCTGTTTCATTCCCCCGTGAGTGCATTCTTCACAGAACCGCGCTATTTGGACATCAAGCTAACAGCACATGAGACAAGGGAGAAGGACATTAGAGCAAAAAAAAAAAAAAGAGTTCACTAGCTATTTCAGAAAATACTTTATTTCTTTTATTCTGCTTCACCCAACCCACTTGAACACAACTGAAGAACTGTGATTTCAGTGTAGTGGAGTTCTCAAATACTTGTGTTTACACACAAAGTGTTCCCAGACCTGAAGGACATCATTTGTCAAATCTCAAACAGGCTCCCCCCTTCCCGTCGGTATCTGACAGGTACATTCCAAGAGACTGAACCACCATTAAAAACAATTTCATTGTATTACCAGATAACATTATAACAAATTCTTAGCAGTTCTGCTATTAAAAAAACAAAGCCCTAAGAATTCTCCCTTGATGCTTATTGTATTTAGCAAGCACCAGGTAAGTACTTTATCCTTTAGATTACTAAAATTATAGCTCCAATGATAGTTGAAATCTGTCCTCCCCCCACCCCTTAATTGTGGGTTGAGGTTTATAAGTGTCAATCCATTTCTGCTTCTCATTCTTATCATACTTGGTGTTTGACTATGTGGATGCTTAAAAAAAATCATCATAATCCAGTCAGCTGTTAGAGCATCTACAGCAAGATTCAGAGGCCAGAGTCAGCAGGGTTAGACTTTGTCAACAAAAGCATTATCTTATCTATACAAATAACAGATCTTAGAAATAGGAAGTAAACCAATATAAACATTAGAGCTCTTAAGTACTTAGTTCTAACAGGAACTGTTTTTCACCTAAGCATTTACTTTAAGAACAGTTATTCAAGACATATGAACTGTCATCCAGCACTGAAAGCTAAATGTTTTCATCAGTTGAGTTCCCCATGTACTTTGGTTTTTAGTATGTACACATGCTATCAAGTATTCCCTGCCCCTTTTTTTTAAGGGGAAAAAATATCACAGTGTAGTTAGATGTGCAGAGAAGTAAAAATTAAGAAAATTCATTTCTGTGGTTATCAATCAGCTTGCCTAGTAACAGCAATAAGCAATAGAAGAGTCAATTTCATGTGCAGCACCTGGTGAAAAAGGATTTCAATCAGCAATTTTAACAAAACATATGGAATTTCAGTGCAGCTTGTTCTAAAAATCATTCCTGTGAGCAAGCTTTCCAAGTAACTTTATTCTTTCTTCTTGCTTCACTTGTAAAGTTCACTGTGATTAAAGTTGGCTTTTTTTTCCCCAGTTCTGTAACATGACTTGGCAACACGCTGCTCTCCACAGCTCTTAACAGCACACAAGTGAGAATGTGCTCACTCACTGCCCTACATCTCCCAACCTCAGGCACGCATTAAGCATTTCAGGCTTTTTTTATTCCCCATGATGACCAACACAAAAACCACAGCTTGTTCCCATTCCAGTATCCTTCACTGCTGGTATTTAGAGCTCCCCCTAAACCCTCTGCCTTCTATTACTTGACAATACACACATGGCCAGGCTCGCCTGGTCCACATGGATGCTGCATGGCTGGCCAAAACGGAGAACTTTTTTTTTTATCCTTGACTGCAATGGAGATTTGAGAGCTGCTGAAAGGATGAAAGTAAAGCAGATATGGAACAAGGGAACTAAAAGACAGCAAGGTGGCCACTTCCTTTAGTTTTTCTAAAAAAAATTTAATTCTCCATTTATCACACCAAACAGCTCATGGCTTGGACAATCTGATTTCACTTCTTTCCAGTACAGACACATCCCTGCAGTACTGCACTCTGGGAGCCCTATGAGAAAGCTTACTCTATTTTCTTTGTACCTTGTGTGTTGTATTTCATCCCTTCATGGTTCTGAACAAAGCACAGTACTAGGCACAACTTATGATCCGTAGCCACACAGGACATCTGGCAACATGCCTACTAAAGACAGTTAATACGCTTTGCCCTGTATTCTGTTGCATTTATAGAACCTTTTGCTTTTCATCCTACTTTTTAAGCTACCAAGAACCGGATACCAGCTCCAGAAGTCCACTGCTTTAAATCTGAAGTTGAATAGCAGTATATGCTCATAGTACTGTCCATTTTCATCTTCACTAAACCACTTTTTATTGAAGTTCTAGGTTTCTTTAGGTACTACCTGGTATTTATTTTTCATATAAATTCATATAAATTTGGCTTCTGTCAGATTTTATAAGCTGTTCACAATACTCAAGTTGAAAGGCCTGTACCAGTCTCAAACTATTGCTAACACATGAATAACCAATTTGAGCAGAAGGCTTTAACTTATTTCTTTGGATTCACAATAAAAGCAGTCTTGTCATGGAATACATTCTGAAATGGGTTCTTTTAATTTTTCACTCGCCCGTAGACACATGAAAGCCTGACTGGTCTAGAGAAGGTATCTCAGCACTGACTAGTGAAAAGTCAGCAATAAAGTGACAGCACAGCTTGAAAAAACAAACATGTTAGTTAAAAAGAATTAACGAATTTTGATACTAGGTATCACAAGTAAATACATGAAATGGTCCTCCAGATATTGACAAGAGACAGAAATAGAAAACTAGACTGATTCTAGAACTCAGCTAAAGGAGTAAGGAACAAAGATACAGGAAAAAAGATTTCTCCAATGTGCCAAATATATTAGGAAACACATTGGACATTCAAAAAAAGGCAATTACAAGACAGAGCTGGAGAAATACTGTTCCAAAATGAATTTAAAGTCAGACTGATTTATCTGTATCTATTATTCTGGTTTATCTAACTTTTTCCCTAGGGAACTCGCAAAAGATAACAATGATCTTTGCTACTTTTTCTCAACTTTTCACATTAATTAGCTTTCTTCAGCCTCCCAGTACCTGAAGGGGGCCTACAAGAAAGCTGGGGAGGGGCTGCTTGCAAGGGCATGCAGCAATAGGACAAGGGGCAATGGTTTTAAACTAGAGCAGGGCAGGTTTAGATTAGACATTAGGAAGAAGTTCTTTACAGTGAGGGTGGTGAGGCACTGGAACAGGTTGCCCAGAGAAGTGGTGGAGACCCCATCCCTGGAGGTGTTCAAGGCCAGGCTGGATGGGGCTTGGAGCAACCTGGTCTACTGGGAGGTGTCCCTGCCCATGGCAGGGGGGTTAGAACTAAATAATCTTGAATGTCCCTTCCAACCCAAACCATTCTATGACTATTATTCTGTGACAACATATTTTACATAATGTTTGGATCTATCTAGAAGTCAGGTTCCTTCTAAAGGAAGAACACTGCCATGTTCACTTGCGTATTACTCACTACAAATTGTACAAGATGAATCTAGAACATGCCACTGGTGGCGCTCCACTGACACCCCCAAGGACCACAGCTGGGGGCGTGAAGTACA
Source organism: Alca torda (assembly GCA_008658365.1). Classification (NCBI taxonomy): domain Eukaryota; kingdom Metazoa; phylum Chordata; class Aves; order Charadriiformes; family Alcidae; genus Alca; species Alca torda. The sequence goes on along the minus strand of CM018077.1, from coordinate 157,322,130 downwards.
ACTCATGGTTGCCTCAAAATACTCATGAGAGCAGCAAAGAGACTCCACCTGAATCTAACACAAGGATATCCTATGCTTTTTACTTGCTGTCCAATTTTTGTCACCACGTTTGTTGACCTCCCCAAAGATTTTAGGAAAGTTACAAAATCCAGGTATTAAACACTCTACTAGCATACTCAGGTCTTACCTTTGTCTTGTCCCTCATAGAACCTTTTCCCAAAATAGACATTTTTGTCAGTGTTTCTTCCTGTAAGCGCTTTAGAGAATTGCCACGTGGACCCAAAAGTTTTCCCACAAAGTTGAACTGCAATAAAACAAAAAAGTCGTTAAGCTCCTGTATTTTTAAGCATAAATGAAGTGGAATATTTTACTGAAACAAATTTTTGTTCTAGGTGCAAACAAGTATTAGATCATAAACTACAGCCATTAAATACAAATGTGTAGGACAGTTAACAGCATGCCAGTGGCTCCACCAGGCGTCAACTGACACACAGATGTATCTGAACTCAAATAGCATAAATAGAACTCTGTTTATCACATTCACTGATAACAGATGTGCTCAAACTGCAATTCAATTCTCAACAATTGTTACCAGGTACATAAAAACAAAAACAAAGCTGGAAGCAATCTCAGATAACATACTAACCAACCAAGGCTCTGAAAACAAAAAAAAGTATCTTAATTGCCTCATCCTGCCTTCAAGATTTATGAAGTAATACAGCAACCCATACAAACCAACCAAATCTCTGAAAACAGAAAATACTTAATTGTCTTATCCTCCCTTGAAGACTTACGAAGCAATACAGCAACCCACACAATATACCTTCCACTAAAAAACAAACAGGGAATTAAACCCTGTTTAATAAAAACATAAGGATTTGAATCCCGTCACAAACCAGAATCAACACTCAAGATCTTCTCAACTGCCAGCCAACCCCCATTATCACTGAAGTTTACCAAAACCAGTTGGGGTTCATAACCATGGCATTACACCATTGAGACAACTAGGGAAAAGTGGTGAGCCACAAAAAGGAAGACAAGGAAAATCCAACCACTTCCATTTATTGAAAACACCAAAACATACAGCTGGTGCTCTTTCAGCCTCCAAAGTGCCTCAGAGGGAAATTGAGCTAAAGAAAACAGGTATTAAAAACACATTCATAAAAGGACAACAAAAAAGGAGACACTGCCTATTGTCATTTCAAGGACACAAAGTTGTACTTAAAGCCAGGATGTGTGAAAGTTCTTATAAGCAATGCTCCATAGGGCATATATTTCCAGCCCCATATACTGGGGGTTAGATAGAGCAGCTTGGTGGGCACCTGGCAGTCAAAGGTCAACCCACCACAATTCCAGTCAAAACAATACTGCAATAGAGATTAGACTACTATATAGGAATGTTTACTGTTCCAAATGAAACTCTGTAAAACCAAGATACACAAACTGTTGGAGCCTCCAGCAATACCATCATGTTAAAAAGATACTTTTAGGCACAAGAAAAATATAGTGATGCTAAGCCCATTTGCTCTTTAAACTACTTATTTGTGGCCTCAAATTTATGAAATGGTTTCTAAATTCTTTGACTGTTCCTTTTACTGTCACTAAAGGGCCAAGATGGGCTCCTTTGATCTCCCTATTCCTCTGGAGGAATTTGAAATTACTTGACAACGGAGTAGCAGCTCAAAACAACCCTTTGTTGCTACACAGAAAGTGCTGACAGAAAAAAGGCCCAGCTGCAGTCACCCTACAGCTCAGGAAGTCTACAGCTCCATTTCACCTACTTCAGCTTTAGACAAAAAGAAATGCAAGCATTAAGTTTACTGAATATGAAAATATAATTTTATTCCCCTTAGTACTTGCAAGTTCCACTCCCAATGTGGACCGGAGTTAGAACCAAGGTACAATTGAGCAAGTTGCTCATGGATGACTACAGTCAACATAAGCTACTAAATTTAAGGCCTTGCACAAACTAGTCTTTCCTGAAATTATCAGGCCAAATCAAGAAGTCCTCAGGCAATTTCTTTGTTTGTTTTATTAGGTATATTCCTTTTTTCCTTATAGGTCCTAAGATACAGTCAAGGAAAACGTTCATAAGAAATAGGATGCCCAGCAAAACAGTAGAAAACTCCCTTGATGAGAATATTCAGGACCCAAGGCCACTGATGGGGCCCTGCGTAATTTAATTTACAGTCACAATTTCAACAGTAGGTTGCACCACATGTTCTCTAGAGGTCACTTCCAACTTGGACTTCTGATTTTATTATTACTGAATCTACAACTGCAAGGAAAGCAAACAAAATGAAACAATTCATAAGAAGTCGGGACTTCCACAAGTCAATAATTCCTTGTCAACAGTTTCCTTAAAGGATCATTACTTATAAACCAGGAGTTCATAGTTAACCTCAAATGAAAGCTTTCATGTAGTAGAATACCATATCAATTTTTCAAGCATTACTTAAGATTACTTAGGTTTACTTTAAAATAGCCTTGTAAGTTATTGGGAACAAAAATAAACACTGCATACATTTAAAAAAAGATTTTCCATTTACAGTGAAGTATGCTGAAATTGTTTCAGGCTGTTGAATACTTACAGTCTGATATACTCTAAGCTTCTAGCAGTAATCTTAGTTAAGATATTCAGATGAAATGTTACTGAAAGTTTTTGACTGCAATGTAGGAGTAGGCAAGCAAGTATTTAGCTATGCAATGCATAGCTCTGAATATCACTTCCCAACTGGAACAAACAACTACCTGACAATGAAAATACAAGCTACAAATCATGACAAATGGCAGTGCATATCTGCAACAAAAGTGAAATCCACTTTGTATGTAATTAAAGTAACTAGGCATCTTTGGAGCTCAGAGAAGACTTGGGTGTTCCAAAGCACAATTGTTTTCTCCAGATGTATTGTTCATTTTAATTAAAGCAGAGTAGTTCATTTAAATCTTGACCTACAAAACTTTAATGCCACTAAACATTGCCATCTTCTCAAAACCAAAAAAAATTTCCAGCATCGAAGCTAGACATTATGGTAGCTATACAAGTAGCCACACAGATGACATGTTCTAGACACCACACTAAATGAACATGAAAATGTATTAGCTGTATCCTGAGATCCACTGAACTATTCTTTCCTGTGCACTGGGGCTCCAAATATTAGATCTGACAAGTCTGAAGCATGAGAAACCTGTGCTGCAAGTCTGAAATTCTGCTGATTTGAAAGCTCACACCTCTAGATATTGCTTAAAGACAAAAACAGTGAAGGTTACTAAAAAATGGCTTACAACGCACTCCCAAAGCCTTTTTGCTCCAACATAAAGCTAAAAAGCTTTGGAACATTTCAGTTTATTATTCCATAAATAAAAGCCATTTATGATATTGAATGAATCCTTTCAATAGAAAAAAAAAGATTTACTTTGAACAGGCACTAATTTTGTTCAAACTATTGTTTTTTTTTTTCCCTTTTACATCAAATTGGAAACATCTGATCAGCAAAAGGGTTTGTTTTTTTTTTTTACATATTTCATAGAGACACAGAAACACTCAAAGAGTTAAACCACTAAGTTACTATCATCATTTATCCACTTCATCCCCAGTATTCAAGGAATATGAGGACTCAAACACAAAGTTACAAAGCTGACACACAGCGAGACACAAGTTTTCACTGCAAAATTAACAAACCCAGCCTATCTGCTGATGAACCAGAAGCAGATAGACCTGGCAGATCCAAGCTAGCTCTTACACAAGATAGCTCATGTACAAGTTTCACAGGTACTTCCCACACCTCACATTCCTAAAGTTTATTTGCCCAAGAACAAAAACCAAATTCAGGTCTAGTATGGAACTCAAGCTTACACACTATCTGAATTAGAGGCACTGGAGAGTAACAAAAAGATATCTGAGCATCTCTGTACAAGTCAGATCAGTCATACTCACTAGCTCTGGCTCAGAATCAGACATGCCAGACCCTCCTCTTCCCTCGCGCCTCTCCCTAGTACAGCACGATCATATCCAAACTGCCATAAACACACAAAATTGTCCTCAAGTTCACCAACTTCAGTTTAACCTTGTATCAAAGCAGTCACATGGTTTTCCAGAGCAAGGTGGGCTGGAAGCTATTGCCATGGTCACAGTTCTACAAACAGCTGAACTCTGAAGAGCCAGCCATGAATGTTATTCTACACTGGATGAATCATCTGTGTTAAATCAAGGATTGCCCATACATTAAGACACTTCAGATGTCTTAGATGAGGATCAGGTTCTTATGGATGATGGTACATAAAACAGAAGATAAAGACCCCAATTCAAAGTTGCTTCTAGACCAGCTCTGAAGGATACACCAAATATTGAACCTCAAAGTTACAGCAAAATATTTAAGGTACCTTTGCAAAAACAGCATCAAGATTCAGATCAACAGACCTGGGAAGAGACAATTGGAGAAGATGGGAAAAAATGTTACCCCCCAGCTACAGTTCAAGCCAAATAACACTCTGGTTGTGATAAGTTATAACATCTGTGGTCTTACATCATTACCAAGTATCACCAGATATACATTAGTTTGAGCAAAAGAATACAGGATTTAAGAGGTGTTCTTACTTCCTAAAACCTCTGATCACTGCAAACACATCCTCCCATATCTACACCTCAGGTTTACTTTATGGTTAAAGATACACCACGAAGTGCAACAGCCCCTTCAAGTTCCTCAGATATAGGAATTTATCCCTTGGCCACAGTGTCTACAAGCCCACAGATACTGCTTAACCATACTAAAAACGTGTTTGTTCCCCTTCCAGAGATTATCTTAAACTGCTGCATAACTACAAAATCTCCAATTTCAAATACATTTTTAATATAAAAAATATAGAAATAGAAAAAATGAATCAATAATCAGTTTTTTGCTTGAAAGTGGTTTCTCCTCTAGATACTCCTAAGTCCTCATTTTAAGAAGCATTTTTGCAGATACAGTACAATGGAGATTATGGATATCCCTGCTTAACACCCATTTCTCCAGAACCTCCAAATCAAAATATGACTCTAACAGCTATCTAGAGATTTACTTCCTTACTACATCACTGCATTAGACTATTCCCTGAAAACAGTTCTGGAGAAAACAGCTACAAAAATTATACAAATGAGAGTATACATTCTTTTATAAGCATTTAATCTACTACATGAATTTCAGCAAAAAAGGAATTAACACCAATGCTACAGTGTTTTAAATGTATATGTTACAGAAAGGGGGATATAATAGAAAATGTAATCCTTGTTTATCCCCACCAAGACAAGTCTGCTGAGAATGGTTCATCCAGCTTAAAATACTTAGTGAAAGTATAAACACTTGACCAAATGCTTTCCTGTAAAGCTCTCAGCAAGCCATTGTCATTAAAGCCACAGAAAGCTTTCTTGGCATATCAGTTCCCTGCAATGGTTCCTCTGCAATAGGATCACCAGAGGAAAATAAAAATACTTAAGATTCAGAGCACTTTCCCTTACAATGACCTGAAACCAGGAAAACATCAAGGTTTTTCTTACTCATTTGAAGAAAATAAGGTTCCTGTAGAAAGGTAACTACTTCAAGCATCTACACTGTACCACAAACTACTCTCTCCTTCACACAACACAGTAATAGGTCTTTAAACACTTATTCACAACAGAAAGCTTGGTCAATTACTGTAAAGTTGCTCAAAAGTTATCCCTGGCATTACATTTGATGTTTGTTCCTCCATGTCACTTATGGCTACACAATGACATCTCCTCATTCCTCCTTTAAGTAGTCTTTAGAGCTAAGCTATTCTGAAAACTTGTTTTCTAGTCATGTGTTTAAGATATTAATCTCTCCATGACTTTACATAACAACTGCCAATACATTGTATATGACAATGACATTTTAAAATACATATTTTCACTTTAAATGTCAAACTAAAAGACTTAGATGGATACCAGTTCCTTAAGTCAGTAACTTTTGAGAATATGTTTAAAGTATCACCTCAGGGAACACAACACAGACCATTTCGTATCAACTTCTGAGATCTACCCAGTATTTAAGTGTGGCTTTATGAGCAATTTTTTTAAATGGTAGCCTGTCAAAAAAATGGAAATATTTGTTCCCATAGTTTTGATCCATCTCATGGAAAACCATCATCATTTTGTTTGCCATCTATGGAAGCTATTTTTCCTCCAAAATCAGAACACTTGAGTTCAAACTGTCACAGCAAAATCAGATTTCTGAGACTAAACTACTTCACAATGCATATTTATTAAATGCATGGGAGGGGGATAACACCCTCCTGCCTCATTTGAGCATATCTAAGCTATGAAACACCTTTCACACATGCTGGCATTTCACAGCAGTATTGGTGAAGGGACTCTCTCGATCTATCCCAAAACAACCACATCATGACCTTCTGTGGCCAGTTCACTACTTCTACCTTTATCTTAAGTCTGTGCAAGTTTGAATATTATTTTCAAGCATGAAATGCAATGAAGTACAGGTTTATGGGTCACATTTTCACACTTGACCTAAAGTCAGTCGAGGTATTCAGTTGATCAAATAGCAAGATGTATTAAATCACCCTGAACTCCATCACCTAAGCTGACAAGATCTCATGCCACTATCTGCAGTTTAGACATACAGCATCCATGTGACTCCTACATAGCTTGATTTAGAACTGAATCCTACCTCAAGAAGTTGGCTCTTTTCCCAAAAGGTTGCATAGAAGCCCTAACCTCTTTAATCCTTGCTTCTAGCGCATCCCAGTTACAATGAGATTGTAGACGCATTACCAAAGCTTATTCAAGCCTCACCTAAATACTTCAGATTAATTTCTCTATCACAGCAATTCAGACTTCTCCAAGAAACATGTAGAGCAGGACCAATCTGAAAAATTCATAAACAGATTGTATACGATCAGATTTTGAAGAGACTTGACTGGACCTACAATCTACAGAAGAGGTTCCACAAGTTTTTCCTTACCAAGTAAGAATATCTGTCACCCTATCAAGACTTAAGGTATTTTTTAATGTATACAAGAGTCTGTGTAGAACACAAATTAACTTAATTCAGATGCACAACCTGCCTCAGGCAGAAACTGAATAGAACTCCCAGGACTATCTTGACAAATTATTTCATAAAACAGACAAAATTCAGGCTGTCTTGGTTATTCTATCACCTTCTATCATGAAGGTGTCCTTCATGTCTTTCGACATGAAAAAAAAAACATTTAGGCCAACCAGCTCTGGTATGAGATATTAGGCCTGTTAGCATTGCCAAAGTCTGAGTAAGACAAAAGGTCCCAGCTAAAGAATATAAATATATAGCACCGCAGAAGTTTCCAAGAGCTGTTAGGTAGGAGGCAAGTTAAGCACAGAGACAACTGTTAGCACACCAAGCAGGACCGGAAACTCTTAAGGTTTTTTCAAGGAAAGCAAAGATGCTCAAAAAAAGTGAGATAGCTACACTTTTGAACCTGAGGTCTACCAGATTCTTTTCCAATAGAAACCCAGCTGCTTTGAACTGCAGTGGAATAGCTTTCTGCTGCAGTTAACCTGTCACCTTCCAGGGCTGTCAGAGGTAATGAGGCTGAATTTGCCCAGGACACAGCTCTGAGCCCATGAGAATATATCTGACAGGACAGGTAATGTGAGCAGGCATTACAATGCCAGGCTGATCAGATCAGAGCTAGGGCTGCCTGACCTGTGTTGAAGCTGTTATGATTTATTCAAGGAGTCAGAGAGAAGTTTTGAAGAAGGAAAGGGCAATGAAATACTTAAAGGAAACTTAGCTAACCCTGTGTCAGGTCTAGGAAGCTGTCTGAATTGGGGTAGTGCACTGGTGGACTGCTTTGGTCCAGAGACATCATTTATCACAAATTATGACTGAAATTTCATTAATCCTATCTGTATAAGCAGCAGTCATCTTTGCTTGCTGGAGTCATCACTGGCAAATATAAACAAAGGAAAAATTTCTGCTAGCAAAATCACTTGCATTTGTAGTTAAGTGTCATTTTCAGATAAAGCCTGTTAAGGATTTAATAACTTTAATAACTTGCTTTTTTGATCCTGTTTAAGAGCAGGAACATTTATTTGGGAAAGCACTATTCTATTCATAAAGTCAGACATTTTTTCTTCACCACTTTGTGGCTACCCAAGTTTACCAGATTCAACCCAAACTGGTACCCTGATGTTAGTTTGGCAGATTTATCAATTATAGTGACTTGATCAGCTTCAAATAGCACATTCTCAGTTCATTAACTGAGAAATTAGGTGTGAGAACTTCCACACCTCCTGAAATACTGAAGGTTTGTTTATTTTTCAGGGTCTTGCACAATAGCTAACAGCATTAGTGTGGACTGCAGGCATAAAGAAACAGATGCCAGCTTGCCAGGAAAACTACTCTGAATTCAATATTCACATGCAGAACAGCACAGATTTCATCCATATTTAAGTCTTAAGCTTCATTCTTTTGAAGCATGTGTCACCAATCCTGGTCAGGAGGAAGGAGAAAATTGCTCATAAATGAGAATCAAATCTTGTAACTGTTTTTCTGAGGAAGTATCACTTGGCACCTTTGGCAAATGACACATTTGCACTAAAACTAACATCTCTTGTAGGCAAAGTGGTCTAGAAAACTGCATATAGGCACAGAAAAGAATGGCATCGAGTATTTGTGTGAAACATCATTTCAGGTTTATAAGCACCACATAATGCCTTCTGCTTAAATTCTGCAGAATCTGAATATACAATCCACGCACTCTAAATGCAGCTCAGTGAAACCACAATGGCTGGAATGATTTCTTACCTACCCCAAAAGACTTGGCAAAGCACCCCTAATTTCTGAGAGTCCTCCTCTGAACACACCTAACAGGAAGAGGATTAGTCTTCGGAGCAAATATTAGGATCAAAGAGACTTTATCCCCCTGTCACTCACTGCAGACTACAGTGTGCCAGAATAAGGCTCTATTTGCCATGTTGAAGCTATGTCACTTCATACAATGTATTTGGATTTATTAGATCTCAGAAATAAAACCACGACCCTGGTCCTAGTAAACAAGTGATACTAAACTGCAGTGACTGATTGTGGTTCAGGGTGGATGTTTTTCGGAGAAGTTCAGGAGTACCTGTCATGAGTCTGAATTCATGCTCACCTCCCAGACTACACAGTGAGAAATTTTAATTTCTTTTGACTATATGGAAACTTTAACAAGTAAGCTTGAAAAATAAATATCCATCTGTATGTAATAAAACAGAAATTTCCAAGAAAAACTGACACAAACACACCCCCCATATTGGAGTAAAAATATTGTTAAATAGAAAATACTTTGTATTTTATTTGCTCTGGCAAAAGGGAGACTTGTGTAAGCAGAAATACCAGTATTCTGCTTTGTGTGGAAAAAGTCCAAGTGGAGCCATAGGAACTCACATGGCATGTCTACTTTGCACAGTTGTTGTGCTCTGCCCCCTGGATCCTGCTGGCCTAAACACAGACATACAGAATTACAAAGATCTATCTGGATATAAATTCAGGTTCCTTTCCATAGCACATACCAGGCTCTACCCCAGCTCAGACAGTCGAAGTCTCCATAGACCAGCACTACTGAGTACTCAGAGCACACCTGCCCATTCAAAAGATGGCACGGGCTTTCCTACTAGCTATCCTAAATAAGAATTCCTGTATTTACTCCTTTAAAGAAAGTTGACACTACATAAAGAAGCAGAAGCACCTTTCAAAAGGCACTGTTTCCCTTTTTAATATCCATTTTGCCTTTTTTCCCCTGGAGCCCACATATCTACATCAACATCTGTAAGACAAACACCCTGATTACAAACACTAAGTAGAGCTTCCCCTTTCTCTTACCTTCCCATCTTTATATTTATGATTGTACATGGCTCTTTCCAGTCATAAAGATGTATTTTAAGTCAAGAGTTGCAAAGAGGTGCCCACATAAATGGTATGCAATCTTGAATTCAAAGTAGTATTTCATGAAACTTTGAACAGCAGTAAAGCAATCCCTGCAAGTTACTCAGCATAGTCTGGGAGGAAGAAACTGATAGTGTGAAAACGTCTTCCTAAAGAAATGGAGGAAGAAATGAAGGAATTTCTTCCCTCCATGAGCAGAAACAGAAGCAGTCTTGAAATTTTTAGTAGGAAGAAAAAGTCATTCCAAACAAGTGAGAGAATGCTAATCTAATTTTTCATAACATAAACCTTAAAATCTAACCAAAAGAATAAAGTTCCACAGCCTATTGGATGTTGGATAAATGCTTCCAGGTAGCAATATTTTAGCACAGGGTAACACTTGGCAGTAGCATTAAGAATTCGTGGTGGTCAGAGATTAACAAAACCACCACCACCACTCCAGAACAGACTGTATAGTTTAGTAGTGCAGATTTAACTAATTCGAGACTACCAATAGCTGAAACTTCAGAGGATAAAGAGAAAGTTTACACAGCGAGTTCCCTTAACAGTGCATTTTAAGATGTATTTCTACCTACAATAAGAAAGTTTCAAAGCCTAGCAGAGTCAACCTAAAAATATTTCATTCCCTTCGCTATTCTGAAGGGAAGGATCCTGCTGTCCTGAAAACATGATTCATTTATCATTTGTCCCCAACATACTATTTTTCTGTGACCAGCACCACTTTCCTGCACATTTATTCCAAAGAGAGCCATTCCTGCCTTAAAACTTCTATAGAACAGACTGCAGAGCAGCAATAGTAGAGATTGTCAATACTGTTTTCAATGTAACAGTTAAAAAACTAGTTAAGATATTAGTGTAATATCTTTTATAAGCACTTAGATTTATCATATATGAAAACTGGGCTTACCTTAGGGAATTGTTTTACTGGAATCAAAACTTTTTGTCCCAACTTCATATTTTTATTGATGACTACATCAATATACTTTTCTTCTTCCTTTCCTTCACCTTTTTGGAATTTTTCAATTTCTGTCAAAGAAAAAAATTAGTTATTTTCTCAGTTTAATACAACAATCTAAAAGCTGAGAATCTTCAAAAGCAGTATAATTAAAACTTTAAAATTAATACTGTATAGCATAATACGTATGGCATAATGTGTAACTAATACCTATGATTAGTTACATAGGTCAATGGGGTTAACCATGTTTTGCTTTTTCAATACTCATGTTCGTTTCAGCACCTTGAATCAGCATTGCATTTTAAATGCTAACTCTTAGTTTAATACTTAGGATACATTAATTCTACATGGCTCAAGCAGGAAATACTGTTCTTAGGTACCTTTATTCATTTTTAAATTCAAAAACTTACAGCATAATTTAATACTGGACTATTTTATTCCTTTATACTATAAACTATGGTGGTTGTCTACAGTGCACTTATGAGCAAGTGTCAAATCAATCTTTCAATACTGCAGGAATACAACTGAGGCACATAGCTCATATCCAAAAATCTGAGACTAGTGTTATACCAATAACAACAGAATTAGAGAAGAGATTTAGAAGTTCAAACCCAGGCTGCATGACTCTACTCATTCTAGAGGTACACACAAAACTGACTCTTGATTTAATTCTCTCCAAATATTGACTCTCCAGTGTGCTAATGAAAAACTGTAGATTTCAGTGGTGGAGAAACAAGAGGAGCATGCAAGGAGGCTAAAAATGAAGTACTGGCTGAAGTCTTTGCTCTACTGCAGTCCAGCACACTGCAAGTTGCAGTGTTAAACATGTTAGCACAGGACAACCGAAACACAAGCAACTTCAGAAGTCCAACCAAAGTTCTTGTCTGGACATCTAGCATTTGTCCTCCCAAATCTTCATATATTTTGTTAGTTCTTCACAACAAGAAACACCCTTCTACTCAACCAGTAGAAGTTAATGACATTTATCAAGACCTTGACATTTCCTTAGTGGGAATGTGGTGTTACACCAACAGGAGACAGTAACAAAAACTTTAAGTGCAAAGAAATTGATCAAAAAATATAAGGAGAAAGCATCCTTTAGGTACACTTTAAAAGACAATTCAGTTTGAAATGACTTCCAGTAAAAAAAAAAACAGAAGGAGTAGCAAACCAACACATTTCTTACTACTGAAAAAATCCATGCATCATTAGCAGCTTTGTGTAATTAATACCAGTCCATTCCCAGTTACCACAAAAATTAAGATGCTAACCTCTTTCCCAATAACTGAAACTCCAGTCTTTTACGGAAGTTTTCACCTCACTAGTACAGAATGGGAAATAAATTGCACTTATCCAAGTTAGTGTTCAGTGACTGAGGAACTAAGGAAGCCAAACTAACCTCAGACTACCTAAAGGCTTCTTGAAAGAAAAGCCTTCCCCAGCTATACTGTCAAATCTTCTTGACAAGTCCCTAGGAGGTTTTTGATTCATATGGATTCTAGTAATGTAAATATTATTCTATAAAGCAACCTTCCTCTGAAGTGTCCTCTATGTCACAGCATGCTCAGAAAAAGCTGCAAATTCCTCAGCCTACAACTACGAAGGAACACATTTTAAACAGCTGAATACAGGTAAAAATGGAATTCACATGTTCTTTGTAGATGCCACTTTACGGACAAGAGAATTATGGACAATTAAACCGACGTAAAGTTACTTTGAAATTCATTTCCAGGTGAAACCAAGACTGGAATTTCATAGGGCATGATGGCCCCACTCAAAGCAGGTGATTGCTATTTTTCACAAGTCAAACTTTCTTAATATCCTGTTCAGACATAAGGGTGTAGTATTATCACAGCACCCAAACACAAATAAACTTACTTTTAACATCCCTGCTTCCTGATAAAAAAGAGCAGTTATGATAAAGGTCTTTGATTTCTCTTGGAAAACAAGACTGGATACCTAGAGCTTTGTATATTTTACAAGTGGAAAACAAACACAACACTGATTTTTTTTAATGCTACTGTTTGTATACACTATTAACAGTATAAATACTCAAAGCTCAAAACTGATCTGAAGCATGCTGTTCTTTAGCAACATTTTTCACCCAGAAATATCAAATATTAAAAGTGTAATAAGAATACAACCATTTTGTTATGACTGAAGCAAATGCAGTTGCAACAAAATTTAATATGACTTCACTTAGTCTTGCCTTAAATGTTAGGACTAGAATTTGTTAGAATTTGTTCAGAAAAACTCAGAAAAGAATAGTTCAACTCCACTCAGGATTAAAAATTAATGCACTGTGCTGTACTATTTTGGAACAGCTCAGTGGCACTGAAGACTCCACCATGTTTTTATAAACTGGTAAAGCCAAAAATTTCATTTCTCCTATTGAGTCATATACTATTGCACACAACTGCATACACTGCAATCCCCCTGCCCACCTGAAAATTTAATTTCATAAAAATTTTATTTCCAGAAGTAATAAGGATTTTAAATTACAACCATAAGTTTATGGATGAACAGTTGTTTAAAGATCTTAAAAATTGCCGAGAAACATTAAACCTAAAAGTGAGTTTTGTTTCTGGAACATTCAGATGTCTCAAATGGATTTGTCAACATTAAAATGCATTTGAGGAGTTAAGAACAGAGCTCTAAGCATGTCTCAGTAACATTCTTCATATGAGCCAGCTCCATAAATTCCTTAAAAAAATCAATACACTATTATTTGTATTTCCTAAATATTTTAGCTTAAGTTACTTGAAATCAGTATTTGAAGGACTTGACAGCGACAACTTGATTAATGCTAGAAACACTCCTAATTCTATAGTATTTTGATTTAGTTAATATGAAAAAATTAGTCATAGAAACAACATTCCCTTTTTGTTCTAGTAATCACTCAACTTGAAGTAAATCTAAAAGAAATCCATTCATTACTCTCACAATCAGTTTTCCTACCCCAAGCAGCTACAGGCTTTTTAATGGCCATTTTAAGAACTATTTCTTTATTTTTTAACTTGCACTGTTTCATCAACTTTTCTGTTGCTTGAAGAAGCTACTGAAACCCACAAGAGGCTTCCGATCAGCTCTCAGCAATTCAGATCAGTTTTCCCCATTTGTTTTAAAGTCAAATGAATTAGCTTTCTTCTAATAAACAGCCATAGCACCACAAAATAATTTTTTCCTATTATAGTCTGAAGTTAATCAAACTGACTTAAACTTTATGCATATCCACTGCTATCACAAGACTTTCAATTTGAGCGAACAGAGTCAAGGCCACTGAATTACTGAAAAAATATCTTACATTGAGATCACATTTTATCTCAGGTTTTTTGGGGTTTTTCTTGTCATTTCTTTGCACTGAGATCCAAGATGAATATGAAATAAAGTTAAGCATTAGAATTTTATCCATATCTGCACAGCTCATTCAAAATCTATCACATACATCAAGCTTTAGATAATTAGGGAAAAATCATGCCAGATCACACAGGAAATCCAATCAGATTTTCAAGGTCAAATGGATAGGAAGATTTGACTTCTCCTAATCCTTAGATTACATTCTGTACTGCTTAGCTACATGAAGCAATGACATTTCCTAGCTCACAAATAGTAAATAAACATGTGATTAAAGCTTCCCATAATGCTAGAGATTAAAATCCCATGTTCTCAGACCAAAGATGCAGCTAATGCAACAGCCCAGGAATTTAACTGGATGAAGTAATAACCACATAGATTTTTTTTTCCTTTACATTTAATCATAGCAAAGAGATCTCAGCAATGATTACTCCTCAGTTAATTCACCAAATAATGTTCCTAGATACATCAGATAATGACAAAGTACAATTGTTTCACATTAATCTTTAGGTAGAATTAATTTTCCTGTGGCAGAACTACAAACCAGGATTCCAGCTCCCTCTGCTAAGCCAATATATATACTTGCTTTTATTGTAGAACAAAGTGACACTCTGTATTTGTCTGTAGTAAATCAATATAATCCATGTAAGATCAAATGTCAAACTCAAAGTAAAGGTAAACGTTTACTGCATTTGTCCTTAATACAATGTTTCCAAAACTCAAGATCAGGAGAAACAAGAGCAAGGTAAATTTGTCTGCAAGCCCTTAAGAAATATTCTAATTATTTTTCTCAGATCCAGGAGTCTTATCAGACACCCTATTAAATCCAAATAATTTCATACTAATTCTTTTTCTACTTTAGATGGAAGAATGTGAAGAATCCAAGGCTCAATTTCTAGGACACCCAAATGATCATGGCTTCAGAAAACAGGGTCTTGACAGAACTTCATTGCGATTTCACTAGAAATAGTTTTCACGTTAAATTTGAAAATGAAAGTACTGTAAGAACATTATCCTTTTTATATATACTCCTTAATAATGCCCGACTGAAATACACTGAAGTAGTTTTGGAAATTGCTAACACTATACAACAGCAGTAATATATTTTGCTTTACTTGGACAATTCCAATTTTATTAGCTTGTAGCTAAGAGAAAGAAGCATCAAAATTTAGACCAAGTCAACCAAACAGGTTTGTTATATAACTATGGAAGCATGCCCCAATAACAATAGTATTTCTTAGCAAATTCTCAAGACTTCACAGTTAACTCAGGAAAAACACACCATCTTCATTTCAGAAAGCTCTTAAGACAAATTGAAGGCTGTGGAAGTGTCTTTATATACTTTCCCTGTCCTTTTACTTGAAAAAGCTTTCCACTATTGACCATTGCTGGAGATACAGCACTGAGCTAGAAGGATATTGGGTCTGACAGTATGATTCCTTACGGTTTCACATTAGAAAAAAATATTAAAGTGATAGTACTACAAAAAAGACTTTGGCTTATTAGTTCAGATTTGATAAAGATCTCCTTTAAGGAACACACCCAAGCTTTGGTAAGAGACAGGCTTCCAGAGGAGGGGACTTCAAGGCAGTTGTAGCAGAGTTTCATATCAAAACCAATTTTTCCTTAATGGAGGAAAAACCATGGACAATATCAACTCAGTTTCCTCAAACTTTCTACAATCCTTCCAGTTCAGAGTATCAGCGAGTACTTTTGAAACAGTCTTTGGGATTAAGAGATTACTTTTATATCATGTGTAAAATTCTCCAGCATTCTACCATGTTTCCTATAGGAAAATTTTGATTGTGACAAAATCCATGTTTATTCTCAGAAGGCGCATTTTAAGCACACCTATTCTGAAAATACTAACAGACAGAACTTCTGCAATGAAGCCAAGTCACAGGAAGACTGCTATGCTGGATGGCAACTTATTGCTCACAGTCCTTCCATGACTTGTTCTGCTAAATCCAAAGTGCAGTATCATAGGATGAACCCAACATAGGTCCAATTTTTAATGACCTTGATGACAGCCTGATCTCATTATTGTCATAAAAAAATAGTCTCAACTGTACTTCAGATTATACATCTCTTACACTGGACTCATTTATTTCCTCCCCACCAATGGGGCAATTATCTGAAACAGTCCCTCTCTAACAAGGGGGTTTTGTCCTTTCAGCTGAAAATAGTACTGCACAACATGAACTTGGACTATAATCAACACACTAAGACTTTATTTCAGAAAGCCTCTTGAAATTTATTAAACCCCACAGATTTCCTAAGGGCAGCCTCTAAGAGACCTACTACCCACTTTGTCCTCTTGGCCAGTATGAAGCTGGATGACCCTCCCAATTTTGGCACTAAACGAGATAAACTTCGCCTCATGCTTTTGAGTATCTTAAAACATGTCTAGCATTGCCTAGTTAAAGCAGTTTCTGTGTATAAGGTCACAAGATACACAGAATTCCTCAGTTTTAATTGTATGTAGCATCCCAATGACCCAGAAAAAAACACTATTTAGACAGCAGTAGCTAAACATGTTCTGATATAAGTAAACGCTTGGACAAACATCCCTTTTTCCATCCACAAGGTTTTCCAAAGCAAGTACTGATTAGTGCATCTTCCTGAAAAAGGCAAATTCAAGAACTAAAGTAATCAAGCAAATAAAAATAGCCTCAAAAGTTTGAAAATAAGGGAGTTAAATATATCGGGAATGACTACATCAGATCTATCCTGAATGGGTCTGTAAGACTCAAATCAAAAATGCAACGAAGTTTTCAATTTTTAATGTAGCTGCCCTATTACTGCACCCATCCCCACACCTCCATGAACTTCAGAAAAATCTGTGTAACTCCTCAGCCATCAGTTTGACACTTAAAAAAAAAGCCTTTTTAAATCACAAATTTAGCCTCCACAGTAGGTCCTAATTCTGAACTGGCATAACTAATACATTATGAGCATGGACTGTGCATAAGAAACACAGGAATTTGTTTCAACAAATGCACATTATTACAACAGTTGAATTCAGAATAACTGTCTTTTATAAGCCACCTTAATTTTGTAGAAGCAACTGACAATGAATCTAATTTGAATTTACAATAAAATAAGTGGTTCATGCTAGAATGATGTCTACAACATTCAGCACACTCAAATTAATAACAACCCTGTTGAAGGACTTAAACCAATCTTTATTTAAATTGCATTCACAGGCAATGTAAGTTCTATTTTACAGTCTAAGTACTACTGTCTGCACTGATCTGAAAATACATTTCAGTCACCAATATGACAAATATTTTGAATAGGCTTTTTTAAGCCAAAGCTAATTGAACACCTATTACCTTCACATCAAAAATGACTATACTAAAATCCATTCAGACTGATTAATATTAGGAATAAAGTAGACAGTACCACAGTAGAAACTGTCAAAAGTAACCTTTAAGATATGAACAGACACTCAGTCAGTCTTGCTAAGGAAAGAACAAGATGTAAACATTGGCTTCAGTCCCATATACCCACCCTACCCCACCAAAAATTATTATTTATCTCATTGTGAAGAGAACTTCTGAACTTATAACAAAGTGCTAAAATTTCATATATGATTTACCTACTGCTGACAATTTTCTTCAAACATGAATGTTTGTACATTAGCACAGTCAGGAATCTACTAACTGCAAAAGTGTGAAATCATTTGCTGCATAACTTAAAAATAAGAAAATTCCAAAGGCAACTTATACACATGGAAAAGCAATACCCAGTGTCCTTCAGTCAAGAACTTCAAACTTGGATGCTGCATCCTAGCAGGATGAAAGCACTCAACTCTCTCCCTGCTCCAGGAACACCTAACCTTACTGCCTAAATACTGGCAGGAGCATTGGATTTTCTCCTGCTTTAAGCAGGAGACTGGACCTTCAGAGGCTTCTTTAAGCCTCAGGCATACAATGATTCTTCCAATAAGAAGGTGTCTAAGAAGGGACCCATGCTGTCTTGTATTTACCCACTGTGTCGAATGAGCAATAGCCTACAGATAATACTATTCTCTTTCTGCAAATACTTTTTCATGCTTCCATATGACAGACAGCACAAAAAGTCTCCAAGCCACAAAGCTCTGGAATCCCTCTAAACTCTTTAGATGGTATGGTAGGAACAAAGTGGAAGAGTTAGTATTAAGTGGTTTCCTCAAAAAGCAGCATCTGAAAACATGCCAACTGGCAGCAGAGATAAAAAGCTACTTTGGATGTAGATTTCAAATGTAAATCTAGGACTTCGGAAGGAGATCCATCATAAAGATCATCTACTACTTGGGGCATAGGGCTTAGACAAAATGAAATTAATATTTTGTATCAAGAGCCCTTACAAAAAGCTGATCCATCTTTTTCATGTATATGTATGAACACAATCAGATACCCCTTACACAAGATTTAACTTGTCATCTTGGTGAGTCATCAAGAAGGGTCCATATCCTTTCTTCCTTATTATGTACATAGCACTATTCAATAAACTTTCTGTGATTCCTTTGACACCTTTCACAAGGAGGAAAAGCATAATTCAAATCTCATTTAAAAACGGATATGACCTGCAGTGCTTAACATGCATTTTAAACTATTGCCAAGCTTAAACACTAACCACAGCATATCCAGTTATCAAACTCTAAAGCAGACTTGTGCACTGTTAAAGACCACATTTAAAGCCTTTCAGGGCACCAGCAAAAGTAATGCAGTCTAAAAATCTGCCAACAACTTCAAACAAACCACATTTAATGCTGGAAGATACCTGCACTACACCAAGACACATCTTTTTGGGGTATCTTCCATCCCCATATTTTGTATAATTGATAGTTATACAACTGTTTACTTAGTATACCTAGTACCTACTATGCAAGATTTATGTAGCTATTAGCAAGACAAAGCAGTATTAGCTTCCCCTACTCCTCTAAAAATCAACTTTTAGCAACTCTAGAGCTTTACCAGCACCCTCCATCTCAACTGACCTAAGGCCAGGGTACAGCCTTACACTCTGGCAACGCTTAATTCAGTAAAGTGTCATATCCTCTTGATAAATCCTAATAAAACAATTCACACCTCTAAGTCACAATTTACTTGAAATAATCACTAAACCAGATATTTCAGGAAACATTCACAGGCACTCGGGGAACTGGCTGATGTCATTGACAGGCCACTCTTTTTGAAAGGTCATGGTCATCAAGGAATGGTCTTGATGACCAAGGCAAATCAATTATCAGTCCTATCTTCAAGAGCGAAGAGAAGGATCTGGGGAATAACATAATGGTAAGACCCACCTTAATCCCTTCGAAGGTGATGCATTAAACAGCCCTGAAAAACCATTCCCAAGCATATGAAGGACAAGGTGACTGAGCAGTCTGCATGGGCTTATGACAAGGAAGTCACACCATACCAAACAGAGCCTTCAACAATATGAACATCTCTATATCAGCAACCTGACCTCCACAGATGAGACAAAAGCAGCTGATGTCCATCTCATCTGCAGTAGGGCTTTTGATACTGTCTCCCATACCATCCTCATGTACCCTGAGGAGATATAAGCTAGACAGATGGACAGCAAAGTGGACTAAATAGACTTGCCTGGCCCAGAGGGTTGTGATTAGTGGCATCGCAACAAGTCCAGCTGGGGGCCAGACACTAGTGGTGTGCTCCAAGGGTCAGTACTATGTAACACCATCAACAACCTGGATGACAGGATAGAGTGCAGCTTCAGCAAGTTTGCAGGGAGAAGTTGTTCAGACACCAGAGGGTTGTGATGACACTCACAAGTACCTTGAGAAGCTGGAGAAATGGGCAGACAGGAATCTCATTTAGTTCATAGGAAAGTGCAAAGTCCTGTACCTGTGGAGGTCTAACTCCATGCAGCAGAACAGACTGGCATACAAACAGCTAGGAAGCAGCTTTGCAGAAAAGGACACAGGAGTCCTAACAAGCCAAGGTAACTAGCCAGGAATGTATGCTTGAAGGCCACCATCACCCTGGGCTACACTAGAACAGCATTGCCAGCACTTTGAAGGTGGTGATACTTCCTCTCTACTCAGCACTGGTGCAAGTTTTAGCAAGCTACTTGTTTGATTTCTACTGTTTTTCAGAAAAGTTTTGAAAGGATTTTTTTTTAAAGGAAAGACTTTTTTTCTGTCTTTGGTATTTTTAAAGTATACTAGTTCTAGTGAATTCTTTCCCCAGCTCAAAGTATATTTCTCATGAAATACTGTAGCCCAAAAAGCCATGGTTTGTGTGTAACCTGAAAGCATGCTAGATTTTCCCGTTGCATCATATGATTATTATGCTCAAATAGGCCAGAGGAACAGATCTGCACAGATTCAGTGTGCAGCAGTACTTTGCTTCCCCTCTCCATAGCCCCACCGTTACTCTGCTCTGCATGGCTGGGAGCGTACGCATTCTTCCAAAGTCACACATCTCTTCCCACCACTTCCCAGAACACCATGCTTTCTAAAATAAATTCTGTCCAATAAGAAAACTTGTCATTGTTCATATTTCACACAGGGTTAGAGAAAGGAACAGAGACAAGGCTATCACAAGTACACCTGTAATGCATCTGAATTCAGTGAAACTCAGTTAGCACCAGCCACTGTTACAGCTTAGAAGACTCATACCCACTGTGTCCAGTATAACCACTACCAACATGTGTGATCTCACTCTAACTACAGAAATTGAGAAAAACCTCTGTATGTTCTGTGATGCTGCCCTGGTCAAGTGAATGCTACCATTGCTTTGGAGCCTGTAAAAGATTAACTATTGGAAACAGTATATGCTGGAGTAACTTTCATGCATATCTGTGTTGAGTCAACCTACTGCTCATAGTTTCTCAGCTTGTTGATTCTAACACAAGTTTCTTGGTCCTTTGATGTAAACTGCTCTGAGACTCCTGAGACTTCATGGCTGCAACTTTGTTTACTAAAGCACAAACTATTGATGTGCAAGGAAGGTGGGTGAAGAGGTAAACTTGTACAGAAAGAACATGAAACTGCAGGTGAGTGTGAAGGGACATAACGTTGTGGATGGGTTGCATTTGAATCCATAAAACAAGTATAGCTCAAGAACTTGAAAAATGCTTTCAGAATGCTTATGAAAAAGGTAACAACCCAAAGATCCTGCAGTATTTGTGCATTCTGGCCCACAGATGTATGAAACAAACCTATGGAAGTTAGTTGGTGCACATAGAAGAAAAGGGACTAACTACAGCACACTACTCTGGATTACTTTAACCAACTTCGCATCCTTCAGAAGTCTAATACTCCCACTGCCAGCAGACAAGAGGCAAAACACTACTTTTGATACAATTTAGGCAGTACTTTTATTATTTGTCATCCATTACAGGCCTTGGTTGCAGCAACATAGCTCACCAGGAAAAACAAAAAAGCAGCTTGTACATCTACTGCCCTATGGAAAAGCGCAGTTTCAGAAGCCACATCATCTCATATAGTTATGTGACAAATTAATTTTAGAAATCTTTCTGGTTTTAGTTTTAATCCAGCTAATTTCAAAATCCCAGCTTTCACTAGTGATGACTGTTCGTGTTATGAATTTCCTTATTGGAGTAATCCCTGTATTTAATAGTTTGAATAGCATATTCCAGTACATTTCTACAGATTTTACACAGAATAATCAACTATTAGGAAGTGTCACATGCACAAGGCAAGTGACATCTTTAAGATCAGTGGAAGAACTCCACAGCCAGGGAAGTACCCCTACATTCAAGCTGAGACACCAAAACCAAAGCCAAACTGGTCACTGATACCCGTAGTGCTGGGGAAATGCTACTAAACACAGATACCTGCCCTGCCTGTCCCCCCACCCACCTTCATAATCCCATATATTCAAATTTCTACTCCTCCACCACTTCTGTCTGCCAAGAAACAACAAACATGCACATGTCAAGAACCTGAGGTGCCATTATTTCTTGGTCCAGTGATGTTTGAATTTCTTCTGTATGGGAAACGTACTTTTGATGCTCCAGTTTCCAGAGAAAGCAATAACCACTTAATATGGTAAATTGTTCTATCACTCCTTGCTACTGGAGAGAAACAAAACATAACAGTGCATTTGGGAAGAAAAAAGACCAAAACAGAAGTCACACTGTGTTCTTATAGTCCCATGAATAAGTCTTCCTAAAGAATGGTTCAAGTGCATATTAAGTTTCAAATCTCACTACTCCTCAATTCACTGATTTTAGAGCAAGTGCAGGAATGGCTTACCTAGTTACAAACAGAATAACCACCTAAAATGCTGGAATGTGCTACTTCACATAAACCCAAGAAAAAGGTGCTGAAAAAGAACCAACTGCCCACTAATAATAAATCTGGAAAGGACGCTTAACAAAGGAAAAGTTAAAGTCTTTGTCAAACCATCAGGAGAAATATAGGCACCAATACCTCTACCAAGTCTGACCTGAGGATTTAAAGACTCAGTGTGTCACAGAGCTAGGAAATACCAGAAATGCTAAAACCAATCTTTGCTGAATATAAATGGAACTACAGTTCCAGGATTGTTCCTTTTTGTAGTATCCCTTTCTGAAGCAACACACAACTAGTTTAACAGGTTACTATTCCAATCTACTATAGCATATCTTACATATGAACATAAAACTAAATTACGAGAAAGAGCTGCAAATGAGGAAAAGCTTTTTTTCCATTAAATGCATACAGCTTTTATTTTACCCTTGCATAATAACTATCTATTGGCAGTACCTCTTGACAAGAAGCAAGGGATTAACTATGTAGCTGGCCAGGACCATCTATTCTCTTTAATCTATTTTTCTGAAGGAGCCATCTGCTCTTATTTCTACATTTCATAGCCTAGCTTGAAATTGCCATTCACTACTCTGTTAGTATTTCAATTAGTTACATGTAAAAATTTCTCCCATGTCAGGATAGCTGTCTGGAGGATGAAATACTGTAAGGTGAAGAGGGAAAATGGGTTATTACTAAAAGCTGATTGACCATAATTGATACAGCTCAAATAGCTAATTAGTCATCTATAAAATGAAGGGGAAAATAATGCTCTAACATTTGTTTCATTACAACACAGCTTGACATCCATTACTGACAAGTATGCACAGCCACGTTTTAAGGTGCCCAATCTGAAAAAAAGGACTATGTTTGCTTTCTGTATTATCTGCACTCAGTTTTTTTCAGATGACTCTGCAGAAAAGCTTCAAATCTCTCCTTTGATAACAGCACCAAAGCCTTCCAAATGAGGTACCCAAAAATACCTCATACAAATGCTGACGAGACATACCTACATGATTAGCATGACTTGCAGACTTACGAATAATGAAGAGCTACCCTGAAAAATTTACTCACTACAAACTCCTGGTTTGAGCTCTAATCAGGTATTACTCCTATACAAGAATATCAAGTTAAGCAAAGGATTCTGCAAGGACCATATGGAATGAAGCCTATAGTTGTGTCCTACTTCATTCAAGTGGGAAAGAAAAGTACTTCTGATTAACTTTTTCTAACCATGTCACTGTTTTCCCCAGCAGAAAGACCAAGCAGGAATCCACACAGCAAGCTGAGTACATAAGTTAGTGCCTAGAGCAGCTAACTTCTCAGCATCACCTTCATGCAAGCCATCATAACAGGTAGCCTTCTAGCCAACATAACCAGCCACTGAAAGCTTTCATCATTGCTTTGAGCACATTGACAAAAATAAGGCACCAGTGTCTGGAGGACCTACAAGCTACTTCGAGGCAGAAAATACGTTATGTTAGCATAACGCTCAGCATATCACTGAAGTCTAAAGAAACTATGATCTACTAGTTAAGAAAGCAAATCACATACATTTTCCTCTATCAGGGGCATTAACTTAGAAAGGCTAATTTGTCTAGAGTTCTGCATAGAGCTCATCTCACAGCCAAGCTACTTCCCACTTATATGATAATGAAACACATATCAGCAATTTTAATTAACCTTATATTGAACTATGCAACCTATTACTCAGTGTTCCAAACAAGGACTATTATTTCAGGAGATTTGTAAATTCTTTAAGTGCATCTATGAACAAAGGATTTATAAGTAGCATTATAGTAGTTTCCCTGCACTCTCCATTTAATCAGCTGATCATAATGTGATTAGGAAGAAATTCTTTACTGTGAGGGTGGTGAGACACTGGCACAGGTTGTCCAGAAAAGCTGTGGATGCCCCATCCCTGAAGGTGGTCAAGGCCAGGCTGGATGGGGCTTTGAGCAACCTGGTCTAGCAGGAGGTGTCCCTGCCCATGGCAGGGGGTTGTATCTAGATTTTTTTAAGGTCCCTTCCAACTCTAACCTTTCAGTGATTTTTAAGAGTTTAGAGCTTAAAAGTCTGGCAAAGTATTTATTTTAAAACTTCATTCAACACTTATCAAATTGGACTGACAGCAATCTTACTAGTTAAAGCATACATCAAGAGAACAGCACAGGCCAAAGCTATTTCAGCTCCCATCCACATCTCAATCATATTTGGAAGCCCTGTGTCTAAAGATAAGGTAGTTCTATTACAGCCACACCATTCTGTCTATTTTCGAGCCTAAGCTTGTGTTGGAGGTATGAGCAGTAAGGACAAATGCCTACAAGATGGCCAAGCAGAAAGATGCAACCAATGCTAATTTCAAGAAGACCAGTTACCAATTAAAGCCTTTCCACTTTGAGCATCAACCGTTTATATCCGCTGTGTGAAAAGTAACATTGGCAAAATGATTCTCTAACACTGAAGTCCCAATTAACCGAGCATCTGCTTTCAGCAGGGACCTGCGCTTTAGGATGTGGACAGAACACGTCTGGCTGCTGTGACAAGCAAAGACCTCTGGCACCCGGCACCCGTGTGCGGCTCCCCCCGGCGGGGCTGACCTACACACCCCCCCGGGCCCGGGGAGCCCCGGCCGCACCGGGCACCGGCTCCCCCTGCGGGCATCGCAGCAGCACCGCGGCTACCGTGCCACCGTGCAAAGCACAGCTGCATCGCGTCTTAAATCATGGCAAAAAAACAGCCTACAAAGCCCTTCAGAATAAGCTCCACCCAAAATTAAAAACCGCATGATGATTTCTCTAGCACTTATTGACCCACTACTAATACACCGGAGTCTCCTGACACAGAGATAGTATCCAAAAACCTTCCCAGGTAAGTTCTACCTTCAAAATTTCAACATCACTGTATTTAAGATGATCTGTAGGTATCCTACAGGAAAACCTATTGTGGAACACTTCTGCTCTTTCTAAAGTGTGTTTATATTAATACTTCATAATTGCCTGAGATCCCCAGATTCACAGAAAAAAGGCTGGAAGAAATCTTAAAAGATCATTAGTTCCCTCGCAAGCATTTTATATTACTACACTTATGTCATTCCCAACATTTGTTCCACATGGTATTAACAGGCTTCTGTGAATATTTCAAGTGTCTGCAGTAAAACATCTGAAGAACAGATACAGTAAGCTTTAAAAACATGATAAATCTTCTGTTGTATGCTTTTATATAGTAGGCCAATAAAAATCTAATCATTTTTCCAGACCACAGATGCATGGTGTAATAAAAAGGTCAAGGGTATATGGTAAGTGAAAAGAATCTTTAAGACCAATTTGTGCTACACAAGACAAATCAGACCACAGTGGTCCTTCCCAGTCTTAAAATCTAATACTAAGATGCCACACTTCACCTTGCAGACCAGTCAGCCTAGGATATCAATTAGCATATCTCTAGAAAAGCAGCAAGCATTAACTAGAGCTAAAGATACCACTGAAATCTATCTGCTGTGAAGCAGATTAGCTCCTCCACACACATCAGGATTTAAAGGGAGAAACCAAGTCAAATCATTAGTAAGAAACTGTTTCACTTGGAACAACTCCTCCACCTACCACAAAAGTTTTGGGGAACCCCTGTAAGGAAGACAGAAAAGTCGTTCTGACACTACTCTTCCTTGAAATTAGGACTTCTTGATCCTAAAAAAAAAAAAACAGGCTGGAAGTGGTCATGAAACAGTCACATAATTAGTAAACTGCAAAACCACTCTAGGTTTCTGAACTTCCATGACTGTACAAATGGACCAAGAGCACTGTGACCAAACTATGTGAAGGCAAGTCTAGAAAAGAAAAAAAAACCTGTCTTCCTTCAAACTCAGGAAGAGGTATAAGGTAAAGTTAAGCATAACAAAAAAAAACATGAAAGGATGAGTACTGTAGTTAGTGCCTAGAGCAGTGCCTCAGTGCCACCTCTAGTTGACCACCTCTAGTTAATTAGGACACTGATCAAAAGGAACCAGTAACAATTTCCGTCCTTTATCAGTTAACTGGAAAAAGATGACACATGAAAGCAAGAATAACTGCATTAAAAGCAGTCCTTCCACTTCTACACCTTTTTAAAACACCATCACAAAGCAGCAGGGAAAGCTGGCTGAAAATATCTAAAACTTTTTGCTTTCAAACACATCTGGTTCCCAGAGCACCATTACTGCATGAGGCAGTAAGAGACTACAGATGCATTTACTCTCCAAGCATTCAGTAAATGCAGCATCAGAGCAACAGAAGCAATTTTGACCTCCTCCTAGATTCTTTGTCTTGTCCATGAAAAGGCATCTTCCTCTACTGACTACTCCTTTTGTACAATCCAAATGGATTAATAAAGTTGAAGAAAATCAGCAAATCCTCAAAGGATTTGCAACTTTGGATTTTCACTGTCAGTGCATTATACCAAGATCAGCACAGCAGCAGTTGCTATAACAAATTTTCTTTTGGATTAAGTGCAAGAACAATAGTTTTACTGAAATTATTTCTAATCTTTTTGGTTTCCAATTATTTTGTCAAGAAATGCCTCATAGAAAATGAAGACCTATAAAAGAACACCTATATAGGCCAAAAAAGGGAAAGATTTACCAACTGCAAGAATTAAACTGACATTTGTTTGCTGCCTTGCAACTTTGTTCCTGTTGAGAGCTGCTAGCTGAAGCCAAAAGCCTGATAAACACATCAAAATAAGAAATGGAAGGCAGCCAGCGAAACAGCAACTGGAAATGGAGAATAGGAAGGAAGGAAATCCATTTAACTTTCGAGTTTCTTATTAATTTTACCTTGACAATAAGGTAAAAGGATAAAAATGACAACACAGAACAATAAGTGATAAATATGACAGAGTTGAGTTCAAGCAAAGGAATGTTTTCAGATAGAATAAACACAAAGAATAACACATGGACTGCTCAGCTGTTGAAACACTCAAAAATACAGATTTCTCAGCTTAACAAAAATGCTTCTTCATTCTGCCTCCCCAGTTGCTACTCTTTAATTTGCTCCTTATCATAAATAGCCAGCCTATACCTATTGTATATCCCAAGTCATTCGCAGTTCAGTAAAGAGCCTAACAATTTAGTAATGGTTAAGTGTCCAGAAATGCGTCTCATTTTGAATCAAATATGTCAACAGATGCAAAATCTACCCGTTCTTATATTTAAGAGTTAATCATCCATTGCTAAAGCACTGGGCTTTATTTTTTCATTTGCACTTTTTTGGCCAGACACTTCATGGGCCTCTTAGCACCTTTATTTACTTCTGTGAAGGCAGTAAGGCAGACTAGCAAGAGGCCTACAGACCTTCTCAAGCTTGCAAAGCATGGCGGTTTTCCCATTATCTTCTTGAAGATTAAGACACATGACTTACAGACCTCAAATGTCACAACAAAATGAAATTCCCTAGTCCATATGTCCTTAGGGCCTCAGCTTAAAGCCATAAAGATACTCATTTTCTAGCTAGTGATGCCCTTGGAACTCACACTTAGCTAAAGTCATTCCCAGAATTACTCCCACCCCCACCATGCAGCTCCCATTGCACAGGTGAGACTGGCCTTCCCAGCTCTCAGGGGTAGATAACCCCACTTCATCGATGAAGATACTCCACTTGCCCAGTATAAACTTCCTTTATAATTTTCTATTTGAAAAACAGTATTAATAATGTAAACACTAAGCTTGCAAGATTCCTGCAGAGCTCAGCTAAGAACAGTTGGTTAATTCACAATATTAGGTGTGTCAGTCACCAGTTAATCTGTTTAAACACGCTTTTTACTTAAATTGCTAAATGCTAATTAAAAAGTCATGCAGTACCACACTGAATACCTAACAGAAGCTACTCAGGTCTGAACTTTGGTACCCAATTCTTTCAAATCAAAGCACATCCTAAATTTTGTTTCTTAATTACCCTTAAAGTCAGAGGGGGGAAAAACTCAGAGGGCAGAAAGGTCACATACATAGATTTTAAGTACATGCAAGTTAAGTCAAACAAGCCACAGGCCAGGAGAGCAGCCATTCAGTGCTGTGACCTTCTTTCTGATTTCTCCAGTAAATAAGTACCCAGAAGGTTACAGTTTTAATTTGCATGGCTGGTGTCAAAAAGGATTGAAAGTGACAAACCATGTCAGTCTAAATTTGAAACCTTTAAATTCGATCTCTCTCATTGACTGCCAAAGTAAGTGTGCAAGTGAATTAGAAGTCAGCTTTAGACTAAATGTGATCATCGGTAAGTGGCTGCAGGCTAGAGTCATGCTTCAGAGCAGGTGAGCCTAGGGTGAAGTATGTATGATTATCTTCAGCTGCATTTCACAGAAGCCCTGTTAACATGACTGAAATACCTGATAAATCACTTCCCCAGCCTTTTAAGAGACCAAGACTGGAATGTGATTGTTAATAAGTCCTGTGACTTTCCCAATACAGTTTCACCACAGTAAGAGCAAATAGCCAACCAGAAAAACATGAAGTTCTGAAGTGTTACTGAACAAGGAAGGCTGAGACACAAGGGACAGTGTCTGAAATATCCCTTCTTCACTCCAAGCCACATTACTTTTCATGCTGTTTTACGAAAACAGAAATAGAATCAACATGAGCCTTCCCTGGTTTTATGGTTCTACCATCACACCATATCCTTTCCCATTACTGTCACTAAATTTCTCATCACACTAAGCCTGCCAAATAACTAATTCCCCCCCAACATTTTCATAAACTTTTTTTTGAAGTCTGATTACTAGAAGACAACAGAAGAGTTTCTTTTGTCTAGTTAACTTCTAAGAAAGACGACTTAAAGTGACCTGCTGTCTGAAAAAAAAATCTCTCTGAAAGGCATATTACAAAATTTACTATTTTATTCAAATCAGTAAGACACTCCAAGTAATCTTAAAACCCATCTTTCTTCAGTTATATTTGCTTTACAAAATGCCTATGACCTTCATAAAGTGTTTTTCCAGCCTCCAAGAACAAGGACACTTGAAACAAGTGTTGCTCATATGTCTGAGACTACAATGAGAAACAAAGGGGAGTTTGAGGTTATTCTGCAACAGAGTACATGTAACACCACTAGGGACTGGGAACAAGCAGCACCACGCATGTCTGTTCCATGCCATGAAATGCCTGTCCTCAGAGGAAAGTGGATGATTCAGTAGCAAACTGATTATTTATAGCACAACATATACATGTCATTTCACTACATATAATCAAATACATCTTTTAGATCTGTGAAAATTTAAAGAAAATCCTTGCTAAGGACCCAGAAGCCCTTACATACCAAGACATTTATTCAAAATCAATAACAGCTATGAAACCTTAATTTGTAAGTTCTACTTCAAACGTTTTTTTTTCACAAAGCTATCCCTCACCTGCTAAAAAAATCAGACAATTAATATCTTCCACGATGCAGAAAGTCAGTACACTTTTCCTCACATTCCAGTCTCCCTGATATTTAGGGAGGTACTGGTCTATTTGATTATTGAACTCCCACTCAGAATTTGACACAAGAAGCAGCAAGCCTCTGCTGATCACATGGCTCAGCAAAGTCATTCGATATAGAGCTAGCACATACAGCCATCTACTGATGGAAAGCCTTCTTATTCTTGTACACCATCTCATTGACAATAATTTAAAGGTAGCCTCGCCAATTTAAGACATTACCTCAAATCTCAATGTAGCTAAAATGAGCTTGGAAGGACAAATTGCATGGGCACAGCCTACAGAAAAGTAAAAGCTGTCTTTCAGTAACAGCACCAGGACTCATAAGGATTGCAGCTGCCCTAACTTTGATTACAGAATCCTCTCTACCTATATATTTAACATTACACAGATCAAACAAGTGCCAGGCATTCATTTTAATTTCTCCCCTGTGACAAAACTTGTCTGGTATCAACATGTTTTATTTACAGTTAGCTTCTACCATCTGCAATTTCACATACTTTACCCAGTATTCACAAAATACTTGTCATGAATCAGTACTACACGTAGATGTGAGAGAAGTCAATGAAGATAACATAACTCTTCTCTTAGAGATCTTTTTTTTTTACAGCATCACTCTCAAACTAAGTTATCACAATCAACACTGCACTTGCACATTTACATACAACCCCACATGCAAACAAAGTCAGCCTTCAAAATAAAGGTCTCAAAAAGGTTAAAAAGTAAAGCTGCTCAGTGCTTTGCAATGGTACACACAAACTAGCCTGACTGCAGAACAAGCATCACTTTCACACACAAAAATGTTTTTCAGATTTTACATAAAGATCAGCTGTAAATAGGAAAAATACAAATAAACATGTACTAAACTCACTTCACAGAAACTCATATTTCCCAAGGTTCTTCAATTACAGAAATTATAAGATAATAACTGGACATAATGTTCCAGTTCCCATTGTCTGTGCCAGCTGCAAATTAATCCTATTAGCATGGTCACCTTACTACACATGCAAAATAAGTCTTCTGCCAATCTATTACATGTTTAAAGGTTTACAGGTAAAAATAGCCCTTTTCAGGAAGGCTTAATGTTCAAATATACAAGTAAATCACCTTAATGAGAGTCAAGGATATAGTCTAGTCTCCTGCTCTAAAATTTAAGCAGCAGCTGAATGTTTCAATGACCATTTAAAGCAAAATTTAAGAAATAGGTCTTATATATTTGTCCCAAAGAGACAAGTCAAATACTTCAGCAGAGTTTTCAACAAGAAAAATCAACACTTCCATGCACTATTCAGTGACAATGAAGGACACTGATCTTTGATTTTAATGCTTTCAAAATGCTTAAAACAAGGTTTTGCTAGGGCAAGAAGAGATGCTAGCATCTCTTAATTCTGAAATACAGATTAATACTGCCCTGGAGAGTATTCTTGCAGCATTCTAGTTATCTCCACAGTGTTCTTTTTCAACTGAAGGGCTACCCAGGAACTCTAAAAGCATGTCAAGTTCCACTTTTTTCCTCTATCATTTAAAACTGCGTAATTTGTATATACCCAAACTATAATTTGTAATTATAAGCATAATATGCAAATGTGTCCACTTCCATTTCAGAAGTATAATTAACAGATTTTGGAAGACTAGACATGGGACTTTTCCCTGGAAACCAATTTTCAACATGGTTAGAAATTTGTTAGAAGTTTGGCTCTGCTGTCTACACAGTACACACTTCAATTCCTTCAGCATCTTGGAAGGATTTATTAATTCAACCGTACAATTCTTACAAATCAGCCTTGAGTTTCTGAAGAAAGTTGGCTGATATACAGTATTTCAGTTTAAGTAGTATTACATTTACTATCTGTATTACAACATCAAAATGCTATTACATAGTTAAGCTGGTTATTTTAAGCACTTAAAACCTTTGCTAAGACATTCTCACACATATCTGGAAGAAGCCAAACTGAGAAACATGTTTCATTCTAAATTGAAAAGCTAAAGAAACCCAGTTAAAAAAATTAGACAAGCCATTTCATTTGCCTGCTCACTGAACTAACATAGAAAAAAACTCAGCGGACCTGACACAAAGTACAAGCAAGGACTATAATATATACATTTCCACTAATATTTGCCTTCATTTTACTGCACAGAATTGTTAAAATTAAGAAAAAAACGAGTCATTGTCAGTGTTATGACATAACACTGTCGGTGTTATGACAAGTTAGTGTCATAACAGGATGGGTTTGTAAAACATCTCCTCTTACACTTCCCCAACTGTATTATACAGTCACTTCACCTTATTTGGTTTTTTGGTGACTCTACAACTGCCCAAAATAGATATTTTACATAGATACTATGCAAATTTGCACTTCAAAACACAGTTAACTAGTTGACAGTCACACTCCTTAATCTTTTTTAGCTATCCCTAACGTGAAATATTTCAAATGTAATGCAAGACTTCACTTTCAAAGTAAGCAAAAAATCTAGAGACATACTAGAATAAAGACACTAGATCCACATCCATCTACATTATTTTTTTCACTGACAATATAATTTATTTTTGGAGCTGAAAATATGCATGCAGATACCAAGTATTAGATGATAAAAGCAGGCAGAAGTTTGTCTGCCCTTTAATTTCTCATTTCAGTGAAAACCTCAAAAACTATCCTGGTCCCAAGAAGTCACAGTTTTTATAAGTCATACAGTCATATCTAGTTCCATAAACACTGTTTGTAAAATAGTAAGTCACATACTCCTGTAACTTCCTGAAGTAATTTACATATGCAAAAAAGATTCTTCCTTCACTAGCTGACGAACTTATTTATAGAAGAATTTATTTACAGCCTTAAAAATCTCAGCCATCAAGCTAAATTTTAACAAGTTGATTTACAGGAGGCAATACGAATATGTATTTATTAATATAATCCTCCTTCTCCCACTATCAACAGTAGTATTTTTACGAAGTTAGGAAAAATATGCAAAATACCAACCATCCAAAGACATGCAGCTACGAATACATGGCATACACATCCCACAGCTGAAACACTGACAGCTACCCCTAACTCCAGAATATTTCAGACAATAGTTGATTCTCCTTCTGATTTAGCGATGGGCATTTGCAATTCATCAAAAACTACAACAATGCATTAAAAGGAGCCACATTGATTTAGACCTATTCCTGTTATAGGAAGTACAATACACTAGCACAGCTCTAAGCACTTCAATCAAAGCCAAAATCATTTAGGCTGTCATTAAGTTATATTAGAAGATCAGTTCATAACTTGTTTCACTTGACCATCCCAAGCACTGTATCAAGTCTTTGCCTCTCCAGAGCTGTACTTGAAAGTCACCTGCCGATTATACAATACTTCCAAATTTAGATTAGATCCCATTGTAAACCACATAATATTACTTTTCTATTCAGTATAGTATCATTGAAACAAAGAGCTAGCACTTTAAAGCATATCTGACATGTCAGGTTCAGAAAGGGTCTGAATCACTCATTATCTGGAGTTATAAAATTGCAAAATAAAATATATTTTGAGGTTTTTAAGAGATTCACCAAAAGGTATTGTTGGTTCCTTAATATTGTAGCTATAGAGCCAAAAGTTCCTTGGAAAGGACATCAGTTGTAGGCTCCTTTTTAAAAAGGCTCACACATATTTAAGCAATAAGCTATTTATTTTTCAGAAACACATCAGCAGGTTAAAACAAGAAAACCTTTCGGGGTTTTAACCAACTGGAAGCCCAAGCACAGCGCAGAAGACCCAAGCTGCTCTACACAACAATTCAACTCAGAATAACGTTTAACTCAAGCAGTGAGCGATCACGCCTTCGCGGCTGTAAAAACCACCTAGGAAAGAGGCGAGATGTGGGGAGGCATCGCCCAGGGGGATGCTCTGGAGCAGCCCTGGAAGCCGGGCTGGGGCGGGCAGAGCCCAGCCCGGGCAGCGGCCGCCGGGGCCGGGCAGAGCCCCTCAACTGCTCCTCGCAGCCCAAGGAGGGGAAGGGGCAGGAGCCGGTAAACGCCAACAGCCTGAACACACAAAAAACCCACCCCACCGAGCGGTGCAAAGCGGAGAGTCGCCCCCTCACCAACTCCGGCTCGTCCCCGCGGCGGGACGAAGCGGCCCCGCTCAGACGCCGCTGGCCCTCACCTTGGTTGACCAGCCTGAGGGCGTGAGTGAAGGACGGGTCCAGCGAGTCCTTCTCCGCCATCAGCTCGGGCAGGTACTTCTCGTCCATGGCGGCGGCCTGGAGCGGCGGCGGAGCCGGAGCGCCGGGTGCCCCCGCAGGGAAGGGGGCGGCGGCGGCGCGGGTCCGAGTCCCAAGCGGCGGTAAATCCTCGGAGGCAGCGCTTCCCGCTGGCCACCTCCCGCCCGGGGCTGCGGGGACGCATCCAGAGGGAAGCGCCGCAAGCCTCCGGCCGGGAGCGGGGAGGGAAGAGGCGCGGGCCGGGGGGACGCCCCCCCCCCCCCCCGGACAAGGGACGCTGACAAATCCCTCTGCGGAGGCGCACGAGGAAGGGGGAAGAAGAGGAGGAAGAGACGCGCCCTGGGAGCCGCTGACCCAGGCGGGACCCCCGCACACAGGCGCGTAGACAACCAAGGAGCCCCTGAAGCGGCTGGCGCTGACCGCTATCCCGCTCCTTTAGCGGCGCTGTGCCGACTGAACAGGCGAGCCCCTCAGCGCCAGGTTTAAATATGCCTGCCTAGGCCACGCCCCCTAACCACCCGTAAGCCCCTCCCCCTTCCCACCCCGCTCCGCCCCGCCCCGGGGCACTGCCCCGCCCAACGGGCGGTGATAGTCCTTGCACTCCCGCCCCGCCTACTCAAGTGACCGCTCCCATTGGGTGATATGGCCTGTCAGTCAGGCACGGGCGGCAGCTTCGGATTGGTGGTCGCTCTTGTCGTTCCCCGCCCCGCCGGCGGGCGGGAGCGGCGCTGAGGTAACGCCCGCAGAGCGGCTGCTCAGGGGGAGTGGAGCGGGCGGTGGGCGCGCGGGCGCCTCTGGGGAGCGGGGTGTTCGGTTAAAATCCTCATCCGACCCTCCCCGGAAAGGAGAGCTGCCGCCGTGCCCCTCCGAGAACCTACAGGCCCCTCGACACATGATTGCCCTATCGGCGCTGGCGGATCTGCGAGGGCGTTCGGCCTGCGTGAGCGCCCTGAGTGGAGAGCTGCAGCGAAGCGAAGGGGTTCTCGCCTGCCCCCAGCCCAGTCCTCTCCTCAGGACACGCTCCCCGAGCCCACAGAGGGTGAGAGAGGGGTTCGGCGTAGCCCGGAGGGCGTCCTGACCCTCCCTTTCAAATCTCAAGGGGAGGGGGAACTGAAAAAGGGCAAGAGTGGTTTTTAAAAGAGGAGTAAAACCTCAGGTTTTTCTCCTCCGAACACCGGGGCTCTTAATTTATCCAGCATTTTTTACTTAACGCCTCTAGTAATGCAAAGCACTTCATAAATACTAGCCAGAAAAATGTCACTTCTGCTGAATTAACACTAATGGGCCATTGTAAGTGGGCTTGTGGTTCAGTAGCCTATTTTACCGGAAAGAGAAGCAAAGTTTAAGAGCCCTTGCTGAAGCCTGTTTTCCTGTTTTTTCAGTGGATACATTTGGTATGTTAGATCATTATTCTCTTTGATCTTCAGCTTTGAGGCTTTACATAGCTTCCTCATTAGACCGTAGGTGTTTCATCAATGAATCTTTAGTGACAAAAGCCCAAAGGAAGCGAGACCAACTGTTCTCTGTAACAGAGCACAAGGGCAAAATTGCTAAGAAAAGAGGAAAATTAGTAAATCACTGAAGATGAAATCATAATGCTGAAGTAACATTTTATTCTCTGTTGGTTTTAAACCAACATTTACTGGAAAACTCAATAAGAACCGTTTAAGTGACAAGCAACAGTTAAAAGACCACTGGAAATATTCTTATCTCTGTGAATCAAATAATCACACATTTACTTTTGTATTTGATGAAAAAAAAAGTTTGCAATGTATCTTAATCATGTCCTTGCAAGATGGGGAAAAAAAAAGCTGTTAAAAAAGGCTAGCATGAGAAGTCACTCACTCAAAGCTTGGAAGCAGAGGTTAAGGCTCCCTTCTCAGAATTACAAGTGCTCTTTCACCCTTAAAACAGAAAGGCCATATATTAAGGTATCTTATTTCTTTTTGTGTTTTACAGACTGGAATATCTCATAAACCAACATCTGATACGTTACAATATGAAGTATACTTGATTTACATTCTCTCTACCACTGTTGCAAATAAATCTTGACCCAGGACTAACAGAAACAAATTTACAAAGTTATATTTTAAAAATTCTTCAGCATGACATCAAGCTTGATGGATACAACAAAAACATACCAGGAACTGGAAGAAGTTGGATTACAATGAATGTTTTATTTCAACCTTCCATATACATCTTCTATATAAAACTACTGAAATGCAGCCATCTGTTGCAAAACAGGCAGACACATACGACTTTGACACAGAACAATATGTAGGAGTGTAATCTTTACTGAATGACCTGGAGCAAAATAATCCCTATCTTTGCCAGTAAAGCCAAAAATGTATTTAAAGTTCCTCTACAGCGTAGAGGACCTCAGACAGAGAGATAGCTATATTATTACAAATGATGTAAAACACAATGTCC
Organism: Alca torda; assembly: GCA_008658365.1. Lineage (NCBI taxonomy): Eukaryota > Metazoa > Chordata > Aves > Charadriiformes > Alcidae > Alca > Alca torda. The sequence goes on along the minus strand of CM018077.1, from coordinate 157,285,558 downwards.
CTTTCTTGGAAAGAATCATGTTCTCCCTGGTAACTGATTAAATAAACATTTGGTGTTTCAAGAAACCGCCATATTTCTTCCTGAATTACACCAATTCCCTCTGGCTTACAATAGAGAAAGACTTACTGGATGTCTAAAGACTTGTTTCTCACCAGGTCTATAATAACGTTGGAACTGTAAAATAATCCACATTTTACCCTATTGTTCAAACTCAAACCTGCACATAACAAGTGCAGTATATTGTTTTCTCCAGTGAAATTCACTGGAATGTAATAAGAGGAGGACAGAAAGGATCAGAAATTACGAGCCTCAGGGCATAGAGAGCGGCCTAGGATGTGGTTAGCTGGGAAAAGCCTGCTAAGCATAGCTCTTGCTCTCCAGGAAAGCCAGGAAACACCAACTTCTTAAGGACTGGTTGCTTTCTTGCTACTGAATCTATACGAAGCTTGAAAAGCAGCTTCATCAAGGAACTACCCAGTAAGTATTAGCTTTAGTACTCACAAATGCTTAAAAGACATGAGTCCAAATTTTTAAAATTCATGATTTAAATGTGTTTATCCCTACTCCCCAATAGTAAACTAAACAGGATTTTTTACAGGTCCACTGTGCTGTCTATATGCATGTGGTAGCCTCAGGAAGTTAATTTGGTCGGTGTACATCAATCAAGAACCGGTCTCAGAGTAATGTCCATTACTTCCCTTAAAGCACCAGTTGTCTGACCTGACAGTGTGCCTGTAGATGCCAAAATTAATATTCATATGTAATGTAAGCATTAGGACATGTTAGTACCTTCACTCTCAGGGATGAGATTCACTTTCTTTCTTCTTGAACCTTTTGATGGAACCAACAGGACATCTGAGGACTATGTGTGAAGAGGCTGAAACTGAGCTGCATCCTCTCTCTGGTGTGTAGGTTCTGTAGAAATTGCTGCAGTTACATTTTCCTTGTTTGCTGGGTTGGCATAACAAGCAGTATTTTCACCATTTAAGTCTTTGTTCCTAATATTTTAAGTATACCTAAATATTTGTAATTTTACCTAAATGACTGTTCACTTGGATTTTTATTTTGTATGACTAGTGTTCCTCCATTTATTCAATGATCATATCAAGCTGCCACTGACCATGGTAGACTTTATATGGCTCTAATGTAGTTCTCACCTCTGATGTACCTCTGGGTTCCTGATTTAATGCTCAGACCACAACAGACTGTTACGGAATCATTAATTATTTGAGACTTCATTTCATTAGAATGCACACAGCTGAAAACCTGTAGAAGCAGGGTCTATTTTGGGAAATAGTTTGTCACAAATACCACATCTAGTGAATATGTCCTTGGTGTGACTCACCACAGTTCTGATTAGCATGTGGCTAAGTAGGTGTTGGCTTCCTTAGTATTCCGATATATCACTTGCCAATTTGTATTAGGCACATGGAAATTACCTTTTTCCAATATTCATGTGGCCGTTTCTTCCTTTTTATACTTGCATGTGTGTTAAAGCATGAAAAAAATTGACAAGAGTATACTGTCATATCAAGACATCCCATCATGAACCATTTTCAAAAGCTCTGGATGCTTTCTCCTAAAGATTCATGGCTTTCTCTTTTATACCTTTCACCTCATAGTTCAAAGGTTAGGCGATTTTTGTCCTTAGTGAAGCTTATTTATCAGCTATGTTAAGGTTGTTTCTTTTAAAAGATTTGTTATATTGTTTTCATATGGTGACTACAAATATACTGGCAAAGAATTTATATGCTGGAAAGTCTTTTTTTTCCTAACGCAAGATATTTTCTTCCTGCAATCATGCACCTGTTCATCCAAGTCTTCCATTTGTTTTATACTTTGTTTTATGGTATTAAATATCAGAAATGGGCTGACAGGAGGCTCCTGAAGTTCAATAAAGGGAAGTGGAAAGTCCTGCACCTGGGCAAGAATAACCCCAGGCAGCGGTACATGCTGGGGGCCACCCAGCTGAAAAGCAGCTTGCCAGAAAAAGACCTGGTGGTCTTGGTGGACACCAAGTTGAACATGAGCCAACAATGTGCCCTTGCTGCAAAGAGGGCTAATGGTATCCTGAGCTGCACTGGGAGGCCTGCTGCTCACAGGTTGAGAGAGGGGATCCTTATCCTCTGCTTCATACTGGTGAGGCCACACCTGGAGAGCTGTATCCAACTGTGGGCTCCCCAGTACAAGACACCTCTATCTCCTGGATAGAGTTCAACAAAGGGCCACAAAGATGATGAAGGATCCAGTGCATCTTTTCTGTGAGGAAAGGCTGAGAAAGCTGGGACTGTTCAGGCAGAAGAGGAGAAGGTTCAGGGGGAACTTACTAATGTATATAAATACCTGAAGGGAGGGTGCAAAGAAGATGAAGACAGGCTCTTTTTGGTGATGCCCAGTGACAGGACCAGAGGCAATGGGCACAAACTGAAATGCAGGAGGTTCCCTCAAAAAATCAGGAAACACTTTTTTACTGTGAGGCTGACTGAACACTGGTACAGGTTGCCCAGGGAGGTTGTGGAGTCTCCCTTCTTGGAGATGTTCAAAAGCCATCTGGACGTGGTCCTGGGCAACTGTCTCTAGATGGCCCTGCTTGAGCAGGGGGTTGGACCAGATGACCTCCACAGGTCCCTTCCAACCTTAAAGATTCTGTGTTGTACAAAAGATATGCAAAAAAGATTTTTTTTAAGGATTATATGCCTCATTCAAGTTGTACATTTGTATTTTTTATATTGCATTACAGGCTCAGCACTGAAAGAGCCAAAGGTTTATCAAGATTTTTGTTGAATCTGAACTGATTATGTTTAGTTTCTACTGTTCCTGTGTACTCATATCTGTGACAAAAAAAAAAAGGTGTAATATCCACTCTTCTGGTGACCATAATTATACATTAATGAGGGGCTACACTTAACTTCTCCTTGTTATGTATTGGCCTACAGTGTGTTTCCTTGAATGAGCTAAGATACTACCGTAGAACAAGTAAATGACTAAATCTTTCATGTTATGGAAAACATCATCTGTGAAATCATTCAGACTGTGATCCTAGTACCATTTTTGTCCTTCCCTCCCCAGTTGCTCTAGATTTCTGCCAGTCTTAGTCATCATCTTCATTATGTTCTTCAGCTCTTGTAAGAAGAAAATATTTTTATTTGCTTTAAGCCCTAACTCTGGAAAGTTAGATACGTCTCTATTCCTAGACCTAACCAAAATGATTAACACCAGTTTTTCATCAAGTGTAATTGAATTTTAGATTGCATTTCCTTATATCTTTTGCCTGTGACATTCAGATTTTGCCATAATCTTTTTGTTGTTGATGATGTTGTTTCAGTGTAGTACCAATAGTGGTTAATTCCAGAAAGTCCTTCTAGTATATCATTGCATCTTCCTTAATAATCTGATGTGCAACAATCATGATAAAAATATTTTCTTGAACTGCTGACTTCCAGAGAGCTGACAAGTGGGTTGCTATACTCTGCCTGGCCCGACCTCCTGGTGTCACAGATAGAACACATAGTACATAGAATATATGAGACCTGGAGAGAAAAAAAATTACATCACCTGTAGCAGGTAAATTTTAGCATTCCACCTCATTGTCCTTTTTAGGTCTTAAAAGCTAATGCACTGTATCTGAACAGTGCCTCCAGTTTCTGCTGCAGTAATTGAGGCAATACATTGCAGTGAGTTCACCACCTTTTTCCTTATATTCGTGTATGCCATGATCCAATGGGTTTTTTTCTTTCCTTTAGGCATTATTGCTAATGGCAGTGGTAACAGTGCACATAGTGCTGGAACTGCATGCACATATCCCTTGATCATATGATGTGCCTGTAGGCGTCATGACAAACTTTATTTTCTCTGCTCTGAAGTATTTTGTAAGCTTAAAAGAATCTTTTCTAATTCTGTTTTAAATAAGGTGCAATGCTTTTACAGCTCTCTGTCCCTGTATTGGCTTTGTATGTGCACTTATTAATCTAGATTTTGACATTTTCCTTTATGTGCTTGCTAATACTCCATGTAATTCTAATGATGCAAAAGTTATCAATATTATCACAGTGAGAAGTATTTTTTTTTTTTATATCCTTTTTCTCTTATGTCATATTTGGATATAAATACTTCTTTATTTCTACTTTCTTGATCCTGTACTGTAGCTATTCTTTTGCTAGGAGCTTTTGCAAAATTGTGTGCTCTTTACTTTCTTATTTTCCTGTGTAGTATGCTTACAAAAGTATTTTGCTTTGTGCACTTTGTGCCTGTCTTCTCTAGTGCTGGACAATCAACATGCCTTACAAACCTTGATACATCCCACATACTTCTTTTATTGCTTTGAACGTGGGTGATGCCAAATCCCGTACACCCTTATCTTTGTTATACCTGTCTTCTTCCTCGTTGCACCTTTTTTCGCACATTGTGTTGTGTGCTAATGAATGTTCTCTTTTGTTCTTAGGACAGCTTTTTCCAGTGTGAAATTGTTTCTTACTAATTTTTTTTTTCTTATATTCAATCCCATTAAAAGCCTGTCTTTCACAGACTGTCTTTCCTAACTGCCAAGGCCTCATCAGCCATAACTTACCAGTTGTCTTAGTAAGACCTTGATGTGTCTCACAACATTTAGCTTTGTATGGTGATGTTTTCTTTAAAAAGAAACAGAACTCAGTTCAGAACGATAATCTGTGTTTTCCTGTCTGCGTGTGTGATTCTACTGGATACCTGAGCTTTGAAAATACCCTTGCCTTTTTCCTTGTTATCTAGTGGACTGAGTGGCTGTTCAGGATGAAGAATATTATCCGCTCCAACCCTGAAAGAAATCTGCTGCGTTAATATCTTCTATATACCCCTGTTTTCTGCAGCACTTCTTTTCTGATCTGCCCATGGCCCATTTCTTTCAGTATTCTGCATGAAAACTGCAGATAGTTTCTTTTCTTCTGATAATATATCAGAAAATATCATTGTTCAGACTGCTCAGATCCTCAGAGAGCTAGGGTAAACTGAAGTTATTATATAATAGAGGCCATTTGGTGATGGTAGTTTATTGCATTTGCTTTTAAACAGAGTTAAGTCACAGTAATCATGAAGCAGTTTTACAAAAAGCATTTCTTAAACTTCTCTTAAGGAGGAGGAATAACAGTAAAATGTCTATTTTTCTTTCATAAAAAAAATGTATTTAAAATGCCGTAAGATGGGAGTTTTTATTCCGGGTGTTTACCTGCACCAGCTACTCCTACGAGAGTGAGCCAGAACATACTTCATGAAAACTTTGCAGACTGTGATGAGACCAAATTACACATAAAAATAATAATGCTTTTAGGTGACCTTCAAGAGCCTGCATATCTGAAGTGAGATTATGAAGGAAAGCAGCAGCTGTAGGAGACCCCCAAAGGAACTGTTGGGGAAAAAAAAATCATAAAGCACTCTAACTTGCTCATCTTCTGTTTTAGGAATGGGAGCGGGCTCCTTCTGCACCTTCTACAGGCAACAGATGAAAGAGGATGAACTTGCCAGGAAAGACAGCAAGGCTCAGCTCCTGCTCAAAGTATACAGGCAAATCAGTATGTGAAACAGTGATTTTGTAAGTGCTCCCACTCTGCCAGGTGTATGTCCTACAATGGAAGGATCAAGCAGTGCAAAATGTTCTCGCTATCCTATGTTCTTGGTATCTTTTGTGATGCAGAGAATTAAGGCACAGAAATAGAATCATCAAACAGTTGCCATCAGAGATTTGCTCAGCTCCCTAGCAATTGCTGAAAAGACTAGCGTGTTTTTATGTCTAGCTCCAAATAACATCATTTGCACTTTTAACACAAAGTAGTTCTGTTTTCTAAGGCCCATTGCTTTCCAGCCGCCTATCAATACCAGCTCCGCACTGACATGTTGATGTGTTAGGTATGTATCTCATGGCTTAATTTTGTAATATCACAAAGCAGGTAGCCAACAAATGCAAACAATTGTTTTGAAAAATATTTCAGCTGTGTATATATTGATAATTATTAGTAATAGAAAAAGAGAGTACCTAAGCTTGCAAGGCAGAGTTGTATCAGATGCTATAGTTATGAATTTTGTCTCACAAGAAAATCGCTCTTTAAATCCATCACATGATAAATTTAAATTCAGTTCAAATGGAACTTCTAATCATTGTATTTTGGTCTTATATTTTGAAGTAAACTGTTTCCTTATTTAAACTTAGCTTTCTCTAAATTTTTGCAATGAGCAAACTAAGTATTATCTCTTTAAGCCTAGCATTTCTTGTTTTAGACAGTAAATAGACTAGGTATTTTCCATTTCAATAACAGTCTGATTTAATTTTTAGGTTTTCTTTTACATCAGGCATGAACTGAAATCTAAAGTGCTTCCTCTGCAATATGATACTGCGTTAGAACAGAAATCCTGAGTTCTTCGTAATAATTATATATTTTATAATAATTTTATTAAATGTGTAGCCATATATTTATTTCTCTATTTGAGATAAAGTAGTTTGGATGGAAGTATCAATTAAACTTGTTTATCAAGATTCATCCTCCCATTAATTGTGTCACTGTAGGAGGAGAACAATATTTATATCATGCATTGTTTAAACGCTGAGTGGTCACAGCATCAGGTAGCATTCCATGGAGATAAGGGGAGAAACAACGCAACACTTATCACAACGCCTCATGTTGTTTTACAGTTATAAGGTGGTATCTTGTTATCTGTCTTTAAAGAGGTTAGGTAATTTCAAAATTTCACCCTAAGAGATAAAAATCAGTTTTACCTGCCATGTTAAAAAACAAATCCAGAAGGACAGGTTGTAATTGCAAAAGTGTATTGGAATTTTTATAGTGTAACAAGAAAAAAAATAATCTACAAAAATATCAAATCCAGTTACATTTAAAAAAAAAAAAAACATCTGAGCACTAATAAATCCCAGGGGAATGAGCTCTGGGAATACAGTCTGGCAGTTGTATATTAGAAGACTGGCTTTTGAGACTTAAAGAGAAATTCTAGAGGTTGTCCCAGATTTGTGAGTCCTAAATGTGTTGTGGAAACAAGACAGAACAGGCAGAATAGAGCAATATAAGAACAGCTGAGAGAGGTGTTGCTTTGGGGGATGGTAAAAGGAAATGTGTCTGTGAGAAGAGAAAGAGAAGTCACCGGGAAAAAAACAAATAACCTATTTCTACAAAGTATGTCTGAGAATTCAGTGCGTGAGAATGACCTGATTTCAGATTTTTAATTTAGAACTCAATTGGGAAACAATAGTCCTGACCGTATGTTCAGAAATATCGCAGCACTTTTGTCCATGTATTAAGTTTTAGCAAAATGAGGGAAAGTGAGGAACAGGACTGCTTCATTACAGATCAGTGTATAAAGTGAAATGTTAAGACAAAAATACGTCTTTGCTTTCCTGCTGAAAGATTTTAATTAAATGTAGCTTCCCTCCCTCACACAATCATTTTCCTTAATAATTTGGGATATTGACTTAATGCAGTTCTGTAACTTAAACTGAGAAATATATTTTTGTCAAAAACAAGTTACTAAAAATCAATAGTTTGAGTTTTATTGCTGCACTGTCTTATTTTGGCAGTGAACAGCCATGAATGTAAGCTTGGGTAAGAAGTGCTTAGTAAGGCTTAAAATGTACCCAAGCACACGTTTCCTTCAAAATAATACATCAATGGCCTAATACCTCAATTCTAGGTGTTATTCACAGGCCTCTAGATAGATTTTCTATTTTTTTTTTTTTTAAATTACTGGAGAATTAGAACATAATACTTCCCAAGGAAACCACTTTTTTTTTTTAAGGAAACTGTTAAGTTTTATTGACTTCTGAAGAGTTTACCTCTCATACAGTTCAAGTAAATGTGCAATGCTTGAAAGACAGGGTATGAATGGGTCTTTTGAATTACCTTGAGAAGCTAAGGATATCTTTATAGCATTAGTAGTTAGTAATTGGTGCATTCTTCCTAAATCTCAACTTTGCTGCTGCAGCAAGTCCTGAAAATTAGCATAACAATCCTAAAGAACAAATGGGTCCCTAGCTGTAAGTTTCTCAGCTACTGATTTTTTCATTCATTACTGTGATTTTTTTTTCTGGTGTTTTGCCACAGATCTTTTGTTCCTGTGATACAATATGCAGTTAAAATTATCTCATTTTGTATTTGTTTTTCAATAAACAGAATGTGTTACACAAATGTGCCATCTTCATGGTTGTATTATAAAACAAATACAGTGTTCTAAATGACACAAATAATTAGATTTTTAATATTCATTATTGTAGCATTTTTTATTATTCATGATGATAGCAATGTTATAGCTCTAAGGATAATAACTTGATCTTTTATATTCTATATCGCATTAGATTTCCAGAGCAAAATTAGGAAGCAACCCTAAAAATATCCAATCCTAAGTATACCCGGATACATTTCTATTTCATTTTTTTATATCATATAAATAGAACAGCTATAATTTTATACTAGTAACAGATCTAATTTCAGTAAAAACACTTCAGGTAGGCTGGGACAAATTAAAGCATAAAAGTGGGAATGTGTGAAAGAAACATATGCTTTCATTTCAAGATTTATGGTATTTAGCTACGGCAGTGTTAAAGTCTTGCTGCTTTTTCGTATGGAAGAAAATATGAATATTGAAATTTCCTTAACACAACAGGCCAGTGGTCAACTGCAGGTTTATAAAGGATTGCTTTGGCAGATGCTGTTGTCCTCTATGTGCAGGAAAAAAATCAACATGAATTTGCTTTCTTGACAACACTGTCTTACAGTGAGCTGCATGATACAGAACCAAAGAAAAACAGAGTGGAACAGAACCCACAAGGTCATCTAATCCAACAGTTTGCCCAAAGGGAGAGTCCAGGGGACACTCATATCTGCTGAACTGCCTTGCCAGAAAATGGGATACAATGGCCCCGGTAAGGATCTTTTCTTATACCTACACACATCTCCTCTGATGCAGAGCGTTATGGGATGCAAGTGCACCAGCACAGAGCTTCTGCTGTGGAGCTGTAAGACAATGTATATAATGTTTATCCCACTTGTTCAGGTTATACAGGTTGCTTTTATGCATCCTGCATGCTGTTTGTTAATATTCAGCCACCCTAAAGAATGTGAATAATTATGCTATGCTTTTAGAATCTGAGTCTTTATACAGGTCCCTAGTTACCCTTTCTTACATTAAAAATAAGATAAAAATGTAACTTTACCCCCCACTATACTATTTTCCATGGTATGAATTCTTTTTCAAGTTAATTCAGGGCTCAGAGAAGATGCTGAATGATACCACTGTATCTATTTACATGTGGACTGAGTAAATCACACATGAAAAAGTCCACATGTTTTTCACACCACTCTTCTAACATGTTTCAGTCTGCAACAGTTGTGAAAATAACAGTAGCAATACTATCTCCCAATTAACCTCTTCTTAGCTGAAAAGGTTAAGGGTTAGTCTATTTTTTATTTAAAACCTACTGCAATAAAATTGCTGCAGACTAATAGGCTTCTGTGTCTCACTACATGTAAAGGCTAGAGGAAGGCACTCGTGAAAGGTTGACTTAAAAGTCATGGGCTTTTGAAGAATAAATTCTGAATAAAATCTTCATAATTAAAATGTTAATGCTTCAGTCATTTTTAGTTAGATTGCTATGCACTGCAATGTGGGATGGGTGAAGTTCAGAAAACAATATTCAATCTCAAAATTGCTCCAAATGGAAAGGACTCAGAACCTAGATGTGGAGAGTGTTATTACTACAGTAGTGGTAAAGATCTTAATTCAGTTTAAAAAATTAAAGGAAGTCAAAAGAGGGGTGCTTGTCTAATTTTTCTTCTCTATTGTAAACTTGCAAAAACCTAAAGGAATTTGATAACAGATGAGAAAAGCAAAGACTGTGATTTGAGAAACAAATAAGTTGTTGTCTTCTTAAAGAATGAAATTGAAGTCAGTTGACTTACAGGATGGGTCATCCATATCAAGGAGCTTAAAAGGCATTTCATTGTGATGACTGTCTTGAGATTGAGAGGACTAATATTTGTGTCCTTCAGAAGAAGAAAAATATTCAACTGTGTAAGTTATTGTTAATAAAAATAGGAAAATTTAGTCCACATTCATTTCAAAGACATAAAATTACATTGAGTATGTAATTTCAAAATAGCATATGAGACACAGGAAGAAAAAAGAATAAATTATAAACTAATTTATTGTTCATATAATCTTGATTGCAGCTAGCTTTTTCTTACACTGAGCTCTCAACTTTTGTTTTCACAGAATCACAGAATGGTTCGGGTTGGAAGGGACCTTAAAGATCATCTAGTTCCAACACCCTGCCATGGGCAGGGACACCTCCCGCTAGACCAGGCTGCTCAAAGCCCCATCCAGCCTGGCCTTGAACACTTCCAGGGATGGGGCATCCACAACTTCTCTGGGCAACCTGTTCCAGTGCCTCACTACCCTTACAGTAAAGAGTTTTTTCCTGATATCCAATCTAAATCTACCCTCTCTCAACTTGAGGCCATTACCCCATGTCCTATCATAACATTCCCTGATAAAGAGTCCCTCCCCACCTTTCCTGTAGGCCCCCTTTAGGTACTGGAAGGCTGCTATAAGGTGTCCCTGGAGCCTTCTCTTCTCCAGGCTGAACAACCCCAACTCTCTCAGCCTGTCCTCATAGCAGAGGTGCTCCAGCCCTCTGGTCGTCTTCGTGGCCCTCCGCTGGACCTGTTCCAACAGGTCGATGTCCTTCTTGTGGTGAGGACTCCAGAGCTGGACACAGTACTCCAGGTGGGGTCTCACGAGAGCAGAGTAGAGGGGCAGAATCACCTCCCTCGATCTGCTGGCCACACTTCTTTTGATGCAGCCCAGGATGTGGATTTCTTTCAGGAGTTTTTGTTTTGTTTTTATTTTTGTTTTGTTTGAGGATTTTTATTAAAGAAAAGAAACCCATACATCATTTTTACTGATTACTTTCATCCAGATCTGCTGATTCAGCGGGAGTCTACTGGAGTAATTTCTAACCTGATTTTAAAACAAGCCATCAACCTCCACCCTTACAAACCTCAAAACCCTGAACCCTCACACACAGCTAGTGATATTTGTAACATGTTTCTTTACTCAATTTGAGAAAGAAGCAGCCCTGGAATTCTGAAGCCATTTCTGATCCTCTAGAGTCTTAGAACCAACCCACCAAAATGGAGATTGGCTCTAATATTAGAATTTTTGACACAAATAAAAGTTAACATGCATTAAAAATGTGAAAATTCGTATTATCTCGTATTAAAAAAATCCTTTGTGGTTTTTAAGTTTTTTTAAGACCCCCAAAATTGAAGGTCTCAGTATAGCCCGAGAGGTTTGCTGTGCTACATGTCATTTAACACTTCCTGTGTTGAGGAAATTCTTAGAAAATTTTGTTCCCCCTTCAATTATTTTTTTATAAATAAAATTGTACTTTTATAATTATAATTATAAAAATAATTATAATATAATATTACATATTATAATATACAACAGTGACAGATACAACAGTAAAGTAAGCTGAGACAAGATAAGGTCCCTATTAAAAAAATAATCTTTTGTAAACACTGAGTGGAGAACAACTCTACAAAACCAGTTGTAGTGGCTGATTCAACTGGGTCTTAAAATGCAGTCGCTGACAAAGGTTTGAGAAGGAGGTTTCCTGTTACATGGATCTTGAGAGCTATTGAAAAATAACTGCTTTGCAAAACAGTCTGGGAAATGTAGTTCTACTGCAAGTGCTTATTTTGGTAATTAAACTGTATTAACACACTGGGAAAAGGGAATGAAGAGCTGGTAGTGTTAGCTAAAACTGTATCTTACAGTTAAAGACAACGTGGCACTAGCAAGAGAGTGTTAGGGTCTAATAAGGCTCCATAACCTTGTTTGTGCTACATTTGGTCTAGATTATCTGGTGTTTTTAGAGCCTGTGTTTTGATTTCTTTTGGTAAAGAAGTCATGTTTTTTATGAGCATAATGTAGGACAGTTTAGTTTGGGTTTCATTATTTGCTTCATAATAGGGTCTGGTAGCAACATGCAATAAATCATCTGCTGAAATCTGTTACAATAGATGTTTTTTTGTAGTAGTACTAGTAGTTGAAATCCTGAATTTTATTACATTATTTCAATATTCAGACAAAGGGGTGATATAGCTTTTTCTTCTATCCCTCTGTTATCTGTATGATGTAATCAATAGTTTTAATGCACTGTAGAAGTCAGAGTTTCCTGCAACGCTGAACCTGTTGTGATCCTGCAGGTAGGCATTGCTCTTCCGCAGGAGAACTCTTTTAGTCCTTTGAATCTGAATGATAAAGAATCTCTTGGAAAATGAGACTTACTGTTCAGTTTGTGAAACAACAATCTCTTACATTTTTAGAAGAAGGTCACCAGAACTGCCTGGCATCTTTTAGAAATCCTCAGTGAATTCTTTTTGCTGTCATTCTGAAGCTGCCGATGGATATTTAAAACAAAAAGCTGATTTCTAAACTTGATTTTGCACAAACTGTGTCTAAGCACTAAAAATGTATAGCTTAAATTTTGTATATGAAGAACAATTAACTCTTATTGAGATCTTAACACAACTTTTAAAAGAGAGAATAGAGGGTGAGTTAGAATTGCTGACAAACATAACTGTAGTTCTGGCTTCTCTGATTTCATTAGTGTCCACCATTACTGGTGGTCCTCCACCACCTGTGGTTCAGCATAGAGTGCACACCAAGGACTATGCTCTCTTTCAGCATAAAGGTGAAACAATATTCACTTGGGTGGACAGCAGGTACCAAATACACGTCTAGTGTGACATGCAGGTCCTGCAGTAGCACACCTGGCCTCCAGCTGCTGTTGCAGATGGATGTGAATGACCTATAGATCTTGTGCTGTACTGTGTCTCTCTGTGTCAATGACACCTTAGGGAATCTCAAACAGCACTGGATGCTTACACTTAGGCAACTGAATTGAGCCCTTCCCGTTCTTGGAGAATTTCTTTTTCATAACCTAAGTCATTTCTTGGACAGACAAAAATAGTTGGAGTGATTGGGATTTCTCATCCCAGTTAAGAAAACAAATACACTGACTTCAGACAGTGGTTATTCTTCTGTAAATGACTGAGGTGTATTCAATGGCAACATTCTGTTTCTTTGATGTTAACCCCAATTAAACCTGTTGTTAGCTGATTTGTTTTCACAGATGAAGTGATCTCTGTAAGGCCTTACTCTGTAAGGCTAGTGATTACAAAAATGTTTAAAAAATGTAAATGCTTGCTCCTCTAGCTTTTTTTTTTTTTTTTTTTTTTTTTTTTTTTTTTTTTTGTAGGAATTGAAGCTCTTCACCAAGCTTTTTATGTCCTGACAATATTTAATGACATGGTGGTGCTTTGGTAACCTCTTTAAAATATAGAAAACAAGCTAACATGAGAGCAGTTGAAAATAACTACCAGCATAACTGGCAATAGCTATGACCCCATCGTGCCAAAGGTTGTGCAGGTGTTTAATTTCGAACATACATGCAGAGCTCTTATGATGGCCTCTAACAAGCACATTTGTAATGGGGGCAGGGAGCCACAGAAACCTCAGCCAAAATGAGCCTTCTGCATCTTCTCACTTTTTCATGATTTTGTAAGTCTGTGGAGTACTATAATCTGCTTCAGCGAGCAAAGATATCCTCCAAGAACAGCTTCTCTGCTTAGCTGCTCTGTATGGCAATACTTCAGTGAAGTGGGACTCCTTCTGTACTAGCAGCCTAGAGTAGAATTGTCTCACACCGCCGCTAAAGACAGATGGATAAAGAACTGCAGTGATTTTTTGCAATGGTTATTTTTTTAGATGGCTGGTCCCTAAAAATGGAAGCCAAAGCCTTCCATATGCTTTGTCTGCAATGCTGTGGGGAGACCTAGTTCCCCTGGGGAGACAATCCAAAGACCCTGGGATTCATTAGGGAATTGCTAGTACCTCAGCAGTTACAAGTGGAAAATTCTGAGCACGGGATAAGTCCAGTTTTTGTGTTCTCTCTGCAATTTAGGCACCACAGCTTTGCAAAGGAGATGCCACACAGCCTCCTCAGAGCTAAAACAGATTCGTGCAGGAAGATGCCTAATCTGAAAGAACGGAAAAAAAAAAATGTTGTGCTAAAAACATTGTGATGCATTGCTTGTACGGAATAACCTACTGGTTTTAACACTTAATCAGAAAGACTTTTACACTAGTACCTAATGCCTTGCCTTGAGAATGTGGAGTCCTGGATTCTCGACTTGCCCTCAAGATTATTTTTTTTCTAAATCCATTGACGGTTGAATGCAAAATGTAGTAGCCTGTAGTTACATCCAAAGTGTTCCCTTGTGCTGAAAAGGAGGAAAGATTCATATGGCAGGAGGAGAGTAGCTTTCTGAGAGAGCAGAATCTTCCCGAAGCACACAAGTTAGTTCTCAACAGTTTCTGGGTAAATATTGCAATTACTGGACTACTATAATGATAGATACTGCTGCAGCTGAGTTTTTATTAAAAAAAGAAGCTACAAGTGCATTTTGGCAGCATTTGTCCTTTTGAGCATGTGTCCCCACTGTTCTCAGAAGACATCTTCCCAACGGGGTGTCTTGATTTTTAGGCATTGTTCTGTGTATTTTTTTGGATCTTGACAGAGCTCGTGCTTCAGGCTATTGAGGGAAGAAGATGGAACTTCACCTGCTTGGAAAAAAACTTTGCCATATTTGTGCACAGAAAGGAGTTGCTCTAGCAAATATCCTCAGGTTTCTTTTTTATATGCACTTTTCTTTTTAATTGTGCATGAATGTTCCTAAATCCTACAGCAAATTTAGTTATAAAATTAACTGAAACACCTAGTGAATCTGTTCTCTAAGTATATAAGGAAGGCAACAAATCTCACAATCAATCCTGCAGGAATGTTAACATTCCTACTCCATCCACTCCACAGATGGAAAGATGCAGAGAGAAAGCAACAAACAACATATCTCAGCATCTCCACGTTAATAATATTTCTTCTTTTTTTTTTTTTTCTTTTTTTTTAAGGAAGGGGATAAAACATTGGGGTTGAGATAAACATTTGTATTGAAAAAAAAAACCCACAAAAATAAACAGGAAAAATATTTACAGAGAAGTCCTCAGAGCCCTGGTTATTACAACAGAAATCCCATGGCATACAAACTGACAATAAACAATTTGTGTGCATAATTCATTTTATTTGAGGGAAGATGTGAGGAAAAAGCAATGTACTGAAAAGTACTTTTGTTTTTGTTAAACTAAGGGAACCCCTTGGGATGCCTTCCCCCATTTATCAATTTCCTTTGAGAAGTCAGCAAAGCTCCGTAAGCCTGTGTGTGTGTGTGTGCGTTTCTAATGTCTCTAGAACAACAGAATATCACCACATTAGAGTTTAGAAACAGCTACATTTCTTCATTGTTCTCCTGTTGCCTTTCCCCGGTTAAAAATACTAATCTGCATGATTTCTATTTCATAACTAGGTACATTCTAGTTTTCACCATTGTGTTGCTCTTTTCTATGAAAAAGCATATAAATCAAATAATTCTCCAAAGAGTAAATTTTCAAACAAATATCCTCCAAGCCTATCTTTTAGCTCTACAGCTGCTGAATTATCAAAATGGAAGAAATGGGCAGCTACTTCCAGACAGTAAAGGTAAGTGAGTGCATATTTTCTCATTTTTGTATGGAAAAAATTCAATTTCTGTACCTTGGTAAAAGCTTTAGTTAGTTTTAAGGTAATTTTCAGGAATTATGCATCTGATTTTGTTTTCATTGGTGCAAATCAGAAACAAGATTTCACTGTGAATGAAATTAGACTGATGTTAGCAGTTAAATAGATCAGGACAAATACTGCTATTCCTATTTCTAAAAAAAAATTCTATCCAAAATGCAGAGTATAATTAATTATAGATGAAAGCTTCTACCAGGTCATGACATTGTACTGTACTAAGTTACTAATTACGGTGGGTACTCTGTTCAGCTGCACGAGGATTGTAGTTCACAACCAGTCAATGGTTGTTAATAGGTTTCCACTCCCACCAACTTATAGAAATAATATTGTGCTTCAGGGCAAAAAAAAAAAAAAGAACCAAGAATACTCAGTTCTGTACAAATTCATGTTCCCAATAATGAAGGCAGATGAGTTTCATTTGGTCAAATTATGGATTTCTCTGGAACTGTCTCTGCTGGATGGCTTAACTTGTAGGAACGACATTGGAAATAGTATCTGCTCTATGCTCTCTGATGAGCTGCTGGGTGCAACTGGTTCAAGAAACCTGTTCTGGCTGCCTGTAACCCCAGAAGCTGTTTAATAAAATCAGTGGAACTATTTCCTACCTGCAGGTTACCTCTGACATCAAGGTTGGAAATGGCAACTTTTAAAAATGAACTTTCTCTATAGTATTGCTAAATCTCATTAATCCAGGAATGAAAACACACTCCAATATCATCCCAGGTTCCTGAGCGGACTCTTTGGGACTCAGCACTTCTCGTCTTCTAGATGATAAGCAGGGTGGGGGCAGAGCTGCTTTGTAACCCCTGACTTCGTGAATCACAAGTGCGTGTGAATCCCACATTTAACTTGACTTTATAATTTCACAAGTTGTTTTTGATAAAGGTAGAAGCAAATGGCCAGAATATTGGTTGAACTTTGTATTTTTTCTCTTTCTCTCTGGAGTAGAACTAAATGATTGCTCTTTGTTCCCTTTGTTCAGCAATAAGAAATAAATAAACGCATCAAAAGAACAGATGTTTTTCCTCTTCCTGAGGCATGCAAACTCTGCTTGTCCAGCCTACTGCACTGCTGCAGAAGATAGTTCTGAGGACCTCTCTCAAGTATTTTATATGACCCTCATTACAACAGTATCAAAGTGCATGACAGTCCTAAATTGATTTATCTCTACAACAGTGTGATAATTAGAGAATTAATCTTTCGTAGTTGAAGATCCAGAGCACAGAAAATTGTCCAAAGATAAGCTGTGAGAGAGCAGTGGGTTCGATTTCAGCTAGCGCCCTGTACAGCAGACCATCTTTCTCTGGTGTTCTGATGTATCTTCATGATCCGACCTGGGCTCACTCTGCCTCTGTCGGAGCACGGCAGGGTGCAAGGCAGGTGTAAAAGCAGAACTGTTTCATGTCTTTGGCTCAGGTTTCTGCTCGTATCCATCATCTCAGGTGACACCCTCTCGCAGGAGCGGAGCTATCAAACCTGGAGCTGATTTGCATTTTACTAGCTTTGAGTGAAAGCAAAATTAAAGCCAGAGGTTTCCACCTGCCTGAGCACACGGACAGATATGCCAGGCAACATCTGATATTCCCAGGGATTAACCTACTAGACTCACTTTAACATTAAAACCTCTTCACTAAGAGGAGTTCCAATTGAGATGTGTATTGGGTTTCTTGCAATGTATTCTGTGTAGCGAGCTATATAATTCGAAGTATAGTGTGCCTTGAAATTGTCCACTTTGGTTCTTTATAAGTTTTTCTATACTTCAAGCTACCAGCAAATCTTTCTGGGTTAATTGTTCTTGAGCAGTCAAGGGAGATGACAGCACATTTATCAATAATTAGAGGTGTGTGTCTTTCTATCTTCAGGTGAAAAAGGGCAAATATCCTGCATATGAAATATTGTGGGTAACAGCAGAAAAGGAAACTGTTATACGCATGATCAGCTTCAGGAGTTAAACTCTGGTATGTGTGGACCAATGGAGATCATAAATACAATTTAAGTTGCAAAAGAATTGTTAACTACATAAAAAAAAAAAAAAAAATTACTTAGGTAAATCTGGAAGAAAAAAAAGGTTGGATTTTGTGGACTTATTCTGATGAGAAACTGAAGGAACAGGATGTTTCAGGCTTCTGTGGTTTCTGATTTTCATCTGTGCCTCACATAGCTTTGTTTCTTCTTCTGAGGTTATAATCAAGGGGGTTGACACAGTTGAAAATTAATAAAACACAAATTTAAGGGTTTTTGTCAACTGAGAGGAGAGTCACATTAAATCACCACTTTCAGTTGCTTCTTTTGCATAGCGATTTGTGGATTTGAAAGATAAGTATTCATTCTGTAGCTATTCCTTAATTCCTAATGTACAAAGAAGCTTTTTCACAAGCACATACGATTTTTGTTTGTTCATTATATCCCTCTTTTTTGTTATACCATGGTTTTTCAGGATAGAGATAAATGATGCTATGTCCAAAAAAAAAAAAAAAAAAAAGGCAAACCAAACCACTTTAGTCTTGGGTAACTAGCAAAACTTGCACAATCACTTTTATTGCAAATACTTTCAATACTATTCAAGGTAGCTACAAATGCATGAACCTCTAAATATCTATCCGTGCCATATTTTCTGTACTTAGATGTTCTCCTTTGGAAGTTGACCTGCAGCCAAGGCCCTTTCGCTGTGCTTCCCAGCGCCAGGGTCGAGGCCCTGCGGCAGCAGGAGAATCTTTGGTGATGAGCTTGCGAAGTGACAATACTGCCTCCCGGTGGCTTCCTCTGTCCTCCATTCTTGCTGCCTTTAAATTTTAAAGCTGGTTTCTTTGGCTGAAATAAATCATGTTGTTTCTTTTGTGTTTTGAATGCTGAATGCACACAAGTAAGTACACTCCTTTTTTGCATACAATAAGACACTGCTGCATCCATATGTGCGTTTGCAGGATGTTTTTTTCTGACTTTTTCATGTGATTATTCTACTACAGTTGCAGCAATTTAGAGGCTGAAAACCTCAACGCACTGTTTTCTTCTTATTCTGGCTTGGCAAGATTAATTCGGAAGATGCACAAAGTGTTGTATTCCTGTCCTGGTTTGAGGAAAAAGTCAAATCTGGGTCCAGAGCAATTTCTTTTGCAGCATACTGAGCGCTAATTGCTAGCAACTTCTCATCATTTTTGTAGCAGGTAAGCTTTATTCCTGATTTGAGTCTGTATCCTTCAACTTAATTATATGCATTAACTTTTTATTTGTGTTGCTTATGGCCTTCCAAGAACACAGAGGTCCACTTGACCTGCCTGCACAAAGACTACGGAGTCACTCGGAGATGATCAGCTTTTCAAAAGCTGGAACTCACTGTGAAAAGACAGGTCAGCCTTTCTAAAGTTTGGGGCGCTCACTCCCTCCGTCAGCTCCCACTGGCACATTCATGGCCGGGGCTTTTTTTAACACTTCATGTACTAAGTAGCTGAGAACCTTAAAATGTGATCAAATTATAGGCAATTGTTACATATATATCTGTACATAAGGAGGTGAGACTTGTAGCCACGAATATGCACAGGGCATGGTCGTGTGTAGAGGAACTAACTTTAACCCCCAGAGAGTGAGATCTTGAAGTTTAAAGCTGGAGCTGCTGTTTCAGAGCATTTCCAGGAGTTTGTCTCGGGAGCTGTCAGCTTTACCTGGCATGTGCTGGATGAGAAACATAACACTTTTCAAAGGCTGGTACAGAAATCTCCACTAGCCGTTTCCCTTCATACTAAATGTGGGAAGGAGGAGGACTGATTGTGCAACAATTTGCAAATGTCCTTGGTTTTAATGCTTCATTTAAAGCATTTCATTTAGTGTTTCATTTAAAAATGATACACTTCCATTTTGTCAAGCTATAGCCACTGTTTATGGAGGCATGCTGTATTAATTCAGGCAATGATATACAACAAGCTGAGATGGT
Organism: Alca torda; assembly: GCA_008658365.1. Lineage (NCBI taxonomy): Eukaryota > Metazoa > Chordata > Aves > Charadriiformes > Alcidae > Alca > Alca torda. The sequence goes on along the minus strand of CM018077.1, from coordinate 157,265,918 downwards.
TATGCCCTTTCACATGTATTTGATTCAATTATATGTGAATTACAAAGTCTAATTAAATGTCTGTTTTACTGAATGTAAAACAATTCTCCTTTTTTAAAGGTGAAATAAACAAGAAAACTAAATTAACTGTGTGAATTTAATATTACGGCTGTACAGTTAATTTTGAATTTTTATATTAATATTTTAGTTTGCTGTTGAAATCACAATGTATTTCCATTTGGAGGTGTAGTTTTGGGGGTTGCTTTGTGGTTTTTATTCTTTCTCACCTTAGGACTGTGCTTAGGATCTCATCTGGCCATGTGAGAGAAGCTGCACTGGGTGTTCCACGCCCTGTAAAAGTTAGAGCCTCCGTTTTTAAAGATAGTTACTGATTTTAGGTAACCATTTTAAGCATGGTAGCCTAAAACTCAAGGCCACCATAGATCCATACATTCTTGGCTGCACCTTCTTTTTCTGGGTGGAATTCTGTCCAAAATAAAAAAAAATTAAAAAAAAAAAAAAAAAAAAAAGAGAGGAGTATGACCAAGCCCTCCTGTCCTCCAATTAGCAGAGATTTGCAGAGGCAAGCAGAGATGTTGCAGGTTGGTTGGTGTGTCTCATGCTGGACTTCAGAAACTGAAGAGCCCAGAAGGGATGGGGACTTTTGTATGTATGACTCATGACTATACATCAGCTGGTAATTACGGATTTAGACATCACATTAAAGACAGGGAAGAAATGTGAGCTAGCGTGAATCTGTATCAGCAGCAGTCTCAGTGGAAGAAGAGAATTACTGGCATGGAAGTGCAGGAGTTCTGAGCTGTTTGCACTGTTTTGTCTCCACGGATGGTGCAGGTGTCGAAATGCTGAAGCTGCAGGGCAGTAAAGCTGGGTACAGGCTCATTCTGACCTCTCTCTGTCAGGAGATATGCCTGCATCTATACTGTGCAATAAAGATGCGTTAATATTGCCGTGGGAGAACTATTTCTTGCATTTTCTTTCACCGGAGCAATCCTCAACGACGGCTTTCCCGCAGTGTTAAAAACCCATAGTTATACAAGGATATTTATTTTGTGTTGTTCAGCGTACGACTGCCTGCCACAAGGCCAGATTCTCAGCTGCTTTCTGTACTCGGCTTGCTGGGTGCCATCTTTGTGCGGTGGTGGTGTAAAACATGACAGCGAAACTTGGTTTTTCCAACTCCACTTCTCAGAAGAAGAGGACGGGAGAGACAGGTTCACCATGAGCCAGGTGATCAAAGCAAGTAGGTCCCAAGTTTTCTTGTTATTATTGAAGCAAGCACTTACAAAAAAAAAAAAAAACTACAAAATTCAGGTCCACCAGTCTCTTTCTACATCTTTATGTGTGTGATTTCCTGCTGCCTTATTTCCTGGCATAGGATTGCTTTGTTTTGTACTCCAGGAGGAGGTTTCCTTGCTTGTCGGATTTCTTGGGAGAGGAGAAGCAATCCTTGTCATGCAGCAACTTTTCCTTTGTTAGACACTTCATCTCTCGCACATTCAATTCACTTGTGCCCTGCGGTGAAGAACATATTGCCTGACAAGATAGCGCTGTTTAATAAGTGGTTAAATTTTTGTATGTTCATGATAACTTGGCTTTGAAGGAGGCAGAAGGAGGATATTAAAAGCTTTCAGTTACAGATGTGTGCTGGAAGGACAATCTTGACACTGTACTTTGGTAGCACATAAAGGTTAAGTGTAAGAGGGATGTTGTACATTAGTGATTACTCAGCTCTGTTTGTGCAGGAAAGCATTCTGTATCTTCTAATAATCTTTCTCAGGCATTCCTGCCTGACTTTTAGTTTTTGGCAAGCTCTTAGTTTAGAGCAAATTACTTTTTTTTTTTTTTTTTGCCAGAGTAGGCAGTCCAGGTAAATTATGAATTCTCCCCCTTTTTACTTTACAACATCTGAGCCTCCAAGGCAGTATTTGGTTGCAATCCTATCCTCCTCCTGGCTCAAAAGCTTTGTAGAATTGCTGTTACCAGTTTTCTGTCCTCTGCCGATATATTTGAACGGCAGAGATGCTGCAGCCCAGAATCCAGGACCTACAGCATGTTCACGATGTCTATGACATATTGTCTGGAGCACAGCAGAGTTCTGGTAAGCATCTTGGGTTAAGAAAGATACATGTTGTAGCTAAAGCAATATTCTGTTGAAGAGACTGCTATATGTAAGAATCTCGAATGCTAAAAGTTTTCCTTTCTAAGCGGTTCCAAATTAATTTATGACACTGCGATGGTCTGTGAATGCTTGCTGTGGCTTTCAGGGAGCTGGTTGCTCACATAATTTAGTCTAGATTTTTTTTTTTTTTCTTCATCTGCTGCTCCATGTGTCTCCATTCTTTTTGCAAATGACAGCTCTGAAATGTGTAAAAGTTCCTGAATGGCAAGAAGAGAAGAATCGAGCTGCTGATGGCAAGAACAGACACTATATGGGAGCAGGAAGAGCTGTTCTCAAGGTGCTGCTCCCAGAGCTGTCATTTTCCAGAGAAAAAAGATGTCCCATGCAGGCAGGCAAGAGGCAGCCGGGCAGTGTATGCAGAGCATGGTCGTGAAGAGGGATTCAGGGCAATGGGCAGTATTTCCAGTGAGAAGGGACCATTTAATCTGGCAACCTAGCTTAGACAAGACAAGTAGACCACAAGAAACCACAAGAGTAGAAAAAGAGACAAGGATCAGAGTGTGACGAAGCACATTCAGAGGAGCAGAGGGAGAGAGGGATGAACAGATGGATGCAGTATCAATTTTTACACAAAAAAGGGAAGCAAATTATCGTATTACAGTGAAGACATATCTATGAAAGCATATATATGTGTAAATATTTACTTATGCATATGTATATATATATACTTATATATAAAATGCATACATTTTCTTAATACTGTCTGTATGAATAACTGCTGCTGGTATAAAGTGATTCTTACAGTCTTAGTGCATAGTTTGAAAAAGCTGCTGAACCCCTTTGCTGGGAGAGATAAGAGAGCTTCTGTAGTTCTCAGCAGAGGGAATATTCCGTAGCGGTTTGATACCATTACCTTATCCTAGTCCCTCTGTAATTCTGTGAAGTGTATGTAGAGACTTGCATAATTCAAGTGTATGAGTTAATAAATTACAGTTAGAGTATATCCAGTTAGCATAATTGCTCTTAAATAATTAAACAAAGCAATCTTAAATAGGATACTGCTACACCGCACTAACTAGAGAGGTGTCATCAGAGTTACTAAAATGCTATCCCGTAAGGTCCCATTCCACCGTGTACGTAGAGTACAATTAGTGGCTGCTTTGTGAATCTAAAGGAATAGAGTTTAAATCAAAGGCACAGAGTGCTTATAGGGAATCGAGTGGAATTTAATGACGAGAATTGTGTGGGCTATGGAAAACGTGGCTCAGTCGCTGACGATGATGTGTTGGATGAGCCGCCCAGCCTTGCGGCGACTCGGTTGACTTGCCTGTAGGATGGCTGTAGCCCACTTCCAGGTCGCTGTAGGAATTAATGCTTATAAAGTTCTTTCACACCCTTCAAAGAGGACACTACTTTTTAAGTCAACATCTGGAATAAAGAAGTTATTGGAAGACAGTGGGGTATATTGACCGTGCTTCAATCAGGCCTTGAAGTCCTGATGAAAGCAGAAGGCAATGCTCTTGTAATTAGTTCCACTAACATCTGACAATTTACTTGCATAAGTGAAGGATACAAGATTAGTCCTTTGTTAGGACTCTTGCAGGCGCTAAATTTGTACTTGCTAGCAATGAGGTAATAATGGGCTGATTGATCCTTTGTGCAGACCTAAATGAAAATTTTAACAACCAGAAGCTTAAAGCAAAGGAAAAGGAACATTTTTTTTTAAAAAAATCTCATTGAATTCTCATGCACATAAAAAAAATGAACAGTGATACAAGCATAGTACTTTTCCATGGAAAACTACAGATACTGTCTGGAAACTGAGTAAGGGCTACAGAGCATATCAACAAAAGACTGTGGAAGAACTCTACTCAAAGGCTTTTACTGTCTGTGGTATTTCAGATGTTCTCACCGCAGATGGGCCATATATTGTGTTACTTTCTTTGAGAAATTGCAGGAAAGCAGCTGGTGAAATACCAGGTATCATCCAACACTTGTTTCATATAGAGAAAAGCAGACCAGTAATGCAGGTTTCTATGATTTATGGATAAAGAGCCAACCGTGTACTGGAGTGGCCTCTAGACAACTCACTCAGTGCTCTTTTAATAGTAATAACTGAGATTTATATAGTGCCTTTCATCCCCAAAAGCATTTTACAAACTCCTTTAAACACCCTTTTTGGAAGAAAATACAAGGCCCATGAAGAAAATGTGACCACCGCTTGGGTGAGAAACAATTGTCAGGCAAAATATGCAATACCATTACACAACAGTTTGGGACAGGAAAAGAAGGACAAAGGTGTCAAAACAGAATGGCAGATAGTGTATAATTAGATATATTATAAATACATGCAGTTTATCTAAGTACCCTGGTACTGGAATCTGGGCTTTACACTGCAGGGCTTCACTTCCCTTAGGAGAGGCATTTGTATTTTTTAAACTTATAATGTGAAATCAATCCAGCGCTGGGCGTTGAAATACTTTCCTATGTGTGCAGCTGCAATGAGAATGTATTTTTATCACTGGTAGTTGCACTACCATAGTATCCAAAATATATCAGGTGCTGCTCCGTTGCTGTAGATATCGTTGTGGTACTAAAAAAAAATAAATCACAGGACAAGAAAAAAGAAAGCGAGGGATGCACAAGAAATTACAAGAGGTGATATTGCAGCTTGCTCTACTCCTTCTTTCACACTTTGGGTTTGTCTCGATCATCAATCCTGATTTGCCATTCCCATTTTCAAAGAAACAGCTTTTCTGCTTTGTGTTAACTGGGAGGGTGTTTTCACCTTTATCTCAATCAACGAGAGCAGAAGGCAAGTGTTCAGTCTACAGTCAGAGTGGGTCCAAAGCTGGTTTAACTTGTATACCAAATAAATCAGTGAGGGTCTGTGAAGTATAAAGCAGGACAGCATTTGACATGCTGTTTTGTTTGTTTGTTTGTTTGTTTGTTTTTAATAAATATTATGAATGTGTTGGAGCAGGCTGCGATTTTTTTTTTTTTTTAATTCCTTTCCTTGTCCTTTTGATTCTTCAGAAGCCCTGGAGGCGATGCCTCTGGGAATCATTTATTTACAGACAAGGGAAGAGAGGTTTATTGAGTAGTGAAAATATCATCTTGTTTTGTTGCTGTATTTTCCGCTTTTATTCTGAGAGATTAACCTGTACAAGAAAAGCACTTTAATGGAATATAACTGCTCTATGAAGAGGGCCTGAAGAGATATCTATGCAGTATTTATATGCCGTCTCGATTACCACTGCAAAATAGTTTGATGATTCAGCAAGGGGCCTTAACGGTATTTTCAATAATTCTTTCCCATTTAGGTCTCTGAAGAAGAACCGAATCTATACTATTGCTTGGTTTTTTATTCCCTTTAGGTCACACATTTCAGTACAGAAAGGATGCATGTAATCTTCTGTGAGCTGGAAATGCAGACGCACCAGGCATCAAGGCTGAGCTTGAATGGGAAGCCGAGAACTGGTAACACGGTGAGCTGCTCTCCATAAAATATTTTGAGGTAAACATGCTTGGTTTCCGGTTACATTAAAAAAAACGTGTTGGGGATATACCCCTTACAAGAATACTCACAGCACTCTCAACAGAAATGCAATGCAGCGAAGGAAATGTTTTCCTCCAAATCGCTTGTGCCGTTACTGTGCAAAGCAAATGTATAAATTTTCATTGTCTCCAAAGGCAAAAGCCCAGGAGTTAAGGTGAGTGAAGAAACCAAGAGAAGAAGTCAGAAAGAAGTGGTGCACAGTGCTGTGTGGGGGATGCTGTAAAGAAGAATATTTTTTAACAGTGTCAGAAAGCACATCATGGGAGTTGGTAGCAAGCGTCAGTCGCTCAGGAATACGCGACGAGCTGTTGTTAAGAATATTGTGACAAGTTATATGGAGCACCAAGGGATACTCCAGACTTTATCAAGAGTGAGGCGATCATTCCCACCACCGTAAAAGTACCTTGGCAGGCAAAGACTATAAATGTAATAAAAGAGGAGGGCGCGGAGGGGGGAAATGCTGTCTGTGCCCATAAAAGAGGACAGTGATTGTGTAGTTATAGTGCTTCATAAAATCCTTCAAGTTAGCAGGAAGGGAAGAAATTGGGTGAAAAGATGAGTACAAAGCAACCCATTATATTTTTGCTGGAAGCTGGTAGGGTGGATGAGGAGAAATACCAATTGGATCCTGAGTCTGATTTTATACCTTTCTATAAACAGCAGCTACTGGCCACTGTCGCAGACAGGACTCGGCAAGATGGACCTTTTCTCTAGTTCAGTATGGATATGCTTTGCATTTCTAGCTAAAATAAAGGATAGTAGTAAGACAAAATGATTTCATTAAGTACATACAGTGTTTTTACACAGTCTTAGACAAAGAGCCAGACAAAGGGCAGGGTGGAAGCTGTGGATGAGGTGACAACTCATTTCTGGATATTTTTTTCCCCTCCGGAAAGCTGTGGCAAAAAAAAAGAACAAGCAACACAGCTGCTTTCTTGATACGATTCAATAATTGCCCAAATTGGTTTTGCATAAAAAAACTTATTACAGGTTTCCTTTCTGACCTAAATGATAACTTTCATAGCTAGCAAATGGATGATATAAATTAGATTGCCACCAATAGTTGAAAAAAAGCCCATTTATTTCAGTTCGCAAGAAGTATTTTGCGACAGTCCTTTGCTTTCTCCTCATTTTCTTGAAAAAGTCTCTGAGACTGAAATATGAAGTTCAATATATCTTGTATACATCCTAAACACTAACTTAGGTGCTGCTGAAAGATTTGTGGTTTACCCTAATTTATTAAGGCTTTATTCTGCTTCGGTAAGACAAGACGTGGTAAAGGGTAAAGATTCAGACTTGAAAATACACGCCTTTGGAACAGGAGATTTCAGTTGTTTAGATATAGCGGTTAATGAGAGCTGTGATAGCTCTCCGGAGATACATAAAAGACTACTAATGACTGGTTCATTTATAAGTGATGAAGATCTCTCAAGATCAAAATCCTCCCAAAAATATAATAAATAGAGAGCTGTGAACTTGTGGAGATCTTGACAGTCATTGTCACCCCACTGGTGAGATTTCTTTAATGCACAACTTTTAATGGAATTATTTTTCATTTGCAACGTCTTGCAAGACATTTAATTTACCTTTCTTCTTCTTCTTCGTATCTCTGCTTTGCAGAGCCCTGTGGTTTATGGCTACCGTACGTCAACATTTTCTCAGTTACATCTTTTTTCTGCTTGACAATTTACTTCGAGTGGGGTTAAAAGATTTTATGCAATTCTGTGCAACTGCAATGTGTTCCGTGTCTCTTCAGCCACAGGAGGACTCACAGCCTCCACTCCTTGGATGGTCAGCCCATTTGAGAAATTTCAGAATCGTGCAAACTTAGATCAGCTGGACAACATCCGTGCAGCGGGTCTTACCCTTGCTGAAATATCAGTACAGCTCTGCATTTCTGTCTAGAAAATACTTATCAGAAATACTATAGACCCCAGAGGTGAGGATGTGAAATGCGCACGGCCCTCTCCAAAACAGCATCTAATCTCTGGGCACAGAAATACATGGCCGTATGTGAACACTGGAATGATACCTTTATGTATTTATCCCTTTTCAGATTTTAATTTTATTGATATGCCAATACTTATTGAAATTTGATCACATAAGTATAAAATATAAAACCCAAACTTGACGCTTTTATGGCTAGTTTTACTGGATAAATGAACTAAATGATTATTTCCATAAATGTTTTGTTCTGTTTTGTTGATAAACAAATAATTTGTTTATTACCTGGAGCCTTGAACTTGGAGCAAAGGCTAACCAAATCTTACAACAAGAGTTTATCAATCGGAATCGCTGGGAGAGTTGGACGTGAAATGTAGGCCTGTGCTGTTTGTAAAGTACTTTTATGACTTGTGTATAGAATCTGTTCTACAAATACAGCTTTACTTAGTTCCCTCAAAGAATACTCAATGCAATCATGGGAAATAAATCTGTATTATTCTTTGCATGTGGCTCTCTCTTCCCCACATGGGATGGGGAGGGTCGAAATCCATAATTTGAAAGTGAACTCAAATTACAGCAGGCAGCATCAGTGCTTCAGTAGCTGCAGAAGAAGACGTTGGTTCATGACCTGAAAAGTAGCAAGCTTCTGTAACTTTCACTGAAGTCAAATTACAAATGCGCGACACCTCCCAGTGCCTGTCCTGCTATTCTGAAATGTAGATTGTGACTAGAGAAGAGAAAACGGCAGTTTAGCAGGAATATTTCTTCGGGGTTAAGTAATCAGAAAATTCATCAGCAGCTGAACTGTGCTACAGTGGATGGAGCAAAACTAAAATTTTAATATGCCACACATGGATGAAAAGGATTTTGACCATTATGTCACTATAAAAATTAATGTAGCTGTGAATAATAATGGTAATCCATTCCAATAATAGGAATATTTATATAATATTGCCATATTATAATGACTAGGTCAGTAAGGAGTTGTAATTACGACTATTGATTAAGTCTGAACTATGCATATTGATGACTAATGCTGAAATAACATGTTGTTTTCAAAAGCCCTTCTTCCACTTTTACTTACTACTTCTTTATGTCATTCAGTTCTTCAGTCTTTTCCATTAGTTGGTATACTTTTGAGGGCGCAGACACTCACCTCTTATGGCTTGTCCATTAGGAATTACCTTAATGAGACCAAGAACTACCATTTAACATATCTCTCCATCATCTTTGAAAAGTCCTGGAGAACAGGCGAGGTGCCTGGGGACTGGAGGAAAGCCAATGTCACTCCAGTCTTCAAAAAAGGCAAGAAGGAGGAGCCGGAGAACTACAGGCCGGTCAGCCTCACCTCCATCCCTGGAAAGATGATGGAACAGCTCGTTCTGGGTGTCATCTCAAGGCATGTGGAGGAAAAGAAAGCTATCAGAAGTACTCAGCATGGATTCACCAAGGGGAAATCATGTCTGACTAATCTGATAGCCTTCTACGATGGCATGACTGGATGGATAGGTGAGGGGAGGGCGGTAGATGTGGTCTATCTTGACTTAAGCAAGGCGTTTGACACAGTCTCCCACAGCATCCTCATAGGGAAGCTTAGGAAGAGTGGGCTAGATGAAAGGACAGTGAGGTGGATAGAAAACTGGTTGAAAGATAGAGCTCAGAGGGTCGTGATTAGGGGCACAGAGTCTAGTTGGAGACCAGTGACGAGTTGTGTTCCCCAGGGGTCAGTACTGGGTCCAGTCCTCTTCAATATATTCATCAATGACCTGGATGAGGGGATAGAGGGCACCCTCAGCAAGTTTGCTGATGACACAAAGCTGTGGAGGGTGGCTGACACACCAGAAGGCTGTGCCACCATACAGAGAGACCTGGACAGATTGGAGATCTGGGCAGAGAGAAACCTTATGAAATTCAACAAGGGCAAGTGTAGGGTGCTGCACCTGGGGAGGAACAACCCCATGCACCAGTACAGGTTGGGTGCTGACCCGCTGGAGAGCAGCTCTGTGGAAAGAGACCTGGGAGTCCTGGTGGACAACAGGATGACCATGAGTCAGCAATGTGCCCTTGTGGCCAAGAAGGCCAATGGCATCCTGGGGTGCATCAAGAAGAGTGTGGCCAGCAGGTCAAGGGAGGTCATCCTCCCCCTCTACTCCGCCTTGGTGAGGCCACACCTGGAGTACTGTGTCCAGTTCTGGGCTCCCAGGTTCAAGAGGGACAGGGAACTGCTGGAAAGGGTGCAGCAGAGGGCTACAAAGATGATTAGGGGACTGGAACGCCTCTCTTATGAGGAAAGGCTGAGGGATTTGGGTCTCTTCAGTCTGGAAAAAAGACGTCTGAGGGGGGATCTTATCAACACTTATAAATACTTAAAGGGTGGGTGTCAGGAGGATGGGGCCAGGCTCTTTTCAGTGGTGCCCGGGGACAGGACAAGAGGCAATGGGCACAAACTTGGGCATAAGAAGTTCCACCTAAACATGAGGAGGAACTTCTTTACCCTGAGGGTGGCAGAGCACTGGCACAGGCTGCCCAGAGAGGTGGTGGAGCCTCCAGCTCTGGAGACATTCAAAACCCTCCTGGACGTGTTCCTGTGTAACCTGCTCTAGGTGACCCTGCTGTGGCAGGGGGGTTGGACTAGATGATCTCCAGAGGTCCCTTCCAACCCTATGGTTCTATGGTTCTATGGTTCTATATATTAAAAAAAATTGAATTCCAGTCTGACTTAATCCTAATAACACAAAAGTAAATAAGATTCTGGATTAATAATGGTGCAAACATTATTAACAACAAGAATAAAAATGGTAAATAACTGAGTTACTGAAGTGTTAAATTATCCATTGTAATATCTGTTTTCATGAGTTCAGGACCAGTTTGTTTGTTGCAGATGTATGCAAGGGCCTATTTTTAAAATGATGGTGCAAATAGTTTTCACTTATACAAAAAAATACCCATTTCTTGGGGGATTCCCAAAGTGTTTTGCACATGCTAAGATATATCTCTTTCTCCATGTTACTCACCATCTTTGAGTAATGAAGAAGAGGAAAATTTAACTCAGCCAGAGGGTCGTTAGAACATTGCAACAGAGCTCAGATCTGTTGACTGCGGTTACCTTGTGGTTACTGGGCTTGAGATTTTTTGAATAGTAGCCTGTTGACTCTTGTTGGATTAATTCAATATAAGACTTAAGTATCTACAAGTCGAGTTCCCTGATGCCTAGGGTTGCATGCAGATCTCAGAGGTTTGGCTTTCTATCTGTTGTACAGGAAGATTTAGGCCAAGAAAGCAAGTTAAGAATGTGCACTCTGAGGGTGAGGTTTCATGAAAAAGGCTAAACTGAGCCAGAGGTATAGTTTTCTTTCCCCTCCTCTCTCTTTATTCCCTCCCTTATGCTAGAAGAAAACTGCCCTAAGAAGAACAAATGAACAGTTTTCTCCTGCATTATTGAGGTGCAAGGTCTCTCATGAATGTAAAGTGCAGTGAGAGCATATAACCATAAGTAGACCATTTGTCTTATTATCGTGAGCTATTAGATCAACTCAACCATTTCAGAGCTCAGGTTCACCTCTCACCATGTAGTCTGTTGAACCTGCTAAACATGTGGGTGCATTTTCAACCCTGACTATCTTCCAGAGTTGAAAAGTCTCAACAAAGGTCTTCCAGAGAGATTTACCTAGTTACTTGGAAGCTAGAGCCCCAAGTCCTCTCTTTAGGATAAGCCCCTACGATTGTTCTCTCAAAAAGCTCATATGGTGGTGATTTACTCTTGCCTTTTAAAGCGGAAAGAGAAGCAGTGGTAGCGTCACTCCTTTATCTTCAAGACAAGTGGTCAGAAGCTCTTACCCACAAAGTGAGACACTGGCCCAAGGCCTTTCTCAGCCACGGTGGTTTCAAAGGATTTATCTGTCCAAACACCATCCTACCCACCAATAGGGACAGAAATCTTTTTCCCCATCTAGCATAGTCTGCTACCTGGGAGGAATGTACTAAATGATACCATGAATAGAAAATGTTGGTAGTGCCATCAGGTATCACTGAAAATATACACGTAATCTGCAGCTTCCAGACAGCTGTTGGTGTTGCTGATTAGGTGACCCTGTACAGACCAGGTGGGCTCGTCCAGACACTGTGGACCTACTTTGCTTACTCTTTTTACCCTGTCACAGCCCAGGTAGAAAGCAAGAGGTGGGGACCTGTCTGCTTAACCAGGGAAATTCTGGGCATGCACCGTGAGTTCACGGCCGGGTGAAGAAACCTGCTTTGTGTCAGCTGTTTCAGTGGTGGGTATGAGCTTAGCCGAGCCCCATGTTGGATTTACTCCTTCCACTTCTGTTTTATTTGGCAACACCTTTTTCCCCTTCTCCACCCTCATTTGGCTCTTACACCAGTCATTTAACGAGCAGTGACCCCTGTGAAGCCATGGCCCATTTTCAGTGGTAGGAACCATTGCTCTCCCTAGTACCATCAATTGCTCCGGCATCCAAGAGAACTTTTAAAAAAATCCATGAATATAGATTTCTTAAAAGTGATGAAATATATATTTTACTAATAGGGTCAAAATCTTTCTACCTAGTTATCAAGAAATGTTTGATGAATCTAACCCAGATCGTAAGTTATTTAGAGAGAATAACGTGTGGTGTAGTAGATATGAGAAGGAAGTGGTATAGACATGCCTTTCAAACTCTCAACCCTTTAAGAAGTGAGAGTTAAGGGGGCAATAACCCTCTTCAAGCTGTGAAATATTAAAGAGACATCTGAAATGTTTCCCTTGCAGATTTTACCTAAAAAGTTGATTTATTAGTGTTTTAACGCTCAGGCATATTCAGTAAGTAAGACCACAGATGTGGCCGTATTTCTGACTTTATAAGCCTGATGAATTATGGGATATAGGACCTTTTATCCTGCAGCCTGTGGTCAAAAGCGAATGCAGTGATCTCAGCCCTGTTTCTCGTGGTCAGATGTCTACTTAGTGACCCTAATTGTTGGCCTCTGCAGTTCTTTCAGATGACAGGATGACAGCTTACTTGTTCTGGAGGCATATTTGTAGAATAAATGGCCTTAATAACATGCTTGTCAATCCATGACAAAGAAGTTGTCTTTTTTTATTCCCTGTGCTTTTCTTATACTGTGCAGAAGCTGGACAATTCATCACCTTTTGTAAGAAATAATTCTGCCTTTAAAGGAAAAAGTTGCATTCCAACTTGAGTTAGCCAGTAGTAGGGTTTGATGTTTTATCACTACAAGGGAAAGGTAGCAAAGATGTTCTTTTCTTTGTTCAACTCCCTTATCTCACCTGTTCACCAGCCTCTTTCCCACTTTCCTCTACACTACAGGAGCACATCCAGGAACAGAGAATCTCAGAATCACAGAATGGCTGAGGTTGGAAGGAACCTCTGGAGGTGAAGCAGGGCCATCCAGAGCCAGTTGCCCAGGATGATGTCCAGATAGCTTTTGAATATCTCCAGGATCTGAGACTGGACAACCTCACTGAACAAACTGTTTCAGTGCTCGGTCACCCTCACAGTACATCGTACCTGTTGGACTCATCTGTCTGGAATTGTCTTCATCTCCTATATCCACTGTTTTTATAAACTGCCTTAATAACATGCACTGCTGGCTACTACAATGGAAAGGTGATTTTTATGATCTATGATGGCTATAAATTTCACCCTTTTGTAAGCATCTCTTTCTTGGCATGTACATTTTCACACAACAAAATCATAGACTACTGTTACTCTAACAAGTCAAAAGTGACCAAGACTATCGTCTGCCCCTGAAGCTAATGGCTGGTGTCCATGCTACTGAAGCTCTGTAGCTTCCAAACCAGGGTGGCTACATCCAAACTTCCTTTTAGGAGTGATCCCTGGTCTGTGCTAACTCCCAAAATGTTCTTCAACATTTTGGGGGAGTGCTGGTTGGCATTAGCCAAAACAGCACCGGGGACCATCTGAATGATTTAGTGCTTACAGAGAATTGAATACCCATGTCCGGGAATGTCCCTGGCACTGTTTAATGTACTGTATAGACATAGCCATAAATTTTGTGTGAAAGCTACATTAATGTGGCTATTGGGTAAATAGGAAAAACCTCTGACCTTAGAAAACACTACCTGCGCTACTCTGTCATTGAAAGTGTGTATCTTTTAAGTAGTTGTGAAAAATCAGCATTTGGGTAGCCAACCTTCTGCCACGTTTGCTGTGAGTATTACTGGGGGATTATGGGGAAGGGGGAGAATTTGCAAGGCAAACCTTCGACCTAAATTTAACCTCACAGCTGAGTTAACTCGATTGATATCGAAGTAAGGCAGAATTTCAGACAAATTCAGTGGAGAATCTCAGCGCAGAGGAATACTTCCCCCTTTTCATGCCAGCTTGTTATTTCCCTTACTGGGCTTCAAAAGGGAAATAGGGCATTCCTGCACACTGGGCTTTGAAGGTGAGCTGCTTTGTGAAAACTCACTGCAGTGCTGTGTCGCTGAAACCAGCAGTTTGAAAATGTAAGCTTTGCTTTGTTATAACCGATCTTTTAAGCGGCTGCACAGGCTGAACACAAATCACAGTTTCTTGAGCTATATCTGAAAACAGAAAACAAAACCCCAAACAAAAGAAGAAAAAAACAACCCCAACAATCTGAGTTGTGTTTCCCAGCTCTTGTATTCACTTTCGGGCCCTGCTCACATTTGACTTCATGTATTCATAGAATCATAGAATCTTCATGGTCAGAAAGGACCTTTGAGATCATCTAGTCCAACCATACACACACACAAAAAACCCCTACAATCTCTGTCACTAGAGCATGCCCTGAAGTGCCAAATCTACATGTTTCTTAAATACCTCTAGGGATGGTGGCTCAACCACCTCCCTGGGCAGGCTGTTCCAGTGCCTGACCACTCTTTCAGTAAAGTCATTCTTCCTAATATCTAATCTAAACCTCCCCTGCCACAACTTCAGACCATTTCCTCTGGTCCTGTCATTATTCATCTGCGAGAAGAGGCCAACACCCACCTCTCTACAACCTCCTTTCAGGTAGTTGTAGAGGGCAATGATGTCTCCCCTCAGCCTCCTCTTCTCCAAACTACACATGCCCAGTTCCCTCAGCCTCTCCTCATACGACTTGGTCTCCAGACCCCTCACCAGCTTGGTAGCTCTCCTCTGGACACGCTCCAGCACTTCAGTGTCCCTCTTGTACAGAGGGGCCCAGACCTGAACACAGCACTCGAGGTGAGGCCTCACCAGTGCCGAGGACAGAGGCACCATCACTTCCCTACTCCTGCTGGCCACGCTATTCCTGATACAGGCCAGAATGCTGTTGGCCTTCTTGGCCACCTGGGCACACTGCTGGCTCATGTTAAGCTGGCCGTCCACCAGCACCCCCAGGTCCTTTTCTGCTGGGCAGCTTTCCAGCCACTCTTCCCCGAGCCTGTAGCGTTGCTTGGGGCTGTTGTGACCGAAATGCAGGACCCGGCACTTGGCCTTATTAAACCTCATACACTTGGCCTTGGCCCATCGATCCAGCCTGTCCAGGTCCCTCTCTAGAGCCTTCCTACCCTCAAGCAGATCAACACTCCCACCTAGTTTGGTGTCGTCTCCAAACTTACTGAGGGTGCACTCAATCCCCTCATCCAGATCACTGATAAAGATATTAAACAAAACTGTCCCCAAAACTGAGCCCTGAGGGACACCACTGGTGACCAGCCACCAAGAGGATTTCACCCCATTAATCACAACTCTCTGGGCACGGCCATCCAGCCAGTTTTTAACCCAGCGAAGAGTACACTTGTCTATGCCATGATTCACCAGCTTCTCCAGGAGAATGCTGTGGGGGACGGTGTCAAAGGCCTTACCAAAGTCCAGATAGACAACGTCCACAGCCTTCCCTGCATCCAGAAGGAGGGTCACATGGTCACAGAAAGAGATCAGGTTGGTTAAGCAGGACCTCCCTTTCCTAAGTCCCTGCTGGATGGCCCTGATCCCTCGGCTGCCCTGCACTTGCCGTGAGAGCTCGCTCAAGATGATCCTCTCCATGATCTTTCCTGGTACCGAGGTCAGGCTGACAGGCCTGTAGTTCCCCAGATCCTCCTTCCAAACCTTCTTGTAGATGGGCGTCACATTAGCCACCCTCCAGTCATCTGGTACCTCCCCTGTTGACCAGGATTGTTGATAAATGATGGAGAGAGGCTTGGTGAGCTCTCCCGCCAGCTCCCTGACTACTCTTGGGTGAATCCCATGTGTCCCCATAGACTTATGTGCATCTAGGTGCAGAAGCAGATCGTTAACTGCTTCCTCCTGGATTATGGGTGGGTTGTTCTGCTCTCCATCCTTATCTTCCAGCTCAGGAGGCTGAACACCCTGGGGATAGCTGGTCTGACTATTGAAGATGGAGGCAGAGTAGGCATTAAGTATCTCAGCCTTCTCCTCATCCTTGGTTGCAACTTTCCCCCCCACATCCAGTAAGGGATGGGGATTCTCCCTGACTCTCTTTTTGTTGATGTATTTATGAAAACTTTTTTTGTTGTCCTTAATGTTAGTGGCCAGGTTGAGCTCCAGCTGGGCTTTTGCCTTCCTAATTTTCTCTCTGTATAACCTGACGAGATCTCTGTACTCCTCCTGAGTTGCCTGTCCCTTCTTCCAAAGGTGGTAAACTCTCCTTTTATTCCTAAGTCCCATCAGAAGTTCCGTATTCATCCAGACTGGCCATTTTCCCTGCCTTTTAGACTTGTGACACTTGGGGACAGCCTGCTCCTAGGCCTTTAAGATTTCCTTCTTGAAGAGCGTCCAGCCTTCCTGGACCCCTTTGCCCTTCAGGACTATCTCCCAAGGGTGTCTCCCAACCAGTGTTCTGGATGATGAGACCCAGATGCTCTCTCTTTCTTCCCTTTATCCATGAACTGGGAAGGCAAATAGACCCCCAGCAGGACCCATTAAGGTTCACAGCCTGGAAAATCAGAGGCCAGGAGAAAATGGATGAGGCCATGGAGGTTGGACAATGATGCTCAGGGATGAACATAACAGCCCTGCTGGGAATAGATAGAATTCGGTCTTTGGTTGCTTATACGGCTTGACTTTATTTCAGTCCTTCAGTCCAACAATAGCATCAGACTATGATTAATGCTCACAGAAAAATATGAATAGATGTTTGTTCTTGCAGGGGCTGGTGGTTTTCCAAGTTTTACTCATCGGGTGTATCAGTACAGAATTGATGTCACACACAGCATGCAAAACGGGTGCATTTCTGTTCAATGTAAAGCCCTGTGCAATGGCATTTATCATATGTGTTAGTAATACAATTATTAACTTAATGTTAGGAAAAACTCTTTTGCTGACTTACAGGAATTATGTGAAAATTATTTGGTATAAATTGTTTCATAGTCTTCCTTACTTGTACTGTCTCAAGTCATCAATATTAAAACTAGCTACTATTTATCTTCATTTCGTTTTGAAAATTTCTGTGAATTCATGAAGGTTTATCCAATGTCCATTGAAGCCAATGGGATACAAAAGGTCTTTTAACAGCGAATTAATTTTTCAGGTGGATTAAACGGCTTTAGGTAAATGGCAAATTAAGTAATGTAAATTTATCATTAGCCTAAAGTGTTATTCTAATATCATTAGTTTTACTATAGTTTCCAGGCCAGGGTCTGATCTCAATTTCACTGGCATGAATGCAGATAACTGTTGACTTAGAGCTACTAAACTTTTTCTGAACATTTACTAATATAATATGTCAAAATCCAGACTCCTTCTCCATCTTGGTGGGACTTAAAAAGCAGGTTTCATTTGCTGGCTTTCTAGGTGGTATTTCTGGTGCACTCTACAATAGTCACACTATTTTTAATTAGAGTCAGTCCTGTTGCAAGAAACTTTTTTTTCCCCTTTACCATTCTGTGCTTTTTCTTTGGAGAAGAAAAAAGTGAAGCGGTCGCACAGCTAATAGCTTTTTACCTCACTACTGATTTAAATCCTCACTTTCTTCAAGAAGTTATTAAAGAAACCCAACCAAAACCTGAGCTTTTTCTCCAGCTTCTAGTGAAAAGGAGCAAGAAACACGTAATTTCTACCACTATGGAATGACAATACTTTAATGCCTGTCTCCCTGATAAAATCTAGGGGAAGTTTATTTTCCCTAGGTAGCCTTGTACGTGCATAAATAACAGGGTTTATAAACAAGTGTGCCTATCCATATGGTCACCCATCTGGTGGGGAAGAATCCCAAGAGAGATACCAATTAGTGGGAGCGCAAACGTGAAGTTAGGAAAAGCTACTAAGACTGTTATTTGTACAGTTTGTAAATGATAAATCCTGATATCACAGTGAGAACTAATGTGTTTCTAAAGTGTCTTTCATCTCAAACAACCCTGATGATGCTTTCCAAGGAGGAATTATTATAAACATAATTATATGATGAATCTTTAATATACAGGGGAGTTAAAAGAACTTTCGGGGGGGGGGGGGAGTGCAGAGATTAAGCGTTGAGCACCTACATGACCCTGTTGTTAAAGACCCGTCTCTCCCTGCTTAAATTCAAAGCCTTCCCTTGGACACGTATGTTCCCAATGCAACAGGAAGGAGAAGCTAAACTTGTGGGAACAGCGACCGCAGGAACCGTGTGCCCCCATGCGAGTGGGTGAGTCACGTTACAGCAGCAAATCCCGGAGCCCTCTTTTTGATTATTTCTTATCCAATTACCTTTCTACCTTCCATCAGACAACAGATGAAGAAGGAGGGACGTGAGATCAGCATGAACACTTTCTGCAAACACACACACGCTCCTCCACCCCATGTTCTTGGGTATGGCAAGGCTTGAATTTGGCAAGTTGTTTGGAGTGCGTCTGTGCTAATTGCTGGTGTGCTCTGGGAGAGCTGGTGAAAAAAGCTTGACAGCCTTTTCTTAAACCTGTCTGCTCTTATATTTGGATTATCTTTGGATTCTCAGCATTCCTGAAAAGAAACTAGATTGTGCAAGGAGCCAGAGCAGAGGTGCTTTTAAACTGTTCTATAGCTGCGACCAGAATTATCCCAACAAAGTTTTTTATCATTGACAACACCTAGGTGGCTGCATTCTGAGCATAAATACTGTTGTCAGGTTTCTGCGCAGCACAGGAGCTGCCCCGAGCTTCATTTTGCGGGATGCTATTCCCCATGTCTCAGATCCAAAGTCCAAACACTCGGCAAAGAGTTCTGGATTCTGCCTAGGGGGGAATCAGACCTCTAAATGTCATATATTAGTTTCCAGGCATAGGAGTCTCTTATTGGATCTATCTTAAGAAGCAAAAAGTACACACTTTGGGGTGCACACTTTGCGAGGAAGTATTCATGTCCTTTTCAATGGCAAATGTAGGATACTGCCACTAATCATTTCTGCCAATTTTTGTTACTTAGGCACTATTTGAATGTGATTTGAGGAAATTAACTAACTAAAAGACTCTCAGCTGAATATTGTGGAATACAGAATGCTTAATCTTCCAGCAGGATCTGAAAGAATTTCTGATGTATAGAGTGTTTTGATTGGCAGTCATGGGGAAGATTTTCAAAGGTCAAGACAGAAGAGGAATGCAGAATTTATCCAGGGAAAGACTGGAGTTTGCTATATAAGCAAGTTAAATTTACATCAAACCTAAAGAGAGGTTAACAGTATTTAAATTTTCAGTGATGAAAAACAAATGACTGTAATGTATACTATTCTAACACAGTGATGCGCTACATATGCAATAAAGATTAGGGAGTTCAAGCTATTATTGAAGGTACGTGTGGTTATTGCAAAATTTTGGATCAGAATTTCAGTGTTTGAAAGAATTTCTGGGTACAGTTAGCTTATATAGAATCATAGAATGGTTTGGATGGAAGGGACCTTAAAGATCATCTAGTTCCAACCCCCTGCCATGGGCAGGGACACCTCCCACCAGTCCAGGATGCTCAAAGCCCCATCCAGCCTGGCCTTGAACACTTCCAGGGATGGGGCATCCACAGCTTCTCTGGGCAACCTGTTCCAGTGTCTCACCACTCTGAGAGTAAAGAATTTTTTCCTAATATCTAACCTAAATCTCCCCTCTTTCAGTTTAAAACTGTTACCCCTCGTCCTATTGCTCCACTCCAGATGTTTGCATTAAAAGAAGTTATAGAAAGTCACTTTTGTCCTCTGATTAGTGACTATAAAAGCTGTAACGTATCACTCCAAACGCACAGTGTTTCAGGGTCTCTGAGTCAAATGTGATCACTTTACCAGCGAAAAGATATGTACTCATTTCTTTTCCTTAGCTGTCAGAGCTGGTAACTCAGTTTTGGAATATGGCAGGCAAACTGTGCTTTTCTCTGCTGGCACTTTATTGCCGGCAGTAACAATTCAATAACACCTTCATAACCCTATTGCCATTTGCTCGTCCCCGAAGTTAACACCAAGAGAAAACTGCTCTGCAGAAAATGTCCTTGTAGGGATGGAAATTGGCATCATGCGGAGACAGTGGAACATAACCTGAAGATGGTATGGATAAAAACGTGACACCACCTTTATTGCCAGTAGTGATAGAGAAGAAGAACAAAACATCTGAGCCACGTGTATTCAGTGGGTCTGGGTACCAGAGCTGGCTCTTGGGGAGATGACTCCGGGATTCTGGGTGTTTAAATACACACTGAGGCAACCATGTCCCTGAAACACGGTCTCCAGGCCCTTGGTGGGTACATCCATGTGGCACTTGCTGTGGGAAACCCCAGCTCTGGTTATCAGTGTGGGCACAGGCTTGACTTTATAGATCTGGAAGCAGTGAAGGAAAAACCCCTCAAATTTTAAACTGAACTTAATTTGATATGAAAATCGCTGACATGCCATGCTTATGGAGCTCCACAGTCACTGTAAATAGCTATCACAGAGAATTTATAGTACTAAAATTATCTACAACAAAATAGGTATAATGAGACACTGAAGAAAAAAGAAATCTGTGCTTGAATTGCCAGGATGGATGAAGGATGTGGATCTGTGTCTCTGAATAGCATGTTATTACTAACCTGAAAGACATCTAGAGATAGCTCAGCTGTTGTGACACCCATATTTCACATTGCGCTTAATATGAATTCTCATCTAAATGTGTTACTGATTGTGATAATACAGTTTCATTTGGGTTTTTAGTTCTGTTGACTTACATATGACTATTTCATATTTGTTCGTAATAGTTACACGTGCAGGCTCTGCTATGTGTATTGTGTTCTCCCTCAGAATTTACCTGAAGATGTGAGAACTGTGGAGTTTCAATCTTCAGAGAATGAAGGGGTATTTGGCAGATGAAGAGAAATGCTTATGAGAAATCCAGGTGGATGAATGACCCAAACAGGAAGAAATCTTTCTGGGGCAAGAGGAACTTACTGAGCTGGACGCTGTTTGTCTGTTATGTATGTCGATTTTTGAGATATTTGTGATTAATAATAAAAAAAAAAAAACCCTATTATTGCAGTCTACTAGGAAAATGGTGAAAGAATCATGTTAGATCTGAGGAGGTGAGTAACCTTGAATGGCAGCCTGTACTGCTGGAATGAGGGAGTCTCCATAACGGCCAGAAACAAGGATTTTTCTGCTCAAAGGGTTTATTTGTGGGCAAGACATCAATGTGATTCTTTATAATATTGATTTTTCTCTGGGAAGCTGAGACAGTGAGGAGGATATTAGCTGATACAGTGGTAAGGACCTCAGATTACTCGAGTGTTGACACTAACAGCCTAATTGAAGGAGTCCAATGTAGTGCCCATTTACGACCAGAGATGAGAGGCACAGGAGAGCACTTGAAGTGCAATTTCCTGAAGAGAAACAGAGAGATACGTCCAAAATGCAGCCTCCAAGCATGAACTGCCAACTGTGAGACGGTACACAAGAGGGAGCAGTGGTCAGTTAGCTCATGAGCTCTGCACAGCTGTAAGGGTCATGATAATTACTAATGCCTGGGAAGAAGCAGGGTAGTGTCTTCTAAATTACTGCAGTATTAATATACTTTCCCAAGTTTAGAAGGTATAGTCATTGTCTCATTCTGTCCTATTTTCATCCAAAATGTTTTGCTTATTTTTAGGTATTACTGCCTTAAGTATCCAAGGGACTCCCACTGCTGACTTCCTACAGTTTCACCAGCTTCAGTCCAAAAATTTGGATTAGCGATCTCTTGGCATCTTGGTTTCTCTAACAATGTTACAGAATCTTATCAAAAGCCTTTTTAAAAATCCAAATGTATAACGTATTCTGCATCTCCATTAGCCACATGCTTACTGAATCCCCATAAAACTGTGACTGGATTGGTAAAACAGGATTTCCTTTGAGATAAGCCCTGACAACTTTTCTCCAATGCGTTGTGTTCATCCATGAACAAAGTGATCTTGGGTAACTCTGTTACAGCTTCAACCATATTACAAGTGATAGAAGCCAGACTTACCGGTGTGTGTTTCCCAGGACGAATGACCTAGAGGGTCTGTTATTCTACTGCATCTACACTTGTTTTTCTACAATTGTATCACATGAACTGGTGTCACAATCTCCTTGTCTGGAGATAAAAATTTCAAGAGGTGCGCTGTGGAGTGTAATCAACTATTATTTGACATCCTTATGTAGAGAATACTCTGGGTATACAATAGATTGTTGATACGGACAGATCTTCACTTCCAGAATGAACAAATGGTACAATGTTCACATTCTGCTGGAAAACTAACCAAAATAGCAATGGTGTGTGCTCCAGACTTCTCAAGTGGTAAGCAGTACAGCTTCTACAACAAAGCAGGCTGCCTTAGGTCTCATAAGGCTGAAGTTACATTTTCTGGGTGCAAAAACTCTCCACCAGTTTGGAAAAACAATCTGAGTAGAAGTCTGTTTCACCTTCCCATGGGACCCTGGCTCTCTTGTCTGAGGAATCATAGTCGTGATGGTGGACAGAAGAAAATTAATACCTTGATTTATGTACATTTGACTTCAGAGCCATTCTTCTAAGCAAGAAAATTACTGGGCTTTTGACAAAACCTAACCTAAGAGTTCTTAAAAAGAATTAGTTGGTTGGCACTGCCAGGAGGTCTGAGTGCCGCAGCTGGGGGCCATCTGAGCGCCAGCACAACCGAGGGTGGCCCCTTCCCTTGGGTGATTGTGGCGAGAATCTGCTGGGGAGCAGGATGGGGAGGCCATTGGCTTCTGACCCAGGAGAGCTGCTTTACACTGCGGCTTTGGTGCTGGTCCCTGCCCGAGCTACAGCTCCGTTGGGTTGCAGTCCTGCACGTGCTTGGCCATGGGTGCTGCTGAGACAGGCCCTGACCCTGAACCATGGGCTACCATCTCATCCTGGCCTTGTTGATTCCCATCCCCACAAAGATGCCTGATGGTCTTACCTGGGGCTGTGCCTGACTGTCCACCAGTCTGCCCTGCACCCTGGCCAGGGGTGGTGGGACAGACTCTCGCTGGTAAGGCCCTGCCCTGCCCACCCCCATGGGGGGCCCATGCTGCTACCGGCTGCCAGCCCTCAGGGAGCCATTTACCCTCATGGCACCCTGACAGTTAATGAAGTAAAGAAATGAACATTCAGCTTTTTTAAGTAAAGAAACAGAGGCATCAGGGAAAAGTTGAGGACAGTGCATCCAGTTTTCAGTCCTCCAGTGCAACAAAGACATCAACAAACTGGAAGGAGTTTGGTGGAGGACCACTGAGATGGTCAGGCTGGACCACTTACCAGGTCAACAAGGTTGTGCCATCTCCATCCCTGGAGGTTTTGAAGACACAATTGGATAAAGCCCTGAGCAACCCGGACTGACCCCATAGCTGACACTGCTGGACGTTGGTCTAGAGACATCCCGAGGTCCTTGCCCACCCAATTTATTCCAGTTTTCTATTATTATAAGATATTATTAATCATAAATTTTCATAATAGCACCAACCAAGAATGCGTCTGTGCTAAACACAGCACAGCACAAATTCAGCATTGTAGGCAGTTGCTTTGATTGTCAGCTTTATTTCTTGACACCCACTTGGCTTCTCTTGCATTTTGATGGAATATTGTATTTCTCAAGTCTAAGATGATGCAACCGTTCCTGTTGCAACAACATGTGACAAGAATGGCACACACGCTTTCAAAAATTAAGGGAAAGTGTAAATTTTCTTATTGATAATTTAAAAATTAACTTTGATTGCTCAAAACTTTCTGTTCTGGACCTTGTCAGATCATTCTTCAAAGAGTCTTGCCTTGAAGAGTCTGATGTACTCTTTCGTTCATCTGAAAAGTGATTATTTATTTGACA
Source organism: Alca torda (assembly GCA_008658365.1). Taxonomy (NCBI): domain Eukaryota; kingdom Metazoa; phylum Chordata; class Aves; order Charadriiformes; family Alcidae; genus Alca; species Alca torda. Next base: position 157,242,055 of record CM018077.1, on the reverse strand, counting down.
GATGAAAAATGCAGTTTATATATATGACATATACAGTGAGACAAGTCTTTAGCAGCATAAATCAATGTGCCACCTTTCAAATCCGTGGAGGTATATTATTATGTCAGAAACTGATGTGACCATTACATATCATCTTTGCGTATCTATGTAAGGCCTATCTTGGTCACATGCAAAATCTCATTTAAAGCCTCATTTCACTTAGGTATTTTAATAGTTGCCAAAATTTAAGCATGTCATTCAGTTGATTGCAAAAAGATTCATCGTGTATTTAAGCACCCTGCTGAATCATGATAAGGAAAACAGGTGAAGGATATAAAGGATAATTTTAAATAGTGGAATGTGCCTATCAGCATACTGGAATGCTCTGAAGTGTATATGCTCTTTTTCCCCAAAAAACAAAGAAAAGACCAAAAAGGTGTAACTTCTCTGCAAGGTCCCTGGTGAAGGATTTGTAAAGTCAGCAAATTTTTTTACGGTTTGCTTTTCAGTGCAATACCTTCACTTTTCCGTTGCTTTCCCTGTAACATAGACCTGTTCTTTGTCGTTTGACCTCCTCTGTTTCTGTCTTTGCAAACTGCTCTTTTTTGAAAAGCCCTTCTGCTCAAAAGATTGTCAGGTGCTGTGGTTTCTATTTTCAGCTTGCAGTTAAAAGCTCTTTGTTATTTTCACAACCCTCCCTTCTTGTGACTCTCACACTACACAAAGTCTATCTAATTACTATCACAGGAATCCTAGCAAAAACACTCATCAAATTAGGCCAACCGAAGGTAAGAATAAATCCTATCAGTTGTAGTAATATGCTTGAGGAACTGAAAAGGAAAAATATGCTCAGAAAAGAAGCACGGGGAAAGGTTTTTTTTATGGCAGCACAATATTGTCCTTCCACAGTTGTGGGACGCTCCAATTTGCTAATTAAAAGAGCACCAAAGGAAGATTTCAGTGTGTTGCAACAGCACCATCAGTAACTAAATCTGGAGCCACTTTGAGAAAGACATCTGTAACAGACCAAGAATCTTGTGTGAACATGGACAGAGATTTAGTTAAATATATGGTAAATATGACTTAATAAGAGCAGGCGCACATGTACAAACACATGAACCAAGCCCCGAATGCATGACATCACTCTGAAGGGTTTTGTTTCTCTTTGAAACGACTGGCAGATTATAAACAGTTTTTGCATCCAAGAAAATGAATCAGTTGTGCTGGACCTCTGTGTCCAGAGGCTTCTCCAGTGCCCAGTGAGTCTTGCTCGGTCATCTCAGTCAATCATTTGGGTTTAACTCAATGGAGAGAAGGGCAATTGTCCAAAAACCATGCTTTGTCAAAAGCTTTACACTCTGGATGTTTTACAGTTTCTGTTATTTAAAGGACTATACTAATTTTATAGCTCATCCAACTTATATTTGTCATAAGTGTTTTCTCTTTGCAACTACGCACTTCAATAAACAGCAGACGAAGTTGCCAACTGATTGCCTGTGATTCACCTTCCTTTCAAGCTGCTCTTCAGAGTACACAGTATGCAGAAATCCACAAAATCTTTTTTCTGCCATAGGTTTGTTATGCATTATAAGAGATGGCATGAGGCAGTAACTGTGACATGGATGGGAATTTGGAAGCTCTAGATCCAGTTCTTGGTTCTTCACTAGAATCTATCAAAAACCTTTAAACCCTTTCATTTCTCTCCACCTAAACTCCGCCTCAGGGATGCACAATAATTAACTCTTTCTTCTCTTCTATTATGCTTTTTGCTGTTGTTGCTCTATTTTTCAGTAAATCTATACAACAGCTCAAATAATGAGCTCCCAACTTCATTGCCTCAGTCATCATTGATCAGATCACTCACCAAGTTATGCCAGTACTGTGTTTTACTTGCTTTTTATATAATGAGAAAAATACGTGGGAAAAATTAGCACTGATTTATCCCTTGAATCCAGACCACACTTTCAAGACAAGGCTTTCAGCAGATCTGCTTTTTGTATTATTCTCTCCCCTCCCGACTACCATTTTTATCTCCTGACAGTTATGTGATGTCAGCACTTCAGTCGCAAAGTGTAGAAAAACATTTACTCTGTTTGCTACATCATCTTGCTCCCAGTTACAGCAGATGTGTTCGCATCGCTTTTCAATTCAGAGGTGCGGGAGAGCAGATTCGAGTTAGGCTGAAGTCGAGACTCAGCTCTCTGCTGAACAAATTGCTCGGCTTGCTGACAACTGTAGCTGCTTGTGAATGCATGTAAGAATAAAATTGGTGTTAAGATTACAAGATTTACGGGGCAGTGACGATGTCTTTTTCTTCCACTAGAACATGTGTCTGAATCAAACAGTTCCATTAATTCACAGGGCTGTAATATGACCAGCGAGGAATCTCAGCGAGTACTTACTTTCAGGGTATGGTGATTGGAAAAGGTTCCATTTTTCTTTGCCTTATTGTTGTTGCAGAGTAGGGTGAAGCAGTTTTGCTGAAATTGTATCAATTGGGAAACAAAAACAAAAACAAAAAACTCATGGAAAATATTTTGGAATTCAAATATTTGGGATCTGGATTTTTTGGAAAACCTACTTTTCAAATTGGGTTTGGAATTTTCTATTTTGTTATTATGTGGGCTTTGTGTCATTATTTTGATGTAATTTTAAAACAAATGAGAAAAAAATGTCATTTACAACAGCGACACTGCTGCGGCTGGCTATGCTATTTCCCTGGGGTGGTGGTGGGGTTGTGGGGAGCATTTACAATCTCCAGTGGTCCCATGACTTCAGACTTGTGATTGAAGGAGCTGGGACTTGTTTAGTTTGAGGAAGAGGAGGCTGAGGGGAGACCTCATCACTCTCTACAACTACTTGAAAGGACACTGTAGAGAGGTTGGTGCTGGTCTCTTCTTACAGGTAATTAGTGATAGAACAAGAGGGAATGGGTTAAAGCTGCAGCAGGGTAGGTTTAAGCTGGACATTAGGAAAAAAATTCTTCCCAGAAAGAGTGGTCAGACACTGGAATAGGCTGCCCAGGGAGGTGGTGGAGTCACCATCCCTGAATGTGTTTTAAGACTCATTTAGATGTGGTGTTAGGGGATATGGTGTAAGGGAGAACTGTGTAGAGTGGGGTTGATGGTTGGACTCGATGATCCCAAGGGTCTTTTCCAACCTAAATGATCCTATGATTCTATGACTTACTAAAATATAGTGACCAGAAGAAGTGTCCCATGGTCTCCTGTTACAGTGAAACCAACTGATGCTTTGGAAGTTGAAGTTACTGTGATTTGTGGTGTAAACCTGCTCCAAAATGTAGACATTTCTACAGAGCAAACATTTGGATTTTTGACTTGAATCAAAACTCATGGAGTAAATGTCAGTCCGTAAGTGTGCTCAATAACTAAATCTCACCGTTTCAGTGTACTGGACGTGGGACACTTGAACTCAGTGGGTATTTTGAAAGCCAATGAACTGTCTTATGCGGAGCTTCATAATTAGAGGTGATGCTTGTGGAGGAGATTAGTGTCGGCTGGACAAAGATTATTCCCCTGTTTAGAAAGAATTACAAATTTACCAGAATAAGACATCTGGCCATTCACCTTCTTGGCAAAAGCCTCGGGAAATGATTGATGGCTCATAGTCTGGCACAAACAAAAGGATCTGCCAGTGCTGTAAATTCCTCTGTTGTCTGTACATCCAGATTAAATCCTCAGTGCTGTTCCTACAGTCCGTGAACTAATAGCAGGCTCAGTACATTGGCAGGAACAGCAAACGAACGGATACAAACTAAATTTGCTTAACTAAATTAAGTGCATGGCAATGCTAAGAGAACTGAGTTGAGGGCCTTCAGAGAGTGTAAAGAAGGGAAAAAAATATAGACTTGTTTCCCAGGGGGGGAAAAAAAAAAAGACAAGATTTAAAGGGAGACATCAGGAAAGAAAAATCTTTTAAATATAACGTGCGTATGAACTGAACGCTTCATGTTTTTAACGCATAATCTGGATTTGTTGTTGCATGGAGGGTGGGCAGGGATAAACCTGAGAAGGATCTGTGCTAGATGAAAATAGAAAGCTTTCAAAGACTTAACCATGCAGTAGAGGGGAGAAAATGCCCTTCAGTTTTTTTTTTTTCCTTTCAATAATACAAGTCTGAGAAACACAAAGTGACAGAGAAGCACTTGGAAGGAAAATGCGCAATAATTACCTAGGCTTTGAGGTTCCGTGGAGACTTTTTGCTGGGCCAGTTTCACTGTTGTGACTCAAAGTGAAATTTATCCCTAAACATTAGTGATCCCAGTGTGGCAGCCACTATTGTCTCCGATTCCTTAATTATGCTACCCTGAACCAGAGAGAGAAAATACCCTTGATATTGCCTTGGCTTGGACTGATCCTGCAGAAATTATATAGGAAGGGAAATCCAAAGGGGTCATATTTTTTTCCAGTCACTATAATATTTCTGACAGCTTCTGCATCTTTTTTTGTTCCTTTTCAGCGAGCGGGTCTGCCCTGCAGAGTGGAAGGAGAAGTGGTCCATGCCCCTGCCCCACCTCCCTCAGCACCTCGGCGGGAGAAGAGCTATTCACAGTCAGGTTTGTCTCTGGATTCAGGGTTTCTCACTTCTGCTTGCTGCTCTCTGCCAGTCCTGCAGCTGGAATTATGCTGCCTCCAACAGTGCATTTTCCAGCCACAGAAAGTCACTATAGCAAAGCAATAGAAAATCTGGGTGCACTAATAATATGCCCCATTTTCCCCAGGGCTGAAGGCTGCTGGCTGCTTTACATAACTTATTCCATCTCTTCCTGTCTGCTCAGATCTCCTTTCTCATCCCATCAACCTTGCCTTGAACTGAGAGCGGATTTTGCCAAGACTTGAAGCATGGACAAGCAGCAAAAGCAGCAATAGAAGCCTAGAAATCTGTTGTCCCACCTGATTGTGAAAGTTGTGAGCTCTTCCAGGCTGCTGTCTCTGGAGGCTGGCCAATTTTCAACCTGGCCGTATGAAATGTATTTGTGAAATCATTCACATACACCTTGTTTGGAAGAGTATTCTGACATGTAGCCCTTCTCCCAGTTCCACAAAGTGGTGAAATGGAAAAAGATGAAATCTATATTTAATGAATTAAAATTTCACCCGGTGTAAGCGATTCCACGTCTGATGCAGCCAGCTCTTGCCAAGTTTTCAATAAAACAGTCGCTTTCACCTGACGTTTGTTTCTTGAATAAAGCCGTACTTGAGATCAGTATGTTTTCACGCTGAAATTGTTAGCAAATGGAAAATAGACAGAAAAGTTTGGCCTTTCCAGCAGGACAGCAATACAGAATTTATTAACAAGAGCAGAGCAGGACAAAAAGAAATTGTACGTGTATTCCTTTAAATTAAGGGGATTACTGTAATGGGACATCTGGTACTTTAAAGTGCAGATTGCAAACTCGCTATGCTGTATCATTTTAATCCCCGTAAGTAAATGCTCCCTTCCAGTTTCCACTCCTGCATTAGTTATTCTCCTGCTTGCTGTCCTTGTGTATGGGAAGAACAAATTCAAGGGCAAAATGCTGAGAAGCAATTTGATTTTGTAGACACTTTGTCAGGCTCTATCCCCAGAACTTGCGCGGATGTGGGAGAGGAGTGAGGCTATGCTGCGCGGCTAAATCACATGCTTTAACATCTCAGCTTCAGTTCAACACGACATGACTCTGGGCAGACCCAGAATTTCATATGGGAACAGTTAAATAACTGAGAACATCTAAAGCGGAGCAGAACAAAATCAGGCAGTGAGGGGTAAATGCCTACAGGCAGGCCAAAGCTGCAGAAGAAAGAAAATCGCAATGCTGTATATTCAGCATAACAAAAGAAATGTGCTTGTGATGAGGGCTGGCTAAACTTATACTGGTTTTGGATAGGGGATAATAATTACTGCCATTGCAATCCTGGATAATTCCTCGGTATAATTATCAGCCTCACCAGAGTTTATTACACACGCGGTAGCTGGAGATTTGTGAAGTCTGGATAGTTGCTAGACTCTGGATCAGGATAGTGTTCTGCTTTTATTTGTTTGTATCAAGCTGTTACTTCAAAAAGCAGATTATTTCCCTTTTTTAATTTTAAAGAGGACTCTCCAGAACAGATAAATTATCTTACTCTGGGCTGATAGTCCACATCTATGTTTGAAAAAAAATATTTTGGGTTTTATTGCAAAAAAAAAAACCCGACAGATTCATAATACTGATTGCTATATTTATTTCTAAACATTCTTTCTGCTAAACATGCATTTGCTGTATAAGAGAACAACCATCTGTGAATTTCTGAATTTCATTAAACAGATGATAAGTGTTTGGTGATAATGATTTCATTAAACAAATGCTAGTATTTTGTTTTCCACAGGATTAATATGTTTCATACACAAGAATTATCATAAACTAGTATGGACTTATACAATTTGCAAACTGGAAATAGTCCCAGAACTATATCGTTTTTTTAGTCGATTCAGATTAATTAAGAAAAACAGGTTATAATTCTTAATTATTATTAAAAATTCCTCTGAAATTAAAAAAAAGAGAGACAAACAGGGTTTTTGTAACTTTTGCATTTATTTTGGAAATAGCTAGCAGTGCTTTTAACATCATTTTGTGTGACTATGAATTTTTTGTAAATACAACAGTTCTCTTGCAAGGATTTAAATGAAACATTTCTTTATGCCTTTCAGGAAAAGGTTTCAGCAGAAAGGCTTTCAAACAGTCTGCAAGTCATTTTGATGCGGAATTAAAAAATGAACAAATGTTTTGGCTTTACTTGTTGTGGCTGTTCAGGTGGCAGAGTGGGTCTGTCTGAGCCATCAAATCAGACACACTCACTCAGCGAGCAAAACCAGAGGTGGGCACTGACGGCTCGGAGCGCTGTCGTGGGCACCCAGCGCAGAGCAACTGCGGACAACGAGCGACACCCAGCACAGGGAAGAGCGAACCTTGAAGGCTTGAATAGTTTTCTACCGGTTTCTGCTGCCCACATTTGCAGAATCCATTTCTCTCTTCTACCATGATGTAGCCGCTGTGAGCAACAATGACAGTTTGAGATGAACTTTGTTCCCTTCCTCCGACCTCCAGCTCTTCTCTTGTTTGCAAGACCCTGAGTGGGAAATACCTACCTCCCTACTCCTCCTCGCACTGTTCCTCTGAGACCACTTCACTAAGAGGAACTCATGAACAAAACAGCTGAAAAAAAATGTTTCCATTCAAATCTTCCCATGGTTTCCAGATGGTCCCATCTTTATTCCCACTTAATAGCACAAATTTTTCTTATTACTCGGTAGTACGTGACCCTGCATTCAGTACAAGTGAGTATCACCCCATTTCTAGTGTGGCGGGACTCAGACTGCTCCTCTAGATCCATGCAGTCCTGATCTGTGCTTGTCACAACTTTAGGTCAATGGAGAATTTCAATAGCTTTTTTTAGGCTGTGTACAGTAATTAAAATATTAATGGCAAGTCTGGAGGAGCCCTGGAGAACTTCCCTAATAGCTTCTCTTCAGCGTGACACCTCCCTGCTGGAGTGCGGTTGGCCATCAGCTCCCCTTAGCTAAACCTCTTCCCGCTCTACAGATGTTGCACTGATTCTCCGTTTTTCTGCCTCACTGGTGTTTTCCCATGTGGCACCATGTCTAATGCCCTCGTTAAATGCAGACAGATTTCATCTACTGCATTTCCTTTGTCTGGATAATCAGTTATGCTATCAAAGGGAGATATCTGATTATTGGAGCATTATCTACCCTTTGTAAACTATTTAGCATTTTATCTCATTTTCTGTTTACCTCATGTAACTAACGTTCCTCTTTTTTGTTTTGTTTTGTTTTGTTTTGTTTTTTTAACTTATTGAAATATTGAAGCCGAAGTTTTGGACCGTAACTTATTCCAATCATTTCCCTTTTCCCTCACTTGAAGATAACTGTTCTGCAGGTGTACTGACATAAACCCCTCCTTGTCATTTAGTGCATCTTCATCCAACAGACCCGGAGTCTGGAGAAGGTAGTGGTCCAGCCTGCCCGCTTGAGTTCTTTCCACCAAAAATACATCGCGGTGCTGGAGCGCGTCCAGAGAATGGCAACGAAGCCGGTGAGGGGTCATAACAAGTCTTACGAGGAGCGGCTGAGGGAGCTGGGGCTGTTCAGCCTGGAGAAAAGGAGGCTGAGGGGAGACCTTCTTGCTCTCTACAACTACCTGAAAGGAGGGTGTAGAGAGGTGGGGGTTGGTCTCTTCTCCCAGGTAACAGGCAATAGGACAAGAGGGAATGGCCTCAAGCTGCGCGAGGGGAGGTTTAGACTGGATATTAGGAAAAATTTTTACACTGAAAGGGTTATTAAGCATTGGAAAAGGCTGCCCAAGGAAGTGGTTGAGGCACCGTCCCTGGAGGTTTTTAAAAGATGAGTAGACGTAGTGCTTAGAGATATGGGTTAGATTAGTGATGGGTTTTGTCAGAGTTAGGTTGGTGGTTGGACTAGATGATCTGAAAGGTCCCTTCCAACCTTGGCAATTCTATGGTTCTATGATTCTGCCTCAGAGATGGGGCTTTCCCTTTCCATAACCTCTCATCACACCCTTGCTCTGTGCTCAGTGCCATCTTCCCAGTAGGAAATGAAGACACTTTATTCCCAGGGGGCCATAAACAGCTCAGACAAATGCTTTCTGTAGTGCTCACCAGGAGTAAGATTTTTCCTTTACAGCTCTCTCCGTAGCTGTAGAGGAACGCGGTGCTATTTTTCTTTATGTAAACAGGCCATTCTTTACATCCAGTCAAAGTGATCGCAAACATTTTGACTGTGAAAGCACAGAGGACTTCCCAGACTTAGATGAAAGTAGTTAGTTGAGGTTTATATAATTCTTGTTTAAATTCATTATACATGCATGGATACATGAATCTTGCAAGAACTTCTCTAACTATGTATTTTGGTGCCTAAGGAATACCATTCTGCAGAGATAAAAGCCCAAATCCAGCAGACCCTTGTATCAGAAATTCTTATCTAATTTTCAACATTTATAGAAGGATAATTACCTTCCTCCTCTCATCCCCCACTGTTTTAACAAGGACTTGGATAAACTTCTTTTTTTTGCAGAGGGCGTAGCAAAATTTTGAGATCCAGTTAACCCTGACTGGTAATCCCAGTTCCTTCATTGGTGCATACTGGGATTCTCATCAGGTCATTTACATCAGCATTTTTCAAGGGTCTTTGACAGGCTAGTTGCCTTCATTTCTTATTTCTAGTGTGAGAAACCTCTGGTGGTCCAAAGCCATGTTACTGTGAGATCAAAGGGATGGAGCTGAGAGGATGCCAGGCTCCTGGCTGCCAGCTTATGCCCGCTGTGAGATGTACTGTTCAGAAACCCTTGCTGTACACGTGCACTAAATAACAGTAGTAATAGAAGTGATGTGATATACTGTTCTCTGGAGCATTACGATATACCATACTTTCATGGATCAGATGAATGAAGGGAAGACAGGAAATGATTACTCTGCAGGAGCCTGAATCAATCCCTCCCCATTCTCTACCAGACCTGGAAATATTTGGCTCTTGCAAATAATCTTTAATCAGATAGGTCACGCTATTAAAGTCAACGGCTCCTTCTGTGAATAAGGACTACTCAGCAGGCTAGGCATTTGCTGGACCGATTTCTAAGTCTTAAAATGCTCAGAGAAGACACAAAATGCATTTTATAAATTCTTGTTGCTGTACTTCACATTTTACTACGGAGTGAAATTTTATTGCGTGTTGTCATTTATTAGAAAAAAAGAAAAAAAAAAAAAGAGAGAAATATGAGCGGGACCCAGATGGCATTGTGCTTTTTACATAATTGCAAAATACTTTTGTTACAGGCAATTTTCATTATGTACTAATCAAACTTGTGTAATCCTGTCACTACACTGCCAGTACGATTACCACATCTGTTTAACAAAAACTTGAGTAACAATCATAAAGAAAAACAGATAAACTAATGGTTGTCTCAACAGAGACACCAAAGTGGAAAAGGTCCTGCCGCAGTTGTAGTTCTCAGCGTACAAGAAGTCAGGATGAGTTGTGGCATCAGTGTGAAATACTCCGGAGAAAAGCAAGTGGTTTGACAACAATCAGACAAGATCACAGGAGCAGTTAAGCCAGCTAGCAAAGACTTTACGATGTCCCCTGTGAACATCTGAAAGTAGCACTCAGAACCTGCTGCGTTTCCTTTCTTTGCCAGTCGGAGAACAACAATACCTGAGACCATCCTTGTTAGATGTGCTTTGGTTGTGAAGAATTTATGGAACATGAAGAAAGAATCAAAATATAACAGGAACAGTAAAAGACAGGCAGAGTGTTCTCACCGCATCCCAGAAAAAGACATCACAGATTTAGCATCACGGGCTGTGCAGGAAGGAGAGGGGACTCAGTTCAGATCTTGCAATGGCTGCACAAACAGGCATTGAAACTGCAAAGTGCTGCTCTAGGATTAGTGTGCCACAGGACAGAGGCGGCATCGATGGCCGACGGCCGTCACACAAATCCACTACAGTCACCCTCAAATAATGAAAAATAGTTGCGGCTGCAACCTGTAAAAGCCTGCATGAAGGTCTTGCCTTGAATCTTGTTGACAGACTGTCTGCAGACTACAGTGACCACTGTTGGAATCTGGTATCTGGTATCGGGTAAGCATGCCTGCTCGTAGGAGGAATGATGACTGTCCCTTTACTTACACCATGAGGCTTTGTAACAACTGGTCAGAACAGACTCCAGTTTCAAATTTTCAGTTTTCAGCTGATCTGCTGCAAAGCCCTGAGCTGACCATCTTGGGGTAGTGAGATCCTCTATGTTCCTGCCAGTTTGTGTCCCCTGGTAGCTGGGGAAGAGCAGATCCTCGGAGCTCTCTGTGCAGCTGGAGCAATGACAGGCAACTTGGATGCCCTGATGCAACTGCAGAACCAAAGAAGTCTCTCCTTGGTTTCAGCCTGCCACTGCCCTGCAGTGGCTGCCTCCTCCAGGGTAGCAATTTTGGCTGGAACCAATGTTAATCTCATCAATCCTTTGCCTACTGCTGGCTTTCACATCCAGTCCACCTAAACCATGCTAGTCTTATCAACCACTGAAGCCTAGGTGGCCTTAAAACACCAGCCTATCTTTTTAAGCATTCAGGACCACGTTCATCTCTTGTACAATCCCCAAGGCATCTGATTTCTGCCTGTTGACATTCACATGCTGCACAGGTCCTTGGCTGTAGAGGAAGCCCTGAAGTAGGATTCTCAAAGGCTTTTTCTTCTGATCACAGCTGAGATCTTACAGAAGAAACACCTGGAGCCCAGGCAGTGTCTACTTTCTAGTGTGGTCACGGTGCCCATTCGTGATGCAGGAGGTGTGGATTCAGTATTTTATTCTATGGAGATCTTTGAACCCACACTCCAGGCAAGGAGCCGACCACGAGGCTACTGGATACTTTGGTCCTAATTTCTCATCTTTTGTTTTGGTGCCATTCCACGCCTTTTGGAATGGATAATTTTATAGTGCAGTTAAGTGGTCTAATTATTTGTGTATAGATCTGGGATTTTTATTTCTGGGCCATGAAAGTTTTGTTATTTTTAGTAGGTAAAAAAAGAGGAGGAAAATGCATGGATATTATCTGGAGAGATTTGGTAACTTCCCATTGAGGATTACAATAAGCTCTTCCACGGATTTTTTTGGGAGAGTTTGAACAGGCCTGTGTTTCATTGTTCACATGCTTCTAAAAGACAGAGTGTAACAGCATGAAGGCAATGATTTTTAACAAAACCTGAGGTGTTATCTACTATTGATAGTTCTGAAAATCTCCAATGTGAGTATTCTCAATGATGCCTCGACTTGAAACGTGGGTACAGGAGGAGACTTTGGCAATACACAGATTTAAAAAAAAAATACTAACCTGACTATGGATTCTACATGAAGCACTTATAAATAAAGTCACAAAAGAACACCATGGCAACGAAGAAAGAAAAGAAATCAAACTATTCATTATAAAAGACAAATCATATGCTATCTTCATTGCAAACTTTATAATCTCTCTTTCTGCTGTCTCTTACAGCATCATAACACACGATCTTGGTTGAAGCACTGTGGAGCTGTTATTTTCCCTCCGATATAAAAGCCATCGACTTGCAGGAAAATTTGACTAAGAAAATGTATTCTATGTATAAGCAAAAGAAAATATTACTTTTTAAAACATGGGCTTTGGCATATAAGTAGATAAATAAAAAACATTTAATCCACAACCAACCAAACAATGAACACTTGAAGCTAGGAAACAAAATGTCAAAGCGGAGGAAAATCACCAGAGGTCAATAGCATGCAAAAAATTTGAATTGCTGCAAATTATTAGCACCTTCCTCTGAACTTGCTGCTTCTACTTTCTCATGTCTCTCCTGAGTTACAGCCGTGTGCCAGTCCTTACGTATGGAGCATCTCTAATTTATTGCCTTTTCACTCAGAGAAAACTGCCACCTTAGAAGTCTTCAATTTTTTTCACACATGTAGAAGTGACTATTGTTAATATCTTCTTTTGCTTTATATTTCTGTTCTCTACAGTTCCTAGAAATGCTGAGCCTCCTCACATAGACAGTTCTATTGAGTTTCCAATACCAGGTTACAAAATATGATCCATAAGTGAGCTGGATTCCAGTTAATAAGCATTTCCAGGCACTATGCCCTAGGATATCCCGTCTTATATCTGCCTGAAATTCCATAAGGATCTAGGTCTCATGAGAGTCCTGTCCTATACCTGTTACCTGAATGAGATGTCTGGGGTGGTCTGTCACATCTTAAACAAGTGCTATCAGCACTTTTGTTTCAGCAACAGAATCCCATTCTTACTGTGGGATCCATCTCACCTAAATTCAGCTGTCAATAATGTTGATATCCACGTTGAAGCTTTTTGCGTATTCAGTGGCGATCCACTTGATAGTAAATGACATATAGAGCATGATTCACTAGACCTAATGTCAGCATTAATTTTAAGAAGCAATGAACCATGTCCTAGACTTCTTTGGCTAGTATGAAAGCCCATGGTAACGTGTACATATGGACATATTTAGGTAAATTATGTGGGTCCCACCTTGTCTTTAAATGAGGCAATCTATTGCCGTATGGTTTTAAGGTAATCATCCTGTCTTTTTAGCATAGTCTTGGAAAATGTCCAACAGAGGGATTGTCTTCAGCACATATAGTATGCTGTCAGGACTTTCCAGAGCTCTGTGTTTGATGATATACTTGGTTGGACCATGCATGGCAAATGTATAAAAGGTGTGTGTCTGGTAAAGCTGTTAACTCAGGCCAGATCTTATAGATGAAGATAACACTCTTCAGTTCTGGGAAGAGAACTGAAGAATGGTCGAAGAGATGGTCACCCATTTCTTTAGAAGCACGGATGAGCCATCTTTGTGCTTGGGAACTGCAGGTCTTCATTCCTTGTGAACTGGGTGAGTGTGGGGGACAATTAACAGGTTCTGCCTACTGACATACAACTCTTCTTCAGAACTTCAAATTTTCTGTTGACTACCCAATGTAAAGAAAATTATCTTGACAAAATGACCAGGCTATTTTCATATGCTCTGATTATTACCTTTTCAAGTTAAAAGAGAGATGCACTGATAGGAGGTTTCATATTATAGTTAAGAAACATAATTTTCTTTATATTGTTTCCCCTAGTTTTCTCACTTCTGTTTTTCCAATTATTTTGATTAAATTTACCCCTATGATCTTATTTTTTTTTCTTGGACACCTAATAGCAAGTTTAAAAAAAAAATCACAGCTGATGATAGGGCAAAAAATTGCTGTGGTTTTTATTGGTTTCTTTTTTCTTCAGAAGTTACAGCTTTAGCACTTTAAACACTACATAAAACATCAAAATTACTCTGAAATGGTGTGATAATATAACATAAAAAAATGCTACCCTAAATTAATATTTACATCTATTCTTGCCTCTGTGTGCTGATTCATTTTTAAAGCACTTGCAAGATTTTTTTTTTTTATTCTGAGGTTAGAAAATAGACTCCAGTACTCTTGAGGGAGGACACATTATATTCCTACTGGTTGACAAAAGAAAGAGAAAAGGAATTCACTTCGGCCACATAAATAAATAATAAAAATAATGTCTTCTTGGGGAAACTGCAACGTCAGTTCATTTTCTTACATTGATCAAAGTGGTCACTTCCTCCCTCTTTTTGTCTTATTGGATTATTTTTTAGTCTAATGCTGCTGTGTTGTGAGATAGTTCTGTTAGATTCTAAGTTGTCTATGTAATGTGAGCTCTTCTCTGAGGTCACATCTATAGGCATCTATCAAAAAGCCAAACTTTTTTTTTTAAATAAATTTGATTCATAGTGCATGTTTTTTCCACTATTAAGGGGCTGAGACCCTCCAGTCAGGATCATTCCTCAGTGCAAGGTGTGGTGCATTTTCTTCATTAGCTATGTCTTATTTATGAAAAATGCAACAAGTAGGTGTCACAGTCAATAGCAAGGCACAGGTAAGAGAGAACAATGGAGCAGGAGGAAGGCTGGATGTTGAGACTGATCATCTTTACACTTATTTTCTTGGAATTTAGTAAGTTAATGTCAGATGTATAGAATGAGAAAGACAGAAATATCCGAAGATCCTTGTCTTCTGACCAGTCCTGGTAATTTGTTACAGGAAACACAGGTGGAGCGCATTCTTGAAGAAACTTTGAAGAGGGACTTGAAAGAGGGATGGGCTTTAGAGATTATTCCTGAGCTATAGGTTAGATGACATAGAGTCTTGTTGAAAAGCATATAAGGGGTTCTGTAGGAATGGTATGAACAGGAGACACCTGGGAAGAGGGAGGTCATGAAAATGTACAAGGGCAAGTGCAACTATTTTTGTACAAGTAAAGATGCAGAGATAACCTCCGTTTGAAGTCAGTGACTCACAGAAGGATTGTGAAGAGACTCAAGAAAATAGGTGTGGTGCCTATAAAAAGCTAACAGCATATCAGAGATCAGATTTAAGAGTGGGGTAGCAATCCAGAGGTCAGGAATGAAATCTAGACTAGCATACTTTCTGCAATGTGTATGGAAATAATGGCTTGGGTAAGAGGCCAAAGCAACCCATTTCACTTTAGGTACATCAGTTGCTAGCAAGGGGAGACGTACCACAGACCACGGCTGGTGGAAGAGGATTGAGAAGCACTCTTGAGGGCAGTAGTCTAAATCGGTTGAGCAAATCAGGACCAGTGCAGAGGCTGAGCTGCCAAGGACTCCATAGAAGTGAGGAGGCAGAAAAGTAAAATAGTAAAATCTACAAAATGGAAAGAGTAAAAGCATGAGCAGAAGAGGAAGGAGGATCCTGGAGTTATAGGCTACCCACTTACAGAGAGGCAGAAAAAGTCTGACTTTTAAGGAAGAATGTGTCTGACTGTGTGAAGTGTCTGAGGGGTCAAGGCAGATGAGAAGAAAATAGACACTTGAGTTTTGTTATGACTAAGAGTTCTCTGAAGACCTTGAACAGCAGAGCAGAAAGAAGGAGCCACAGACAACCAGAAACGGTCCAGAATCCAGAAGGAGCTCAACACCTGCTGTAAATACAAACAGATCTGCCTACCACAAATTTTATTTATCCTGTGGAGTCTTATAGTATAAGAACAGTATTTCAAAAACAGTATTTCATGACTGAGAGAAGCATCAGAGTGGGTTCTCGCCTGAGAATACAGCCAGACTCCCTGACATTTACAGGAGACATCTCAAGGTCATTTATAGCACTGGGAGACCGGGCACTTTCAGTCTCTGCCTTTTGACTTCAGCTCTTGTTTCGGTGACATCCTCTGTTGGTTTGGGTAATGGTAAGTGGCAGACTGGCCAGGAGTTCCCGCCTCCCCCCACGCAGGGGACTCCGTGCGCTTTGTCTAATTACACATCAGGGGCTGCTTCGCTGTCCCTTGAAGTGAGCGTAAATCAGAAGTCAATTGTCCATTCTAATCAGATTTAGCCAGAATATATGCTACATGAAGTTTCAAGTGACTAGAATTAGCTTTCACACAGTAAACATTTCAGGTCTAATCTGATCATTTTAAGTGAAAACTAGTGAGCTTTAACTGTAGGGAAGAAAAAGCCACGCTATAATCGATAAACAAGGAATGATCTGAGAGAGGCAACCAGCGTGTCCGATTAATCATCCTACCAGCTGATCAGATTTATGATATGAAGCAAATTAATCACATGCTTTCAAAAAACTTGGGTTTATACTATACAAACCTTAACCACAACCTTTGCTGTGGTAATTTGATTTGTGAAGATTTCCTCTGAGACAGCGACGGGATACGTTTACAGCTGAAAAATATACAAATATTCATCATTCTTTTCTAATAGCTATTGTATTAGCTTTTTCCTGAGCGCTTTTTCTTGAAGTGACTTGTTACTTGGCTGTACATTCTCTTTCTCAGTGCTTACACGTGAATGAGAAGATGTAATGTGGACCCTTCACTGGAATTTAATTTCTCAACATAAATCATGTTCTCATCACAATAATAAAAACAAGTTTTGTTTCCAGATTGATTTCATTTTTTTTCTTTCCTTTGTTACTACAGTGTCTGCTTGTATGCAGTTTTTAGAAGCATTTTGCAAAGTTATTGATTTTTTTCTTACGTGAAGCCTCAGTTTTCATGGTACGAACCTGTCCTCTCATCCCTCCTTATAATGGTGCTTTCAGGGAAGGGGAAACAAGGGAAGGAAATGCCCTTTTCTAACATGATTTTTTTAAAAAGCCCTGAAGTATGGACACCCTATTAAAAGGCCTCTTAGGTTTGTTTTTTAACACAGATGGTATTTCTATATGGACCAAGCTCAATATTTCACTTCCCCAAAAAAAGCCAGAGTTGTACTCTACTAAAGGGTACAGGCAATTTAAGTCCGATAGATAGCCCAGACAGCACGCATATTGCAAAGGGAATGTTTCAACAAACCCAAATACAACTTTTCCATAAACACAAATACAATCCTTAGTATGAATCAAGTAGCAAAAACTCTGTGATCTGCTGGAGACAGAGTGCATCTTGTGTTCAAGTTCGGATAAGGAGAAGCTGTTTTTTTCTTAACTAAACAATGTAAGTTAATGAGGCAGAGAGAAGGAAGAGGTCAAGAAACTGAATAATTTGTTCCTTATCTATGAACATGTTCAGTTTTCTGTATTCTCCCACGCCAGCACTTTTGGCTTACAGTTAGTATTCATTTCTCTGTATTATCCAGCCAGAATGGAAGTCAACAAACTTGTCCTGTAGCAAACCAAAAAAATAAAATGATAAACCAATGAAACAGTTGGGAAGCCTCTCAGGCATTGCAGCATTCCTGGCAGACAGCATCCACTTGGGTGTCTGTGCTTCACTGCCGGGACATCCACACTATGAATAAAAGGATGTATTAGCCTGATGCGGTCCCGGTACTGCATTTGTGCCAGTGGTTTCCTTACAGCCATCATGCAAAACTGGGGATAAAGTTCGCAAAGTGGCTCTTTCCTGTTTTCTCTGTTTAGTATTGTCTTCTGCCTTTTTTTACAAACTGCTTTGGATTTGACAATATCTCTTTAAAGTTATTATTATTTGGTGCTGCAGTCTAAGTCCCAATTTGATAAAAGGTCAAACTAGTACTAAGTAAGGAATAAACCATGGTCAGAACACTCTCTGCCAAAAAGGAATATCTCCCAAGAACAATAACAAGAAGTGTTATTATCCACGTCTTACAGAGAAGGAGCTGAGGCACTGGCAGGTTAAGTGGTCTACCCAAGACTGTACAAGACTCAGCCAGAACGGAACAAAAGAGATACCATGGTCCAGGAACTACCACATTTTCCCTTTCTCTTTTGCCTGGAACAAGCTCATCCATGCTTTAGTCCCCTTACGCTACATTCCCTTATCCATTGTAGTCATGTCTATATTCTTATCTGTTCACATTATCTTGTACCAATTCAAAATTCTGCTGTAAAAATTATTTTCCTGTTGTGGCATTTTTGACCATGCCCTTTCGTCCCTGGTTCTCTTTTTGAGTTTCCTCCTCTCCATCACATCAAGCATGCCTTCTTTCTTCATTTTCAAGGTCCTTCACAGCCTTTCCCATGCTCTATCAAGGTGGCAGCTCCCTCCTTCCCATGCCAGACATGAGTTGTCCAGGCACCGTGTTCACTTAGGAGTGTCTCCCTCTCAAAATTTCCAAAGTCATTTCATTTCCCCTCTTCAAATCCCACCTTAAAATTCCTCTGGTGCCTATGACAAGCTTGGAGATGCTGGGCTGCAGTTGTGCTGAGACCAGGACCGACCAGAGAGGCCGCTGTTGGTGCTTTGGCTCCTTCCGCTCTCCCATCTGTCTGCATCTGCTTCTTTCCACTGGAAGCTCTTTGGGCACAGACCATACTTCTGTCCCATGCTGGTAAAGTACCCAGAACAAGAGGGTCATGGTTCATGAGAGTGGCACCTATTTCTAAAGCAGTACAAATACTAAATCAGTGTCGTGACACCCGCGATTAATTTGGTCAGTAACACCAGAACCAAAAGCAGTAAATCACTGCCACTGAGACCTAACCCAAGCCAAGCACAGGGAAAAACCTACCAAACATTTTTAATATATTGGACTTCCATGAATTCAACCCGGTGCAGGTTTTGCCTTTTTGTGACAGCATTGCAGTATTGGCTTGTTTTTAATATAACATCCTTTCTAACCTCCAAATACTTCTGTGTAGTACTGCTGTTGCAATCACTCATTTGAGGGATGATCTGTTTGACTGTTGGATAGTCTAACAGTAAGATAGCTTGTGGAAATAGAAGCCTGGCCAAAAGATTTCTCTTCTGAAGGCATCCTTTGCCAATAAGCATCATCAAAAGCTGTCCTGACAGGACAGATACACGCATGTTGCTCTCTGACTCCAACACATTCCAAATTAAGTTGCCAACTTCACCATTGGAGTTCAAACTCTACAGGGGTCAGTTCAATGGCAGTGATGTCACAGCTCTACAGCACATAGGACCTGTCATTCCCCCATGAGTTTTTTCCCCAGGTCAGGCCTATAAAATTTAATGAGTTGGTTTTCAGGAGATTAGTCTCACCATGAGTCAAATTATTCTGAACCTATGGAGGCCCAGTCTGGCTATGAAGTATGTAAAAGGATGGTAGAGATTTGGGAATGCAGACTTTTGGGGTTGAGTGAATCTTGTGTTACATACTTTAACTCTTCATACCACTGTTGGGACTGGTTTGTTTTTGTTTGTTTTTGTGGTTTTTTTGTTTTTTTTTTTAACCTATGGCAATGCCAGTCACCGTAGTTAACTCCAGTTTAGGTCTGTAACAAGGCGGAATGGAGGCCAGGGTGTGAATATTTATAAGAAATAGTATTTATATGGAAACCAATAAAACATGGAAGCAGCCAGATCTTGGAACAAATGTAGGCTAACGCTGAAGCTTAGTAATTTCTTTTAGCAATACAGGAAACTCTTAGGCACAAAACATATTTGATATCTGTGTGTGTGAACTTCTGACATCAGGGACCACTGAACTCAGATTTCAGGGATAAAAATCTCAGGTGCATCCAAGTGAATGAGAAGACTTAAATGAAGGGGGTTTTTTTTTATTATTTTTTTATTATTTTAGAGTTCAATCCATGGAAGGAGTTAGGTGTCTATCTGCTGCTTAATTGCCCTCATGGAACTTAGGCTAAGCAGCTCCTCTGTTGCTTAACAAATTCTGAAGGACCTGAAAATTTCTTGGTAGTAACATTACCCAGGATCAGACACTTTGTGAATAACCACTGTCTGTCTCATCCTTGTTCTCATTTTAAATTCTCCATCAAGATGTTATTATACTGCCAACTCTGTTACCTGTGAGACCCATCTTCAAAGGCATTTTGGGGAGAGAGCAGGGTTGCTGTGCAGAACATTTTACCCTATTGCCTATTGATTAGAGCAGATGCCAGACTTGGGAGATTCAGCATCATCTCTGCCTTCTGCCTATGAGATCTCTAACTCTTAAGAAAGAATCTGAACCACAACTGGAAGAAAGTGCATTTGTGGGTAAGCCTTTACAACCTCCATCTCCCCTGAAAGAGCTTTTAAGGCGTAGTTGAGTAATTTTTGAGTAGCAGTAGTAGTAGTTGCTATTAATTGCAGCAAACATTAGCATTCAGTTTCCTTCTCTTCCCGATTGGTGACTCAACTTCTGCATTTGCAGAATTGTTGTCATGAGTCTTATCTCTTGGTGGTCCAATAAATATTTAGGGAATCTGATCAAAGTGAAACAGCTTAAATGGGAGAACTTTAAAGCTTCTTTTTGCAGGCTCCAGAGCTCCCCTTCAGGTCCTTTCTCTCTTGCTAGGCCATGGAGTCTTATGGCAAAGATGGGAATGAATGTCCACAGGTGGAAAAGGAATATGAGGCTGGATCATCCGTGGGACTGGTGATTGCTTAACCATGGGAAGGCACTGACATCAGATTTCTCCACACAATGTGGTTTAGGTGCCCAGTTTCCTAAAGTCTGGAGTTGGTTACATGCTCCGTCCTGGTTTGTGTGACTCACTCCAACCCTTTTCCTTGGTAAGTACAGGGGATGTGAGGGAAGACAGATCTCAATCCAAAATTCTTGAGATCCTCCAAAACAACCAGTTCCCTGCCTGGTAAAAATAATTTCAGTACTAGAAACTGTGTTAAAGCTGTCTCACTTTTGGCAAATTTTCTGAAGCCTCACACTGTACAAGTTTTGGATTAGTTCTACCTCTGTGTCAAATGATTCACACTTACTGAAGTCATATGGGTAATTTGTGCTTTAAAGCTAGTGATCATAAAACATTACATTCTTCAGTCTTGCAGACAGATGCAATTGCATGTACTTCAATGGGCCGCGTGTATTTTTTTGACAAAGAATTTGTCCCTTCGATGCTAAAAAGCACTCAAGTATCATGTAGACGTGATACAAGGCATACAGCTGATACTACTGTTTTTTCATCTTCCAGTTTACTTAATGCTTTTAAAATAAAACATAAGTGATTCATAAATATGCTTTCAGCCAGCAGAAATCTTGGGGGTTGGTGCAAGAGCTCAGGTGGAACAAGATAAAAAGCTTACAATAATCTGCTCTAACTTCTTATTCCCTGAATCTACAGAAAACTGGTCTAAGTTAAAGTCTTATGCACAACTATCCTGCAAAATCAAAAGGGCCATTTAGTATCTTTTATTAAACACAAGGAAAGCCATTTCAAAAGAGGGAAGAGGCTAAGTCTTCTGCAAGCTCACCACAGGCTCCCATTACAAGGTAGTTAACCAATTATTTTTATTTCAGCATAGATGATAATTAATCAGAGCTATTGTCTGGGTGTGCTGAAGCCTGACCATTTTCACTGGTTTTGCAAGACTTGACAAAGGTTGCCTGCACAACCTGCTATCTTTTCAGTGCATACCAGCGAAAGTACGTGCTACCTCAATGAGGAAGCTGTTAGACCCGTCTCTGCTGTTTGTCAGGATAATTCAATTGATGTTCTACCTAGAACCCTGCAGGACCACAGCTGCTGCAGTGGATAGACCTTCGTTAAGCCTTAAGTTACTGATTTAACAAGCTGTGCTAATGAAACGGGTCTTTAATGAGGTGCTTTTAGCTAGGCTCAATGTATTTTCCTCTTCATCTCAGCCCTACATTTCCTGAACTTTTTTATAATATAGCTTAGCAAATCCCTTCATTTTTCAACTAAAATGACCCTTGATATCTCATTTAATAGTTGAACATATAATATGCAGCTATCCCAATTAACTTCAGCAGTGGCTGTGGCCTTTCTCTGAGCAGCAACCACTCACCAGGCTAAGGAACATGATACTGGAATGGAGGGCCTTTAGCCTGACTCACTGGTAGTTCACATGTCCTCTGCTCACAAATTAGATGTAAAATGATACCTTTGATAAGTGGTATGTCCCATCTTCCACAGTGCCATCTTGCAGCATTTAGGCACCTGTGTCCCTTTTTTCAATGACGAATATTAAAATCATGTTCTTCGATAGTAGTTTGCCAGAAATCAACATGTTTACTTATCAGCTCCTCAGTTTGATCCAGATTCACATAGTCATTAGCAGAGATAATGACAAATTGCCCCATGTGATTGGGATGTGAGCTGAAACCTCAAATAATAGAGAAGTAGTACACAGATCACCCTAGCTTACTTGAAAGCTACTCTAATTTTGTAAAGCAAGCTGTCAAATCGATGTCTCTGCTGTCAAACAAAAATATATTTTTAAAGGAATGCCTCAAAAATCCATAGAGGAAACACAAGTGCAGCGTGACATTTGTTTGATTTCATTCCTCAGGCGATGCCGTAAAAATTGATCAGACCACTTCTAATGGAGAAATCATTAGAAGTCTAATTCAACCAACTCCAGAGATATTTATGAAGAGCAGTTAAAAACCACTGATATGATACAGGAGGGTACTTGTTGCAGTATTATTAATAGCTAGGAAGACACAGCTTCAACATATGATTTCTGCAGCGACTCTGTCATGCATTTCCAGCAGCTTTTGTACAATGAGTTGTTATTAAAACAGCACAATCTTCCAAATTGCTGTTAGCTAAAGATGGGCTTTGTATGACTTGATATTTATCCATTTTGACCTTTAATGCCTTTTACAGTAATTGTTGATCCAGTAAAAGTCTACTTTATCTGTCTTGTCCTTGTAGAAATATGACCGCAAGCTTTCACTAGTCAGCCCTAAGGCAGTCTGTTACTTAGTGTCATGCTTTTATTTAACTCTTTCTTCCCCATATGTCAGTCTTCCCTGGACTGTAATGAGCTGCACTGAATGATTTGCATGTAAATGCCCAAGATTGCTGATAAATAATGATTGCC
This sequence comes from Alca torda, assembly GCA_008658365.1. Classification (NCBI taxonomy): domain Eukaryota; kingdom Metazoa; phylum Chordata; class Aves; order Charadriiformes; family Alcidae; genus Alca; species Alca torda. Next base: position 157,219,230 of record CM018077.1, on the reverse strand, counting down.
ATTCTCTAATACTACAGGTCTGTGTGAAACCTCATCTGGGAAGCAAGCACTTTCTAGTCAGTACAGGGGTTTCTGATAAAGGCGATAGTATTTTTACGTCTTTGAAAGGCCTTGGTGATCCTCCTGCATGTTTTAATTAGTCTTTTTCTCTCCTCCCTTCATTAAAGATTTTACGCATCCTTTAAAAAAACCCCAAAACCTATACAAGTGAAAGTGGATTTTTCTCCAAAGGACCATCATCATAGTGAGCTTCTGCCAGGACTGTGGTTCAGCAGAGCATCTCTTGGAGGTGCAACATCTACTGTTAGAAAGGAATTCTCTGCTATTTGGGGTAGGCTGTATCTCCTGTAGTATAAACTGGACCAAGACATCACACTCTTCTTCTTCAAAGCTGTGCTAGCCCCTGGGGTTAGACAGGAAGGCTCTGTGGGGTGGAGCTGTGATTATTTCATGCTTTTTCATACCTAACCAGTTCCAGAAGATGCTCATAGTAGACGTAGAGATAAAGCCTTTCTCTTAGTCCAAGGACTACAGCTGAAAGACAGTTATGTACATTGAAACCTACATATATACACACACAACCACACATACAAAATAAAAAGAATTGAACCAGATTCCCAGATTCTTTCATGTGTCTTCACACTCTTCTTAGCAGACTCAGCACAGCAGCTTGTCTCAAAGATGAGTAATATGACATAAAAAAAAAATTAACATCTAAAATTTAACATTTTAAACTTTATACTTTGATCTCTTGGCCCTAGCTCTATACAATCAGGCAAAGCCCTTGGTATCGGGAGAGAAAAATAGCCAGTAATTGTCAGGATTTTTATGTGTGTGGCAATTTTCCATTCTAAGGGCAAAGTATCTTGATGCACTTTTCTGTCGGTGACCCAGGGATGCCATGTATCCAAGCGTGCATCTTGTTTTGAACTGCACATAGCAGCCATTATTGCTTTGTTCAGAGAAATCTCAGCTGTGACAGAGCTTCACATCCCTCTGGAGGAGCTGCAGCCATGTGCTGTAGTGCTGTATGTTGGGATATTCCAGTTGTCCCTATCTTATATCCTCAATGCTAAAAGAAAAAATCCAGAAGAAGGCACCAAACCTGAATTTGCAGACTGGTGACTGAAGGGTGGTCTATCACATCATCTTCTTGGAGTCACTGAGAAAAAAGGTCTTGGAGCAGGCCAGGTGCAGCACAAGACTGAGAAGACGGACAAGTTTGAGCGGATACATGGCCATCATCACATTGCATGGCCCGGATTGTATATGTTGCATAGGGTGGTGAGAACAGGACATGGCTCTCTGCTTTCCCTCACCCCATAAATCCCTTTGTCCTTGATTTAATCCTAGGCCTGGCAGATTGTTGATTAATGAACTTCTTCCAATATTTTTCAACAACCCTGAAGGAAAGACAGAATGGATGGCTTCCCTTACCAGAATAACACTGGAGATTTTGACACAAGTATTTGCTAAAAATAAATACGGTGTGGGATCTACTTCTTCAAATGCATTGGAAAACTTGCCTTTCATCCTCTCCCCCTTTCATGATCCCATATCAAGTGAAGGCAGGTGTTTATGTCCACTACCTTTGCAGAGCAACAGGTATCTACCCTCATCAGCTGAACTTGGCTCTGCATGCAGAAGGGCAAGCAGACACCTCACATGGACCACTACTGGTAAACTCAGCAGTCCAGATAGATAGCAAGGCAATTCCTCAGAGGCCAACAGTTGCCTAAAAGGTGGTAGAGAGGGCAATGTGTCCCTAACCAGGGCGCTGGGACTATTGCAACTCTCTGGGATAGCCCAAGACCCAGAAGCTTGTTGGGAAGTGAGAGTGAAAAGAGAGGAAAGACGCAGAGGTTGTATTAAGGTGTGAGGCAGAAGGAATTCCCTCTCCATGGGATATCCAGGGAACTGAAGTCACTTCAGAAAATGAGGGCGATAAACTCTGAGAGGAGGACTGTGAGGAGAGTAGAGAGCAGAGAGCAGAACGTAAACAGGATGTCTGCTTGCTGAATGTTCACAGAGTGATGACAAATTGGGGACAAGTAGCTGCCATGTGTGACATTGCAGGGAGAAATATTTTTCTTAGCCTTTCTGTACACATGTTGTTATTTGATCTTAGTTTTTCCTCCCCAAAATCACTCTCTGCTGTCCTCACTCTCTAAAAATGAAAATTCTCCTTGTCTTAGTAGGAAATGCATCCATGGTAAAGGAATCAAGAGTCAGAGAATGTGGAGTGGGCTTTTATTTTTGGCCATGTGTCATGGTGAGGGCTCCAACCAAACCTGTGAAGTTTACAGAGAACCCTCATATACCTCAGTGTGTCCCCTTCTGCCACCAAGGTCTCTCATGTGCGTATTAAAATACATTAAACCACATTTATTTCATTGGGATCATTTGAAGGAAATTGCTGGTCCACAGAGATAGGTCATACAGGATTTATCCACCTTGAGGTGACTGCCTGTTTTTGGTGTAACTGGATAATGTTGAGTCTTTGGCAAGAGATTCTCAGAAACTTTAATGCTGAAAATCATATTAAAGTGTGAAGGGCTGAGCAGACAGATATACATGTTGCAGGTATAAACGGGTACATGTGAGAATGAGAGTCTCTCTGCACCTCTTTAATATGAAGGATTTTGAGAAGAAACTTTTCCCAGGAATCTGATGTAGTCACCTTCTAACTGATCACGCTGTAAATATTAGAGACATCTGTGAGTTTTTCTGTAGAACTGAGAAACAGTTAGGGGCGGATTAATGGACTGAATTAAGTGTTGTCATCCCTTGTAAAGTCAGGTTACTTAGGCTGTAATTATGATCTACCTGAAATGATAAGAACTGCAATGTGGTTTTGTGCACCCCAGCTGGGAATGCAGCTAGCACAGGAGGGAGTGGGAGGGAAGCTTGGATTCTGACAATGCCCATTGCCGTGGTGTGGTACGGCACAAAAGGGAAATTCTCCTTGAGCACAGCCAGAAGCGCATCTCTCTGAAGCGCAAAGATTTGCAGCTCTTCAGATTTTAATGCCGATGAATACTTAGAATAAAACCAGCAATTTGCTGACAGATACTGGAAAATTGAGGTTTTGGTGAGGGGGAGAAAAAATAATTCACAAATGCTTGTTGAATTTTGTATGGTTTTGTTTTTGTTTTTGTCTTTTTTCTTTTAAAGCCTGTGTTACACTGGAAAATGCAGAGTTTTATTTACCATCCATGCTTTTTCTGGCAATAATGATTTAAGGAGACAGGCAGTAAAATTTCATAAGAAATAAATCTTTTGTCATACCGACTAGTACATCTAGAAAAAATTTGTGGAGCATAGAAATGTTATATATTTAAAAAGTTTTAGATTAAAAGAAAATTATTTTAGATATCACTATTGTTTTGCCAAGACCCAAGATGATCACATTTCTTTTTCATTTTGACTCAAATTACTTTTTACAATTATTAAATTCAATGTCAAATGAGAAATAAATGTACTTCATCTAGCTCCATACCTACTGTTTAAGTTCCGTGTTATTAATTCATAAATCACTGAAAAAAGGATTTAAAGAAGAATACTTGTTTGTAAACTTGCAGTGCATTTTGTTAACAGTTGTAGCCAAATAAAAAAGACAGAGAATTAAAAAGCTAAACAGATAATTTCTAATAGTTTTTAAAAATGTGACATATTAGCATAAGCCAAAATATTTATTTCATGTGGATTTCATTAAGCAAATGTTAAAAAATTCTATTTCTTCCACAAGAGGCAATTCTCCCCCGCAGACAATTTTTTCCAAACCAGATGAGTAAGAAATTATTTTATTCACTACAGGTTTTGCTCATTAGTATCTGATCTAAAGTCGTTTAGCTCTGTGCAGTGCCATGTTGAACATGATGAGAGGTTTCACGTCATGTTTCAGCAGGAATTTTCAGAAGTCTGGAGGTTTTTTCTTAATTCACCAAGGTAAGGTTTTCAAAAAATATCTTAAGCTACTTTTGCCAGTGAAACACAGTAACCCTGGATGCACCCATTACCTTTGGATTTTTTCTGGAGTTTTTTTGTTACTCTTATGTTATTTTTCAGAGGAATCAAACCAGGAAGTTTTGTTCCAGCAGCCCAGATTCACTGTTTCCTTCCATACAGGTAAGCTGAAACACCTCGACTTTGCTTATGAACTGAGAAAATTGTTCAATGACAAGGCTAAGTCAAACAAGAAAATATTTAGAATCATAGAATCATATCATAGAATGGTTCGGGTTTGAAGGGACCTTAAAGATCATACAGTTCCACCCCCCTCTGCCACGGGCAGGGACACCTCCCACTAGACCAGGCTGCTCAAAGCCCCATCCAGCCTGGCCTTGAACACCTCCAGGGATGGGGCATCCACAGCTTCTCTGGGCAACCTAGGCCAGTGCCTCACCACCCTCACAGTAAAGAATTTTTTCCTGATATCTAATCTAAATCTCCCCTCTTTCAGTTTAAAACCATTACCCCTTGTTCTGTCACTACACTTCCTGATAGAGCCTGTCCCCATCTTTCCTGTAGGCCCCCTTTAAGTACTGGAAGGTCCACATAGGGTCTCCCCAGAGCCTTCTCTTCCCCAGGCTGAACAGCCCCAACTCTCTCAGCCTGTCCTTATAGCAGAGGTGCTCCAGCCCTCCCATCATCTTTGTGGCCCTTCTCTAGACTAACTCCAACAGGTCCATGTCCTTCTTATGTTGGGGGACCCAGAGCTAGACATAGTGCTCCAGGTGGGGTCACTAACTGTAATGTTTCCCTCTCGCTTTCTGCAGTCTTGTATGTTTTTTTGGAACAATTGGAAATTGAGAGTTGGACCTGCTTCACAGTAAAGAGTGAAGCGACAACTGAAATCAAGGCAGTGAAGTGACAACTGAAGCCAAGGCACTGAAGTCTGAATGCCAAACCTTTGGCAAAGCAAAGGAAAACCAGCTAAGACGTAAGCATCTGGTCCCACATCAGTGCAAATGTATTAATGATATTGAATAATAATATATTTCATTTTAATTTTACCAGAATGGAGACCAACTGTGGACTAAGGCCATGTAATCAGACACTAGCTTTATGGATCAGGTGGTGCTAGGGACAGTGACTCAATCCCTGACACTTGGTACAATTTTTTTTTACCTACAAGTCAAGAGTTCAGCCTCTGATCATTTTATGTGTGTCCTGCACCTGCACCTGTACAAACTCTTTATTGTTCAGTGCAGGGATACTGAGACCTGGGAGCAATAATTTGTCATACAAGAATTCTCTAAATGTTTGTCTAAAAGAACATTGCAATATTTCTTCTGGCCTTTAGCAATGTAGACACAAAGTGTAACAGAGAGAAGAATACATTGGCCTGCTGCTCTATATTCACTGTTACAGCCTCCAACCCTTAGAGTACATTTCCTCAATTTCCTTAATTTTCTAGTAGTTGAGGACATTAATGAGTCTTATCTAGCCTAATTAAAATATTGCTGACCATTGACAATTCATTGTTAACTAGGAACAAAAGAAAGACTGCTATTGGTGGGATCAATAGAGATTGCTGCCCTGTCTTCCTTTTTCATGAAGGGAAAGAGGATGACAGGAAAGTAGGAGGATTAGGGAGAATGTGTAGGTGAATGTATCAAGCAGAGATCATGGATTAAATATATACTGGGAAGTTGCTCCCCTCCTTGAGATTCATCTGGACATGTGTTACATGGAGCTTATCCTTGGAGAGGCAATGAAATAGTCCTTGTGCCTTCCATTTCCAAATAAAACCTACCTGCTATTAAAGAGGCTGAAACCTGGATTGCAGTACAAGGCATTCCTCTGCCTGGAGGCATTGGAAGTGGTTTAGTGAAGTAACAGAGTGCATCTGAACTGTGGCAATGTCTAGGCTGAGACTGCAATTTCAAAGGAGCCCCAAAGTAGGGTCAGGTCAGCAGTTGACTAGCTGAGGGGGGTGACCCAAGGAAATGTGGGAAGCTGCTGAACTACAAGAAGTAAATCCTCTACCTCTCTGTGAATCTGTGGGAGAATCTCATTTGGAGATGTAAAGTGGAGGAAGGGAGAATATCAAGAATTATCAGTAATGCACATGGAGAGTCTGGACTTCAATGAATTTGGCCAATGATGTGTAATTTTTCGGTTTTGTCCAGGATTACGCCTCCTGTACACTTTGGATTTCCATCTGGGTGAAACATTTATCATGCGCCCAAGCTATGAAAGCATTTTGCATTAGAAATACCTAATGTCCTTAAAAAATAAAGGAGAGTTTCAGGTAAGAATTCACAGGATCTCCAAGAGGTGACTCCTGTAGAACAGCTATTCCAGGCAGGCCTCTGCAGGCACCCGTTCCTTCCATACTTATCAACCAGTAAAACAGCAATCTCAGCCCAGTACCTGGAGGGAGAACGACTGGTAGACCATGATGTGCAATACAAACTCTTCTTCTGAATGAAGGTGACTGCACCATGCCATCATTTTTGTTTACAGATACACCAATGTTTTCATGAATATTGTTTGTTGGGTGTTTACAGCTGAGGTTTAATATGCGGCTAAATATAGTCTAATAGTTCCTTCATCCTCACTCTGCACCATGACATGGCAAGGCTTTTGAAGAGTAAGTAGGACATCCAAAACAAAAGCATAAAATTAAATTCAGCATCCTTAATGTGTGGTGTTTTCTGAAGCTTCTGTTACTTTCATGACATCTTACCAGAGCTATTTATGTCTATGGGGAGTTAGGAAAAAGATCACATATTGTACAGAGAGCACAGTGTTAAATTTATGCAAAGTGAAGGAAAGTGCTATCTCAAAAAGTATTTATTTTGTAGTTTTTGCCTTGAGGATTGTGCTCTGTTATATCTTTAAGGACAGCAGTGCTATATTAGCATCTGGTTTAAAATTCTTATAAATATTAAGAACAGGTTTAATCTGTAACATTTATACAAAGCAGTACATCGAGCTAACAATATTGTGCAGAAACACCTTTACTGCACCACTGCCAATTCTTCAGCTAGACTTAAAAGTTGGAAACAAGAGATACCTAAAAGAAAAGAAAGATGTTGAAAGGAAGCAGAAAGATGCTGCACTAGCTTCTTCGGCATTTTGTTTGCTTTCACATGAAAATGAATTACTTTGTGAGGGGTTTGAATAGTTATAGCAAAATTGTGGTAGTTCAGAGTGCAAAGGAAAAACGTCTGTATCTGCAGCAACAATAGGTTCTTGGTGTGTGAACAGCTACTCTCCTTGGATGGATCCCTCTACTTATATATAAAATACTCCCTTGCAAAGGACCTTTTGCAGAAATGTTCAAGGACATCAAACAAAAAAACAATCTTGTCTCCAAGGATATCTAATTACAATGCACGTATCATTTTAACAGTGGAACGGTTTGGTCTTAAGTAGCAACTTGCTTTGCTCTTCAGGGAAGTGTTTTAAAAGGGACTCACAGCGACAGGCTGACCTGAAGTGAAGTACCTTCCCCCAGTCCTCCCCGCAACCGTATGGATGCCAATAGCTTGAACTGATTACGAACAGTGGGAGCGTTGGTAGGTGTCAGAGCAGAACAGTTTTATTTTTATAGCCCAAATTATCTGCACGTAGGCATAATTTAACAAGAAGCAGCCAAAACAATTTCAAAAAACATTAGTTGTCTAAACCTTCTTTTTTTTGGTGGATTTGAGTTTGTGTTTTTTGTTTTTTTTTTTTAATCTCCGTCTCTGGAGACATTCAAAACCTACCTGGACGCGTTCCTGTGCAGCCTTCTCTAGGTGACCCTGCTTTGGCAGGGGGGTTGGACTAAGTGATTTCCAGAGGTCCCTTCCAACCCCTACCATTCTGTGATTGTGTGATTCTGTGATTTTTAGGAGTTTTCATTTCCTTATATGTCCCTTTGTACAGCTGCCATTAATGTTAGATGAATGGTTCATGCATAATTCCTCCGGTTTTCTAAATAGAAGCAGAATTCTATGTTGAGACCAGTTTTCCCAATGACTTTCTTTTTAGGAATCGCCGAAGGTTGGTGACCCCTGCCTCTTTGGAGGTCACTTGTGTGTAGGCATCTTCACATAAAAAGATGCCAGGGTGTAACCTCTACCCATAGAGGATGTCTCAGAGCATTAACTATGAGTGAACTTGGATTTCTGCTTGATCCAGGCCTACTACAGTCCTTCCTCTAATATTCACTTTTCTCTCAAAATAAATTATCATATTCTAGCAGAAACAAGGCTCTTCCTCCTGCTTCTCTCTCTCTTAATGGAATAAAAATCAGAGAACCTACCTGTATATTTTCCGACAGACAGTTCACTATATTTTGTCCTTCAGAACCAGGAGGGAGCTCCCACATCTTCCTTGGCATCCTGTGCTGGTGCCTGGCAAAAGAATAGCCACCAACACAAACTCCAAGACTTTTCTTATGATTCAGTCTGCTCAGAAACTACCCAGGTTTTCAAGCCCGACCTCAAAACCAGTGGTCACTCCAGCTTTATGCATGTACAAAGACTGTCAAATGCCCAGTTGCCACACAATACTGCTACGATTTAGTTTATTGGACTGCTCTCTCTTCTTTTTTTGACTGGTAAAGCCTGAGACATGGAGGAGGGGGCATCTTTGACTGTATTCCGTTTATTTTGTATACTGTGAAAGAAGGATGTCATTCATCTTTCCTCCTTGTCCCTAGGCTACGGATGTACCATGGGAGCTGCCCTCCAGTACATTAACTGGCAATCAGCTGAGGAATCGTACCTTTTTCTGGCTACTCTTTGGCCCCATAAACTTCCTATCCTGACATTGCTCAGTCCCAGATAGGAGAATAATGTTTCACTCATGGTGTTCGCTGAGTTTAAGTGTGGAACTACATTTTCCCGAGAGTAAACAGAAGGCATGAGAAATTTTCCTCCAGTCTAGTGTGTTTTGAGTGTTGTTCTTTCTGTTCACTGTGAGACCTAGTCACCTGTTGTACTTGAAACCATTTCAGCTCCTCACTCTTAATTTTTTAAAGCAGTATACATTCCTTCTCTCATTTTGTTTTTCTGCAGATGCATTTATAACTTCCGTTATTATTTTTTTATGGTTCATCACTCAGGAGAAGAAATAATCCCTTCTAGGCTTTGTTTTAAGAGATTCAGAAACTCAGAAATGGCATAATGCCCCCTCTCTGTGTTTCACCGTGGTACCTTTTTAAATGCTAAACCTTTAAGGGGAAAGATCAGCAGCACTCCTAATGCAGATGCAGACCTTTAGGAAGCACATCAATGCAAGCTACTGCTCTCAGGGCTTGCAGATTTGAACCCTGTCAGAGTTTATCTGCTGCCAGCTTCAAACTGTGGTTTGACATTTCTGGTCAAGAGGGGTGCCCTTGTGAGTCCCGAGAGGGGATGAATCTGAAAAGACAGAGAGGAGAATATTGTCTCCCTACAGCAGTATACTGCCAGCTTCCACTGCAGAGATACCTGTTACCAGTAAGACATTGCTTTGAGGAAGCTCATCACAGCATGATCTTACTTGTGCCTGCAGTAGCAAGCCGTCAAAGCACAGCAAGAAAGAGAGAGATGGCAGGAAGCATCAAAGGGGAACGGCTAAAGACTGAATAGGAATGAAAATAAAAGCTGCAGCCAGTGTAACTCCTTTCCCAAAGGGAGGGAGCAGAAGTGCAATGTAAGAAGGAGCGGTCACAGGAGACCTCAGGGCCAATTCATTCCTCCTGTAACCCAGCTGTTACAATAAGCTGGGAACTCAAGTGAGAAAATCATGAGAAAATTGCTGTGGTGCACAAAAGACGCTTGTAAAACACTGCAGCACCACGTCTCAAAGCTGCTGGGGGCCTGAGATACTACACTGCATTTTCCCTGCTTTAACAGATGAGCTGTGGAGCTCAAACTCTTTAGCACTGCAAAATCCACATCTGCTTTCATACATAATAGGATAACGATCCCGTATGAAGCCAAGCCTATCAGGCCAGGCACATGGATCTGAAAGGGGCAAGGAGACTGCTGGCAGCCATAATCCACGTCTTTGTCACCATCAAGCTGGGTTGCTCTCACTGTCTGGGAAAAGAATATGAGGACTATTTCTCACTGGTATAAGAATGCAACTGTTTGTCTTCCTGTGGTTTAGGTATCCATGAGGGAGCCATTCCCAGAAGTAAGTTCCTTACTATTTTCAGTCCATCCTAGGGGCAAGCTTTCATACTTAGCTCTAACCCTTAAGCCAGTCAAGGACTCCCACCCCACTTACATCAGCCTTCAAGCTACACATCCCTGTGACAGGGACTGAACTGCACCAGGATCATGCAGATGATCTAGGACCAAGACCAAGGCTTGGTACAATGTGACTAAATGTACTCAGCTTTAGAAATTGAGAGAGGATCACCGGTCAGGTGTACCCAAAGAATGAGTCTCAGAAGGTTTTTCACATTGTAAGTGCCACACCACAGATGATCACCCCCTTACATTCCTGAGCCTGCCAGGAATTTGAACAAAGATCAGAAAATATACCTCCTTCTGACCCCCAGTTAGAGCTTTGATTCCAGAAGACTACACAAAATCCCAAAGAGACTTTGCTATTGATATTGGTTATATGTGAGAAAGAGTCAAAATTTGTGATGGCAATTCTGCTAGGCAGACTGAAGAGATTGCCTGCAGGGTTATAAACCATAATATAGGCATAAATAACTCCCAGAAAAACAGAGAAAAGGAGAGAGCTTGGTATGAGCATTTTGGAAGCGGGGGAAACAAAGAATCATTGGGATGCTGAGGGAAAAATGACCAAATAGGAATGTTTGGAAAATATGGGGAATATCTGAGAGTTCGTGTATTTGTCAGAAAATGGATCTAAATACATTCGGATAAGAAACTGGGGGGGTCTCATGAAGAAGAAAGAGAGAGAAACACATAGCTATGCTTCTTTAACTTTTGCAACCCTAACAAACAGACAAAAGAAGGCGTTTCATGTTGCTGCCACAACAATATGCTTAAGGTTTTCTGTTGAAAGAGTTCTGCAAGATACTACATATTTATTGAGTGTACTGCAAAAATGACTCACTTGGGCTAGTGCTTGAGATTTTAGGACTTTCCTTTGCCCTGAAGTTAGAGTGTTAAACAAGACCTTTATGGATTTGACACGGTTTACAAACATGACTGTGGCATGGCTGCTGCATCAGTGTGGACTCACACAGACTTTGGTCCTAGACTGAACTAGCAGTTGCCACGTGTTATGCTTTAACCTCTCTTTGCCAACATCTGCTGTGACTTCACCATCACAATGTAATTCATTGATCACGGGATCATTGACATCATCTTCAAACTCAGAAGAACTTTCTAATTAAGGAAAATTTATAAGTGCTTGCCTGATTTCAAGCGTATTGTGTTATCGGGATTGTATTGAGGACGTATTATCTTAGACTTCATCCTACTCTTCCCTTATCGAGAGATTTGGATTCCATAGCAGGAATAAGTTATTGGGACAGTTTATGGAGCATTTCACAGAATCACATTTACATCATACAACTTTGGTGCCCTTTATCAGTAAGAATAAAAATGTATTCTTCACTTGAACGAAGCTGTATTCAGGATGAGCTGGCTGTCTTAATTCCCCTAGACTGATTCAAAACTGTGTGCCTTCTGTGAAGTCCCATACGTGTATGCTTACATTTAAATGTATGTTTAAACTCTATTATAATCAATGGAGATTAAGCACATGCTTAATGTAAACACACATTTAGGTTCTTCCTTGAATGAGGGCAAATTTCCCTCCTCTGTTTCAGGAAGGAATGCAGCTTAACTCAGGACAGGACTGATATTTCCCAGCACCAGTTGTCATTCTGGCCCCTTTCTTAAAGAAAATCTGCAGAAATAGTTCACCTGCTCTTGCAGCAGCTGCTGAATCTCTGCAATTTGTTAGCTAGTGTTTTGAAGTAAATCAGGACCAATTTTAGCCTGTGAACTCTGGCAGTTAAGCAGCTGGGGCAGCCCAGGTAGTGGTGAGGCTGACCAGAGCCACCCCCGGCAGTACAATCCCTGTCTCAGACTCCTTACAGTACCCTTTTCCTGGGCTCTGTCTTGAATCAGAACTGTGAGTTTTACACTTTTGCATCTAATAAGCCTGAATATTAAATCAAAATGCACAGTCACTTGTAAAAGAAAACTCTGGTCCTGTTAGCTCTCATCGGTCTTTTCAAACTGTCTTCCTATTGAGATCTCTCTGCTCTGATGTGCAAAAGTCAGACGTAGAAAAAGATGGATGAAAAACTACCTCCCAAGTTCTTTTATCGCTTTGAAATTATAGTTTATTTTTCCACCTTATTCTCCCACTTTGTGATAATCATTATTATCTCCTTTTCCCTACATCTTTCTAACAGAATGACACCATTAATAGCTGAGCAAGTTTCCTGCTACCTATTATTCCTCTGCACTTTTTAAGGAACAATGTTCATTTAAAAATTAAAGGTGGCAACCTCCATCTGTGGCTCTGTGGGGCTCAGGGCTATAAACATGGAGGTTCCACTTTGCTTTTCATTTTTAAGTATGATAAAATACAGCTTATTTAGGTCATTGCACACTCTTTTTTTTTTTTTTTTTTAGTTTTCCTTTCTTGTGAGGCATAGAGATTCAAAACAAAACTTGCCACTCACTTCAATCTTTTGTGCTGTATTGCACATGAATTACAAGGTGTGTATCAAGGTTTTTCTAAGGTTAGCTATCACCCTGGTATTTGAACACCTTCTATATGATCCAGAAACCCGGTAAGGGTTAATCTAGGTCAATCTACCCAGCATGAGAAAAGCTGTGGTCTTATCACAGGTTAAAATAGCAGTGAAAACCAAAAAGAAACAAATGGCAGTAAAGGCTTTTGTTTGGTTTGGCAGGATACTCTCTAAGGGTTTTGTCATGAGCTGCAACTGCTAGTTAAAAAGCAAGTGTCCTTGTCTATACAGATTTTTTTAACTGGACTTAACAAACTGTAATAAGTCCATCTTTATTTATTAATTTATGTATAATGGTGTAGTTGTATCCCACCTATGCCAGCTTGGTCATCAGGAACAAAGCTGAAGGTTATTGAGGAGAATTTCTTTATTTACTTTGTTTCACAAGCAAGTAATAAGCACAAGTCAGCTTGCGCGTGTGGGGGAGTTGCCATGGGGGAGCACAGTCAAGCACATCAGTTTGCATTTTGCTTGGAAAGAGACTCCGATGGTGCTGGCCCTCCTTGTAGCATCCCCACAGCCTCAGTGCGGCTCTTGGAGCCTATGAACCTCCCCCCTGCTCAGCCAATGGACCATCGTGCCCAGACTGCGTGACAGAACCCCCAGGTGTACACAATAACAGCGGGAACATTAGATAGAGGACACATCCCAGCCCATGGAGCGTCATGTCAAATGAAGAAGACACAGGAAGAAGAAACACTCTCCAAGTCAGGTAAGTATGGCCATTAGGAGGCAAGGCCCTGAAGACCTGCATGATGATATATTTAAAGCAGAGGGGATAATGTGGCCACTCTAGACCATTCAGCTGGCAAACCAGCCGCATTTCTCACCAGTCTTTCAGCCTGCAGGGCACAGAGCTTTATTCCAAAGTCTTCAAGTTCAAAGGCTTCATAGCAAGACCTGTTTTCCTGTGCTTCCTCCCTTTCTTGTCTGCATTGAGATATTTTTCCTTTAAAAACATACTGTATTTCTGCATTATCTTTATACTGCCAATAATTTTTTGCATTGATATATGTTGGAGCTGGTCTTTAAAGTAATAATAGCAAGACTTGGCAACAGTAAGTGTTTCAAAAGCAACTGGATCTGCCTTGGCACACCTCTAGTTTAAAAGATACCTCGCTGCAATTAATTAGCTGGAATCTGAGAGCTTCCAGAAGGAAAGTTTTATGAGTTACTTCTTTCCTCTGGGAAGGTATCATTCAAGCCAAATCACTGTTAACTGACATATTCACTCTTGAATTCTTTCAACTCAGCATCCACTCAGACTGTTTTCTCTCTTCAGAGGAGAAGTGCCTGTGGAAAGTTATGCACTTTTATCCACTGCTTTCTGATTCCTTTCATTTATTTATTTTTTTTTTCTGAAAAAGAGAGAAAAAAGTACATTTAATGTTGATGTCACTGCTCTTGACACCGAAGTTTTCACTCTGCCTGCAGAACAGATGGAGAGTTATAATGCCAGCAGGGCAAACTTCCCTCACTGCACAGTACATCTTCTTTTCTTCATTAAAGCCAGTGGAAAGAGTCTCCGGAATACCAGATGCCTAAATGGATGTGCTGGCATCAAAAGCATTTCCCCACTGCCCCTCCTCAGTGGGAAGCAGTGCCCCCTCTATTACCCACACATGAGAGTCCTCTCCTCAGTAGCATCAGCAGTAGAGGAGTCTCCAGTCATCAGGACTGGTGCTGACTTCCAGCTAGCACCTCTGTGAGGTGTCTCAGCCAGCACCTCTTCTGTTCTCCTCCTCCTTTGATTCTTTTGATTTGTAGGAAACTTGGAGCAGGTCCTGAGAAGATGGGTTAGGCTCCAAACCCATTAATCCACCTCCTTGCCCACCTGAAAAGAGGTGAACTGCCTGGGAGCAATCCTATGACAGCTCTGCCAGGATCCCATGTGAATTCAGGTGAACAACACCAGTGCTGTAAGGGCTGAACCAGGTCCTCTTCTCCGGGAAGAGTTGCTGAGCTCCTCTGGGCACTGATGTTTAGAGAGCTGCAGGGGAAGCCGGGAGAAACCTTTCTGCTTTTTTCTCCTGTTGCTCCTCCCCTGATTTATTACAACAGGCGCAAGCCTAACCATTATGGCCTTAATGGTAGTTCCATATTTTTCTCCTGACCCAGGAAAGCAAAGGCTCATGTGACTTATGTGAAAATTTAACGTTTCCTTTACCCTTCAAGGATAATTCAGGGCTCTCTAAGTTCAAGGCATGTAAGCTATAGTTGCGGGAAGATTCATCGCTTGATAAATAGCCATTCTCAACAGAATGATTAATACTAGGATTGATATTGTCAGTGGTTCTGTTTCCTGCTGCACACTGGCAATCGTGTTACCATTTTGCTTTGGGTATAGGAGGCCTCTTTATCAAACCACGCTTTTTCCTCTAAACCTAGGGAATATAAGATAGCGTTGCATCATAAATTTTTAAATATACCCTGTTTGAAAGCAGACTGATTTCCTGTCTGACTTGCTCATCTATTACCTAGAGAGGATGAAAGTGAAGTTCTTCCTTGTTATGTAACCTTACCCCCGTCTGATTATTATGCATGAAACCACATCGCAAGCGCTTCGGTGTGAAAAAACTTGGGAAACTGTGATAGTAAACAAGGAGAAGCTAAACTCATGGATTGGATTCCATCAGGAACTCTTAACTCGAAAAGCCGCCACACGTGGTCCGAAATGTCACACGATTAATTATCGTTTAATTTATGCAGGAACTCATTATGAGTATGAGCAGGAATGAGCAAACTGAACAGAACTGGGCGATTCCCTTGGTTATAGACTGTATTATCAAAGAACTTTGGACGTGAACCACAGCTCCAGAATTAAGCTGGGTTTGAAATTTCCCGGTGCAGCACAGAAATGACATTTTTTTATTTTTGTTTTTGCCCTTTTGACTTTAGTAACTGGAAAATTAGGAAGGATCAGCAGGCAAAGAAAATATTTTCAAGCTGAAAAGTAATGATTTAATATACTAAACATCCGGAGACACCTCTTTTTTTCCCATGCCCTCATCAGCACACAGCCATTTATTTACCCCAGGGCTAATGAGTAAAAGTATTACTGGATGAGAGCTGGTGCAGCTCATGCTCCCTTTGCGCCACATCAGAGAGGGGCAGAGAAGAAAGGATAACCATAACCTATATTCTGCAAAAGCAGGTGTTCGAGTCTTCTCAGGTTGCCTCTGGTTCCTCAGCATTTGTCCCTAGCCAAAAAAAGGCAGGAGAAGGACTAATTCACTTTTCTCAGGGCAGTGTATGTATGTCCTGGATGCCATTACTTTGCAGGAATGATGTGCCAAATTAGGACACGCTCCATATTTTATTTTAAAGTATGTAAATGTAACGAAATGTAATCACTTCATTCTCTATGTTATAGATCTGCCACTGCACTCAGAAGATGAGTTCAAAGAGGAGGGTCTGTGCATTGGTCTATAAACAGAACGCGAGACGTGATTCAGCTTCCTTTAAAGTCAAGAGGAAACTTTCACTCACTAAAATGAGAGCTGCCTTAGGAGTACACATTGCTCAAAACAAATTAAAATATCTTCCAGCTGGTGTCATACTAAAGGTATTGATTAGATTTTCATTTTTGTGATGCCTGCAGCTTAGTCACCCACTACAGATAACTACATGTAGATGTCTTAAATTTGAGTTAAGCCCTGCCTGTGAATTGATAACAGTTGTTATCCATAGCTAATGGGATAAACTAAAGCACTTTAGCCATAAACCAACTAACTGATAACAGGAGCATCTGCACCTGCAAAGAATAAGCAACAGTAGTGAAGGCATAAAACAATTATCAAACATTTCCAGCAAGATGCCTCTTCCTTCGCTGTGATCTACCAGTTGTTTTTTTTTCACTTTGTTCTGCAAGGAGTATGATACTGTCTGCTGCAGCATCAACTGATTGATTGACTTTAGAGATGATATCTTTATTATTTTTGAAATGGCATGGAAAGCATGTCTCCAGTTTGAATGTTTGTCTCCTGGTAAAAAAAAATAAAATAAATATTTTTTTCTTTTTTTTTTTTTTTTTTATATTGTGGATTTTGAGAGAGAAGCTTCCCGCCACGCATCAGTGAACATGCACCTTTCTAAAGATATTTGTACCATATTTAAAGATATTGTTATTGTTATTATAGTGATTTTACAAACATCACCAAAACAGGCGTGCCAAATCTGGGCAATTTAAAAATAAGATAAAATTGAAAAGCAAACTAAGTGGTGCAAAAAAGAGGGAAAAAAATGGCTGCATAGTTATGACCAGTCTGTAACAGTATCTCTAGTTCTTCTTTGGATGAAATTGATTCCCAAGGATGTACGCTGTAGCTTTCAGTATTAGATAGACAGACTTAGTATAATTAGATTGATAAGATAACTTAGTTATGGCTTTTCATATTTAAACATATTAGCTTATTTTGAAAATTATACAAAACTTAACAGTGAGCAACAATAAGTAAATTTTCAGATAAATCAGCTTCCAATTTAGAAAGGCCTACGTTCATGGATCATTCAAATTAAAAGTTTCTATCCCTTTTCCAATAGTTCTTCAACAAGGAAATGATTTTTTGTGAAGAACCAGGGATTTAAAAAATTCTAACCAAATCAGTTAGCTCTGCTTGCATTGGGTTTGCCAATGTGTATTTAGGAATTGTCACTTAGCAACAAAGCACAATATTGTTCCATCACACGCTTTTTTAATGTGCTAATATCAACAAAAAAAAAGCAGATTAACAGCAACATTTGCATTTCACACAAAGTTCACATGAAATTGTCAACAGGATGGAAATCTCTGAAAAAGATCATCCGCTAGACTGTGTAGATTGCACCACAATTATTTGTGGTGGTCTCTCTGGTACTCTCATTTACCAGTGGAAGTTCAGCTTCTTTCCACACTTTTTGTATTGCTGTGAGCTGAATGTAAGGACAAATTAACAGATCATTATGTTATATAATTTAAATCAAGTTTTTCCAGTTGTGCTCTTTTGGGGAAAGAGAATGTAGGACACTGAGAATCCATTATTCTGCATTTTAGAATAGGTTTGGAAGGGCTTAACCCTGGATTTCTCTGTGGGAAGAGCATGGTGGCTGCTGCTGAGCACTCAGCCACAATCGAGGTCAGGTGAGTGCACAAGAGATCACAGCCAGCAGATCAGGGATCAGCAAGAGTCGCTGACCCCACAAAGCATAACTTAGCATTTATTTATTGGTTTATCTTCACTAGCCTTTGAAGCTGCCCTCTAGATCATGTCTGCTGTCCCCCTTTAGCTGCCCTCTAAGTTATGTCCCCTTTGACAGTAAGCCTGGAAATGAAGACTGGAAGGTGCCTCTGGAGAGGAGAAAACCCCATGCATGTGAGCAGGCTTTCAGACAGAAGCCTGCCATCAGACAGACTGTTGACTTCACAGAGAGAGAAGTGAAGACGAGGAGATCATGCTAGGCACGCGACAGCCACGTAGCTGACTGCGAAGGGTTGTGTAGACATCGCCGCGTGTAGCAGCACGGTCACAGCAATACAACAGAGTCATCAGTGACTGAGGAATGTGCCAGCATGCCAGTGCTAATTTAATTTAGGTCATGTGGGTAAAACAGAGTCAAAATGTGTCTTTATTTCTTTCCTCTGACATTTTGTGCTCTGTCTTCTTTAACTAGAGCTGGGTGAGACCTTCTCACTGGAGCATACACTGGTACAAACGTGCCTCTAAGTCAGCTCTGCACTGCTGTGGGAACAAAGTGAAGGATTTATCAGTGAATATAAGCTTTTGAAGATACTTTTGGACTGTGAAAGAATAAGAAAATCTTGGTAAGCCTTAGGGGAAGATGGGGAGTATCCTGGGAAGAGCACTGATTTCACCTTTTAACTTGGTACCATTATATATGGGGAAGGATCCAAATTTGGGGATTTTTTGATGTGTCTGAATGACTAGGTTGAGACTTGAGGGAGAAAAGTACAATTCTCAGTCTGTCATAAAATTCCCGCATGATTTAGAATCAGCCATTCAGTCTCTGTGGCCCAGACCCTTAGCTGTAAAACAGAAACAATACTGTTTTTTGCCATTGTGTAATTTCATTGTCAGTGTCATGAGATCAGGACTAGGACTTACTAACCTTTATACAGCTCATTGCAGAACGAATACACAGCACATTCATTTCCACATAGCCTTGGTCTTTCCTGTGATGCATATAAATAGCTGATGAACATAGAGAGGAAGGAGGTTTGACACTTCTTGTAAACTGAAATTCAGGATTCAGCTGTTGACCTGAGCCCCTGGAGCCTAAGTCTTTAGCATGCTTTCAGGTCTACTCTACCTGGATGAGGGAAAGGCTGTGGACATTGTCTACCTGGACTTTCAAAAAGTATTTGACACTGTCCCCCATAGATTTCTCATGGGAAAATTGGCAGCTCATGGCCTGGATGAGCATACGATCTGCTGGATCAAGCACTGGCTGGATGGGCAGTCCCAAAGAGTGGTGGTCAGTGGAGTTAAATCCAGCTGGCGGCAGGTCACAAGTGGTGTCCCTCAGGGCTCAGTGTTGGGACCATTTCTGTTTAACATCTTTATTGATGACCTTGATAAGGACACAGAGTGTATCATCAGCAAGTTTGCAGATGACACGAAGCTAAGCGGGAGTGTTGATCTACATGAGGATAGGGAGGCTCTACAGAGAGACTTGGATAGATTGGACCGATGGGCCAATGCTAATGGAATGTGCTTCAACAAGGCCAAGTGCCGAGTCCTGCACTTGGGCCACAACAACCCCATGCATCGCTACAGGCTTGGGGAAGTGTGGCTGGAGAGCTGCCGGGCAGAAAAGGACCTGGAGGTTCTAATTGACAAGTGGCTGAACATGAGCCAGCAGTGTGCCCAGGTGGCCAAGAAAGCCAATGGCATCCTGGCTTGTATTAGAAATAGTGTGACCAGCAGAAGTAGGGAGGTGATTGTCCCCCTGTACTCAGCATTGGTGAGGCCACACCTTGAGTATTGTGTCCAGTTTTGGGCACCTCAATACGAGAGAGATATTGAGGTGCTGGAGCGAGTGCAGAGGAGGGCAACGAAGCTGGTGAAGGGCCTGGAGAATAAATCTTATGAGGAGCGATTGAAGGAGCTGGGACTGTTTAGTTTGAGGAAGAGGAGGCTGAGGGGAGACCTCATCACTCTCTACAACTACTTGAAAGGACATTGTAGAGAGGTTGGTGCTGGTCTCTTCTCACAGGTAATTAGTGATAGAACAAGAGGGAATGGGTTAAAGCTGCAGCAGGGTAGGTTAAGGCTGGACATTAGGAAAAAATTCTTCACAGAAAGAGTGGTGAGACACTGGAATAGGCTGCCCAGGGAGGTGGTGGAGTCACCATCCCTGAATGTGAATGAAGAGTCATTTAGACGTGGTGTTAGGGGATATGGTGTAAGGGAGAACTTTGTAGGGTGGGGTTGATGGTTGGACTCGATGATCCCAAGGGTCTTTTCCAACCTAAATGATTCTACGATTCTATGATTCTACGCTTGCTGTCTTTTTCTTTTTAATTCAGGCTCTTTAATCCAAGCACTGACTGATGCAAGGATGTGTAGAATGTAAGGACATCTGGTTAACAGCTATCAGCATGAGACAAAGATAACAGACAAGGATAAGAGGCAGGAAAAAAATATTAACTTAAACACCTAGATATACAAGCCCTAAGGAAAACAAGAGATAATAAACAACAGCAAAGACATGGGCTCTCAGGTCACTGGCTGAGAGGCCATTGAACAAATGACTCAAGCCTTTAGAGGGTTCAAGCAGAATTTTCTAACTGATAAAGAGGGAGGAAACAAGTATCCCAAATGTCCCACAGGAAAGAGCAAACTGATTACAGGCTATTTGCGGGGGTTTGTGGGGTTGCAAAAAGCTGCTTATGGAATGCTTTGAGGGAATTTTACGAATGCATGAGAATTATTAGGGGACATTTAGGGGACGGGTCATATGTGAGAAAGGGAGGGATCGAGGTGGATCAGGATGGAACAGGCATGGGAAAATGGACATGCATGGGAAACTGCGGTCTGCGGTCTCCTCTGATGAAATCCTATTCCCACCTTCTGTGGGAATAGGATTTCCTCGCTCTCTATGTGATTCACATATGAATATCAAGCTGGACTATACAGCCAGCACCTGGAAAGATTCAAGCACACAGCTGACGGCTGAATAAGGAGCCCAGGGTTTGCTCTTACTTACTAGGGAGTTAAAAGTGTGTGTGTCCATTAGTGAATCTCAGTCCTGGTCATCTGTGTTTTTCATGCCTGTGTGAGTGCTGTTGGGTTTTAAGTGGGTGCCAAGTCAAAAATTCCTGGGTCCCACAGTCCAACAGCTTTGGTGTTCCCTCAACAAGTGAAATCCAGAATGCCAAGGCTGCTGTTACGCTAATAAGAGGTTACACCATCAGCCTTTATTTTCACTGCGTTTTTAGAGTAGGGAAAACCTGTGTTTGGAAACCTGAATCTGGCCCTGAAAAAGTCAGAGTTCGCCCCTCAGGACTTCCTCAGTCAAAACATGGTTACTGGCTGAGTGCACAGGCACAAATTGCAGTGCTATTCCACATATAGTCTCATTTGAAATATATATATTTTTAAACAGATAGATAAACTCTTTTGGTTTAAGAGATGTTATTAAACAATTTTGACATAAATTGCTGTACAAGGTGTTTGTGCCCAAGTGCCGGACACCTCTGTGTGGAGTTGTTGGGGCTGCCCCATGCTGGACACAGCCGGTCCCAGGCGGCTCCAAGGGCCCCAGCACAGGACACAGCTGAGCCCCTCAGCCAAGCTGGGGGCGCCGGGGGGAAAAGAGGTTTGGGAAAGGGCCGAAGGCGGCCCAGGCAGAGGAGGAGGAAGGCAAGGAGGGAGCAGCAGCAGAGGGAGCCCCAGGGCGGAGGAGGAGGAGGGCAGGAGGTGCTGCAGGCCCGGAGCAGGGATCCCCTGCAGCCCTGGAGAGACCCCGCTGGAGCAGAGACCCCCCCTGCAGTCCGGGGAGGGCCCCAGGCCGCAGCGGGGGGATCTTTCCTGCAGGAGCTGCGGCCGTGGAGAGCCCAGGCGGGAGCAGGTTGTCCCTGAAGGACTGCAGCCCGGGGCAGGGCCCGCGCTGGAGCAGGGAGAGGGGTGAGGAGGGAGGAGTGGCCCAGAGGGGCTGGCATGGACGGACCCACATCCCCATCCCCAGCCCTGCGCCCCTCGGGGTGGGGAGAGGGGCCGGGAGGGGAGGGAGGAAGATGAGAACAGGAAAAAAAGGATGAGGACAAGGGTTTTTTTAATATTTATCTTTGTTTCTCACTATCCAAACATTTTAATTTGTGATAGAATAAATTCATTTTCCCCAGGTTGAGCCTGTTCTGCTCATGACGGTAATTGCTGAGTGATGTCCCTGTCTTGATCCTGACCCACAACCTCGTCCATCCTATTTTCTCCCTGTTGAGGAGAGGGAGTGAAAGAGCAGCCAGGTGGGCAGCTGGCCAAGGTGAACCCACCACAGTTGTGTTATAGTTTAGTAATATAATACAGAGCTCTGGCTAGAGAATAGTGGCTTGCACAGGATTCTGTAACTGTGTGATCTTTTCCTGCCCACAAACATGCTTTTCTGCATCTAGATGAGGTCCTGGTAGATCTGAACTACTTTAGGTAGTGTTTGAAGATCTGTTGCTGAAATGACTATATAAAAATAGGATACCAATAATAATTAGTATCTTAACAGCTCTATTTTTGGTTCTGGCTCAGCTCAGAATGATATAGACACATGAATAAATGAAGAGGGTGGGTGTTTGAACTTTCACATTTCTGCGTGCTGAATTCAGGCCGGTTAGATCGGGGCCTGTTTTATATGAGTGTCACATGCCCTTGTCCAATGAAATGAGTTAAACCCAACAAAACTAATTTTGCGTGAGTAATTATGCCTCGGTAGGACTCAAGGTCATACATCCTGACACGAGTGAAGTGGCTTTTATAGCCAGTGAAATGAGAGTCACCTTGAGGTCATTTTCTTGCTGGTTTAGAGGAAGTGCATGATTAGTGACGGCATTTGAGTACATATACTGTGCATTTCTTCATAAAGAGAGGGAATAAGAATGCAGAGCTGAAAGGATGGCATACTTCAGGAGAAAGACACCTGCAATGTCTTCTTTTAATAAAAGAGAAGAAAAATACAAAGCATATTTTCCTAACACCAGGTGTTATAGAAAGTTTGGCACAAAATCGTCTTCCTTGGCACTATGTTTAACATTACAGAACTGGAATTACAATTTTTGTTAATGACCCAAACATCATACTGATCATTTCCAGGTTGTTATATTAATTAGCTGAAAGCATTAAAAAAATTGTTTGTGCCTTTTTATTTATTTTTATCACTGTTTTCCCCCTCCATCTAATTGCAGTCTCTTCCTTTCTACACATACTTTCAAGCTGCAGCTCCTTGCTAACGATTCTGGTTTTTAAATCAGATGTAGCATTATTTTCTGTGCACAGAAGATGAGTCTTTTTCATTTGAGATCACCTTGTTTCTGTTTCCTTTATTTTCATGCATCAAATCAGAAGACGAGACACAGAGCTGGATGAACCTGTGGTCAGGTGCAGTGCAATAAATCTCATAGACCTTTTGTAGTTACTTTTGGAAGCACATACATCCTCACATAGTAAATAAAAAAGTCAAATTATTTACTCTGCTGCAAATAATTTATCTGCTGAGATAATTTAAATACAGTAGGATTACACAGTTATTATTATTATAGAAATACCCTGAACACCTTCTGCCCGAAAAGTTGTTAAGCCAATAGGTGTAATCAAACAAGATCCTGGATCTGAGAGTGAAGACTGTAGACAGCACACATGTTAATGACAGGAAACAATTAATCTAAACAATTTGGTTTCATGGGTTTCATACTTTTTTAATCCATCTTTCTCTCCATCTCCTGAAATACTAGAGCTCACATTTGTGTGTTTCCTCAAACAGTTTTATCTTATCATAGTGAGAACAGGTGCTGGAGGATGCTCCCCTCTCACAGCTTCAGTTGCTTCGGAGCAGCAGTGATTGGTCTGTGGCTTCTTTGCATTGCAGGACTCGGCTCCCCAGCCTCTGATTTACAGAGAAACCTCTTCCAGGTATTAAGCAATTGACAAAAAAAAAAAAAAAAAAAAAAAAAAAAAAAAAAAAAAAAAAAAAAAAAAAAAGAAAAGGAAAAGAAAAACAAAGGAAGGAGTTCCAGATAAAGAACCATTGATGACAGTCTTTTTCCTATGTCTTTTTGTCTCTTAAGTAGATTATCTTATGTGTAATAAGCCAGAAGTTGTGTCTAAAGCTTTCCCTGCAGCTTAATGAGGATGGCAAAACCGGATTTTCAGAGCTTTCAGCTTTTTCCCCAAAAAAGGGGCACTATGATTCTTTCTAATTTAAGTGAAAATGGCCAACAAGTTCAGGAGTGGAGTGCAGAGGACTGGCAGACATCTCTGATAGGAAGACAAATTAAAAGTGTCCACACAGACCATAAGAAAGGAACCTCAGAAAGGAGCAGGAACATCTGCTCTGGGGTTCTTGCAGAAGTTCTCATGCAATGTCCTCTTTGCCAACTATCTTGCCTGCAGCCCAAGACACGGCTTTTTTAAAAAGCCATCTAGAAGACAGGCAGGCAGGCAATCTTTCACCTTCATGTCAGCTTAAAACATTGAAAGTCACAGCCATTCCAATTAAAACCTCTTATCCAGGCCCTAATTTGGCCCATAAAAAAGCAACAGAGCAACAAAGTCCATGAATAAATAAATCAACAAAGCTTAACGGTCTTGTAGACCAGAAAACAACAGCCTTAAAGAAGGCCTTCTCCACTAAGGGATATTAGTCAGTATATTTTTTTCTCTTTTTTTTCTGAGGTAGCAGACCCTTTGCCCAGGAGACAGCAGACATCTGAATACTTGCTTCTGTCAGTAGGCCGACTAACTACTTAAGACTGCCTGAAGGTAGTCAGACTTTTACTTTCTTTTAGTAGAGAGATAAAGGCTTTGTGAGGTTTTTAAGGAAGCTGTAAGTTCTTCACACACTGGAAAAAAAAAAAAGCTTTGTACTGAGTTATGGGTAGGAGAGATAACTTCCACAGAATCACTGAGGTCAGAAGGGACCTGTGAAGAGTGTGTAGCCCAACCTCACCTTTCTCAAAACAGGGTCAGCAAAAACAGGCTGCTCAGGCCTATGTCCGGTTGTGTTTCAAATATCTCCAAGGTTGTAGACTCCACAGCCTCTCTGGGAACTGGGAACCTGTTCCAGTGTTTGATCACCCCCACAGTGAAAAGGTGGTTTGTTTTGTTTTTTTTTTTTCTTATGTTTAAATGGGATTTCCTGTATTTCACTTCAGTTTGTATGTTTTGCCTCTTGCCTTGTCACTGAAAAGAGTCTGATTTGATCTACTCTCCATGCTATCACATATTTATACACATGGATAAGATCCTGCCTGAACCTTCTCTCTCAGCCTCTCCTCATATGTCATGTGCTCCAGTCCCTTAATCATCTTCACGGCCATTCACTGGACTTGCTCCAGTATTTCCATGTCTCTCCTGTGTCCAGTACTGGACACAGCACTCCTGATGTGTCTCACCAGGGCTGAGCAGAAGGTAAGGATCACCTCCCTCGACTTGCTGGAAATACTCTGCCTAATGCAGTTTGCTGGATTATGCTGAATTGTGTGCAGTTTGGTGTCTAGCAGCATGCTTTGCTCTGCAAAGCTACTTCCCAGCTGGTCAGCCCCCAGTGTGTGCTGGTACATGACGTTATTCCTCCCCAGGTGCGGGACTTCACATTTCCTTTTGTTGAACTTTATGAGGTTCCCAGCTGCTCATATCTCCAGCCTGACTGGATCCCTCTGACGGCAGCACAACCTTCTGGCATATCAGTCACTCTTCCAGTTTTTTATCATCTCCAAACTTGCTGAGGGTGCACTCTGTCCCATCATCATGAAGATGTTAAACTGTACTGGCCTCCGTATCAACCCCCGAGGTACTTCACTGGTGTTAGGCCTCCAACTTGACTTTGTGCCACTGGTCACAGCACTTTGCACCCAGCAGTTCAGCCAGTTTTCAGTCCACCTTGCTGTCCATTTATCTAGTCCTCACTTCATCTGTTTGTCTACGAGGACATTACAAGAGACAGCATCGAAAGCTTTGTTAAAGTCAAGGTAAAAAAACATCCACTGCTCTCCCCTCATCCCCTGAACCTGTCATCTCATTATAGAAGGCTATCAGATTGATTAAACATGATTTCCCCTTCAAAAATCCATACTGAATACTCATAATCACGTTATTCTTCATATGTTTGGATATGGTTACCAGGAGGATTTGCTCCATCACCTTCCCAAGAATGGGTTTAGTAGGACCTGTAGTGATAGGACAGGAGGTAATGGTTTTAAACTAAAAGAAGGTAGATTTAGACTAAATAGAAGGAAGAAATTTTTTATGATGAGGGTGGTGAAACACTGGAACGTGTTGTCTAGAGAGGTGGTAGATGCTCCATCCCTGGAAACATTTAAGGTCAGGTTGGACGGGGATCTGAGCAACCTGATCTAGTGGAAGATGTCCCTGCTCATTGCAGTGCGGGTTGGACTAGATGACCTTTAAAGGTCCCTTCCAACCCAAACCATTCTATGATTCTGTGACTGAGGTGAGGCTTCCCAGCCTTTAGTCCCCTGGATTGTCCTTCTTGAAGATAGGAGTTATATTTACTTTTTACAAGTCCTCAGAAACATCCCCTGATCACCATGACCTTTCAAAGATGATTGAAAGTGGACTTGCAATGTAGTTGACCAGCTCCCTCAGTACTCATGGGTGCATCCTCTCAGGTCCCAGGGACTTGTATAAGTATAGACACCTTAACCTGGTCCTCCTCTACTGAGGGTAAGTCTTCCTTCCTCCAGACATTCTCTGGTCTCAGAGGCCCAGGATTCTTGAAGGGCTGTCTACCAATATAAATCTAGATGAAGAAGGTAATAAATACCTCAGCCTTTTCTGTGTCCTTTTTCACTGATTCTCCTGCCCTATTCGCCATCAGTTCCACATTTCCATATCGTCACTGCTGAAGCCCTTCTTGCTTCCATCAACATTCCTTATCAATATTCAGCTCCAGGTGGGCTTGGACTTTCCTAACTAGTATAAAGCTAGATCATTACATTTTTGCAGGTGCTTGGATGACACATCCACCTTTCAAAGGTAGTGTACCAAATTATGTTTTTCCTTTCCCAGAAAAGAGGTTAAACATGCTTGTTGAGACTCAGCAGAAGCTGGGAGATATTGTCTCAAAGAGGCAAGATGCTGCCAGTATTTTTATCAATAGTATCCAACCTTAATATGAGGTGGCTGGAGATGGGAGCCACGGTGTTCCACAGAGCTCTCTCTCAACATGCTCCATCTCTCAGCCCAGATTTCCAAATCTCCCAGCATACTGTCTTCATCACTTGTGGTCCAGACTGCTGATCTAATTGTGCTTCACAACTTCTGGTGAATGAGTTGTCACGCCATGACAACTGCTCTGAGTCCAGTTCTCTGGCCTTGCTCATCACACCATGATGTACAACCCTCAGACTGGTATTTTCACTTTGGAACAAAGGCTTCTGCTTGCAAATGTTAAGTACATGTCATGAAAAAAAGAATAAAAAAGCATAAAAAAGAAGCGACAAAAATGTCTCACTGTACAGGAAACAGAATAAAAACCAACAGCAGTGAAGCTTCTCAGAGCTTTGTCTACTTCCCCATTCCCCTATTCCTCCATACAAATGCTACAACTAAAATGTTTCCCCACATGCTCTATATATTGGTACTGTGCGATAACTTCTCTTAGGTTTAAGTCTGTCATGGTATGCTCAGGTCCCTGATACCTCAACACTGGCTCATAGTTTGGGTTATTGCAAATAGAGGGAAAGGGTGTCTCATGCCTTTTAGCATGAGAAACTGGTCATAATTAAAGAATAATTTCATTTCCATTTACAGAAAGGCCATGCAGGAGCAAGCTGGGAAATGCTGAGTCAATCAGCCATAGTTACGAGTCATTCAGCAGCCTAGCAGTCTCGCCATTACCACTCAGCGGGTCCAAATCAACACATTAGGTGGTACAAAGGAAAAATGGAAAGGAAAGAAAAGAACGGTGGTAGGAGAACTGTGGTATGGCACGTAGCAGCTGATGAAGGATGATGATGATGAAGCAAGAGGATACGGATACTGGATTTTGTGGGTCTTATCGCATTATGATCAAATAGAAACACACAAAGCTGGGCCTATTAAGGAATGAGAACTGGTAAAATTGTGAATAAAACATAGTAGGGAGGAGAAGGTGGGAAGGAATGAATCTTTTAGATCTGTGTCAGCTAGAAAGGGAAAACGGATCAATTTTCTTTTGTTGCAGTGGGCTTTGCATTAATTAAAAAAGGGGAAGAAAAGAAAGAAAAGAAAACCCAGCTGCCTAACAAAGCAAATGGTCTCAACAAAGAAAGGTGCTGGAGGTACTTCTATGAAAAGCTCCTATTAGACCCAACAGAAATCACAATCCAGCTCCACAGGACGAACGAAAATGAAATTCACCTAGAAAATATGAGAAAGAGCATGAAATTCCACACCACTTATTGCACAAGATCCTGTTGGTATTTTAAAACCTGCTCAAGAATTAACCGATCTCCACATTTTTGTATGGTGATTTCATTTGTTTTCATTGTGGAAAACTAGATCTGATACCAAGCAGTTTCCAAATCCTGTTAGAGAGGAAATATGGAACAGAGCTCATGTGAAGAAGACAGAGAATATGTTGTGGATACAGCTCCTGAGTATGAGCATTTGGATGATTTGATTTTTTAATTTTCTCTAATGCAGTTCCTTGTAATTCTTTCTTTATGCCTCATGCACGGAGCGTCACTCGTTGTACACAGCTGTCTTCATTTTCAAAGCTGCCATTCTGTATGCTGAAACTTCATGGCAATGGAGATGGATTCTGTGAGCTAAGAGCTGACCTGCTTACAGCAGCACCATATAGTGCCAGAGAAGAACTCAGATGTTAGAGAACAGCTGGAGATAGACAGCACTTAAATGTTTCTGCTCCAAAAGCAGATAGTCCTTAACATCTTGGTTAGAAGTAAGTCCATTGGACTAACAGCTCCTGGCTGAATTTTTGCTTTCAACTCTTGCGTTCAAACTGAACAGTCTGAACTTCTGCCTGCGACATCAGCATCCTGAACTGGAAGATAAAAGCAGGGCAGTGAGCAGCAGTCCTTACGTTATATATGATTAAAGTAACAAAATTAGGTACGTGTCACCCCACTAAGGTTGGATCATCTGCAGTGTGGATATCTACATTGGAGATGACCGTTCACCTTTTCCAGTATCTATATATAAAGTAGGTATGTATTTTAGTATGAAATTAATCATAATGATTATAAATGCAGTTGCATGCAATTAATTCAGATAAACATATCTATCTTTTATTTTAAAAATATTACTAAAAGTAACTAGATAGTATAAAAATTTCCCATAAAACTACCAATACTTTCCTAGGAAGTACCTAAGAAATAACATGACATACTAAAGGAGAGAACTGATTAGTCTTTTCTGGAAAATAACTGCATTTAACAGTATTGCAAACATCCAAAATACATCTGTGACATCCCCAGATAGTCATATAGGAGGAAAAATATCTCCACACTGAATCCATGCTATTGTTTCATAAGTTTACAAAATTTTAATATCCAAGGATTGGCCAGGCAAGACATGAGGGGAAAATCATCAAGCATGCTCAGTTCAAATGATGGAACAGTAGGTATGTGAGAAGCTTATTAGGATGTAAGAAATGAGGATGAAGAGAGGGCAGGGGAGGAGAAATACAATGAGCAAGGTGAATGGTGGAGTCATTACTCATTCTGAGCCAACTAGGGTGATAACCAATTCTGTCTCCACCCCGATGAGAGATTTTAGCAGGATGTTAACTTTGGGCTCACAAAGCTTCGGTTTCTGTCAGCTGGGACTGATTTAGTTCTGAGCATAATTTGGAGTAAAAATTATCCAAGGAATTATGAAGAACCTCAACTTCTGGTTGTTATAGAAGTGTTATAAAGTCTCATGAAATGCTTGCTGGGAATTTTTAAACTTTTTTTTTTTTTTTCTGGAGATTTCTTTTTTTTTCTTTTTATTTTTGGTCATAAGTGTCTTAGTACACCAGCTTGGAGGCGTATGTGTGGCCTTCCCTTGATGCTAGAAATCTGCCAAAGATGGAGTAAAATGTAAACTGTGGCTGGTATATAAAATGGAATTTGTCTGAAGCTTTTTGGTTCTTGGCTAAAACTAAAAGAAAAAACAAATTGCTTGCCTGAGATTGATGACAAATGGGTAACACCATGGCAAGATAAACATGCAAATACCTAGCTGGTGATCCGTGTGACACCTAGACAGGAGATCACCGGTATAAGCATGAACTATGGTAGATCAGTTTTTCTGGACAAATAAAAATGGTACAAGACTGCAAGGAGACCTATCAAGACACATGACTGCCATCCAGAGAGTGGAGGTCCCTCTCTTTGCTGCATGTCTGGGGCAGAGCAGCACATCTGCTGTCATATCCAGTCAGAGTACCCCATGTCGTTGGCAATTGCTTACCACCATCAACATCGATAACCTCTCTAGTTACTTGGAACATGACTTTCCTGGAGTTGCCACACCGGGTTACTGATGGACAGTGGTGGTTCTGGCTTCACGGGGCAGCTGGTGTGAAAATGTGCTGGCAGATCTTGTGTTTGAATGATTGCGGATGTTGTTGTGGTATACACATTAGGTGGGATACTGTTTGTGTATAACAAAGATTGCTCAGAGAAGTGTGAAGGCCCCATCCCTGGAAGTGTTCAAGACCAGGCTGGATGGGGCTTTGAGCAGCCTGGACTGGTGGGAGGCATCCCTGCCCATGGCAGGGAGTTGGAACTAGATGATCTTGAAGGTCCCTTCCAACCCAAACCATTCTATGATTCTATAATAACAAGCACTTGTAATAAGATTATCATTAATAGTTGAGACATTGTTTTATGTAATAAGGGATGGTCTAACTCAACAAATATTCCTTGCATTTGTCATCATCTGATTCAACCACCAGTTTCTCTGTGGAAATTGAGCTCTCATTCCCAGAGCTGTAATGGTCTGTAACAATCAGGAAGCATGAGCAGATATAGAAAGCAATTCCTGGTCAAAGTTAGAGAGTGACATAGGCCAACAAAGACAGACAGTGAAAAAATATCCCTTAAAGCAGGTTTGAGTTTGTTTCACATCAGGACCATCTATCTGGAGGAAGATGTTACAGTCTCCAGAAAACATAATTAGCCTCTTTGTGGTCCTGCTTTAACATTTCATATTTATACGATGCAAATAGACTCTAACCAGGAGACTGAATGACTGCCTGACAGACCCTGTACCTTGGAGATGAGCTGTCAGCTGGGAGATCAAATCCTAGTCATGCAGAGAAGGTATTTAAACTGTTATTCTTTCTGTGTGTTCTTAAGACCACCTGTTGGGGCCATTTAATCCTGTTAGTGCCCTCCAGGCCTAGACACCAGGTTATAGTGAGATAGGGTAATTCTCTTGGTGTATATTTTTACCAATAAAGTCTGAAAAGCCTACTTTATGAGAAGAAAGCAAAATGTCAAAGGTTTATAATTTTCAAAAAGTTTAGTTTTTGCTTTCCAGCTAGCCTTAGCTATCAGGCTACCAACTGACCAATTTAACACAGCATCTCAGCTGATTTGGGCTTCCCTGTTGGTATGAACAGTTCCCCCAAAAAGCAAGGATGTTCATTCTCATCAGCAATTTCTTGCCAAAAGGACAACCTTAAACTTTTCTCCTGCAATACAGCCCTAGTTAAACTGTCAAAATGCTTCTTCGCAGGGGCTGCTTCATCTTCTGGGAGTTTTCACTGTGGTAATTTTCCTTTGTGGGTCACATTTCCACTTCCATTTCCTTGTCTTAGGCAATTACAGGCACCTTGTTTGAAAATGCATTGGCTGTTTAGCAAAGTACCTCCTGTAACTGTTTTGCTTGTAGACTGTGGGTTTTAATTTTTCTCTGCATAAGGATGGGTAGGAGGGTCAGGGACTGTGCAGGAGGCAAGCAGCCCACACTTCACTCATGCTATAATCACATTGAAGCAAAGTGCTCTTAAACACAATTTCTATTTTCATACCATGTGTAACTTGTTGATGAAGCATTTTGATGTAATGATGTCATTACATTGTCAATATGGGTCTGAAGACAAGGTCAACATTTCCTCCATTCTATTTTGTTATATAAGTTAAGTGCAGTCCACTTGGGGTATGTATAAACAAGGATTACCAAGCATTTAAAATGAGAAGAAAAAAGCTTCCAAGATTTATGTTCTCGTGTATCTCTCATGTTGTCAGGAATAAATATCCTAGGAGGTATCATGCAAGCATAATTCCCTTTGATTATGGATTTTTTTTTCCTTTACCAGGAAATCTTTAAGATTTTCTGAATCTGGCTTTAAAACATCAACCATTGTGCTTACATGACAAATCAAGTCCAAAGTTAAATGTCTTGACTACTTTAGAATTAGACACCACTCCAGGTATTCTGCAACTGCTTGGGACTTCTCACATTGTTGACATTTTGACTCTAGAGTTGGACTGAAAAAGCTCCAACTCACTGGAGTGAGTGGAAAATTCCACAAAGATTAAAGTTGTCTCACTCAAGACTCCATTACTGACTTTCACCACCTAGTGCAAAACGGGCCGAGGAGGTAGAGGGAGAGGTGATCATAGAATCATAGAATAGTTTTGGTTGGAAGGGACCTTTAAAGGCCATCTAGTCCAACCCCTCTGCAATCATCAGTGACACCTTCAACTAGATCAGGTTGCTCAGAGCTCTGTCCAACCTGACCTTGAATGTTTCCAGGGATGGAGCATCTACCACCTCTCTGGGAAACCTGGGCCAGTGTTTCACCGCTCTCACAGTAAAGAATTTCTTCCGTCTATTCTAAATCTACGCTCTTTTGTTTTAAAACCATTACCCCTTGTCCTGTTGCAACAGGCCCTGCTAAAAAGTTTGACCCCATCTTTCCTTTAAGTACTGGAAGGCTGCTATAAGGTCTCCCCAGAGCCTTCTCTTCTCCAGGCTGAACAGCCCCAACTGTCTCAGCATGTCTTCATAGCAGAGGTGCTCCAGCCCTCTGATCATCTTTGTGTACCTCCTCTGGACCCACTTCAACAGGTCCGCATCTTTCCTGCGCTGAGGGCTCCAGAGCTGGATGCATTACTTCAGGTGGGGCCTCACCAGAGAGGACTAGAGGGTCAGAATCATCTCCCTTGACCAACTGGCCACGATCCTTTTGATGCAGCCCAGGATGCAGTTGACTCTGGGCTGCGAGCACACCTTGCTGGTTCATGTCCAGGTTTTCATCCACCAGTACCCCCAAGTCCTTCTCGGCAGGGCAGCTCTCTATCCTCTCATCCCCCAGCCTATACTGGTACCAGGGGGTTGCCCCAACCCAGGTGCAAGGCATCTGTTTGGGAAGGGAAAGAATTTGGGAAGAACTGATTGGACAGGGAAGAAATCCCATTGCCGGGTTGCAGCTTGCCTATCTTAGGAGGGATAGAAATCTCTAAATCAAGGATGGGGCTGAAGAGGGATGTTGTCTTTGATTTTAGTTTTCTGTCAGAGCCCTCGGACTCGTTGCCGCAGGATCCTTCCCTGGGTAATGGATATAATCTTCAGCTACGATGTAAAGGGCTTGTGAGGATTAACACATTAAATTTTCAAGTTTACAGTGTTTGAGGAACTGATGTTGTGTTGAATATCAAGTCACCAGTGACTAGGCTAATAGGCCTCTGAGCATGCCCACGGTGAACTGGTTGTTTCCAAAACCTTCAGTCTCACAGGCGATGATGTATTCTGTGCTCTCCCTCCCAGCTCCTCGGTGTGCGATACACGTGTAACACTGAGCAGTCTTAGATTATTTATACTCTGATTTCAGACCTCTGTCTTCAGAAATAGCTTCCCAGAAAATACATACTGGATGGACCCTTTGCTTCCTTTTTTTTCAGAAAGCAGAGGCATCAACTCCTTTTCTAAGTACCTTTTCTCAACACAAGGAAACAGCAGTCTGGGGTATTTATGCGGAGAGACTTGGCAGCCTTCTCATGTTTACATGGGCTGTAAGGTAACTTGAGGCTCAGTTCCTTATCAGATAAAAGTTAAGCTGTTATCTGAAGGGGCATAGATATGTTGAAATGAGTGTTACTGGAATTTGCTACGGCTT
This sequence comes from Alca torda, assembly GCA_008658365.1. NCBI lineage: Eukaryota > Metazoa > Chordata > Aves > Charadriiformes > Alcidae > Alca > Alca torda. Next base: position 157,185,269 of record CM018077.1, on the reverse strand, counting down.
GGTATAGTCATGGTCTAAGTGCTGGAATTGCTGACCATACTCTCCAATGTATATGACAGCAGTACTCAGCTTACACTCGCTGTATTCCAATGACAAACTGGTGATGGTAATTCACACCTATGTTACTTTTCATCTGGACAATGTGACAGGAAGGCTGCGAAACTCGAGAAACCCCAGGTGATACGGCCTACTGCAGACACCCCCTGGGTACTGCATACACACTCGTCCCTGCCTGTCGCACATAAGCAGCTAACAGCAAACAAGGTGCAATGTCCTCCAAACTGCTTTAGAGTGTGCGATAGATAAAGAGTGAAGCAGCAAGTAAGGCTCTGGCATGATAACAGGGATTGACAGGATTTATTTTGGCAAGGAATTCAAGAGTGGTATAAATCTTTTGTTTGAGAAGCAAGTCTTTCTTGGGAATTGGTCCCTAACTGTAAAAGGATTCCCAGAGCATATAAGGACGGTGAAGAATATCAACTATCTTCCATTTTAAGTGCAAACCATTTGCCTAAACTAGCAGGGGTGGGTTCAGACAAAGTCCCAAAATCCTCAGCACATCCACTGAGATGACCAGAAGCTCAGTGGTTTCAGAAGCCTGTCACTCACTCTAGTGTGGCACTATGACCAACCACAATGTACTGCTGAGAGGCTTGGTCTTCACAAAGCAGGAGCATATTGGCTTGGGCAGACTACAATACCATCACAGCTTTACAGCTCCAAGGATGCTGCTGCCTTGTGTCTGTCTAGCTTGAGGGCAAAAGGATAGGATAGGATAGGATAGGATAGGATAGGATAGGATAGGATAGGATAGGATAGGATAGGATAGGAGAAAAGAGTAGAACTCATATGTATGCTGTCCTCTTTCATAGGGTATTTTAGCTTTCATCTGAAAGATCCATGCAAAATAGCCTGATTCTGGTGCAGCTGAAAGTCAGAAGTAAACCCATAAATGGCAAAGGGCCCAGATCTCTGCTGCTTTATGCCTTGCAGATAGTCATCTGCCTCTCTGCAAGGTGCATGAAGAATTGTCCCAAAGCAGGTCTGTAACATCTAGCACTCACTTTTTTTTTCAGGTATAAATCACTGTGCAAAATGCAATGCAGTGGAGAAACAAGCCCGGTGGAGTTGTTCAGGTGTAAAACTGGTCCAAGAGAGATCTGACTCAAGCCATACAGATTTAAATTAGAAGGAAAGGGTTATGAACATTAAATGACTTTACGAATGAATGGTTCAGAGAATCTCACCTTCCACAAGGTTTACTCATCCTTTATTCCTAGGGAACAGATTTTATTATTCCTGATAATAAACCCTCTATAGAGAGAAATGGGGAGGTAGACAGGGAAAAGGGAATTTTAAAAGGAAAGAAGGAGATAATTGTTTTCATGTTCTCTTGCCTGAAGAAAACTCTTTCATTTTGTTTTTCTACTACAGACAATGGAAAGGCTGGAGAAATAAGAAATTGGTTTTGGTGTGGTTTTTTTTTTTTTTTTTTTTCTACACCAAACCTTACACCATAATTGGAGAAAAGCTAAATTAGCAGCTTTTCGTTAATGAGATCTATGGTTGCATTTTAATAGGTTGACTAAATTGTGTTTCATGAAAGGAATACTAAATTTACCATCAGGAAAAAAAACCCAACTTTGTTCTCAGAGACTTGTGTGTTCAAAGGTCATTGATCTTTTTAACTGTATTTCCTTTGTGCTGTGTCTTCAGAGACAGATAACACAGGAGCTGGGGGTTGGGGCAGGAGACAAACATTCCTGTCAACTTTATAAAATTTGGGTATATTTGTTTTACTGAAGATGACATCTGTCTTCTTGAACTAAGAGATTTAGTTCTCTGAAAACCCCTTAGATGGTTGTGGATCTTAGTAGCCACCACAGGCAACGTCTGCTCTTGTATTTTTTAAACCAATGCAAAGAGAAAAAGCAAAAAGATCTGGGTTTGGATATTAACCGCTCTCAAAAGTCTAATCACTTCACTTTGGTTGCTGATCAAGACAAGAGCTTTTCTGTAGACAAAAGCCTGATAACTGATTAACAGAAAAGTAGGCTTAGGTTCTTGATCAAGCCACAGAGAGGAAGTAACTTACATTACCTTACATTTCTCTTACCTTGCATTTACTGGGAGGTTAGAAGACGTGCATCATGTGTCTGTGTCCTGATTTGCCCCTTCCACACTTCAAAGTAGAAAAGTTCAGGTCTGTGAAATTTATCAATTATTGTTCTGTGCATCAGACCACAGATTCATGCCTGTTCTCCATGAACAGTAGAGTTCTTCAGGCATAACAGCTTCTCCAATGTGTCTTTGGTCCACTACTCTTACTCTTCCGTAGAGTGCATAGTCCTCAGGCAGTGTCTGCATTTCCATGGTGCTGTACACAGCTGATAGGCATTTGGGAAACCTTTTGAAATTACCAGTCCTCTGCAGATTACCCCTATGACTGTTCCTTTGAAAAACAGATGTCCTTGCTTGTGCATGATATTTTTAATATTAGTAATTTCGTCTCTTTTTCTCCTGGTGCCTATATGGACCATGGAGAGGTGGCATCTCTTGATACCCAAGATTGTTCAAATGGTAAATAGGTTTTGCACACACGACCAAGTTCTTTCTCTTTGATTCACTTACTCCAAATTTTGTTTTCAAAACACTAGCAGTACTTCATGGGGTTTTTTTGCCAGGATATGCCAAGCAGCCCATTTATTCTGAGTGAGAAGCTCAATTATTCTGAGACTATACTGAGCTGCTTCTAAAAAATGTTCCTTTTTCAGACTTGTAAAAATAGGAAAGAAATAAAGAAATAAGAAAGGGTAGAGGAAAGGGTCATGTCTGGTTCAGTCGTCTTTTTTTTTTTTTTTCAGCACTGGTATTAGAGTTGTACCTAACAGCCAGTGTCCCATGCAATTGGATTCAGAAAAACACGTGGACAATGTTTGCCTTCCCAGAGAGCTGGCAGCCCTGGTGTAATGACAGCTGTAAAGAAAGAGGTAGGGGACCCAGAGGGAAGGTTTTTTTCATGCTTCCAGTAGATATGCCTGACTCACAAGTGTAAATACATGCAGTAAATATTCCATCAGTCTGTATTTTATATTTAGACCTCTGTGTCTTTCTTGAGACTATTAAAATCAAATCCTTGTCCCTGCCAGCCCTGCCTGTATTTTTTATATATCTGTTAAATCTCCTTTGTTTTCTTTCTTTTGCTTACTTTTTCTATGACTGTCTGCCTGCTATTAAAAATCCTCTTGACCAGCTCCCCCAGAAGAACACGAACTCTTTTTCCTCTGCCCTCCCTTCACTCAGCCTTGTATTCCCAGCTGATCTTATTCACTAAACTTTCCTCTTCTGTAAGCCCTTTTACACCACACCACACCACCACCACCACCACACACCCACCCACTGCCATTGCTCAGTTAATCCTCTTTGATTTCAAAGATGGATCATAGGTTCAGTTCTTCATGCGACCATACAAAATATCAAAAAGCTCTGAAGGATGGTGCATATCTGTTCCAATAAAAACATCTATAAGATAATCATCTATGTGTGAACAAGTGATCTAGACTTCCCATGTACTCAAAGACAAGCAGGCAATGGGTGATTCATCCCACAGAGAGCTAAAATAGATCAGATGATTCACATCCCGAGTATGCTTATTTCTTTTCATTGACTGTACTTGCAGCTAGTTCAGACAAAAGTATCTACGTTGCAAACACTTAAAGCAGAGTGAAGGAGTCCTTCCCAAAGGGATTTTAAGTAGAGGTGGACTTGGCCCTTATCACTGACTAATTAGCTATATTTTGGATAAGCTTCCCAAGTTTGGGATAGGGTGATATCATTTGGGTCGTCTAGCCTTCTGATAAAGATAAACAAGATCTTTTCTAGTTATGAGAAGGAACTTATATCGAGCTAAGGAAATCATGTGCTGGGTCTTTCTCTAGGGTCTGCCTCTTTTGTTAAATATAAACAACGACAATTCAAGTTTCTTTTTATTCAGAGAGTGCAGCTAATGGGGCAGAACTGCATGTTTCTGACTAAATAGTTTTCTATGGGATTGGAGCATCCAGTAGCTAAAAGTCTACACGTAATTAGTTCTTGTCTCTTCTTTGGCAGCACTGGATATTCCTTTGTAACAGAGATGTTGTAGTTGGATATTTCCTTTGTACACTTAATGTACTCTTATTGCACATGTACTGGCACTCACACTTGTGCTCATCCTTCAAGTCTACACCAGCCAAATTTGAGGACTTCTGTTTTGGCTAGCTGGTTCCTCCAGTTAGTTGTGTCTCAGCATTATCTGTGTCAAAATTGTCACTATTTTGCTTTACAAACAATAAGAATATAATCAGCTGTGTAACTTCCCTTCTCTATTTCAAGGATTCTTGTCACCTGGTAATGAGTTAACTCGAGTGTGCTTCCTGCACCAGCCAGCCTAGGGGCTCTTCTGGACATACCCACTAAAACAGAATGAACTAGTAAAGCAGAGATCAGGGTCTGTTGCCTGTCCTTGGGTAATTTATTCTTATTTCCTAAAATAACTACCCTTCTTGAAGGACACAATTGAACTTCTCCTACAGTTAGAAGCCATATTCGGTGAGATGGTTGGTGATTTAGGCCCTGCTAGAGTACTTTGAAGTGTAAATGCTGTGATAAGACAACATATCTCAAGGAGACTTCCGTAGGAAAAGTGTAAGGATCCCTCCAAGGGCAGCTCAACAATAAGACCATTAAATCTAAAGTATTACAACTAGGTCATGGGGAATAAGGTCAGAGATGCAAGGCTTTCGTATTGTACAATGAATGTGAATGAGAGCTGAGATGCTGAAGATAGTAGTAATAAAAAGCATGTTATCAGAACTAGTTTGTTACACAAACTAGCTGACACATCTCAAGAGTCAGCATGGGTTTTTCAAGCATGAAAACTTGCTGAATGGACAGTACACTGATGATAAAGTACAAGATTGCAAATGATGCTTAATGATGGTTGAATGGTGTGCGCTGTCTTTATATATGGTTGGAGTTCTCAGTATGGAAGATCTACAGAGAGACATACTCACATCATAGTCACACCAGGGGAAAAAAAAATAAAACAAGCCCTCTTGCTGTCATTGTAAGCCATAAAATGCACTGGTATCAATGTATTTTCTCTGCAAGCCAGGGGTCTTCCTTCACAGCAGCATGGGGGAAGACGAGGAGATGGAATGGGGTAGGGAAGCACATCATGTTCTTGTTAGTTTAATGATTTATGTCTAGGTTTATTTGTCTTTGGTGTGATTAATTGCTTCCAATTATCTGCTACCACAAAGTCTGCTCTATATAGAAAAGATGCATCCTGTGGGTGGGATGTCTTATCTTTGGATGAATCAACCCTGAAAATGTCCTAGTGATCGTGTCTGACACATTTTTGCCTGTATGGGACAGACTAATAGAAATTAAATCACAGGAAGCAATCTGGGAGGGAGAGAGACGACAGAGCGTAGTTTTTTGTTTGTTTGTTTTTTTTTTTTTCCCAAATCTTCTAATTTTGTATGTGCTCCTTATTCTTGTGCACCTTTCCACACTCTCCACTCCTTGTTTTAATTATTGGACATGCCAAAAGCGCAAATGCCCTGTAGTCAATCACCAGGTTACAAACGTGAGAAAGGAAAGAGGCAACTGACTGTACAGAGTCAGCTGGAGCCTGGACTTGAACCAGGGCACACACAAGCTGTGCTGTCCCCCTCCTTACGGTACTTGGGAGGACCTGTTATTGGTGAACGCTGGCATCTAGGAGAAAAGACTGGGAAGTCAGGTGAGAAACCTGACATCCTTCTACAAGCAGTGTGGATGGCATTTCTACTCACACAGTGAGATCAGATCAGCGTCTTGCTTGGTTTTCCTCTTAGGTGAGGAATTACTGGTGATATTACTAAATGAGGGGTTGTTTCAGAGATTTGTGACCCAGTAGATATAAAGAGGTGAGTTTGCAAAACTGCTACTTTATTTCTCATACACTGCTGAAGGAGGGGAAAAGGACTGATGTAGCTGCGCTACTTTCTGGTTTTTACATCTGTTTTGACTGCGTTCTGAGATGTGATGAGGAGTGAACCCTGTTGCAGGTCACTTTGTCTTGTTTCTCCTGGAATTTGCTCATTGTTTTACTCTTGCTTCTGGCTTTTCCATTGACCTACATTTACCTTTGCTTTTACCCTTCTGCTAGGCATATAGCAACACTTCCCTAGATGCCTTGTCTCCCTCACCAATCTAACCTTCCTTCAAGGTTCTGATCATTCACTTGTATTTTATCAGATAATATTAACCATATAATTTCACCGTGACTTGGGGATTTTTCATTTTCTTTATATCAGGGAAGTGCATCTGTAATCTAACAGGATTGTATGTCAGGTCTGATAAGGAGACCAGAACTTCTCTGTTTCACTCCCAAATGCATTATGGGCGACATTTTGACTGGTGGAAAGATGCTTGAATTTAACTCAGGGTAAAATTTAGCCTGTAGTATAACCTTCCTGTCAGAGCCAACACTTTACTATCTAGTTTGTGGATAGCATGAAATTAAGAAGAACCACTATCCTAAACTGTAATAAAATCTATTGACATCCAAACTATGTATTACGCATATGTAGTCTATTATCCTGAGGCAAAAATGCACAGAGGTTTGACAGCAACCTAATGAAGGAATGCAAAAGAAATAGGATTTAAATAAAAAATCTGCAAAAGGACAGAAAAGGTACCTGATAGCCAAAGGGTTTGTTCTCTTTAAGATCTGTTTCAAGAAAGTGCAATTCTTGGAGCAGGAAGAGGAGTTATGGGAGCACGATGAGGATGATTAAGGGGAAATGAATGCAGGTGAATACGAAGGATGAAGATTTTTGTTAGGAAATGGATGTCAGGGGTACAGGAGATGATGATGCAGGAGCAGTCAGAGCACAAAATGAGTCTGTGTGATGACACACTAGGGTGAGGAAAAGGAAGAAACCAATGATATTCCACAAAGGGGCCAGAGATGAAGTGCCTGAGAGGGGTCAAGGCTCCTGATGAGTAGGACGGGGTTACTCCATTGGTTTAAGGAAATGCTGTTTGGTAATTTTACCAGTTCTGACCAGCAGGAACCAGTGCAGCAGTTTCTCTTTTGCCAGCCAGCTGGCTTCATGGCTGGACATGGAGTTGACACAAAGACTACATTAAAGAGTACAAACAACAGCAGATTAGACAGTGAGAGACAGAAACGGGAGCAGCAACAAATATCCAGAGCTTGTAGATCTCCAGGAAAATGTATTTGCACTCTCTCTCCAGATTGTGGCCTGCCATCCTAAGAAGTTTGTTTTTTTTGTTTTTTTTTTTTTTTTTCTTTTTTAAACATTCTTATCAATAGCGTAAAGGAAAAAGTGTTGAGATCCCATCCTGGAGAGAAAAGGCTAACTGACTCAAGGAATGTTTTGGGGTTTTTTTTCTGATTTTTTTTTTTTAGCTCTTGCTAATCACTTTTTTCCATCTAACTTACTTATTTAAAAGTTAGCAGTCACCAACATTACCATCCTTAATCTAAAATGTGTCAACATGCTGAATCCTACTGGGATTTTACAATTTATTTTTAATGTGTAAATTGTCTTCGAGAATTAAGGGTACTATGATGTTCATAAAAAGCATATTCTTGCTATCACTGGAGAAATAGAGCTAAATAATAAATTAAAGCCTTTCTACAAAAACATTAATTCTTTGCATACATTTGTTTTTAAAGCTCCCTTGTTTGTGAGCAGTAATAAAAAAATATTCTGCACACATCTTTTTGATAGTGAGATGAGAAAAGTATAATAGGAAAGTAAAATTAAATTATATTTCATTACTGATGACAACCTGAATAAAACATGGAGAGAGCATTATCAGGCTTCAAGAACTTCTGGCACCCTGACAACAAACAGAACAAATCTATATCTACTTAAAAGCACCCACACATTAAAGTACCCCAAAATAATCATCTCTCTTTTCTTCAGCTGCAAACTAGATGAACTGGCAGTGAACAAAAGGAAAGCATTTCCTCTTGAATTTTTCATAAGAGCTGTGTTTCAAAAGAAGCATATCACATAGTCTTCATTACTTCATTTCATACTAAGGCACGCGTCAACGCTGCACTTAAAAAATCTTCGAAAGCTCTCTGGGAAAAAGATTCCTTGGGCACCTAATTTCAATCATATGCAGACTTCATCAAAACTGATCTGGATCAGGAGTAAACAACATACGAGGACATGACGTTCTTGCTGATACATGATCTTCTGTTTGCTCTGAAAGTAACCACATGATGCAATGCAGCATAGTGACAAAAGTTAAATAGCACTCCTTTAACCATCCAGGCAGCTCAAAACTTTTTTTTTTTTTTTTTTTTTTCTTCCAAAACACAGACAGGTAACCCCTACACAGATTTAGAGGATGGCTGTGGAATCCTTCCACTCTGCTCAGTACTGATGCTACACATTGGGAGTGAGTGCTGCGTCCAGTGCTGATCTTCCCAGGACAAGAGAGACTTGGACGTACTGGAGAAAGTCCAGTGAAAGGCAACAAAGGTGGTTGAGACACTGGAGCATCTGACATACAAGAAGAGGTTGTAAGAGAAGGGACGGTTCAGCCAAAGAAGAGAAGGCTCAGAGGGGATCTTATCCATATATATAAACACCTGACTGGGGAGTGTGGGGGTTGTAAAGAAGATGGAGCCAGACTCTTCTCAGAGTTACCCATTGAAAGGACAAGAGACACAGGAAATTCTGTTTAAACATAAGAAAAAAACATTTTCACTGTGAGGATGACCAAGAACTGGAACATTGTGCCCAGAGGGGTTGTGGAGTCTCAGTCCTTGGATACATTCAACAGCCAGCTGGACACAGACCTAAGCAACCTGTTGTAGCTGACCCTGCTTTGAGCAAGACCTCCAAAGCTCCCTTCCAACCTCAGCAATTGTGTGATATGAGCATGGCAAAGACTACAGCAGCTGCTTCCCTCTAGAGCACATCTCATTAGCCAGAAAAACTATCCTGGGAGTGCAGCAGCTCTGTAAAATACACCTTCCCCAAAAAGAGCTGCTGGGCTCAGTACAGTGATAGTGGTGAGATCTCTGCTGTATTCTGTAATTTTCTAAGGTAATGCACTGAGAGTGTAAAATCCTCTGAGCAGAGATCCTGCTTTGTTTTGTAGGTGTCACCTATTGTTCAGGGTCATCTAGGTACACATTGTGCTGCAATAAATAATGGATAGCCAGTTGAGAGCCACGGAATGCGCAAGAATCACAAATTCACTGAAATTTACATTCCAGTAAATCTGGAACCTGCATTGTCCTTGCCGGAGTCTCTTTTAGGATGAAAACAAAACAGCTCCAGCAGAGGTCAGTTAAGGAAAACTTTTCTTTTGTTGAAAGATTTGCTTTGGCATAGACTGTGTCTTTGAAAGAAAAATAACAGGCTTTTTGTTGTGTTTAGGATATTAAAATATATACATTTCTTAAAAAGAAATAGAGACACATATCCTCAAAATATTAGCTACTATTTTTGCAAGTTCTTAAAAGATTTCCAAACACTGTAAAAGTGAACAGAAAAGATTATTATTCCATCTTAGTTTTCCTAATTTGGGTTTATACGAAGGTTAGAGAGGTTCCAAATTAGTTTAAGCTGTCCTAGAGGATTGTTTCAGGCTATGAGAGCTTTCCCCTTCCCTTCCACCGTTCTTCTACTTCCTTGGAAGGTCACAATGATGTAACTCTTCCCTGAAGTGCCTCTCAGCCCCATTCCCCATGTTAGGATCTTGTAGGATCTTATAGTTGCTGCCTGTGCTGTGTTTTTGATCACATCAGAGGGCCCTCAACGAGGCAGCACAAAAATGAATATTTAATCTCCTAAGAACTGAGTATTCCTGTGATCTAAACTAGTGCACAGCCAGCCTCACAAACACAACTAATCAACCTTTAATCCTTTAAACAGTAAACTGTAAAACGTCTCAGCTGCATCTTCAATTCCAACTGAGGACGTGAAATAAGGAATAACTTTAAATAGCAGAATATATGACCCACACTCGTCTGTCTTGACTGCTAACTTCTCTTCCCCTATTTGAGTATTTTTCTTCCAGATTTTTTTTTTTTTTTTGTTATGAACCTACAATACATCTCCTTTAAGGTAAGGCCTTCCTTTCATTTACGTTTAGAAAACTTAGCACTTCACAGTAAATGAGATGTGAACATCAGAGAAAATGGAAAAATGTATCAAAATTACTTGAATGAAGAGATTTGGAAAACATGGATAGGAAAATAGAACAAAACAAGAAAAGCAAATTCGAAAAATCAATAAGTATTCAATACTATGTGAAAAAAAAGAATAACTTGGAAAGTACAATTCTAAGAAAGATGACAAGAACTGTAAAGGACCTGGCAATGAGATATGGCAGAAAAATAGGCCAGTGCTTAGGTAAACATCGTTCTCCATACTTCTGGGATATGCCTTCACAGTTAAGTGTGAAAAAAATATCATCAGAATAATTATCCAAAAGCATATGTTAAAAACTTTAAGAAATAAATGAACACCAAAAAGGATGAATAAAATTAAAAATTTGTATCTTGGCTGAATATGCAATATAGAGGGGAATAAGCAACAAGAAGATGAGAATGATTTAGAATATCACTTGAAAGTATAAGTAATAGGATGAAATTAAGCTCAAAGTAGTATAAAATGAGGGTAATTCAATCAAATTCTGATGAATTGATGTTTTGCAGAACCACCTTCTCAGAGGAATGGTGAAACCATGTGAAAATTTACAGAACATAAATAAATGTACAACAGGGAACTTCAGTACTGTTGGAAAGATGTATGTATTTATTCATCCATACCATTTATTTATTAAAGTGCTCTGGCTGAAGAAACATGAGGCAAACCTTTCTTATCTCATGTGGCAAAAGCAGGTACTGCTGTAATCAGCATTAGACCGCCACCAGCAGATTAGCACTTGAGACGTGTAGCCCAAAAGCAGGACAGAAGTGATGGATCTAGGAAGTGATTGATTTTTGAACTAATGTGTGCTGGAGAACCTGCTAGGAATAATATAAGCAGATACGTGGTCATGACCAGTGACAGGAGAAGGAATCCTTAAATAACAAATTGAGCTCCCGGGATCAAGCAATAAAGGTGTTAAACAGTCTGGCAGGCTTTCCCAGGGCAATACATCACAATGAGAGTTTAGGAAGAGGATTGGGGGTTGACAATTTTGTATTTTACTTCTTTTTTTCTTTTATTTGAATATGTAACATACAAGCCCAAGATATTTATTCCAGAGAAATCTCTGTGTATATTTCAGAACATAAATTTAGCATTTTCTCTGACCAAAAAAGCATAAAGAACTGAAAGGCAGAGTGACTGTCAAGTACCTGTTCCCATATCACCATTTCTAATCTGGCCACATTTACAATGTCATAATCAGAAGGAACATTTAACACTGCCCACAGAGCCCCTCCGCGTTCTGATCCTCCCCTTCCATCATCCATACCTCCACACAGGTTCTCTCGGGTGGCTATCAAGTGGTTGTCACTGAATTCAACTATTTTGTGGTAAAGCCTGTATGAAGAAATTAGTTTTGTACTGAGACAGCCAGCTCTGAATTTTGGCATTCGGTTGCTCCGTGGTCTGGATCTGTTCCAGGAATGCTCCTGTTGTCCAGATTTGTGTTCTGTGGATTTGCTAACAACCCCGTTTCTGCCAGTGTTGGTTTCTAGAGGAGAAAAGGCAACATAGGTTGCTGCTGTAATTTATTGAAGCAGTGGAAGAGATTGTGGCTTGGAAGAGATTTGTGGTCAATGAGAGCCTGTGTGCTTTCCTCTATTTGGGACTTCTCTCCTAGGAGGCTACAGAAGTTAAGTGTCACTGGGACAGAATAAAGAACAGTAATTCACAGGACAGGGAAAGGCAGATTTCATCTGGAATAACTGCTTGAATTTCAATATGGCCATTATTGACCTCCAGGTCCCATGAAGTAGAGGAATCACATCCTTAGCTTTGAGGCCCACTATGACCAAAAGTCCCCTTCAGTGCCAAGCTGGGTCCATCTAAGTTTTTTTCAGAGGGCAGCAGACACTTGATGGATGAGGCAGAGATGACAAATGAATAAATATCATGTTCCCATTTTACAAGTGTTAACTAGGGAATTTAAAAGATCATCACTGTCCTCATTCCTGATTCTTTCTGGAGTCTAACCAATGTCTAGCGTCAGCCTGTGCCTTCACATGCCGCTATGTCTTCATATATTTGTGGGACAAGCAAAGATTTAAACTAGGGTAATAGGTACTCATGTAGACAAAGGTCCAATGAAACATAACTGAAAGTTGGAACTTAATTTTCTTAGGGGACTGACAAACCCAGTTTTAGTAAAACAGGAGGAACATTTTTAACTAATTCTGAATAGTTTAGTTGGTAAATTATTTGATAGCACTCACACCATTAAGGCTCCCTGTCTTGCCTAGTCCACTATATCAGATGGCTATATCAGATGGTACAATGTTTTATGGAAGGTCATTCTTGAGATAAGGACACTTCATTCTTTGTAAGCTTTTGAGAATGTCTTAGACAAATATCCATCAGCAATAGACTGGATAGAATTGATGCTTCCACAGAGCAGAGGTAAGACATAAAGGAGTTTTGGGGGTTGACTTGTTTTCTATTATGAACTGAACAAACTACATCTGAAAATCAGACAATTCAGCTGCCCCACAGAAAGGCAAACCAGCAGGAGCTTAGCAGACAGTTTTCATGGAATTTAGGGGCTGGAATATTTTGAGAAGCAGCAAGAGGAAAAAAAGAGCATTAGGGGATGGGAAAGCAAAGTTACATGGACTGTGGTATATTCACTGGAATGTATTTGGGCCTACAATAAGTTTGTTTCATTCCGCTTTTTTCTGTAAGGTGTTTCCATACAAGGCATTTAAGACCCTTAGGAACTTAATTACTACCTAGTAAATGACAGTGGTACACAGTTAGTGTTGAAGATGGAGTCACTTATCAATAAGCAGATGAGATAAAGACAATCAAATGTTACTCCTCTTTAGGGCTTGTGAGTGATCTAAGACAAATGTGTTGATCCCAATTAATTTCCAAAGTCAAGGTAGAAACCACGCAAGTGTCAGTAAAAGTCCCCTTGCTACCAGGCAAAGTATAGAGAGTAAAGATGAATTTTAACTGTTTTTTCATCCTTGCCTGGCCAAGGTGGAGACTTACTGACAGGCATGTGTGAAAAAGCTTCTGTTACTGCTGCTTGCTACACCTGATTTTGTAAGAGGGAACTTCAATCTTAAGGGCTGTCAGTTTGGCACCTATAATGAGCATGATATTCATTTCAAAATGAAATCTACCAAAAAAAAAAAAAAAATGACAGGCTAAACTTCGCATCTCTACAAGCAGAACTGTTGATCTCCCAAGATAGTGTTCCCAGCCCACACACCCCTCACACTAACATGTGCTGTTGCTTCTTTTCTTTTTTTCCACAATCTTCCTCATTACATTTCCTTGGCAGAAATTCCACTGTGGATGCTAGCAATAGGCTTGCCTTGATGCTGCTCATCACAATCCCCTGTGACAGCTTAATATCTCATTATCAACATTAATAATAAACGTGCCTTTCTCTGAATATGCGATGTGAGAATCGAATATATATATGGGACTTCACTCTGCATTTATTTGAATGTGTAATGACTGGTATGAGTGCAGCCCGAAAGTGCTATGAGTGAAGGACACGATTGGCATGCAGGACCAGGCCTGACTGAGAGCTGTGACATAGACTTCTGGTGCGTCTGAGGTTAAGTTATTTGACTCCGTGCACAGCCTTTTCCTTGTTTTTTAAATCCCTCTTGCACTTTTAGGAAGCGATTTGTTTGGTGTGCTACATATTGCAGTGTTTAAATACACAGTCCAACTGACACTGGCACCTTAGTCTTTATATGAACATTGGATAGTTACAACTACAAACTGATAAATATAGAAATAAAAAAAAATCTGATATTTGCATTTCTGAGGATATGTATTTAAGAACAGTTAATGGCTTTTTTTTGCCTTACACGCAGTCTAATCATAGATGTGACTTTCTGAAAAAAAAAAAAAGTAAACTTCTATTTTTATTCTAACACATTTTTTTCATTTAAAAGTTCCTATTTTTAAGTGTAACTTCAAGTACCAAAAGCTGACACACTATCAAAAACAGTTTCATAGACTAAATAAAAAAGGCAGCACATTCTTGTCATAAAATAAAAACTGGGCATGAAAGCAGGTCTTAAAAAAGCTAATTTTTGTTTTTAATTTCTGATAGTATTTCTGTTGTCGTTTCAATTTCTAGTAGCCAGAGCTGTAAGGTTTTAAAACTGCCTATAAAGAGTAGTGGTCAAAAGGACCACTCCTTTAACTGGAGACTACAAATCATTTGGCCTTACTGTGATGGAAGACATGCTGGTGGAAATAAATGCGTATTCATAGTAGGGGATTCTGGAACTCCTCAAACACTGTTACTGAGGAAAACTCCTTCATCCATGCCAAAGGTATATTCCAGCCCAAGGACAGCAGACTGTGCTAGCAAAACCATGTGTACTTGGGTGAGTAGCCAGCAATGTGCTTACACTGCAAGCTAAGTTTCACAAGAAAACAAAAATTAACCAAAAACCAAAATTAACAAGACCTGCAGAAGGTCAGAATATATGAAAATATTTCCATTTACTTCCTAATACAAATTGATAGTAGATACATTAATCTTAGCACCTGTATTCTGACCTCAGTCTATCCTGGCTGTCAAATTTTATTAAGAGAACACGACTGCAAAGCTGATGTCTAAACTCATGGAGAATATCTAGAAAACAATAGAATTAAGATGAGAAAATGTCACTGTGACAGCTGTGTGTGTCCCTAAGCATTTCCCAAAACAACTTCTCATATGAAGCAGCTCTTGCATAAACTTCAAAAAATGAGACTATGTATTCTACTGTCTAGAAAGGAGTCCAATCTAGAAAGAAAGGTCTATGCGTGCTTAAAGTGTTATGAAACATCAAAATGGAACGTTAAACTTTCAAAACAGAGCGGAGGATACACATAAGGAATGCTAGCACCAAGTATTTTATCTGCTCTCCTATGGGAAAATAAAAAGGAATAAGTGGTTCAAAGTACAGTAGAAACACTTTTTCAAGCATGAATTCAGTGTTGTTTAGTCCTTCACTGAAATAAAAACTTGGCAGCTCCAGTTTCATTTGAAAGATGACAAAAACAATATAAGTTTATTCAATTTACTGAGTTAAAAAGTCAGGAAGGCAGAACTCTTCTCCTCAGCCCAGGTCTCTTCGCCACCCCTCCACCACCCTTTGGAATTCACTCTAAATAGGAAGCTATCATTGCTCTTTGAAATTGAGCCTGCAAGAAATGAAAGTTAAACAAGCACAAATGAATCTCATGAAGAAAGGACTTAATATAAACAAAACATTTTTTTGAAGTTGTTGTTTTTCTTACTGAAGAACATTTCTCCCCTAAACTGTAACTCAAATCTAAATTGTTTTCAGAAGAGAAATGTCTTCAGAAATATGCCAGAACGAAGAATATGTCATTCCTAAGATTTACACATAAATTCTTCAGGAAGCATCAATATGGTCAAGAAGCTGTAATTAGGAAGGTGTCTAATGCAGAAACACCATAAAAATCCATGCTCTGTGGGCCATGAGTTTGATGGGTTTGGAAGAGGTCTTCAAGCAATGGGATCAGAGAAAAACAAACAAAGATTGTTGGCTTGGACTTGCTCTTCACTGACATGTACAAGCTTCTGTTTCCCTTTATTTAAGTTCCTAAATAATAAACCAACTCAAATTATACTCCTTACCTGCCCAGTTTGGGTGGAATTGTCCCTTTTATGGGATATTTAAAGCATTTTTAACAGTTAAAACTAACTTGGCATCCCAGACGTAGGTACATCCAGGGCTGAGATGCAGCTACCCAAAGGAGATATTTTATGTCCTACAGAACAGAACCATTCTCCTCTGGCACATAACCAGCTCCCACAATGTGCCACCTTCTCTCTTCTCTTGCTTTAGAGAACTGGAGATTTCCCAAAATATTTCCTACATATTCGTCTCCTTCTGCTCCTTTCTAAGATCCTTGGAAGACTGGCTTCAAACTTGCTGCCAGTGGCCTCCCACCAATGTCAAAGTCATGTTAATTCATGTGATGATTTGCCTGTATCCTTACACCCGGAAAGCCTCAAACTGAAACAGGCTGAAAGCTGTGTTCTTGATTTAATCTTCATTTCTTGCCTTAAACTTTCTTTAAATCACAGACTTTTCAGAGCCATGTTTAGACGGTAGGATCAGGACTGCAGAGCTTAAACTTGCTAAAAAGGACTAAGCTGAAAAACTACTGCAGTATAAACTTGGTTAGAGTCTCTGAGTATCACTCTATTATGAATATTAAATAACAAAGATAATAACCCTGTTTTTGCCAATTTCTGTTCTGCTTCATTCAGCCCATGCAGAGTGTATTGAGATCTCCACCCATCCATGAAACCCTGGAATGTTTTGCTGGCTGGTATTAACAAATGAAATATTATTAACAAATGAAAAGCATCAGGGAAGCACAATTCTTGCTACAGAAATTTTTATAAAAATAAAACTAATGTAAATTTTGACTTGCTTTCCCAAGGATCACAGTTTCCCCACCTGTCTCTCTCTCTCTGTCCAGCTGTCTGTCTAATGGTTCCCTCTCCTCTACTAGCAACAACTCCTGAATCCAGTAGCCAATTCCAAACTTCCTTTCCAAAGGACTCAAGTTACAAAGATATTCCAGTTCCAGTTCTTTCCTGATCAGCCATTATTTTTGAAGATCAGCACATCCAGAAGAGAGAGAAAGTTCAGTTAGCACCACACCGAGGGATGAGATTCAGGGCAAGCTAATAGCTCTCTTTCCTGTTTGGTCTGTCTCGACAACCAGCTTTTATGTGTAAGGTAGCCAACCTCCACATGTATTGCGGGGAATCGACTTCAGCACATGTAAACCCTTGCCCAGAGAGCAGTGGGTGAGTGCTGAAGGGACCTGACAGAGCTTTGAAGAGGGAATGAGGACATCAAAGACTTGTCAAGGCAGGGGAAGCCAATGTATTTATATACATCCATAGAGACTGGGCTGAGTGAACTGCAGCTTAATACCAAATGAAACTAAGATTGAAATACCACAGCTTATTTAATGGTAAAGTTTTAACATGTTTGTCTTGCATCTTGAAGTGCTGCTGATAAGAATCATTTCACTACGATGCCAGTACATAGGGTTGAAGAACACAGTAATGACCCAGGGAAAGATAAAATATGTCCCACGCTTTCACCTTGCAGAAATTAGTAGTCTGAGTCCTATGAGTTTTAGGTCTACACTACCTACTTACTCCTAAACATCTATAATAATTAAACCGAACCTTCCTCTGGCATTGTGAGGAGGTGAGTCGTGTAAAAAGTGCTAAGTCATATACTTGTAGCAATCACATGAAATGCGGATAAATATAAAGGGCATTTAAAAGTCTCTTTGTGAATGCACTGGCTGACTAATACTTTTGAAGACCCTCAGACAACTTCTTAACACAGAACCTTAAGTTCCTGTTAAAACACACAGGAGTTTTCTGTGGACTTGCAGTGAGGTCAGCATCACAGTACTCACTTACTCTTTGAGCTGTGTTAGCACAAGGAAGAGGTACCTGTTCCTTTCATCCCATTCCCCTGCAGAAGGATGCTCTCATCCTGTTTTCCCTTGCAGATTCTGATGCCTTTGGCACCTCTATTCTGATGCTGACAAGACAATTATTCCGTGTCATGGGAGAATATGGTATGCAGGCTATAGCAAGACTGGTATCAGACAGGGCACTGGTCCTACCAGTCAATATGGCAGGGATACCAAGCGCTGCAGTGGACAAAGAGAGAAAAGTAGGAATATGAACAGTGCATTTTTGGCACGTTGCTGGAATAGGAAAAAAAAAGAAAAACATGAAAGATTAGACTAGAGTAGAATCAAGACCGACATGTTTTCCAGCAAAATATAAAAAACTGAAAACCAAGACCCATTTTATTAGAAGACAACTTCAGTTCATCTCAAAAGCATCATCTAAGCTGTTCGAGGAAGCCATTGCTGTTTTGGACTGGCACTCATGCAGCTGTATTTTCTTAATGGTGGTTACAGAGCAAATGCGCTCAGCAGGTCTTTCTCTGCTGACTTGGCACTCGTGGATCCCCGTGGATCCTTAAGCACAGTTCTTATTCATCAGTCCTGCACACAAACGGTGTGTGCAGCAAAAGCTCAGGCTTCACAGAAAACAATAAATGCTTTTGAAATTGTGTTGCTTTGGTCTGAATGCTCATTAGATAAGTCTGCTCTGGAGCCAAGGGACACTTAACGTTAGCCTCACATAGGTCTGATGTTCTCTGTTAGCTATATAAAGTAAATTTTAGGTTTTCTGTAAGGCCCCAGATTAACTGCTGTGGAGACTAGTGCCTTCATTCTCTTCACAGAGGTCTGTTGAGACAGCAGAGAAAATTTTCTTCCTGTACTTCCTTTTGCAGTGAAAAGCTTCTATCTGTTTCTCCTGCTTTCTGTGGCCCAGTCAATCCATACATTGCACTTCTATGGCAGAAGAAATATGTATTCTGACTTTTGTTCTGTTGAAACCTGTTAATTTAAAACCAAGCTGAATTTACGCATTTTGTGTGAAAAGCAATATATTCTGATCACTGAAGACCTCAGAGTCCTAG
This sequence comes from Alca torda, assembly GCA_008658365.1. Lineage (NCBI taxonomy): Eukaryota > Metazoa > Chordata > Aves > Charadriiformes > Alcidae > Alca > Alca torda. Next base: position 157,166,506 of record CM018077.1, on the reverse strand, counting down.
ACCTACAATGTCCTAGACAGGAAGTTCTGGAAGGGTCATAAGATCATCTGGTCTGGGCTCAACACAGATCCCATTTCATATATAACATGCCTAACAGAACCTAACCTACTCACAAACACCAGGTTAAGGTTTATTCCTTCTTTTGAAGTTATCTACTTATGGAATATGGAAATGGTTTGTTGTTTATCACCCCTCATGTGACACAGCTCTATCTGGAATATCACAGTTACCAATCTCATCCATTCTGAGTAAGGAACTATTAATTGATCCCCCTGGACTTACTCTGTCTGTGAGTCTACTTCAGGCATTGATTTGTTCGTTGCCCTCATCTACATTATTTCAACACTGGGTTTTTTCTTCTGGATAATAAAGTGGTTACAGGTTTTAAGTCAATTATAGCCCTACATATGGAACAGTTAATATCAACCAAAAAAAAACAAAAAAAAACCAGATAATTTAAAAGGTAGCTCTGAACATAATTTACAACATATCTTATGTATTTAGATTGACTGCATCTTGGGATGCTTAAATTTGAAACAGATGGTCAGGTGATTTGAAAACCACTCAAGGAAATCTGGAAATTAGCTCACAACAACATGAAGGAACATCTTATAGATTGAAAAGGGAAAAAAGACAGGGCTGTTGATTGGGCTGGAGAGTAAATGAGACTACAATAGGTGTTTGGTTCCATAGACTGGAAAGAATCATTTTCTGGGTTATGAATATGATATTCACCATGATACGTACTTAGGAAGAGAGAGATGCATTCGGACAGGCAGTGCTTAGTTGCAGGCAGTTTAAAATCAGTGCCAATATAGAAACAGGAATGTATCTTATAAATAAACATGACTAAATATATGAAGACTCCACGAATTTGAAGTGACAGTTAAAGTGGCACCTTGTGGTCATCATATTTGATCCCACTGTGTCAATGTCACAGTGGCAGCTGGTATCAAGAATTGCTGGTGGGGAAGAGGATAATAAGCTGCGCTCCTCATCCTCACCATCTTTCCTAACCTCATTATTCATATTTATGGGGGTGGAAACTGGGACAGTGATTGTGAAAAGTAGCAAAAAGAAAGAATGTCTAAGTTCACTATACTCAGGTCATGCCCTCATGTAAAAAAGTTAAGATGTTTCAGCAGCAGGTAGGGAGGAAGACAACAACATTTATCCCTCCATAGGAATGCCATTCTTCTATCAAGTTCTGATCTTGACTTCCTGCCCAGCTCTGCACTATTTTGTGTTGTACATACAATTTGATTGACCTGTGCAGCTGATTACGTTGCATAATGGAGAATGTGGCTCCAAACCCCTTCAGGCAGAGTCAAATCTCCCTTTAGCTAGATGACTGCCCCAGCCATTGAGTTATTGGGTGAGGAAAGTGGACAGCAATGCCTTCTCCTTCTCCCATTAGGGGTCTGAGTCTTCCCGGGCAATGTGTGGTGTTCCTAATATACTTCCCCTGGATGCTGAATGTTCCTGTGGCTGAGCAGACCCCCAAAAATCAGGTGCTGCAGTATTTTGCATCAAAAGATTTAACCCTCCTGCCCCCTTCACAGTCACGCACTTAGAGGTGAAATTCAGAATTTGATAGCTCTGGGATTTCATACGAGGAGCCCAATTAGGGAGGCACCAGGGGTTTTGTGCAGTGTATTACAGTTGCAGACGGTAGTTGGCAGCTATAGCACTACTAACAAGGAACTACCCACCAACACTGACAAGCCCTTTCGGCCTTTTGGCCAGCTCCACTAGATGAGTCAGAATTGCTTTCTTTACTGTTAGACTTTATTTTACTCAAGGAGAGCCCCATGTCTTACTTGTTCAGCCTACGCACTAGATCACACTTTTCTCTATACCCCATAGTGAAACACCTGTGCAAGCATGTTCTGAACACGGCTTAAAGTTCATCATTAGCTTGTCAAAGAATTAGGAGGTGCACAAGACTTTCAGGAGACAATACTGATGACCCAGGATATTTCTAAAATAGAATTTTCTAAAAACTTTCCATGTATCAGCAATAACCACATAAAACGGAGATAGTTTGAAAGGAGCTTTCCAGTGACATCTGGAAACCGGCACTTCCAACGATGTTATCCCCAGCACTCTGCAGAAATGTCAGCACAGACCATAAGTCTGGGTCTGGGTGAAAGACACTCCTCTCCTTAAAGATGGTACCTCTAACATTTGCCCCTTGACACCCTCAGCACTGACAACTATCTAATGGCTTTTCTCATTAGTACTGTATTTATATTAAAAGTTGGACTGCAACTGTTGGAAATGTGTAAGTTAACTTTTATCCTCTCCCAGATGTATTCATTTCATTGTAATATATACATGGCATTTGCACATTCATCAGTATTTGAAATCCAGTCTTTAAATTGTCCTATGCATGCACATATATTTATAAGTTAATAAAAATATACCCTTTCCACATTTTTTTTCTACAATGAAATAGCCTGTGAGCAAATTACATTTTCTTTTTACTGTTTACTCAGCACAGTGAAAGAATATATTGACTGCTAAGTTTCTACGACTTCTTCCTCTACAGCTTAAGAAAATGGACTCTCCCTCTTATTAATTTCAAGTATTTTCCTTGCTGTCCCATAAATTGTCACTGCAGCTCTGACCTCTTTGCAAATTCACAGTAGAAAGAATTAAGACACCTATTTATTTGCAGTCATTTCCAAAACAGCTGTGCATCCACATGCTCCTCACAAAAGTTTTCTGCACTGTGGGTGTTTCAATCATAAACCATGTGGTTGGCATATAAAAACAACTCCATTTCAAGAGCTGAATTTCTTAATTGGATGACTGGAGCCATATAATGGCCTGTGATCTAGATCTTGCTTCTATTAATCTTTTCCTTACTGTTCTTTAGTCACATGAGTTGTGCCACTGACTTCATCAAAACCGTACATATGGAAAAGGACACCATGTCACATTGTTTGTTCCCATTTCAGTTCTGCAGTTATCTGCTGCTGGCATGTGAAAGATCCTACACAATCTGTCGCTTTGTTAATGAATGAATGGTGTAGACCTGCAAGCAGCCTGGTTCACCCTGCGCTGGAAAGATCTTGGTTGAGACAAACTGTTGCAAAGTTTTCAAATTGTTCCCACCTTCCATAGCTCAGCCTCACCAGAATACTTCAGCCTCTGACACAGGAGAAAGAAAACTGCCTAGAATTTGTTTTCCAGTAATTCCTTAGTGTCACTAAACATAAAGATGTCATTTACACAAATTAACAAGCCTCTGCTATGTTAATTTGAGAGGCTGAGAGAGTTGGGGTTGTTCAGCCTGGAGAAGAGAAGGCTCTGGGGAGACCTTATAGTGGCCTTCTAGTACCTGAAGGGGGCCTACAGGAAAGCTGGGGGGGACTCTTTATCAGGGATTGTAATGATAGGACCAGAGGTAACAGTTTTAAACTGAAAGAGGGGAGGTTTAGATGAGATATTAGGAAGCAACCTTTACTGTGAGGGTGGTGAGGGCACTGGAACAGGTTGCCCAGAGAAGCTGTGGATGCCCCATCCTGGAGGTGTTCAAGGCCAGGCTGGATGGGGCTTTGAGCAGCCTGGTCCAGTGGGAGGTGTCCCTGCGCATGGCAGGGGGTTTGGAACTAGATGATCTTTAAGGTCGCGTCCAACCTGGACCATTCTGTGATTCTATTAAAATAACCTTGCTATTGGAACAAAAGTAAAAAGCAACAAAAAAAGTAACAAATGAAAATCAAGCAGGAGCATGACTCTCGTACAACATGGCAGAGAACTACCTGTTGGTATTAAAATTAAAATGGAAAATAAATGTCCGAGAGATAATTCAGGTCCACACAACAGACACTTAACACTTGCGTGATAGCCAGAGCCACCACCTGGCTGGGACAGAAACAGGTGGCCCCAACTGACATGAGATGACATTGATGCTGATCAACAGGAGAAAGGTGGGCAACAAATTGTCCACAGCCTTGCAGACGGCAAAGTGCTTAAGATGGCCTGTGCCACTGCAGCCGGATGGTTGATACAATGAGAACTTTATCAGTTTAACCCTTTCCCCACTGACAATATCAAGGCTACTCTGCTCTTTACTGTAACACTTTACCAAACCAAATCACGTTTGGGTTTTGAGCACTGGTTTCAGAGGATTTAATCTGTGTTGCAATGCTGACACAGGGTTCAGGCTCACACCCAGACCCACTGTTGTTGATGTTTGCCAGCGTGTTGGCCCATGCCACCAGGGATGCCAACTGGCTTGTCAGGGTGGAGACATGACTGGGGGCACTTGGTCAAGCTCATGTTCCGCTGCCCCCCGCAGGATGAGCACAGCTGGTCTGTGGGCTGTCAGCTGCGCACAGTACCAGAGATGGCCCGGCAGTACTCGGAGAATTACATGGGATTAGTTTCATGCCTAAATGACTGCCTGGAGACAACGATCTTGAGGGAGGACCATCAGAAACCTCATCAGCTTTGGCTAGAGCTGCAATGTCTGTGCTTTCACTAACATAAACATGCGTACTGAACCAATTAAAAGTGCTTCTTAAATGAGGTATTTCACTCACTGTTGGGAGAGCATGGAAGAGCAAACTGTGAATGTCAGGGGCTGTGAGATCACTTACTGTGCTACTGGAGCCACCTGTGGTAAAGAATCGCTATCAACTGAGTAGAAGGTGGGCTAAGGACATGGCGTACTATGGTAGTGTGCACTGTGTTACTCTCAAGTGCATCAGTTGTGCATGACAGTTTTTCAAAATATCAGGGAAACTGTCAAATACTTTTTTGGTTAATATAATAAATGATTTCAACACAATTAAAAGGTGATAAAAAATTAGGATAAGGACAATACTTGATTTATAAAACGCCTAAATGATTTCAGATGGGAGATACGAACCCATACTTTTAATCCAGCATAGAAAACAGTAAAAAAATCTTTGTTTTTTAATGACCTCATTCTTGAAGCATTCTGCCACTGATCCAAAGTTTTGTTTGGGTAAATTCCTCATTCCAGGGATTTCTGGTTTCCTGACAATTAAGTGAGAAAATAATAATTATTGTTACAGTTAACAATTACTGCTACTGTTAATAGTTATCATAATGCTCTTTCAGAGAAATGATTCTGATTAGGCAGAAGCATGGAATTGTCAACATGGCAAAGTTTCTGGAAATGAAATGAGTTTTAGAAAAATTGTATTTGCCCGTGACCCAGTGAAATGGAAGGAGTGTATATGCCAAACTGATTATTAGGCTATAAAAAGACTCAACAATAACTAATTCATATGTAATAACATGCCTTTATTTATAAGGTTACAAAGCCTGAAAAGTTCTTAGTGTTACCGACTAGATACTTGAGAGTGAACATAAGGCTGTCTGGATCACAGCATCCTTTTAGGAACTTATGATTAAATCATGCTACAGATAGCAAATAAAGCCTTTATTACTGGAAAATTATTTCATCCAGCACATAAAATTGCTGGAAGAGTCCTTTCTCAATTACAAATTTTACTTAGTACTTCGGTACTATCATGCAAATGTTTCCTTAGAAGAACAAGCTCTGCCAAACTAAATTAGAAAAAAAGTCACGGGTTTATGAGCTTTAAAAAATGGTCAAAGCAGGTTTTCAGAATGTATTCTAGGTGTAAGCCAGGGAAAAACAATGAAAGGCCACAGAGTCAGGTATGTCAGATGGCTATTGTTTGCTTTAGTGTTAAATGATTTTACAGTTGAAATTGAACTGGGCCAAATCAGTTCTCTAAAAGTTGATCTGTGGGTCTGGGGTAAATCATAACCAATCAGCCTGTGTCAGTAGAAACGCCATCCTTTAAAGGAAAGTCATGAGATACTTTCCTGCTTTGGTTAAATACAAATATAAATAAAACCAGAGTAGATCAGAATAGGACAATATATTATATATTAAAGCACCCGTAATTTTCACAGCAGAGATGAACTCAGGCAAGTTTCAGCTTCTCTGTTGCACAGTTGAAGTTACTGTCTTAATAAGATTCATCTGTTCTTAACTGGTAGAAATGAGTTAAAGAAATAATTAAAAAAACCCAGCAGCAACAACAACAACAACAAAAAACCCGATAACTTTCTTGATGTCCTGTAATGTTTTGGGGAATAAATGAGAATGTGTAAGAGAGATAGATCCCATGAGGTCCTGATACACTGGAGCAACTTTATAAAGGAGGAAGATGCCCATTTCATTATCCCTTGATTTGTTGCTGTTGCCATCTAGTGTTTCACAGAGGGCTGCTGGGAACAATGCTGACTTCTGCCCAGTTTTGTCATCTCCCTTTTAATCTAGTTCTCCATCACACTTTTAATTTCTCAGATCTGTAGAAATGATCCTTCTGTCCACACCTTTTCTGACAACACCTTCCCCGAGCTTCCCTCTGAATAAAAATAAGCCAGTTGACATCAAGCCATTAATTGCATGAGCTAGTTTTTGCCAGATTCTGGAGAATTGCTTGGGATGTGTTCCAACACATGAGGAGCTGAGAGAAAGCATTCAAGGTCAGCCCAAAGAAGGAGGGTGTAAGCGAGAGAGGTGTAACCAGATGCATCATCGGCATGTCTCATGTAACCAGATCATCATCGGCAATGTCTCATGCTGTAACAGAAGACCGAAAGCCCTGCCCCTCGCGTGGCTCCGTTGTACAACTCACAACCCGGGTGGCCAGTACAGCAATACACACTTGTTCGTGCGACTGACTCATTGTCCTCACACCTGCTGCTGCTGACACAGTCTCTGCCTTTGCAGTCCTAGCTGTTGCAGCTGCAGGTTGCAGGTTGGGATATTTATATGGTCTGTGCCTGTTGTCACGAGAGGCATCCTGGAAAGTTTCCCTGCACGGTATATTCTAGCTGACAGGCTGGTCACGGACGTGCTGCCACTTCTGCTCCTCGGCAGCTCCTTACAAGATTGTTCTATCCTGTTCTCTTGTCAAGAAGGGTTTTTGCAAGTGTCTTGTGCTGTGCTGAGTAGTTAAATGAAATGTTTCTACTGCAGTTGAAGACCCCTATGACAACAGAATCCAGCTGACCATATTACGTCTAGGAGCCAAAAGCAGCTGTCACTCACAGATCTCTCTTTCCTAAAAGTTACTCTGTACAGTAGCTGCCAAGGAAGGAATTAGTTTTACAGTAAATGTGTTTTATTTCTCCCTTCTTTCGTCTGTCTGTAGGGCCCTGCATCCTGGCATGGTGGTAACTTGAAAGCACGACTATATTCCCTCATTGCATTTCAGAGAAATGGGCCACCATCCTGTCCAAATTAGAAGCACACAGACAATTACCTTTAACTACATCCCACAAATAGTACTTCTGTTGCCTCACCTAGGAAGTGCAAGCACTATTGCTGGCACAGCCAGCAGATACCCAACATGGCCGTGTCTTCCATTCTCTACTCTGACGAATTAGCTCTACTTCCATGTTTTGCTGCATCTGTAAGTTAACCCACCAAACATCATTACAAGAAACTCACTACCTTACTGTCAGTAAATAGGAATGGATTGGCTTGTCTTGTTTCATTTTGGGTTGTCTTCCTTAGCTTGCTATTCAGGATATAGCTCTAGGCTGGTGAACCATTTTCAATCACACCTGCTTTAGTGTGTGAGGAGCATTTCTGACTGCTCCTTTGCCCTGGTAAACCCTGAGGCCAGGAGCCCCATGTCAATCATCTAATCTAATGCACCAAAATAGACCTCCGAGCCAGAGCTGCCCCTCATGAAGGATGGAGAGTGTGTTCCAGTTATGATCCAGGCAGTAAATTTGGTCCAAAAGGAATGAGTGAAGACAAAAAGAACAGCTTCATTTTCCATAAAGCTCTACAGATCCCACTTAATATCAGGTTCTGGTGTTTTCAAAAACGTTGGCTTGGCTTTTGGGTTTTTTCCTTTTTTTTTATCTGGTATTTTTCTGATTAGCAACATACACAACAATTTCATTCTTTGATTTACTTCATACCGGAGCTGGTGCAGAAAGGCAGCAGGTGCAGTGTGATAATGGGTCTCCTCAAGCAAAGAATAGGGGGATTTTAAGAAACAGATGAGATTTCCAAACCCCAACTTCATTTTTACTAATTGTTTCCATACCGCCCTCATTCAGACAACTCCCATGGATATAGCCTTATCATGGTATTTGAACAGCAAAATGGACTTCAGGGGCAATTTGCAGGAGCACAATGCATCAAAAGAAAGTGGCCAGCTACGGAATTTTCTGAGATAAGGTAGAAAAGCACATCATTAAGTGACTTGATGATGGTGAGAAAGTTAAAAGAGGAATATTCCTCCTTGAGATTTCTTTCTTATCTAAGTAATTAATATATTATTACCTCAAAAAGGATTAGTCAACCTTGTCTCTACTCAGAGCAACCTTGCTAATAGTTATCTTGCCTTGGAATAAGCTAACATTTTATATTTCTCCAGCGCTTTTCAGCACACAAGTACATAGTTGGCAGTCCTTATTGCGACCGCTAGGAAGAGCAAAATCTCAGGCACCTTTGAAGGGCAGATGTTTTGGCTGGGACATAGCAGTTAATAATATTTCTCTCGTTCACAGTACTGCAGTGTCCCAGCCAAGGTCAGGGCTGCGTTGTGCCAGGCACCACAGATTCATGGAAGGAGCGAGCTGCTGCTCAAAGCTCAATAGAAAGGAATGATAGAAGTTAGAAGGCAGAATGGTTAGCGCATTCAAGACAAATACAAAAATAGCTCTTGGTGCATAAATTTTAACCTAGGGTTCTGCTGTGGTTCTTCATAGCACAAAAAACCCCACCACGTAACACAAAATTCCGTGATTTTTGGCTAGCCTCTAAAGAGGTGCAATGGTGACTTAATTATCCTCCTGAAACAGTGGTTGATAGCTGTAGTCAGAAATCAGTTGGAGCTTACAAGTGGACAAAGTGAACATTATGGTCTTTGCTAAGCTGAATGTAGCATTTTTTTTTATTCACAGCAGAACCCTTAAGTTGCATGTGTGGGAATTGCATGGTTTCCTCAGACTGAACACTCTTGCGCTGAAATCCTGGCCTGAATAAAAATGAGTTTTGCAAGCAATATTGAAATGGAGATTCTTATATAATGTATATCTCTGGGAATCTGGGTATACATGGGTAATGAATGTAATACAATTTTAATGAGAATTTCATTTTATGACTCAGAATACAAGAAGACATAACTTCTCCTAATATAATTACCTTTGATTAATCTGTGGGAGTTATTAATTTCAGACAAAAGTTTTGCTTTTTCGAATGTCCAGACTAATGAAATTACTCTTATTAGTTTGAGGGTAGATGATGACACAGATATAACAGGCACTGAAACAGAGATGTATTGGACAGCTTACTGGAAATTGAAATTACAGCAAATGAATATTACACATTGACCCATGAGCACAGTGGGCCACTTTTTCAACAAGAATTCTTTTATCTCCCCTCTGTTAGCACTGTTAACATACATGCTACACAATCTGCTTTAAGCTATTACCAAGCACCTCTCTGAAACACAAACCAGGAATGAGAAGGAAGGACTATTAAAAGAACAAAAGTATTCCACCCAGGATTATTAACATTATAATTTATATTCTGCATTCTGATAGTGGCCGAGGGGGTGAAAGAAAATTGGGCTCCATTATGCGAGGAGTTGTTCATACTCTCAAGAAAATAAAGTCTGAGCTCAGAAGAATTCAAAATTTTCCAGCACCCCAAAAAAAAAAAAAATTATAAGAAACAGTAGCAGGAATTCAAAGAGGTCTGATGAGGGAGACAGTATTAAGGAAGGACATGCTGATGGACTGTACAACTGTTTAGTCTCTTTGCTTGCAGTCTGCTCGGTTTCACTACATGTTCTCTTCTACTGAAAAGGGGCGCAGGAAGGAAAGCTGCTTGCCTGCCTTAACTGACAGCTATTCCTTGTGTGATGTGGATTCACTCTAGATTCCCATGGATTTGTGCCCTTCCTGAGAGCAACCTGAGTGAAGCAGGTGGAGTGCAGAGCAGAGGCAGGGCAGCAGCAAACTTGCGGCAGAGACTGGTAAACTTCTAAAGAACAAGTAAAAAGAGACTTTTTCAGGGACCAAATGCATCCTACTCATACAGTGTTTGTTACAGTCCAGAAAGGTACTGAAAATCACTGGACTGAGCCCAACACGGTAAGAACCAGACCTGAAAACGCCCTTTGAAGAATCATAGACATAGAATGGTTGGGCTTGGAAGGGACCTTAAAGATCACCTAGTGCCAGCCCCCTGCCATGGGCAGGGACACCTCCCAGTAGACCAGGTTGCTCAAGAAGGGGGAATCTGATTGCAAACCCTTTTAATTCTATTGCATTTACCCAACAGAGCTCTGATTTGAGAGCTCATTTTAAAATTCCACTTTCAAAGCTACTTCTTGTGTTTTTGTAGCACATCTGTGACGATGAGAACCTGCTTGGTGTTGTGGTGTGCTCTCCGTCCAGCTCAGAGCTCTGACTTACTTCAGGCCCCGTCATGCCCGTGCACATACTCAAATCAGATATAAAGCAAAAGTTAGGGGTGACAAATAATGAGATACAGAATTTCAGAATGTTTGTAACATGCTCCCACACAATGCATGGAAAAATACAATTAATTTGATATATTTCATATGTAGAGGAGCAAAATATCTGGTTAGAAGATGAAAGCCCAAATGACATGTTACTAAATGAATTGTGTCTGAAATAAGCTAAATTCTGAAGCCCTCCCTTACATAAAGCTTGCACTAAATTTTAACAAGTTTGCCTATAAGGGCTGGGAGAAAATCGAATATTATTTTATTGGATTTAGCAGTGGATGAATATTTCTCTTTCTGTCACAATAAGATTATTTACTCGCAAAGAGCTACTAAAATAAATATTATGAAAGATAAATGCTTATCTCTAAATGGCAAATACTTTCCCTATATATTCTTACTTTGGGGCACAAACATTGCAAATGTGTCTTCTCTTTTAAGCATTATTTTTCCTCCAACGTTTTTACCATTATCTTCTTATATTTATCATTGCTAGCAAAATCCATCTCCAGTTGCATCTGTATTCCTGGATGTCCTACTTGCAATATATTAGGTGAAGGCAATATATGAGACTCAGGTACTTGCTTTTTTTCTGTATTTCATACTGGAAGCCTTCTTTTGGGGTCTGCTACCAAATCACCAAAAGAGATATTTTGTTAGTTTCTCCTTGTAGTTGCACTTTACTTATTTTAGAGTTATCTAAATTTCAAGAACTTATGTAGGTGTTATAAGTGAACTGACTTATAAGTGAGTTTCTCCTTACAGTTGCTGGGAAGGGAGTCAAAACATACTTTTACTGAGTTGCTATGCCTTGCCTGCCTTGCGTGTTAGACCTGAGCTTCGGAAGGAGCCATCTCATTTTGAGCCCAAGAATACTGGAGACTGGCACACAGTTGAGACAGGGCAACAGCTGCCCTGGAGCTCCTCTGACCTTGGTTTAATTCTCAGATGCTTTCCCAAACTTCTGTATGTTTGTTTGTGTTTGTTTTGTTTGTGTTGTTGTATGTTTTTGTTTGTGTGTGTTTGTTTGTGTTTTGTTGTTTGTTTTTGTTTTTGTGTTTTGTTTTGTTTTAATTTAGTTAATGATCTCCCCTCTACAAAATGGGAACTATTCCACACTTCTGCCCCAGTCCTTCAAGTTCTTTTGCCTCAGCAGACAATGCGCTCTGCAGAGCAGGAACATCCACTCCCTGAATGAGAGCATACCTCAGCAGGGTTCTGCCCATGACTCTCTATGTTGCTATAACACAAGCAATTAACACAAATAAAAGTCAAATAAAATCAGGAACTATCAGTTAGATTTGTACTGTTATGAGCTTCTTATAGGCATCTACAATAAAAGATGAAAAGAACCATCCAATTGATAAAAAGTAAAGATTTCACTTCTACCATTCCCTGATAAACATCTCACTGGCACTCTCCCTCCTGACTTTTAATTATGGGTCTTGGTAAGTTCATAAGCATTAAACAAATATAATTTCCTTACTTAGGCAATCCTATTACAAGTGATTCACATGTACCTCACAACTTTGTGATAAAGGCAATTGTGCATTTTCCTTGTCAGCCTAGAAATAAGCATTGTATAGAACAATCCTACTCTGTTTTCCAAATTACAGTGCGATAATAGGCTTGTAGTTCCCAGTCACGACTGAGTTTCTGTATCTCCTACGTTGTTTTCTTCTCTCTTTCATTTCCATATCTACATCTTCGTTTTAAGTTAAGAGCTGAAGAATTATTCAGCAGCACAAACCAACAGTTTCTCTTCCCTGTATAACTTTCTTTGCCATTTTAACACACTATTAAAAATGCTGGAAAGTGTGTGAGTTAAAGACTGTATGTACAGAAAGCCAAATCTTAAACCTGCTTTGCAGAATTTGTGTCTGCTCTTCCATGTCAGAAGACAACAGAATGGCAACACTTGGTTCCCGAAAATAGATGGTGAAAATCTGACAAGTGGACTTAGCTGCAAACCATGTAGATATAAGAAAATGTACTACCTTTAAGATACCACTCTGATAAGTGTGGCCCAAAGACTAAAGATGATCCCTAATTATAAAAAAGCACTACTCTGTATAAGTAATCTTAATGAGCAATGAAATTAGATGTTGAAGCTCAAAAGAAAATTATGATATATATGCAGAAATCTCATTACTCAAGTGGTATGGAACATTCAACATAGAAACAGATCTGAAAGTAAGATAGTAATAACTTATCTTTTAAGTTTTCCCTTCAAATTAAAACTTTGGCATATACCAATTTTCTGAAGACATCCTGAAATGCATAATTGGCACCATACCACCAAATGCATAATGCCACTTGTGATAAAAGGTGTATAATTTTGTGTCCCACAGTGTCTCTCTGCATCATAAAATTAGCCAAGGATTATGTATTTCAAAGCAAAGGACTGAGCTCCAGCTTATCGAAGCCATCTGCTGAAAGAATCAGACAGAAACTGCCACAATCACCAAACCACTAGATACTGCCAGCTTTACCTAAAAGGAAACACAACATGTCACACCAGTCTGACATTCCCTGTTTTCAAAGAATATGATTCGCATACTGATCCAGCAAGCATCTGAGCAGCTTTAAGCACAGAAATGGTTCAGACTGTTTTTGTCAACTGGATTGAAATAGAAGAAAAGGCAAAGGATCTAAGATCAAAGTGTTCCAGCTCCAGATTGCGGAGCTACTATTCTCAGCTAATGTTCTCAGCAAAGGCCATTCATTTTGCATGCCCTGGTTCAGACAAAGGTCTCAAAGATGAGAATCTAAAATAAGTGACAAATTTATCACCTTCAAAAAAAAAAAAAATTATACTATTCTGTCAAGGCACAGTCACCAAAAAGGATTTGAAATAAAAGCATTACGCTGAAAAGAGATTGCTTGGCTTAATTATGACAGGTTTACAATTTCGGTTCTTTCAGTTTTGTCTATACTATAGACTATACATGGCCAAGACATGGAAACAAAACTGGTCCATGCTCATCCACGCTTTTTAATGCTGTAGTATTCCTGTGACAGCTGGCACTTTTTCCTGACTCGTTTTGGGAATAGCATCAGTCAGGGACTCTTCCTGTTACTAAGTATAGATAAGGTCACCCTGTTTGAGAGGAGAAGGGGCAGAGTCTTTATCCAGGCAGATGTGAGCTGTGCCATGCTATCTGTCCTCTCAGCCAAAATACAGGCCCTGGCTTTATCGGTATATACGGTATATATGGCCTTGCTGGCCATAATGAGAGGAATTACACGTGGTTCCATAATATTTCAGTGGTACCCACATCCCTGAGACCCTGTAGCTGAACTTTGCAGGTGCTGATGGGTGAACCTTCCAGGCACTGATGGAGACTGTAATGTGTAGGAGGACAGTATCTCTGACTTAAGGAAATAACTTGCTCCCAGAGTTCTCAAGTTAGAGAAAACACAAATTCCTTACATTTCAAGATGAAAATGTTATTTGTCTACAAATCAGTAAAGAACTAGAGAATTTTCCAGTCTTTATGCATTGTTCCAGTGATATTGTTATATATACTCTGGAAAACAGTGGTAAATTGACTGAGCACTGAAAAAATGGCTTTGTCAGAACATTGGCTTTCATTTGCAGCACAGAAGTTGGCCATCTTGTGCCTAATACCGTGCTGGATTATGTCTTCTATCCTGCAGGCAACTGGTGGTGAACTTCACGTGTATTAATTTACCAAGTAATAGTGTCTTTTGCTCATTTTTGCCCTGCCATGCACCCCTGGGTAAAAAAAAAAAAAAAAAAAAAAAAATTTGTAGAGAAGTGCCATTAAGGAACACTAAGCAATGGCATGCAGAACTCTCCAAGCCAGGGGACTATTGAATTTGAACTACATTTGTAGTTCTCAGTGGGCCTGTCTTGTACTCTTAGAGCTCCTTCACATCGTGTGTCTCGTTTTTTTTTTTTCTTTACGTAAGTCAAGATTTCTTTTCTGCAGCTATTCCTCTCATCATGTCAGTGAAATAAAAACATGGAGCTATCGCCGTACGCTGTGGGCTGCCAGCACGCTTCACCCTGCGTGCATTAAACTCTTAGCCTCACCTGTGTCTCTGTTTGGACTATAAGTTCTTTGGGGCAGGGACCTTCTACCACTCTGTGTTTGTAGAGTGCTTAACATAAGAAAACTGTATCATTTTTTGGCTTTTAGGCATGACTATAATAAACATAATAAATAATAATAACCTTTTTAGCAGTCCACCAATTACCGGAGATCAGAGTAAAACCTTGCAGGAAATGGGAGAGAAGCCTGCCCTGGGATACTTTCTGTGCCATTCTTAGCACAAATTAAGACCAAAAAGAAAATTGTTCATAATGAGCTCTAGATGAAAGCCTTCGCAGGGAGGGAAGAACTGTGCCAGAAGCTGGGGGGAGGGTTCCTCCTGGCCTCATCTTTGCTACAGGCAAATGGTCTTGGCCTAATTGCAATTTTGTCATTTAGAATTTGACAGTAATTGTGGCACAAGAGCAGTCAAAATGGGCTATTGTTAGTGGTGTGCTCTTTTCCCTTTTGCCCAATTTTTTGGAATAGGGTTGTCTTTTTTCCCCCTTTTTTTTTTTCTCCTTCTCTCCATCTCCCCAAACAGCTCTTGCACTGTTCTTTCCCCCCTTCCTACACGCTCTACTTCTTCCTCACTTCAGTCTCTCACTCTGCACCCCAAAATCATCACTCACACCCCCACACGACACGCAGCCATCCTCCCCTCCGCTTTTTCTCACAAAAGCTCACGTACGCCTGCTCTGTGTATGGTGTTCCCAGGTGGTGATTAATGAGAGCTCTAGCTGGAGCTAAAAGCTGTGATGAGTGTCTATATAATAACAAACATTAGTGCGGGCGAGGAAGGCAGAAGCATGCGTGTATCTTCCCCAGGCTGCCAACACACTTCTTATTTCATAGCAACTGATTTAAAACATGGAGTCCCTGGGCCTCATTTCAGCTGGAGTCCGCCAAAGGTTGTGTTAGCTTCTGAGGTGCAGGAAAATCCTCAGGAGAAGAGTCAGGCCCATGTTACATCAGTAGAGGAGGATCTGCATCTCTCCAGCTTGATTATCTTGTTAACTCTGTTATCAAAGGGATTTTCTTACTGTTCAAATGCCACTGCAGGAAAGGTTTGTGCCTCTGGGGGTAGCAGTGTTAGTGGGACATCCCTCTTTCCATAAAATGCTGCACAGGGTTGTGTCCCACGGGGTATGGAAGCCTCCGTTGCAGCAAGAGCTACCACAACCACCCTCCTGCCATTGTCCCCTAGCGATCTCATTCAGTGCGTCTGCTTGTATTTTGGGCAGAAACTGCTTATGTCCTTTGACGATGAGCTTTGAGGAAAACCAAGCAGTGTGCAAACAGAGCAAGTGACATTTAATCTCTACTACTGTACTTTTAACCAAGAAGCTTGCCAATATAACGTGATTGGGTAACGATTCAGGGAGAACTATTGGAGGGGAAAAATACAAAGAAAGAAGTCAAAAGAAAAAAAAAAACACAACAAAACAACTGTGATCAAAACTAGATAGGGCTGATTTTATGCTGAGCTGGGGAGGAAAACTTTAGACTGCTGTGGGACAGCTACAGGGGAACAGCTGAGTGTCCGTATCATGAAGAAAACTTTCCCTGCAGTTGCCCTGATAATAATGACTTAAATTAAAAGTCATGATGTCAAGAGGTTATTTCTGTATAAGTGTTGTAAAATCTAACAGGACAAAAACCCACAAAAATCAGGACAAGATATTTTAGACTGCAGCTTGCATTTAGAAAGTATTTTAGATTTACATGTTACATACCTTTGTAGCTGCCATCAGAACCAGGACTGGGCTACAGTAAAGCGGTTCCAGTGTGCAGTACAGAGTGCTTAATGAATGGCCAGACACTGCCCTGCCTGATATCCCATACAATCTGTACACAAATGAAGACAGAATGTGACTTAAAGCGTCAGCTGTTGTTCTGGATTGCCTTAATTTGACTACATTAGATCCTCTCACATCATTTCTAATCTTGTTTTCCTTTGTCTAAATTTGTCATATGTGTTACTGGCCTCTGTTATCTTTGCAGTTTGGTCTCTTTTAGCTAACCCTTATGCCTCCTCATTTTTTTTTCCCCCACTTGCATTCATTGCTGACTTCGGAACATGGATTTGAGACAAATGAGGAGTGAGCAGAGATCAGAATCTATTGTACTCGTTAAAAAAACTTTCTGACTGCTTTGCTCTTCAAGTAAATAGCGTATAACAAGCAGTCTGCTAAAAGATGAAGATCTGGGATAATAAAAGACCTTGTGCTGTTGTGAGAACAGTCAGCAAGATGATGAGTCATTGTTTTAGCCTCATAGCAAGGGACATGTAACTTAGTCTTAGTCTGTATGTCACAAATCACATACGCACATGGCTCTACCCAGGCTGACCCTTAGGATGGAGTAAGAGCCAAATTACATCCTTCTTGAAGACTGTGATGGGATCACTGGACCTGGCCTTATTATCCCAAGTGCTGTATCATTTATTCTCTCTCATGAATGTATCAGGACCCATTTTGATTGCATTTTGGTTTTCTGTTCCTAATAATCCCATTAGGAGACATCTGTAGAAGAAATCTTGCTGGACGTTTGAGTCTCAGACTTTTTCTCCTCTGCATATATACTGGATGCTTCAGCTGTGGGGATCTGGGATGGCTGTAGGACTCCTCTGCTTTCTGCTCTTGAGCTACCTGAGTGTCATTCTGCTCCTAAAACACAGTCCCTTGCTACGTCCCACTCTTCAGCCTTCTAGAAGAGACACACTGAGGGAGAAGCCAGGAAGAGAGAGAAATAGGCCAAGCGTTAATGCTGTCACCGCTTTGAGGAAGATATGGCCTGGCTTGGGTCTGAAGGTAGGAGAAGAACGGGAAATTTGGGAACATCAGGGCATATCTGGAGAACTATGCAGGGTCTTCTTTGCAAATACCACCTGCATTTTGTCAGCCATTAAAGGCCTAATTGTATTGAGAACGGAGTCAACACCTCAATTAAAATGCTTCATTTCCAATTATTAAACTGTGGAATTGTTCATCCAGTTCAGGAGAAAAAAAATTACCCAAGTATGAGAAGTATGGCCTATACTGAGCAATTCCCATGCCAAGAGTTATGCTGGACAAATACCTTGCCACAGAATGCTTTTCTCTTGATAACATTTGACAGCTATTTGAGTGCGTAAAAACATATTTCTACAGCTTTTATTTAGACACATCTCAGTTTAAATCCTGAATCCGATGGAAACATTCTCTTCTAGGCAGATATGTTCCAAGCTGAACTTCAGGCCAGCTGGAACATTTAGTTTTTCCCCACTGAGTTATATGATCTTTTTAATGGAAATGTCATCTCCACCTTAATTATTGCAGTACAAGGAGAAGATGTTATAATATTCATGACAGCAAGTAAAAAAATAACTAGATGTAATATATGGGTATGTCTTTTTTTCTAAGATTATTGATCTCTGTGGTAGAAGCTCTTGGCAACATCCAGTTCTGGAATTTTTAACAGAAAAATAAATGGAGAGGTAAAGCCTTATGTAAGCATCCGGTTTGTAAGAATTCAATCCAAGATGACACTGTGTCTTAGTATTTCTCAGAACTGGGCATTAAAACCCTGGAATTATTTTCCCTGTGGCTTGAGCCCTATTTTTATGAGTTCCTCCTTTTACTCCATTGAATCTCCATAGAGAATAACGATCTACTTTTTTTCCATTTCAGATCCTAAATTCTGTCTCTTTTTGTTTATTATGTCCTGCTTCCCTTAAAGACAATGGCATATGTTACTGAACATGTCTCAAATTGAAATAGAATTAATATTTGTGGACTTTTCTTTATACTCATAGGGTAAATATTTATTTTATAGTAATTCTGTATCCTTCGAACATTGCTGAATTTTTTCCTTATGTCTGACATAATTTTGTTTTCCTTCCAGCACTTCAAGCCCAGTATTTCTAATCCCGTACTTTCGCTTTCCAGATTTTAACACTGTTATTATGCTCCCCTCAGTCCTATATAGACAAAATATTACTGGTTCACTTAGTCTCTCCTCATGGACCATTCTTTCCAGATCTCTGTTTAGTATGATTTCAAAATAGTTTTAGTCTCCCACCTGCTGAAAAATCAGCCAGAAGCAGCTAATAAAATTGCCCTTTAATGAAATTGCCCATGAAGTTGCTCTAGAATAAGCTCCATAGCTGAAGGATTGACGCTTTATAAGTGTTTTGGGTTAAATTTATTTTTAATTTGAGCATTTTAAATAAATCGTTAAAGAGAGAGTATTGCATGGAAAGGGAAGTGGAAGCTGCATAAAGGTTCTATACTAATAGAGTCATCCTACCACAGTAAAGAAAATCTGTTCCTACTTTTTTGTGCAGCTTTAAATCAGTTATTTGAACAAGCTATATCGGGAGCAGCATATTGAATCTTTTATTAAAAAGGTACCACAGAGAAGCATATTACATTAAATCACACAGAAGATTCTCCCAGATAAACAAATATTAAAATACAATGGACATTAAATACTATTTTTTATGTATGTATAGTCCATGCTTATTTATCTTCACTTCATTATACAGGCACTCCAAACAGGGGTCAATATGTAAGTTTTGACTGGACATGGTCGATAGGATTAGTTTCCAGTTTACTCTTTATATTTTCCTAATTGGCAATTTTTCAGACTTTTTCTGTTTCAGAAAACAGCTATGCTTTCCACTGGAGAAAACACAGATCCTTAAGAGTGACTTTAAACTTGTAAACTATAGGTTGACTTCTATTAGTCACCTTTCATGAAGACTATTTAGGAGTAGCCCATTAAACCATCAGATTTCTCAGATCACAGGTTTAAAACTGTCTGCACAGTCTAATGATAAACCTCATCAAATCTAGTTGGCAGATAGTTGTTCATAAGTAGTCGAAACTAAGACATCAGCACTTATGAAAAAGGAATGTCTTTTTTTTTTTTTTCAGTTTTTTTCAACCTGTTGTTCTTACGGGCATCACCTAAAATCTGACCTTACACAAGGAGACAAAAAAGTAAAATATCCTTCCTGTTATCCTGTTTGCTTTGTGCTTTTAACAACACTTCACCATGTGTTTGCACTGTGAGGGCATCTCGGGTCACCAATCTATCACCTAGTATAATGAACAAAAAAGGAAAAAAAAATAAACGCTACGGCAGATTTAGCACAGGTATAATGCAAAGTGCACCAGGTACACGATCTGGAAAGATAAAGCAGGCAACAGGAGAGATGGCAGAATTGAATAATGGTGAATAGCCAGTACCCTGTACTGCCTGCTGGTAATTTGATTTCCCCTCTTGTCTGTGCAGATCTTCCAGCATTTCTAAAGAACAAGAAAATAGGATCACAAAAACCTGCAGTTGACTGCAGACTTTATTGGAGACCTCTAAAAGCCTAAAATGCACACACTAACAGAGCATAGGTCATATACATAAATATGAAGGTGAAAGTGCATGCATACATTTGATTCACAGAGCATCCTACGCCCAAGTGCACACATCTGTATACCAAAGTATATATATTTTTTGCAGAGAGAGTAACTCAACAGATAAAGGAAGTTCTCACAGAAAGGAGATGCTTCAGTAGCCTCTGTCTCTGCAACCTCAATTTATCATGCAATAGTCAGTTAAACTTGTACAACTAGCTCTGTGTTATCATGTACTCTTTTGCGTTTTACTGGTAAGTAGCACATAGACACACTCTTGGTGTTGCTTATATGCCTTGGACTGGAATATCAGACCTTCATGTTTCTGCTTGAAATGCTGACAATTGAATTATTATGAACCACCCTCAGGAATTTCATTGCCTGAGTCTGGACAATACCGACGACGTTCAGGATTGACTCTAGCATGAGGTGCTCAAATGGTTTTAAATCTGTAGCTCTCCCTCCTTCTCACTTGAAATATAAATGGTCACTGAACTTCAGTGCAGAGATAATCAATAGGAATCAAACAGAAGGGAGGAGGCATGGCAGAGTGGATGGATACTTCAAAAGAGGCAACGTCAATACGCTATCTTTTCTTCACACTGCAAAAGACTAATCTGCCTCATAGACATCAGAGTATTCTCCATCATGAATTAGTGTCTCTTATAGTGTGGCTCTTCACCTTTTAGCTTGCTAGATAGGGTTTGCAATGATGCTTGTTTAGCCATTGGAAGTCAGGAGGCATGTACGTGCTTTGTAACACTCAGCTTTTCCTGAAAATATTCAGACAGAGTTTCAGGCGCTCTCACTGCAAATAGAAATCTCCAAAACTGTGGACAGTTTTGAAGAGTGCGGATTGCATAAAAACTCCAGATGAACCGGTCTTGCTTTTTAGTTGTCAACATGTCATATTTCTTGGGTGTAGAATATCTCCTTTTATGTCTGGATATTTATTTCTACCCTTCAGGATCACTTTCCTACTGCACAAAGAAATTAATCTGTGAGAACTATTAACGTGAAGCCTGTCTTCCATCTTCAGGTATGATGTTAATTGAAAACGAGGCATGTTTGCCTTAAGTACAGGGGCAAGAAAGAGTGATTTCCCCAGGCCAAAGTTATTTCTGCAGTGAAGGCATTAGCTAAAGCAGCTCACCTGTACATCAGGATGTACCAAAAAAATGTAGACCAGAATAGCAAATGCAGACATCTGCCATGCCCAGGATGACAGATCCTCTTTTCTCATCTGCTACCTGTCCAGGAAGAATATTTGTAAGGTACCTACTCTTGACAGTGATGTTTATTGACAATTCATTCCTGTTGCTGTGGGAGCAGACTAGCAGTACTCTTAGTCTCCCAAATGCTGCTGAAATATGAGTTCTCCTTACACTTCTCCCTTCCACAGCCCCCAGAACTTCAAAGTTTAAATTCTGGCAGACAGAGATGAAATACAGCTAAATAGGACCCAAATTCCAACCTGAATATATCTACATTTTAGTTATGGGTTTGCTTTCCTAGTGCCACGGTGGTATGGAGATGAGAAGCCTTCTTTAAGTTATATATCTACATTTTAGTTATGGGTTTGCTTTCCTAGTACCACAGTGGTATGGAGATGAGAAGCCTTCTTTAAGTTATCCTGTGTTTGGACGCATTCAGACTAAATGTGCCTGCCTTTACTATTGTGTTTTTTCTTGGAGTTCAGATATGCACTGTCAACCATTTATTCATGGGTATGGAAAATATAGGACAGAGGAAAGTCAGCAGAATGATCTACAAAAGAAAGGGTCATATAGCCCCCAAACTCATGTCCTTAGTGCTAGTTGATAGAATACAACTATACAAGTGTTGGAGGGGCAGGGGGAAGAATGGTGTCAACATGGCTTTCAGGGAAGGGCCTGTCCCACCACCCTCAGCCAGAGACCAGGGCAGGCCAGGGGGCAGCCAGAGGCAAACCCAGCCCCAGGGAACAGGCACCCCCCTGGGGAGGGGAAGGCGATGAGGCTGGGAGAGGACATCAGCACAGGGATGGGGTGTACGAGGGGTCCAGGCCCAGGCCGCTGCCGGACGGCCTCTGTGAGAAATGGCCGGGGCTGCCCCATGCCGGACACAGCTGGTCCCAGCCGGCTCCAAGGGCCCCAGCACAGGACACAGCTGAGCCCCTCAGCCAAGCTGGGGGCGCCGGGGGGAAAAGAGGTTTGGGAAAGGGCCGAAGGCGGCCCAGGCAGAGGAGGAGGAAGGCAAGGAGGGAGCAGCAGCAGAAGGAGCCCCGGGGCGGAGGAGGAGGAGGGCAGGAGGTGCTGCAGGCCCGGAGCAGGGATCCCCTGCAGCCCTGGAGAGACCCCGCTGGAGCAGAGACCCCCCCTGCAGCCCGGGGAGGGCCCCAGGCTGCAGCGGGGGGATCTTTCCTGCAGGAGCTGCGGCCGTGGAGAGCCCAGGCAGGAGCAGGTTGTTCCTGAAGGACTGCAGCCCGGGGCAGAGCCCGCGCTGGAGCAGGGAGAGGGGTGAGGAGGGAGGAGCGGCCCAGAGGGGCTGGCATGGACGGACCCACACCCCCATCCCCAGCCCTGCACCCCTCGGGGTGGGGAGAGGAGCCAGGAGGGGAGGGGGGAAGATGGGAATGGGGAAAAAGGGGAAGAAAAATGTTTTGTCTCTCTGTCAGGTCTGTTTTGCCCATGACAGTAGTGGGTGAGTGATCACTTTGTCTTTATCTTAACCCATGAACTTTCTCATCCTATTTTTTCCCTTTGTCCTGATGAGGAAAGGTGGTGAGGAAGCCCTTAGTCCTTGGCCAAGGTTAACTACCCCAAAGGGTCAGGATCAGGCCTGGTGAGGAGAATTACGTCAGACATAGCCTGGGTGGATGGACAGGACTGTGGGGCACAGACTGACAACCTTGAGCAGGACAGAAATGGGGCCTCTGCACCCATGGGCAGGGATGCAAGAGGCACTGGATGAGGCACGTTAGGGCCAGCATGTCCTGTGAGTGCCTTCAGAGCCAGGACACACATCTTCTAATTTAGTTACATTTGGAAGGAACCCAACTCATGCCCTCTGGGACCTCTACACAATGCAAACCAAAGGGCACTAAATGGAAGGAATGAGGAGGTTTGCTTTAAGAGCATGCTCTCGATGTAAACATGCTAATGCTCGCACTCCAAGCTGTTTGGATATGACCTCATCCATCCATCCGTGTGTGGCCACAGCATCTCCCAGCTGGTCTGATCAGAGCTGTGCAGTGTCCCATTGTCAAGACTAGGTCTATCGAGCATCACCATGCTCCAGAGCTGTTCAAAGCCATTTAAAACAGCAAGCATGTTCCCTTAATCTTACCTGCCATAGCAAAAGTGCAACAACATATTTCTTCAAAATAAATAAAACAAGCCAGCAGCAACAACAACAATAAAATCATCAAATATCAGAATTAAATGAAAAAAGAAACAAACAAACAAACCAACAAAACAAGAATATACCACAAAACAAAGCATTCCACCAAACACCACCCTGAGATGGACGATAAGCAAATAAAGTGCATATGAAAAATATTACTTATGTTTCTTAGTGCACTTCTCAGAGACACTCATGCAACAGGGGGAATGGTCTGGATGCTGTGGCTAACATGCCTGCTATCAGCAGAGGAAAAGTGAGATGTTAATAACCACTACTGATGTATAGTCAAGGGACATGAGCTGACAAACAGGAGTATGATTCATGGTCCTTGTGTTAGAGGGGAATGACAAATGATTGATAATGTGTTTCTACATTGCTTCTGACAGGTGGCTTGTGGAAGGAGAGATCAATCCCAGTTGTGAAATGTGGAAAGATCTCAGCACAAGGTAAGAAGGCAGGAGCTTACATGTGAATTATACTCTACCATGCTTGAGAACTTCTAAGCAGCAACTGTGCTTCCCTTTGGGCATTTTATACGATAAACGTTCTATCTTCCAAGGCATTCAACAGCCTCTGCTTTTCCCTGATACTTCTGTGTGTTCAGGGTATTGAATATCATACCAGAATGGACCTTCAGTGGGCCATATATTTTTTAGCAGGGATTTTAAATAATTCACAGAATCAGGCCCTAAATATGCACGATATTAGATGAGAATTTTTCCAGTCTCTTTACCCTGCAATTTCAAATGCAAAGAGCCTCTGGTTCCCGTGTAGCAGCAGTGTTTCAATCTCCCAGACATATAAAACGCCTGCCTAATTGGACTGGTAGAGGAAAGGGGGATTTTTGTGTTTGATAAATTAATCAGTGAGCACTGCTGTACATTTCCCACTAAAATCCTTAATTAGACTTAAAATGCCAAAGAATGGGATTCTTTATTTTTAGCCAGGAGTTTAGTTTTTAATTGAAGGGATGACTTTTGATCCTCCATTAGCGAGGCGAGAAGAAAGCCTTTCAGACGGAAGCGGCACCCCAGCTGTTGCTTAGCGTCTGAGAGGTTCAGCACTGCACTTCCACGAATCCCAGGAGCCTATTGATACTTAGCATAAACACACTAAAAGGATCAAACTGACGTTCACACAAACCAGAGTCCAAGAAATCACAAAAGCTTTTAATCCAAGCCCTCCGTGTAAAAGGATAGCTTCTAATTAGCAGTCTAGACTAATCATCAATGTTTAGCTTATAAAAATGAAGGTATCAATAAAGAAAGCAAAATCTGAAATGTTGGTAGACACCAGGCATAAGCTGGAAGATCATTTAGTCATTCACTGTCCATTTCTTTCCTGCTCAGTTTTTCAGTGTTTTCAGAGCTTTTGTAACGAATGAAGACAGCAAAATCTCTGAGGCTTCATTGGTTGCAGATTTCACACACCAAAAAAAGGCAACCAGGGCAACAGCCAGGGCAAATGAGGATATCCTGTAAGAATTCTCTACAGATCTTTACTCCTGCCTTGTACTTCTCAGATGGAGCTATCACTTAGCTGGACCCTTAGGCAATGTTATAGGGCAGCTGCAAGTCAAGGTGAAATGCCACTTATATTCTTTCATTAACCCTCCCGGGCCTGTCATTAAATATGGCAGGCTTAGCATTTTTCACTTCAGATGAAAAAGCACGGCTAATGCCAGGAGGCAGATTTTTTTCGATGCCTAAATTGATGAACAAGACAAGGTCAGCAATTTTTGGTTTATTGACAGAACTCTATTTACTTTTAGAAGTATTGAAATGATATTTCAGGTGCCCTAGAGCAGAACTGTGACCAAAACGAAAAGGGAGAGGTTTATGAGAACCATTGCCATTATGCTACCTGAAGTATTGTGAGTGGCTTTTGTTTAACTTGCTAAAGCAGAAGGAGATACTTTGTGATTAGAAAATATTTTCATAAGAAAAGAACTTTAATAAATGTGACAGCACAGCATAGATGGAGACAAAGACAGAGAAGCAGAACAAGAGAGAAAGAGCAGAAACTGCAGCCAACCACCCATTTAGAATTAAATATAGGTTTTGATGCAAAAAACGTGTGTGGGCTTTATGCTTTGTTTGAGGTTTGTTTGTTTGTTTGCTTAGAAATGATTGTCCCTAACAAGCTGACTAACTGATCTAGATTTCAGTGAGAGAAACAGAGCTGACCATTTGAAATCTGTCCGTCATTGTAGCAATTCACTAATGACAGTTACTGAAAGACACAGCTGAGCTCCACTTTTGTTTATAAAGCTAAATAACCTCAGTTTATTCATAATGAAGAAGAATAATAAATAACCCCATATTGCTGCAGGAGCCAGGACACAGTTCGTAATAACTGGATTTTCTCTTTAACCATTACTGGAATGGGTTTTCCCTGAAAAACCCCTGCTTTCAGCCAGAAAAACAGGTGTGTTTTTTTAAAACAAAACAAAACAAAACAAAACAAAACAAAACAAAACAAAACAAAACATCCAACAAAACAACCAAACCCAAGTGCAGATTATCTAAAAGTAGGCCAAAAAAGAAATTAAGAGAAGGAAGTAAATGTTGCTAATAAAAACTAGCAAGTGTAATATAAAATCTGGAGCCTTCTGAATTTAGTTCAACCCACTAAAACAGTGGCAGACAGCTCTGACCTGAGCAGGGGACTTGCAGCCATACAGCTGTGACGGCATCTCTGCCACTTAGGCTGCTTGGTAAACTGACACTCAGTCTTTGTTAAAACTGAAAAAAAAACTGTTACCTGTCTTGATTTTACTGTAAGTGAACTAATTTCTGCTATCTAATATGAGGAACTCACCTTTTTCCCCAAGGATGATGGATTTGAAGGACATATATCCTTCCTACATTGTGTATAGTTTGTTTTGGGGAAAGGTGAGCTGGGATCCTACAATAACTATAATAATAAAATAAGCTAACTCCCTCGGGGGAGGTTTTATTTTTGGTGGGGGTTGTCCTGCAGGCACTCCACCTTTCCTAACCAAACTGATCCGGTTACTAAGCCTTTGAAGTAGGCAGCATCTCTGCATTCTGAATAAATCCCAACATTAGGATGTCTGGAAAAGAAAACTCTCCTGGGTGCCAACAAAGAAAGAAACAACAAAACTTTGGGGGAAGGCGGCTGGGGTTGGATCTGTCAAGGCTGTAGCACGCTTCCAGGGCTGCTCTTCCACTTCTTACAATGGATCAACTACCTTAACTGGGGTTTGAAATAAGTATGGCTGCAGCCTTTATTTCTGCATCTTGGCAAGTGTCCTCAAAGCCACTGAGGACATTTAGAGTGAAGGATATCTGCCTTGGTGGGTCTGATGAAGCTCTGAAGAACCCAAGCTGCTAAGATCCAGCAGTTTAGATTTGCACAGAAGCCAAACTTTCTTGTTAAAAATGTAGGCACTAACAGGCGTTAGGCACTGAGGGTGGCAGACAACGTGTGGGGGTTGCACTTTTCCCCAGTTTGCCCTTCGAAGACCCCCGCTGGTGTTGAGTAGATGTGTACGCATGGAAAGCACCAGTTGGCAGTTAATCTGAGAGATTTCTGAGTAGGAAAACATTACTTTTGTCTTAGAAGATCAAGGACATGAATGATACAAACTGAATTTCTAGGTGATCTTTCCAAGTAAAATTCTTGCAGTTCATCAAGACTAGATTTGCGAATTTTAAAAAGTAGTCAACTCTTGTAAGGAATTGGTACCTGATTTGTGTACTGTGAGCAGGGAGTAGCTCACAGTAGGAGCAGGAGGATTTTGTTGATGATCCCAGGGTTTCCTAGCAAGAGCTTTCTTTATGTCAATGATTCATGTCAATCTTAACTAAATTCTCATTCCATTTACCCTAGAGTACATCTGTGGGCTTAGCAAGTCCATGTTTTTTTCATATTTTCACACATGTATTTACCAGCCTGCTGTCATCTGGCTGCAAATATAACTTGGCACTGCAACTGTTAGCCACCTAGTGATGTTCACATAGACACCAGAAAATGTGGCCAGCATCCCTTCCACTTTCTTAGTCCTCTCTCCTAGTCCTCTCTCCCTACGTGTCAACCTACATTCCCCGTTCCCATCAGCAGTCCCCTGGGTAGGGGATGCAGGAGGTTGCTACAGTGGAACCTTTATGCACAACATCTATGCACAGGGGTAGCAGGTGAAAGATGGTATTTTTCAGACGTATTGACGTAGTCAAACCATCAACACTAAATCAACCACAGATCCTCATCTCCACCCCTGCACACAGTCACTAATGCCCTCACCCCAACTTCCAGATGTCATACCCACCTCACCTCTTTGGCCATGTTGGTGTGGCTCCATGCTGTTCTATGTAAAGCTTGGTTCTATGCAAATTGCTTATGGTATGCAAATCAACGCATTAAATAACTAGCATAAAATGACACATACAGAGATGCACATAACTTGGCAGCTATAAATCTGCAATCATTCCACTGACGTCAATGGTTTCACTTCAGATAGGCTCCAGTCCGGAAGGTGTTGAAATCTGGCCCTGTGATATTTTCAGTCAGCTTCTAAACACAAACTCAGGATGAACGATTACAAAGGTGTAATTAATATTAATGCCTCATGGTTGTTGTTATTTCTTTAGGTTTGTACAACTAAATATGCATCCAAAGATGGATTGCAGAACATACTTAATTTCAACTAAGCTGGCACTGGTCATAAATAGAGAATCTGTGGCTTATCAGACCTCCAGGGAGTATGAACCTGATCCACTTTGGTCCTAATCGTGAATAGTTTCTCTTGTAAAATAGCCAGGACAAATAATGCAGGATTTATGTCAAAAAAAAAAAAAAAAAAAAAAGCCTTCAGAGGCAGATGTACACCCTAAAATGTTTCAAAGCAATTTAGAATGGGGAATGACTATAGATCAGTTCAGTGCTACATGCCATGTATTTTTGATCCGGGACTGGGTGTCTGGAAGCATATGTACCGTCTTGTGTAACCACCCCCTGACAAGGATCTGCTGTTATTGTATGCAAGAAAAGCAGAACATGGTAAAGGTTAATGCTGCACATGGCAGAATCACAACACTGAGCAGGGGCCCCGGTTGCTGACTGCTTCAAGTGCTGTGCAGTCATTTACACATTTGCAAATGTCGTTTTCACATGGCAGAATTTCCACCCACTTTTGCCTGAATGTAAATGACTTCAGGAGACGCCAGGCATTAAGTGTTCTCACAACTGCCCCCAACATCCCACCACTCAAAAAAGAAGTTTCAAAATACTCCTGGAAAACATCGTAAGGCTTTCAAAATATATTGTTTATGTTTCTGAACCTTCTTGGTCACTAGTGAGGCTTGGCTGAGATTTACCAGGATACTGAACTACAAGACCTGTGAATCGATGACAAGGAGATTCAGCAAAGCCTGATAATGAGAGACTTTGGAAGAGTCAGGCTCTGCTCCTGCTGTCTATTTGATCTACTCAACTCACCTTAAATTCTGTTGCATTTTGCATGAGTAAAAAACTGCAAGAGGTTTATACGGTATGAAGAAGCTTCCAGATTTCTTATTAGTTAACTGAACTAGCATCAGAGATTATGTATATAAATATAGCAGCAATCTAAACTGTGGAAATGTCAATGTCTATCTGTACGTACAATTTAATGTTTATCAAGTGTGTATCATGTTTGTATCGATATTTCCTTTCGGGTTTTTATTTGTTGGGTTTTGGGGTTTTTTGTTGACATCGTAATCATGGTATCTTTGTGTTGCTGTAACTAACTTCTACTTCAGCTGACAAAATTAGACCCTCTTATTATAGCTATCACTTTGGGAATGTTTTTGAATTTGTTTAGGTTTTTCTTTTTTAATCATAACAGTCTCCCCGCAGACCTGAACTGACATCAATTTACCACTGTCTTGACATCTTAAAGTTGTTTCTTATAAAATTTGCATTGGTGTCATTTTGTTTCAAGCTGATATTGTGACAATGTCTCCCTCTATTTATACTGACGATTTATTTTCATTTTGACATAATGTCATCCCTATAGCCCTTCGCTAGCATCTATCATAAGTCTGTGGATTTAAATGAAAAGTGGTTTCATTCTGTAAACTACAGTAACTAACTGAGCTTTCTCAGTAGCTTCTTTTCTGACCTCAATATCTAGCTATTGATTGCACCTAGGTTTTTATCGAAATGCCGAAAGTCTCTGCCCAGCGCTTTAGGCAGCTCCTCCATATGTACCAAATAAGGAAATTAAACAAAAGCTTCCCTTGAAAATAAATAATAATTGCCAATAAGAAAGGGGTGAATGTGCGTTTCTAACAGCAGCTTCAACAAAGCAACAAGGCAGTGATGGTGACATCGCCTTGAACTGCTGAGAGCTGCTGATCCTCCTTCTCTTTTGCTGAAATGGTAGGGACATCTTTTTGGGACTGAACATTCAGGCTGTTTCCAGGCATTTCCTTGTCAAACACAAAGTTCTCAATATCTGTATTTTTCATATATTGTTGCTATTTTATTTAACTACCAAAAATGACAATAGGCAAGCTCTGGTGGTAGCCAGGGTGAGGGGAGATTTCAGGAAAATTCCTGTGTGGCAGGTATGTCTTTGAACCTGCTTTTTTTTTCCATCTCTTTCATTTTTAAATTCAAAGAGACGAGTAGGACAGTGTGCAGTATCAGAAATGCCTTGTAACCCTTCTTGAAGTAGAGTCATTGTGTGGTATAGCTAGAATCCCCAAGGGCATATTTGCAAATTATAAAACAAATTCCTGTCTGCGGTTATTGAATATTCCTAGGATTATCCATGATCCTGACAGAGCTGCTTGTGTATGTGATTTTGCAAAAGCTATTGTTCATCAGAATACGAGCATGGCTTAATGAGGTATTTGCAGCAGTAACATCATTTATATGTCCTAGTATAAAGGGTTCAGCTCCTATACAACTTTGTATCTGGTAAATCACAGTACAGGTACAGAGGAAAGGAGCCCTCAACAGGAAAAATTGTTCATTTTTGATGAATCAGCCCATCAATACTAAGTAATGGTGATGGTGACTTGCTTTTGCTGAGTTGTCTCACCAGCAGTGCCAGGCAGAAGCTATACCCCTCTTGGTTTAACCAAAATTAAGAACTCAGAATTGAAACTTCCATGCATGTGGGGGGTTCTTTATTCTGCCTTACTTACACAACGAAGAGTGCAATTTGATTACCTAAACAGGGTAGTCAAATGTCATTTGAAAAGGCTTCCAGCTTGTGCTCCAAAAACACCCAGGTCTCCCAGAGGTCCTGTGTCAGACCCATCAGTCTCATGTGGATGTTTAGGTACTGCCAGCAGTAGATTTCTGTCTTCAGGCAATGAGATCAAGCCCGAAATATGACAAGATCAAGACAAGAGACATTTTAACAACCATGCAAGTAAAGAGAGATCTGGGAAAATGGTGTGTGAAGCCGGTGGGAAAAGTTCATCTTACAACTCTTTGAAACAAAAATGATTACTTTAATATAAATTTAACTGACACTGAAATTTAGGTTGGAATTAGTTTTGAACTTGATCTCCAAAATTCACAGGGGAACCTGAAGCTACATAGACAGAACCTGAACACAGGAGTTGCACAAAGCGTGGATAAAATATTAGATATCTGTATGAGCAGTCTCAATTCCTATAGATGATTTAGATAGATAAGGAAAAAACATAGTATATAAACTAATCAGTGAAGTTTCATCTAAATCATTAACTGTTTATTGAGTATTCTTTTTACTCCCTTCCAATACTGAAATATGGTGTTGTTGTTAGAATTAACTCAGTATATTTTTATCTGTATAAACACTCAGTCTTTGTTTGACTTCAGCACAGTTTCATAGTCTTCATTAAACGTTGTCTGTCAGATTGGAATGTCTCTGTCAGTAATTCTTGTCTAAAAGGGAAACACCAGCACTGGAAATAGCACTCTCTGTTGCAAGCATGGCAATGAGCACTCATATTAGTCTTGCATTTCAACTCTTCCAAGCACTTCTTTTTTGATTTTAAAGTTGGTCTTACTGAGTAGATGTTTTGAAACTAACTTTGGTGCCTGTCACTGCAATCCTGGTCTTTACATATGTCGATGACCTATAAGTGGTGTTAGCTCCAAAAAGAGTTTAGGGACTTCAGCATATTGCACAGGATGTCCAAAAATGTATGAAACATTTTGAAAATATGGCTTTACTCAGTTTATATTGAGCTTTCTGTCCATGAACCCTGGGTATTAATACTAATTTACTTGCAAAGGATGCTTTGCAATAGTCTGCATCTTGCTATAACCTGTATTTGTCAACAAAAATGCTAAGGAATTTCTGCTAGCAAAATCAGGGATGACAAAGATTGGAAAGCAACTCAAAAAGTTTGAGTTTCCCAAAAACTTGGTTGTTCAGAGCACTGAGCAATTATCATAGCCACCCTCACCCTACCAGTACCGGGGCAGTTCTGTGGCCTCAGAAGTGAGTAACATGGGACCACAAGACATTAATACCCCCAGTTCTGGGTTTCAAACCTGTGTAGCTAGATACAGGTGAGGGCTGGTCCTGTTATACTTCCCAGAGAGGTTTCTCCAGGGCTAGGGTTTATTGTCCTTAAAATACACAGCTGTAGAGATTACAGTTAGCTATTAATTAACTGCTCTAAACTGTGAGTCTCTCTTGCTGGGAGAAAAAAACTGACAGAAAGGGTTTATGTATCCTGTCTGTAGAGGATACAGTCCCTTTATAGAAATTTTGTGCTGTCCTGTGAAGTGAGACTCTTAGAGTTTATGCTGATCCCCAGGTTTGGACAAGTTTGACTACAGATTTCTGCTTCACTAGGCATGAAGGATCAGTCAGCTATTAAACCGAGGGCTGTAATACCACTAGCTGTGGAAAGCTGCTTGATGACAGTATTTTATAATGCTTGGATAAGAACTGGGATGTTGATATTCTTTCCAGCATGAAGAATTCAGACGTACAAATACAAGCATGTGTATGTACACTGTACTTCTGATGGTCACTTGATAAAAGGAGAAATCAGCTGTAAAATAAAATGAGATAAGCTAAATTTATTTGGATGTGCTGACAGCCCTGTGAAGGATATATTGAAATCTTGCATTTAAATTTCAATATGTAATGGTAATAAAGGAAAGTGCATGAGGGCCATTGGAAGATCTAGTGTCTATTGACTACTATTTAAAAGTGAACCATAGGCTTCAACTGTTATTTGTTACGTTTTTAATGTGCATTTTTTGTTTGGAGCATGCTCCATCTTTCAATGGTTACTGAGTACAACGAGCATCTATTTCTCAAGGATTTACATATCATGGTCCAGAAGTTTTAACTTTGTGAAATTCCTTTTCAAAATGTGAACAAACATTCCAGATAATGTGCAGGAAGGATAGTGTTATACAATTGTACATAATATCACTTTAGCTTCTCCCTGTCCCATTATTTAAAAACTCTGCTTCAATTAAGTATTAAGAAAATAAAAATGTCTTGGACAAGAATAATAAAATCAACAGTAATTAATTGCTTCAATAATTCTCACAGCCATTCCCCCTCCATAGGAAATTAATTTCCATTCATACTACAGACAAGATACAGGAGATGGAAGGGGAGAAAATTAATTTGGCTGATGTCATTCTGTAGTTTAATCCCAGCATTAATATCCTGTGTATAGTGACTGGGAATGATATCTGGATTCAAAGGTAATTCTGTGAAATTTGAGGTTTTACAGAATTGATATTGTTCTGGGAATGAAGATGTTGCAATCTCCCTACCATTTGCAATAGCCAGTGAAAGAGAAGAATCAAATGAGCGCTAAAATTCCTGTCCCTCTCTCTGAAATACACAGCTGTCATCATCTTCCACTCCTGTTTTGTAATGATCAGATAGACTTGCCGAGATAGTCACGTCTATGATTGTCTGTGTTTTGATGGATGAGCCCTTAAAAAAAAAAAAGTTGTAATGTGCCTGAAGGCAAAGAAGTGAACAGCTGTTTCTTTGTGCAGAACTTGCACTGGGTCCTATATTAGAGAACATTCTGGCCAGAGGAGAAGAACTTCAGAGACATGCCGGGGTAATGGATAAATTTGCTTTCCCATGTACAGAGCTGTCAGGTCTTATGCCTTCAGACAGAGACTCACAATTAAATCCCATCTTACTTTATCCACAGACAGGGGGAAAGTTTCTGTCTACACAGTGACACAGGCAATCTGGAGACCACTCAGAGAAGGAATTAAGAGAGAGATTGCTTTGGGTTCCTACCTGCATCCTACTCCAAAGAAACTTCCTTAGGAAGTGCAGTCTCCCACTGCTGAGTGGTACCTTGACGCAGCTGGTGTTGTGCTCCCCAGGGCATGCTGCACGCCCGCTTGCCCGCTTAACCATCACCGGGGTTTACACACTGAGAGTGAAAGAAGTCATCTTCAGACATGCCACACCGGGGAGTGGGGCAGTGCTGTCTGCTGATGCTAGACTGGGGCAGTTAAAATCCCAGAGGAGGAACG
Source organism: Alca torda (assembly GCA_008658365.1). Lineage (NCBI taxonomy): Eukaryota > Metazoa > Chordata > Aves > Charadriiformes > Alcidae > Alca > Alca torda. The sequence continues at coordinate 157,132,669 of CM018077.1, read as the reverse complement.
TGGCTTCGGTTTTACAATCTAAGAATTTGTCTACAAATTTCAAGTGTCCCACTGCTGCAATCGCCAGAAGTTTCATAGTGTGAATTTAGTGCAAACTGATTAAGCTTTCTTTTCCTGAATCTGAAGAGAGCCTGAACTCCTACCTGAGCCTGATTTCAATTCCATTCATTATAAATGCTAGTGTTTCAAGGATAAATCTAAAGGGACTTCACTTCTATTTGCTGGAGAGATTGGTATGTCTCCTTCTGACATTCTGATTTAAAAAAATCATCTTTAGACTCAGTGTATCTATTTCTGTGTTCATTTTATGGAACATTATGGGGAATAATTGTTTAGTGAAAAGCATTCTCATTTACATTATTGTATGTTATTTGACCTTCCTCAAGAGCGCTGGGACACCTCCAAGCACACCACTCATCTTTGAATACTGGCACTTGTGAGCCCATTCTTACACCCTGGTAAGATGATTAATGTACCTTGGAAAATCACCTAATGGCTTGATACACTTTCTATGCAGCCTCTTGTAGGAGAAAAACAGGATAATGTGAGATGTAATTTACGGGTATGAAATGGAGGAGCAGAGACAGAGAATCTCGTTCAGAAGTATTGACAGGATATCTGTAGTGCTTGAGAACCACACAGCAGAATTTAAAAGCATTTGTGAGATAGAGTGATATTGGAAGAGATCCCAAATACATGGAGACACCTGGCTGACAAGGATGTTCCCTCTTTAGAGACTGGTGGAAGGAACATGAAGATATTTATCTAGTCAAAATATTGACCTGGAACCTTGCCTTTTGTTAGAAGATGTGAAGTACTTGATATATATGACACCAAAATGCCCTAAATTGAGTTTGTTGGGTTTTCACAATTCTATCCTTTCTTGTCAGGCTAAAGATCTTACTTTCCCTGCAGAGTTCAGAAAGGCTGATAGTTCTCATAGAAACATAATGTCAAAAAGGTGAAAAAAAAAGGAAAAAAGAACACAATCTTCTTTTCAATCAGTATATGCATGTCTGTCAAGCTTTTTGCCTCTATTGGTTGCTGAGCACCTCTTGAGACCTTGCATTAAATATTTTGAAGCAAGGAAGCCACCTAGAAAGAACTGATAGGCCAAAATGTTTGGAGCTGTCATTTCTCCTTTTTGGATACTGGACTTCATTTGTAGTAAAAGAAGGAAAAGATGTTAACTGGCCCGCACTCTGATTAACAGTGTGAGAGAATGGCTAGAAAGCTGTTAATGCACTATGAGAGTGTTTATTTGTATTTCATTTTTATGATGAGGTTCACGATCTCTATAGCATTCTTTATTGACATTTATGAATTTTGGTGGCTCTAGTTCTTTAAGTTTATAATGGTAACATTAAAACATCTGTTCTAAGTAATGGCATATTTCTGTGATTCATTTTTTAATATTAGGACATGACAGATACTGCTTATCTGCACACTCTGGATGCCCTTGATGTAACTTCAAAGTACATCTTAAGTGCAACAGTACAGTATAAAATACTCCAACGAGCCATTTCAATCTCAGATCTCCCATATGCTCAAAAAAATTGCCCATTCTTGTAATTACAATTCCTGTCCCCATTTTCAAAAGCCTAAGAGAAAAATGAACTTTTTTAAAGTGCCCTAAATCATCGCTTAGTTGCCTGAAGGTGTTAATGATGGGTCATATTCTTTTCACGCATGGAGTAGAGCATTATTTCTTGAATTCTCCTATTGATTTCAGCACTGGCAATATACAGTGATTGTCACTGAAAATTTGTCACTAATCATAGAATTTCCAACTCTCTCTCCATTGTTCCAAAAATAATATCTTGCAGTAGTGCTCATATCACTGTCAGTTTATCAAAGAACGACTTCCAATTGAAAAGCCACTAGATGTTATTAGCTTATATTGTACACAAAAGTTAAAAGTAATGTGTCATCTGGAAGGCAGAATACATTACATTCCAACAGTGTCATCAAGAAGGGGTATGAAAATCCCCCAAACAAAATAGTGCAGTCAATGGGCTTATTCAGCCGATCTCTAAGTATCATCAGTATCTTTTATTATTGCCATTATTATTATAGCACATTGGGTATTTTTTCTTCCATTTGACAAAAAAAATGCAATAATGAGTTTCTTTTTATTGGCTTGAGACTATCTAGGGGTGACACGGAGGATTTTTTATAATGAAAAACTACTAAGAGGCACAGCCACTTTTGGCAAGTTTAAATTATGAAAGCAATTCTACCAAACAAAATTCATGAGTCACAAACATGCTGCTACTGCAAAAAAAAAAAAAAAAAAAAAAAAAAAAAAAAAAAAAAAAAAAAGGCAGACAAAACACAGCCTCCTCTTCCCCTATATGTAACATACATATTGGTATGGTACAGATTTAGGGATTCGACTGGTTATTGCAGGCAGACTTCAGGACCTGCTGAGTTAACTGCTTCTCTGCTGTTGTTCACACATAGCCTGGAACTGAGATTGCCCCCTTGAGATGTTTTGGAAAGGGAAAGGGAAAGGGAACATTGCTTTCCTCTGACCATAGCTGAAACTACTGCATCCTTTGTGGGGAGGGAGGAGGTAAGGTAAGGAGAAAACAGGTTGTGTTGTTAAAGCAGATGTTAATATCAAGTTGGTCTAGAAATCACAAAAGTGTTAAAAGACAAAGCTTTGACCTCTGTTACGTTTTCCAGTGCTTTTATGGTTGGAATTCCAGAAGTTTAGGCATTTTAGCAGGTTTCCTTCACCACGGCGAGTCAGTCTCTGTGTACAAGACACTAATTTCTGTCAGTGGATACCTTTAGTAGTGCAAGCAGTCAGCCGGTGAACGTGGTTGAGAGATTTGCACCGTGCAACAGAAAAGGAACTTTCTGTATTGCATCTGACTTGTATCTGTTCTGCACAGTGTGTTCAAATTGACCCTTTTCTTTTCCCTTCTCCCTGTCCAACTAGGTCACAATACCACATAATCAATGCTCTAGGTTTCCCAGTTACAAAAGGAGACCTCTGGGCCACACCAGCTTAAAAAAAACAAAAACAAAACAAAAAAAAAACCGACAGAAAACTGTAGCATTTTTGCTGAGGGTTTTTTTCTTGCGTATAGTTAGAGAAAACCATAGACAGCTATCTTCTGCTTCACCATATGTAAATATGCAGTGTTATATTGAACAAAACTAAAAGAAATTACTCATCAAGAAATTCCTCAGCAAGCATGTAATTAGAAATGGATTCCAAATCAAAATGCAGCCAGAAACTGCAGAAATCCACATCTAGAAGTAAACAGCTTACAACTGCTTTAGGATAAATATTCTGCTATGCTACAGGAATTTAAAAAATTGAGAAAAAAAGATGAGAAATATAGTTCATGGTACCTGTAGTTACATAGACAGTAGCTAAGCTGATCTTAAGACACTCAAAGAATCTGTGTTTGAAGATATGCACTTGAAAGAAGAAGAATTGATCTTCACTGGTATCAGTCTGTGAAGTTCTGACCTCTGTTTTCATCATCAAGCCTTTCTGGCAGGCAACTGAGAGTCAAAAGAGAGTCTTGCTGTGAGATCTACCAAATTCACTGTGACCCTAATTCATCCCGTCTAGTGTTGGGAGTTTAACTACAGCACCTTTACCAAGAGCGCAGTTCCTCTACACTCCCTAGGTGATCTATAGAAACTTACAGACTCAGGCCAGGCATCTGCCAAAACTCTTCAGCTCCCGAAATGAAAGATGCCTCTTTTTGACTATGAAAATCCATGAATGTAAACAAATTCCAAAATTTGCTCAAACAAAGGCTTTAACCAGGTGACTGTGGTTTACTTCTGGGTAGGAATGAAGATTCAGGTGAGTATTTAACACTGCGCAGTAGCATTTGCTTTCAATAGATCCTCTCGCCCTATCTTCTTCCCTGATCATGTTGCTTATGAAAAAGACATGGAGAGACTCTGATGGCTGCAAAGAAAGGCTTATTCTGTAACTAAATCCTTTAAGTCTATAATGAACCCAAACTGCATCTTCAGCTTATTGAATTGAGCCCTACGGAAGGATCCTGCTCTGTTGAATAGATCATACACATCTGCAAAGGCTTTTCAGACAGTTTGAAACCATCCTTCAGTGTCTCTTTAAGCTCCATCCACTGATTTACTGAGAAGCTCTTGGCATCTTACAAAGTTCTCCATATCAAACTTGTGAGTCTCACCTACCTCCTTCCTGATTTGTGCAAGAAAATCATGAGCAACTAATGTCACTCCAAACCCATGCCTCAGCCAGAGGGATATAATTTCCCATCTTCCATCAAACATATTATAATCCACTGACCACTGAAGAAACTTATCCTGGATTTATTGACTGTAGTTGAAAAAAGTACAGTGTCAAATCTGCTATTTGTGAGAATACCCACAGGGAACTCACAGAAAGCCCAACTTTAAGCCTTTCTTTTCTAAGCAGAAAAGTAGAAGTAGTAATGCAGACACAGCTTTGTCTGGATGTAGGGAAGGGCATGGAATTGCATAAAACACGTTAGTGATACTGGTTAATGACATTCTTCTGTCAACAGACGAAAGATTTTATTAAAGACCTCCCAAATCCTTTTGCAACATCTGCTATTGTCAAGCGTAAAATGCTGCTCCTCACCTGAGAAGCATAGCCAGGATCCAGAATAATGTGTGAAAATGGCTTGACATCTTCCCACTGAGTTGAGACAGGAACTGGGTTTCCATTTCTGTGCTACTGCCCTGCAGTGTACCACTAATATTCATTCTTTCTTTAGTTCTAATCATCATACAGGTTAAATGGGCAAGTAGCAATGACTTCAGACTCCGAAATACAGAATCATAGAATCATAGAATGGTTTAGGTTCTAAGAGACTTTAAAAATCATTTAGTTTCAACCCCCCTGCAGGGTCCCACTAGACCTGGTTGCTAACTCCATGTGACCTTATGATCATTAACAAAATGGTCCACTGCGGTTTATTCTGTCAATATATTTTAAATGTTGCACATTTGTGATGTGCATCTTCTTTCATTCCTTTCTCAGGTAGAAAAGGGAGTAGAGGAGTGCTTCCTTTTGCATTTTCTAGGTTCTTGCTCTACCTTGATGTCAGATATACCAGGGCATATTGAATACTCTCACAGCTGGAAAAGAAGGGTTATGAGACCTGGGGTGGGATGTGTCTGGAATAGATTAGATGACCCATCCAACCATGTTCCAAACAGCTGAACTAAAAGCAAATGTCATTAGGATTTGAAGTCCACCAGCAGTGATGGGTCAGTAGAGTGCCCTGGAGACACTGATTCCTGCCCCTTCATCTTAACTGAGGTCTTCTTGGGGTATACAGATTGCGTTTTCACTGACTCTTGTGGAGATCATAACAAGGTGGGAATCTTTTATCTCTTACTTACCTCTTACCTCTCTTATTGTCCCACCACAGGGACAATAAACCACCATCGGAACAAAACAGGAACTAGACTCTTGCTTTACTTTGCTCCTTTGAAAATCTTAGCTTGAGTTCTGCTTTCCTGTGATATCTGTGGTGTGTTTTTTTCCATTGTGGTTATGGTGCTGCCATTTTTCTTCTCATCTGAAACAGCTCTCTCTCTAGGACCATTTATCCTACAGGGAACTGTCTTGTGGGAGCACAGATCCCACCAGAATCTGCCAGTAGCTAAACAAGCCTTTGCGATTCCACATTTGCATTTTTTGTTCCTTTTAGATATTGCAGTTTTACCTCTCCATCCCTTGCTCCCTCCCTCTTTTCATGGTGCCCTGACACCCACCTGCATGTATACACAAGGCATTAACATGGACCTGAAGTTACCTAATTCACAGGTACAATTTTTAATAGGCTACTACAGCCCTGCACAAGTTTCCCAGATTTGCCGTGGAATCTCCATTATTAAGCAGATACATCCAGAAGGATGTTAGACATAATTTTTTAAGAATGAGTTTAAGAATTAAATGAAATTTTAGTAGGGCTGACATCAATGAAATGCCTACCAGGTATGTTGAGGAGCTGGGGAAGAAATGGAGTTCCAAATGTATTTTGCAGATGGGAGATAAAATCATTGCTATGTGCTGCCTTTAGCAACTGCTTTACTTCCTCCTATATATCAGGAACTTGGGCTATCCAAAAGCTCTGCAAGCTTTATCTAAAAGCTCTCAAGCTTTAACACTTGTGTACATGAGCTTTGTACACCTGAGAACTTAAGGCTCCAGCGTGCTGCCTACATGAGGTTCTTTCTAGGTTGATTTTCAGTAATAATATACTTACTTATATTAACTAGTCAGGAAAGGTTAGAGAAAATTATTAAGACAAGACTGATATCCTTTTAATAATAAAATAATTTTAACCAAATTTTTTGTTTTTTTTCTTCTTAGGATAATAGTAGACATAATGAATAACAGTAATCTGAAAGGAAGTAAAAAAGGATATCCACCTGCAGTTTTAGTGGTCTTCCAGATGTTGACAGTCCCCCCGTCTCTATTCAGCGCAGTTTTGCTTTATTACTGACGAACACGGAACAGTAGTTTTCTCATTCAGGATTTGTCCAATGCATGGTGCTAAGGCTATGTTTACGTCTTCTCCAATTATAAGAGGGCCATTAAGTTCAGATAATGTGAGATATAAATTTAAGAGGAATTCTAGAGAAATCATAATTAGGGGCAGAGACATTACATGAGTTTAATGACTGAGATTTAATTTCAGTTTTCAGGATTATAAATTGAGAATCCTTATCTGGTTCATCTTTTTTTTTTATTTTCTTAATTAATTGAAAATTTATTTCTAAGCAATTAAGGCAGAGATTCTTTTCAATCCCTAAGTGTTTGTGAGCTATATACTAATGTTCTCTACCTTGCTTTCAGAATTCTGTCCTGCTAATTTCTTTGAGCTCTTTCTGATAACATGATAATGCCTGTGTGTGTTTTTATATAAAAAGAGCCATCTTCATTTCAGTTTAGACATCCTGTAGGAAATTAAGTTGCTCAGGGTTTAGAACTGTAACATTTCATAAATGCTGATAGACTAGAAAGATAGTCCCCCACAAAACCATACCGAAGGAACAAAATTAAGAGGTAACATCATTCTGCAAGTGTTTGAAGAAATGGCTTGCTGAGATGCTCTGTTGTGGTGTTTTATGGATTCTAAGTTACATGATCTCAGCAAGTAAAATTGTCCCACCTCTAGGAACTTGGGCTGTGACTCAGCATGTGCCTCCAGCATCGCCTGCTCTCTCAAGTGAAGAGGGGCATCTCCGAGTAAGGGAAGCTGATCCCTTTTGATGCAGTTGGTTCTTTGCATTTCGTCTCTTGATGGCACAGGAATGATTCTACATGCCAAACCTGCATATTGCCTGGGCGGTAAAGTGTGATATCCAGTAGATGCGTACATGCACACAGGAACTCAGCCATTGTTTTTCCTGTTTTGCACCATGTAAAGAAATCTAAACTTCTCCTTCCCAAAGCTCTGCATCTGGATGCACTTAAAAAGCAAGAGCTGGTACATTAATTTGTTTTTTATTCCCTTGAAGTGCTGCTCTAATCAAACATGAATGCTGCACCATCCTGAGTAGTAACCAAGCACACAGCACAGAAGACAGTCCCTATGCCTAAAGACTTTATCCTCGCAAGAAACAGTTTTTGGAAGCAGATGTTGCTTTTGCCTTTCTTTTTCACAGTGTTGAAGTGCCTACTGTTCCATTTGCTCTTGCTTTCTAAGAAACTACCAAATATGCCTTGGGAGCCCAAGTCAGAAGCAACCCTTTGGCCAAAAAATCCAGCCATAACACAGAGCCTCCTGATTCAAAGGCTGAGAGGCTGTGACTGAATGAAGAAAAGCATACGATGTCAGCTTGGTTCTCTTTCTCCCATCACTGTTACTATGCCATCGTTCAGGCCAAGTCTTGCACTTTTGTGGAGTATAGAGTATGAGGAGAAAACAACCTCCTTCAGATTCAAGGTGCTAAAGTTCACATGCACTGTCTTTGTTTGCCAAACCAGTTGAAGAAGTTTCTGCCTCCTCCATCCTCTTTTGCTTGTTCGCAGTCCCCACTGCGGTTCAATACTGTCTCTGTCTCATTTGTACTGATAAATATTGAACTGGTCTTAAACTAAAGTGCTGGCAGAGGCTAGCTGGAAAAGCTTAATAACAAAACCACTCCAGAAGTTCATGCAATTTTTTAGGTTGCTTTTAAAAAAAAATAATGTTCTGCTTTACTTGCATAGCAACACCAGCATTTTTTTTCTCCATGCAGGTGAAGAGGCAGTGTTGCCTCTGGTAGAAACAAGCATCAGGGAATAAAATGTTCTTAAGGTAATTTACAGTCAAATAAATGTCAATGGAATTATGCCCCAATAAATACTATTTTCGGAACTGAGCTGGTATCCCCTTGGTATTTGGGATCTATCAAAACTAGAAAAGAGGACAGTAAGAAAAATACTGCGGCTTCAGATCAATAGCTTCAAATATGGTGCAGCAAAAGAAAGTGAAAATTAAGTTCTGTTGTAAAGTAATGAATGGAACGATTTAGAAGATGAGTGGCAGAAAATACACTTCACATCTAAATGACCATTTCCACTGTGAAAAGACAAGCTGACCTGCACTGAATGAGTGTTTACATCTACAGCCTTTTTGGCCGACAGTTCAACCTCTCTGGAGGCTGTTTAAAAGGCGAAAATGAGCATTCAATGAAAAGTTCATAAAAGTGTCTCCTGTGGAAGCTCAGACTCAAGCAGTTTTGCGTTTTCAGCTTCAGATGACACATCACTGGTTGGCTACGACATTGACTCACACTTTCTGTGTCTCAGGTCCCCTTTCTTTATTAGCTGTGATTCCTGGATGAACCAGAAGTGCACCAAAGTGACATTTCAGAGTCAAAATATTTTCAAGTTTTCATCAGAACCTCAAAATCTACCATGGGAAAATCTGATTTTTTAAAAAAAATATATTAGCTACGTTTTCTTGAGTGGAAGTATTTTTTCAGACAACTGAAGAGTGTCAATTGAGACGTCAGACGTAGAGTGTGTTATGGGACCTGGATCTCATTGTAGAGGTGGCTGTTTCAGTGTTCACATGGTCACAAAGTGAGTAGGTTAAACTTGACTGCACTGTAAGCAGTATTTGAATGAATAAAGGGATTCAGTGTCATGGTAATGAACTTTCTGCCTGGAAAGCAACAGAGGACACATTTGAAATAAATAGCTATTTACTGCTGTCTTTTCAAGCAGGATAGTGGCAAACTGTGGGCTTAATACGTCATGACTTCCATTCTTTACTGTTTCCAAGGTTAAGAGAACAAATGATAAACAAACACGATCGTCGTGTGCTATCAGCCTCCGTTCCAGTGTGCTCATGTGAGGAACACCTTGCTTCTCATGCTTTATTCCTGCCCTCATGCTTTATTCCTGCCTTCATCTCAATTAGGTGCATCTTTCTGAGGCCAAGCTCCTTTATACGAACATGCATTCTTCCCGTAATTGCCTTTTAAACAGGGAGCTTTCTCAGTATTTCCTAAAGAATCAGCTTTCTGAGAATCTGCTGTGTATTAATACCAGTTTCTTAGGCTTCTGGGAGGTTTTCTTTTACAGACAAGGGCTTTAGTCATTTATCATCACAGCTATTTTTAAAGCACCTTGGACTGAGACCTGACATCTCAGTTGCAAGGTAGAAATGAGACTTCTCACTTTCAGTCACTACTGGCCTCTTTTTTTTTTTTTTTTTTTTTCTGGCTGTTTTCTTGTTTTGCTTGAAAAGTACAAGTAGATTCCAAGTTTAACTAGGTTTTTCTCTTTATGTGCTCCTCTTCTTGGCTTCTGTGGCTTATTCAAATGATTAGTCTTCCATCTTAATTAGGAACAATCTGTAATAGTGGTATTAATACTAGCTAGGAGTTGCAATGATAGATCACTACATTGTTTTACTTTGTCTTGAAATAGGGGTAGAAATATGCTCACGGGTAGAAATATGCTCACAGGTAGAAATATGAGCATTGCCCAGCAAGATTCCCAGTTGGGTTCTTACCATAATTTAAGAAACAGCAGATGGGTTTGCAAAGGACAACACAAGGAAAACGTTACAGCTACAATTGTAACAGCCTTTTAAAATTCTCTTTAAATGTAAGGTAACCGATCTATATTTTTTGTTATATTTAGCACCATTTTCATCTACCACTGGTGAAAGATTATGGACTCCATCTGGCAGATCATCAACAGATGTAAATTAATGTAACTCCATGGATATTGATGAAATTTACCAGCTTACCCTTGGAAGATCAGCACCTTCACTTTTTATTAAAATTTTGTGATACTACAGATTGCCAGAGTCTGTGATTTTTATCTTTTCCAGTTATCACGTACAATTAGCAAAAAAAAAAAAAAAATAAAAAAATAAAAAAAACCCCAAGTTATTTCAGGAAATGTACGAGTTTTTGTCAGAGAGTCTAAGATGTAGTCACATACTCACAGACTCCTACAGCAACCGCAACAGTTTGCTAGCACTCTTTACCTCTTCATTACTGTGCCCTCCAAGACATAGCAGCTGAGTATGTGTGGTTCCTGTTCTTTACAGCAAAGCAAAACAGATCCATTCTCCACTTTTGCAGAGGTGGCTTAAACTGGAGCAATTGAACTTGATTTCCATGATTCTATTTCAGTTTTCACTTCAATGAATTTGGAGAGTTCACATGACCGCTTCCATGTGTTAACTGAGAGGATGTCACAAACATCTGAAGGTCATCAAGTCCAGACCCCACTACAGATGTTCCAGGGGCGGGGGGGAGAAAGTGGTGACTGCGCATTTAGGAAAGGCATAATGGTCATGTTTACACAGTGAACAAAACACACAAAAAAGGACAACGCCTATGCGTCATGTAAATGCAATGTGAAGATGTAACCAAATTTTCAACAGTGCAAGGAGGAAATGCACCTGGAGAGGTGCAGCTGATCTGTGTGGCCTGTTCTGAAAAAACAACTTAATATCCGTTTGCACTGAATAAAACCCTGGTGGGTCATAGCGAAATTTTCCATGGAGAAAGCTTTGTTAAAAAAGAGTTTTCATGGAACCCAGCTAATATCACCAACACTGCATGTTCTAATGAAAGTTAGGCAAACTCTTGAAAGCAAAACCTGAACTCTGGAGTCTTCTGAGTTGAAGAGTTCAGAGATTCAGCCAGCGAGCTGCCAATCTATTTTCTCATATCATCAAATTAACATCCCTTCATCACACATATAGTTTATCCCCTTCATGGCATCTGTTTGTTTGTTTCTTGTTTTGCTTATGAAGCTCACAGTAGGTTTGGGGTTTTTTGGTGGAGGTTTTTTTTGTTGTCGCTTTTTTTGTTTTTAATAAAGACAATCTTTGTTCTCATTAAATTATACCAAGGCTCTTTTAGCATTACTTATAGCTCTCAGATTTTGGACAACAAGAATTTTCCTTCAATTATTGATGACTACATGATGACTTCATTTTAGGTAATCACAGAAAATAAAGGCAAATGACATTTTACGTCTATTATTTGCAATTACGCAGATTCTAACCATAGCATTTCATAACACATCAGAGTGTTGGAATTTCCTTTTTTGTTTGATAGACTGAATGAATCTTGAGGCTTGAGTCAGTTGCCTGTTCAGAGGTGTCAAGTGTTATTTGCAACACCCACAGATAGCTGAGACATCTTCCTGGGGCTGGCAGCTATTGCACAGAGCCTGTGGGATGGCAGTGCTTGCCTGGAGCAGCAGCTGGAAATTGAGCAGAATTGCACATGAAATGGCACTGGCCACCTATCCATCCTGGGCACCTTTATCATGTCCTGACCAGGCAAGATTCAGTTTAAGATTAAGACTCGCAGTTATAAGTGTCTACAAATAGATGTTTACCTCTGCTGTTGGTGTCTAAGATTCCATTGTAATCAGTCAAGATTTAAGTCGCAGTTCAGTTGCTTGAATGTCATCTCCAATGTCACAAGACACCCAGTGCACCCTGCTTTTCCTCTGGCTGCCACTCCAAAGGGTCATGTAGTTCCTAGAAGTTCTATATCATAGGTTCTTTGAGCACCTGAGTGTCTCAGGTGCCATCAGATACCTGTCTACAGGCATCCACTTGCACGGCTCATCTGGTCAGCGTAGTCAACAGAGCCTAGAGAGAAATTCAGCTGATCAGCCAATCTATTTTAGGGTGAGCTAATATGATCTCCCCCTCTGCTTGGGTAGTGGCAGTATTCAGACACTCTCAGGTAGGTATGTAGGCATTTGAGATAGCATAGGCAAATGGGACTGGCAGATACAACATAGGACCTATGAGATACCCAGACTCTCTGGACCAGCAGTTAGAGACCAGGCAAGATACTCCATTGTATCTCAGATGGCAATAGATGCCCATGTTTAGGTGTTTGAACAGGGCCCATAGATCACCATCTTCCAGTAAGAACCAAGTGGACATTAAGAAGTAGATCTCTAAATTCAGATGTCTTAAATTGGGTCCCAACCCCACCCACTATGTTTGGAAACAAGATTAATATTGGAAACATGATATAAGGTGTGTTAGGTAAAAGAGAATGTGCAAGAGGTTTTCTCCTCTTGCCCAACATATTCTCCCTCTAGAGCAATAACAGCCATAACTTTTCTATTCTATAAGATATTTGTGGTGGGCTTACCTCAGCCAGCAGCCAGATATTGACCCTGCTTTTCCCTCACTCCCATCTCTGGGGGAGGGAGGGACACGGGAAATTGAAGGAAGGCAAAAGGACTTGTGGATCGAGATAATGACAGCTTAATAAGAAAAACAAAAGCTGTGTGTGCAAATAAAGCAAAAATAGGAATTAATTCACTACTTGCCATCAGCAGGCAGATGTCTAGCCATTTCCTGAGAAGAAGGGCCTCAGCAGGCATAACAGCTGCTTGGAAAGACAAATGCCATAAATCTGAAGTTCCTGCTTCCCCCTCCTTTCCGAGTTTTATTGTTGAGTGTGATGCTGTATGGTATGGAAAAACTCTTTGGTCAGTTTGGGTCAGCTCTCCTGGATACATTCCCTCCCAACCTCTTGTTTACTCCCAAACTAATTTCTTGGGAGGGTGGGGGAAGAGACAAAACCTTGAGACTGTGCAAGAACCATTCAGCAATAGGCAAAACACTGCTGTGTTACCCCAGGACACCATTCTTCCAAGTTGGTAGTAAAAGGACATGCAGATTGTCTTCTGGGTGACATTTGTACAACAGTAAATTAAGTGCAATATTCCGCTGCCATTCTTCCCTATATCTTTGTTCTGATTGTTCCCGAAGGTCCCTGTCACCTCCAGGACGCATTATAGCAGACCACTCTGTTTTGTAGAACAGAGTTGGCCGACAGCCAAATGGAAGAAAAGATGGAAGTGCTTCAGTTGGGAAGATGGGAGAGAAACAGTGGGGCTTTCAAGAATGAGGTGGCAGACAGACCTCCGTGCTAGCATGCCTGTCCGGTCTGCAGTGCCAAATACCTCACTGATCCACCATCACCAAGGCTGGTGCTGTGTTTAAATTGAATTAACTGGGAATCAGTAATTTCTAATTATATTATACATTTGATGTATAACATTTTCAGTTTTTATAATCTGAATAGAAAATGTTTATGAGGTACAGAACAACAGTATTATTTTTGTAGATCCAAAGTAGTCTTGAGGTTTAGTTTAGCCAATCGTAGTTTAGATTTTTCAGAAAAATTTAGACTTTAGTCCTACACCCTTACTGCCAGGAGCCAATTTATTATTGGATGGTCTAAGCACATTGTGATATGGCAAATATCCTGTCTGGATTATAAAACCACAATAAACTTGGGCATACCTAAAATAAGACTTAACTGTAATGAGATCAAAACCTGGAGCTTTTTACCACATCAACAGCTTCCCTAAAGCTTGTGGGAAAAGTATATTTCACCGAGGATTTACAAATCATAATCATCTTTTTCCACTGCATACCAACAAACTTACCACTTGTCAGTTAAATTGGACAAATTATTTCTTCTTTTAACATTAAAGGGGCAGTTTAAATTTCCTTGTTAATGCAAAGCAGACTACTGGGTCGAATGTTGCTGATTGACCTAGTATCATATGACACATCAGGAACTGGGGAAATTAAAATTGGATTACCCAGCACACCCTCTTGAGTTGAGCTTTTCTGGCACAAGATTCCCGTTAATATTTCACTTCTAATATGTCTTCTGTGCCAGGGGTGCTAAAAAGAGAAGGTGGGGGGGAAGGAAAAAAAGAACAGAAAATTAGTTTATATTGGATTTGGGTAACTGACAGTGATCTCTATCAAATCACAGCTTAAATAATACATTGTTCAGCAGCGTAGGCACTGTACCAGGGTGTTTAGAGCATTTATGTACACAGAGTAAAATCTCCTACCTCTTTCTCAGTCTCCCTATCTGTCTGGAATACAGATGCATACACTGAAACTGTATCATTTAAAGACAAAAACAACGGCAAGAGCAATGATGTTTCAGTGGAGCAAAAACGGTGAGTCAAAGATGGCTCGCAGAGCCTGACTGGATACTGTATATTTGTCTAATTGTGAGAGGGTGTTCCATCCAAGGTCAAGGTAGCAGTGTGAACCCAAAACATGTGGGTGAAGGGACCTGCTTTCAGGGCAGCCCCCTGAAAGGGAAACTTCATCTTCAAACATCCTGTGATATTGACCATTGACCCATTCAGACTGAGGGGGCGGGAGGGGACACTCTGATAAGAAAAAGAACATCTAGCCTTGCCTCCTTCCCCCATATACTCCTTTATCATTGCTAAACCGCTGGTTTCTATGGTAAAGTCTTAGCACGGTTCTGAGGCCCGAGTCAGTCTTCCAATAATTGCAAGCTACAACACTGCTCTGCTGGCACTGGTCATGACAGGAAAAGAATTTGCTAGCTGACTGCGCAAGATGGGCAGATGTTGGGTGAAAGATGGATAAGTGACTTGCCAGAGTCAAGCAAACACAGGGTTCCACACAGTGCCTTGCCAATTTCCCCTGCAGGATCCTGCCTGCTAAGCTCATTAAAGTTTACAGCAGAATTTGGATGCTAAATTGAATAATCTTAGTAGCACAAAAGTATATTAATTTCCTTTGAAAACTCTATTAAATGTAGGAATGGTAACACCAAAGTTTATTAATTTTGACATGAATGTATAGGAACAACAGCAATTTAGTAATTTAGAAAGAAACAAGCCAAAAAAAGTCTTGTAATTAAAGTAAACAAAGCCAAGAGGAACATTATAAGCTAGATATTTTCTGTCTCATGCATTAATCACGAATGACCAAGGAACTTTACCTCCATGGGGAACTGGCAGTCACATATCAGTGATACTTGATATAAATGCAATATAATAACAGCAGTAATAATACTACTGCTACTACTCTGGGTAACAGTAACATCTAGTCCTTGTATCTAAAATCCAGCACTCATATCAGTGGATGCAGCTCTACCGATGTCAATGAATCGTGGATGGGTTGGATTTGCCCATTTCACTTCAATATGCTGAAAGGGACATGTTTTTCCTTATGAAAACTACTAGACATTAAGATGACTAAAAAGGCACTGCTGTTTTTAAGGCTAGCTGTTTGTATCCTGGTATTTTCTCCTTCTTTTTAGAGAAATAAAGACAGAAAGAAAAACAAATGTAAGATGTTTGGCTCATCTCCAGCATATATTGACAATCCAGCCATGCAAATACTTATGCCCAAATGGTTTTCAACCTGGAGTTACAGTTCCCACCTGTGCGCAGCAAATGCCAATATCAGAGCAAGGAAATGCTCTCAAATACGTCTTTATTTGGTATAACAGTGTTAACGCAATCCAGGTTTATCTTGTAGTGAAGACTTGGGTACATAATTTAAAATTTTACACCAATATTATTTCAAGACTGACATTTGAAGGGGCAAAATAAAATAAAATTCTTAAGAACATAACCTGGCAGTAAGTTGATACTGACATTTAAATTAGTTGACTTTATTTTTTTTAAGCATCTACTGTAAAAGTTGTGATGGTAATCATTTGTCTTGTACTACCTTTTTCCTTCTGATTTTGCTTGTGCAAAGGCACAAATGGAAGATTTAATTTGCCAAGTTTTAAGGCATTTGGAAGTAATTTACACACTGAAGGTGTCTTTTAAGAAAAAGTCTGTTATATTTCTTGCAATGAATGTATTCTGATAAGACTGCAGTATGCAGCATTTGTGAAAGCAATGTAACGCAAGTGTCAGAGACAGATAGCAGAGTCTAAACAAACTTTGATTACCGGTGAAAAACTAAAAATTGGTAAGGGTACAATTAAATTCTGACTAGCAGATTTTTCAAATGGATAATAATAAGAAAGGGAAAGTTAATTTCTTCAAAATAGTAGCACATAAATGACATTCCAACTAGTTATAAATAAGACTGAATTTTAACAATTAGTCCTAATTACAATTACCCAATATTTACAATTTGGGTAAACTAATCAGTATAAATGTTATTGCTGTTTGGAGTTTCACCATTGAGACTAGGCTTTTCACCTAAGGATATGGCTGTGAGAATGTGACTACTTTGTTATATACAAATAAGGTATATTATATCATTGGCAGAAGGCAAGCCATATAGAGGATATGATGATTCCCTTCTTTAAGTGTTCATGCAACATCCCTAAAAGCATACACAGGTGTATATTCTCTGGGTTGCAGATGGCGGAGGCCCTGTTTCAGTGGCATTCAATGAGGTAAGACAATAAGAAATCACATGCTGTTAACCAGAGGTTCCTCAAGGAAAAAAATAATAATGATTCTGATGACAACTCGGACTGACAGAGTTTCCCTACCCACGACAGGACAGATTTCAAGAAGAAGGATCTCCAAACTTACATTCTGACAGAAAGGATTGAGATGTAGTCTGTCTTCTATTTCTCTTCTGAAACCAGAGTGATGGGAAGTTATTGAGAGTGAGCTATGTGTACACTTTTCAATCAAAAATGGTTGAAAGACAAAGAAGAACTACAAGTCAGGGGCTGTAAACTCACCTGGAGTGATGGGCTCACCCTGCCTGCTGTGCTGCTCACTGTTTCACAAAGTCAGTTCTGTGGGGATCCAGGCATCAATGGCAAGAAGTGCAATAAGAAAGGAATATCTCAAGTAATGAAAACCGTAAAAGACTGGAATTGTTTATTTTGGCAAGGAGACAAGGGAGACACAACAAATAGTTCAGGAACAGAGAGGAGAGTTGAATCTGGAGGAAATGATATTACTCAAAAAAAGAAATGCATTCCTAATTGGACTATGAAACTCCTTATCATAGAATACTATTGAAGCAAGAGTATATCAGGGTGCAGAAAGCACGAAGATATTTCAATGGTCATCAGAATAACCATGTTGCTAATTATTAACTCAATGAATATTTTATGTTGCTTGTTAACTATTTATTCTGTAATGGATTATTGCTAGAAAACATTTGCCTTCTAAAACGTCTGACATCTCCTGTTATTCTCCCTGAAAGTGAACAAGATCATTGGTAAACATACATCTTTTCAGTAAAGACTCTGGAATTACCTTTCAAGTTTTCCATGGAAATGAAAGTAA
Organism: Alca torda; assembly: GCA_008658365.1. NCBI lineage: Eukaryota > Metazoa > Chordata > Aves > Charadriiformes > Alcidae > Alca > Alca torda. The sequence goes on along the minus strand of CM018077.1, from coordinate 157,115,118 downwards.
ACTCCCTATGGGAAAGATGGTGGCCATTATGATTGAGACAGCAGGTGTTTAAAATTGTTCCTGCTGAGCACAGTATAGGATTAAAATTCTACTAGGTTGGGGGAGGTATAAGAACACATTTTACTGAATAAAGAGCCAATATGATAAACTGAGACATTTTCCAATTATCCTGAAGTGAATACAAGCTACAGCTCCTTCCTAAACCACGTTTGAAGGCTGCACTGAATATTTCTTGGTGACCAAGTCATATTTTAAATGTAGTAGAAAGCAAGTTTTAATTTCTTCACTCTCTCAGTGTATTCAAGGATAGATGACACTGAAAATACAGGGACAATCACTGGCAACCAAAACTGTAATTAGCTTCCACAAAGATTAGTGGTTTATTTTTTCTTTCTTACTCCCTAATGAAAAAGAGCTAATATAAAAAAAAGCCACGTGACTGTGTTCAAAGTGTTTTGAATTTTGGCGAAGTCATACACAAGGAAGAAATATGTTTCATAGACAGAGTGTGGGTAATATGTCCTGAGGGGTTAGCACAGTTACTCGTTCAGTAAGTAAGGTCAAATTATGTGCGAGGCAGGGACATTTAGCATAAAAACAGTATTAATAATTCATGTGGCAAGACGAGTGGTGGAATGATAAGATATAGCGATGGGAAAAAAAAACACCAACAAAACCCAAGCACTAGACAGAGACAATGGAAGAAAAAGCTCATATTAAAAAGAAAGCCAATAGCATAGAGAGGTGAAAATGCCAATTGAGACTTTTTTTATAAATGCCCACACCGATTCAGTTTTACAATATGACAGTGATTCTGGTTTCTGTTATTTGCTTGACGGTTATCTCAAGCCAAAGTGACTCGTACAGAACCTCATGTCATATGTCACCAGTCAACTACATGCTGTTTATCTTCACTGCAGCATAATAAAGAGAAATAAAGCTATCTGGATAAGTAAATACGGGAGTACTATGTTAGGAAGAGAATTGACAAGGTGCTCCAGGTCTAAAAAAGAGGATTGTGCTATCCTGGCGTTAAACTCTGGAGGAGTTTTTATTTTTGAAACTTTCTCAAAAACCTGAAGTCTCACGTGAAATGTAAGTCTTGAAAGAGCTAAGTGAGCTGGCGGCTAACTAATGCTATGCCTGTCTGCGATCCAGAAACTACATCTTTTCTAAGCTTGTGATCCCTAAGAAGCATTAGGAATAATGATGGATTTCATTAGGAATAGAGACGGATTTCACAGTATTCCTGAAAACAGAGTCCTCATAAAATGCGGTTTCTTCCGGCTGACACTGTCTAGCACATGGTTATTGCCTCAAAACAGCACGTGTCAGAAAAGCAAAGTAATGGGAGGGAGGGAGCAGTTGGAATGTGAGAGCATGCACTGACAGGTTTGCAATAAACTCCTTTTTCTGCTCTTCGGGTTTAAAATCAATACTCTTTCTCACTCAACCGATTCATGCTTTAAGTTAAGGGCAGAGATGAGGGGGAAGCAGAGATGAGGATCCACCCCAAAGAAGCAATATTTCTGGCCCTCTTTCAAGTTTTTCTGACAACAGCGAGAACTCCCTAAAGTGCGCATTCCAAGGGAACCATGTTGTGTGACATGCTGAGTCTCCATCATTTTATTAAAGATCTCTCATAGAATCATAGAATGGTTTGGATTGGAAGGGACCTTTAAAGGTCATCTAGTCCAACCCCCCAGCAACGAGCAGGGACATCTTCAACCAGATCAGGTTGCTCAGACCCCCATCCAACCTGTCCTTGAACATTTCCAAGGATGGAGCATCTACCACTTCCCTGGGCAACCTGGGCCAGTGTTTCACCACTCTCACTGTAAAAAAGTTTCTTCTTTACATCTAGTCTGAATCTTCCCTCTTTTTGTTTAAAACCATTACCCCTTGTCCTATCGCAACAGGCCCTGCTAAATAGTCTGTCCCAATCTTTCTTATAAGCTCCCTTTAAGTACTGAGAGGCCACAATAAGGTCTCCCTGGAGCCTTCTCTTCTCCAGGCTGAACAACACCAACTCTCTCAGCCTGTCCTCATAGGAGAGGTGCCCCAGCCCTCTGATCAGACTATTCTGTGATCTTCCCAGGCACAGAGGTGAGACTGACAGGTCAGTAGTTCCCAGGGCCCTCCTTTCTACCCTTTTTAAAAATGGGTGCGATGTTTACCTTTTTCCAGTCACCGCGGACCTCACCTGACTGCCATGACTTTTCAAATATTATGGAGAGTGGCTTGGCAACTACATTAGACAATTCCTTCAGGACTCGGGGATCCATCTCATCAGGTCCCATAAGTCTCAGCCTGCTGCCTCCCCTTTTTAGCTGAGTAGAAGCTTTGGGACCTTTCATTTTGTAGCTGGGGACCGCCGCTAAGAAAGAGGAGTCCTTCATTTACATTCCTGCTTCACAAAATATTTAAAATCACAGGCTAATTTAGAGTGGAATGGATCTCTGGAGGTCATCTAGTCAACCTCCCTGTCAAAGCAAGACTGGCTTTAAAGTTACCTCCAGCTGTCTGTTAGATCAGGCCCTTGTCCAGCTGAACTGTGACAGTCTTCAAGGGTGGAAAGTTCACAATCTCTTTGGGTAACATGAAGAATTTGTGTGTGTGTGTGTGTTCGCGCGTGAATAATTTTTCCTTGTAATGAACTGGAATTCTTGTGGCAACTGTGACTATTACCTCTTTTTCCTTGCTGTGCACCTCTGAGAAAAGTTTTGTTCTGTTTTCGTTATAGCTACCCTTCAGGTAGTCAAACACAGCAAATATGTCTCCCCTTAGGCTCCTCTTCTCCAGGCTAAGGAAACCCTGTTTCCTAAGCCACTCTGTTTATCATGGGATCCAGCATCACAACCACACTGGTGGCTCTCCACTCGACTCGCTCCAGTTCATCTATATCTCTCCTGTACTGGCAGACCCCAAACCGGACACAGTTCTCCAGATACAGTCTTAAACTGCCAAACAGAAGGGAATAATTCCTTGTCTTGATCTATGGGCTATGCTCTTACTAAAGCAGCCCAGTACACAGTTCAGCCCATTGTCCAGAGGCACACCCAAGGCCATTTTGTGCTGATATGGTCCCTAGACAGACATGCTTGGGTCTGTCCTGCTGTAGGGGGTTATTCCTATATTGGGTTTTCATTTGAGTTTTTTGAGCTTTAGGAGGTTCCCATTAACTTGTTACTTCACCTTAATGAATGCCTGTTTGGCTAAATTACCTCTTAGCTTATCTCTGGCTTCGTTTTGGTCTCATAAATGGGAAATCTTCCCAAGATAAATCTGGTCCAGAGGGAGGTAGCCCATTGTATCAAATAATCCCCAAATTTGGTGTCACCTGCGAACTTGGCAAGGATGGGCTCATACTGCCCAGGTCATTTGAAGATGACAGCTTACCAACCCCAGTATCAATCACCAAGGAGCACTACTCATAATTGCTTCCAGGTGAACTTTTAAGCTATTGACCATTACATTTGAGCCTGACAATCCAGTTAATTTAATACCCACCAAGTAGCATACCCATGCAGTGCATATATCTTCATTATGGCTGCAAGGATACTAAAGAAATGGTGTTAAATCCTTTCCTAAAGTCAATGTAAATTATTTAACCCCCACCCTTCCTCTGTCCACAGAGACTACCATTTCATTGTGGAAAGCAATCAGACTGGTCAAGCACGATTTACCCTGATTTATTACCCATGATTTATCTAGATGCTATGGTCCCAATCACCTTGTCCCTCATGTAGCTGGAAATGGTTTCTGTGTATAATAACTTTTTATCAAAAAGCCCTGGAAAGTGAGGCAGGCTCTGGGACGCAGCTCTCAGCTATGAGCTCCAGCTACAAGAAGATTTCACACTCTTCACCGTGGCAGAGATAACGATATCATATAAAGTGGAATACCTTCCATGAAGGGGCAAGCTGCAAGACAGCCTGCAGTTTGCCTTGCAGTTTTCCAGGGACTTCTGTACTCCCCAGTTCAGCACCTAACAAGAAAGAAAGGTATAATTTAAGACACATCCTTGCCTTGACGATTGATTTTTGTGAATCCTGCTTTTAGATATTGAACTCACTGTGCACTGGTGCTGACATTAGGGCTGTAATTCCTCTGACATGACTGGGTATTACAGTGCCTAAATTTCTCACTTTAATCCTTAACTTTAACCTCATTTGCATACCACATTGATACATCACACAGTAATGTACTGTGTGCTTCAGTGGTACTCACACAGTAGGCAGAACTGAAGGTGATACAAACATTTATTTTAATGATGACAGGAGTAGAGTTTGAGGCTGGAGTCAGGAAGACCTTACATATGTGTGCCTAAGTAAATTTGCAGCCCTGAGTTAGACCCTCAGACTTCCCACACATTGTCAGGGCAGAGAATACATCTCAAAAGCCATAAACAGAGACAGGAAGTATTTTTAAAAAAGCAAATAGGAAATTCAAAGAAAGCAGCAAGTCTTAGATCTTGTATACCTCTGAGTTAGCAAGGTGACTCAATACAGGAAGATAAACCTTGGATATTATGATTTAGGTAAGAGAAGGTTAGGGACAAATTTCTTGTCTGCAGACTTACCGAACTCCTGGATTTGGTTTTGAAGTTCCCATGTTCTGCTGATGCTCTGGACTTATGTCTTGACACTTACAGACTGCTGCCTCTGCAGAGCACAGGACTGTGCATTTTAGAAATCCTTTTAATTGTGAGCATATTTGGATAAAAGTGATAAATCAAGGTACTTTCTAGCAAGTGTGAATTTCTGGACACTAATCAGAGAAGGGCTGTGTAGAGGGAGATGTTTCTTGTTTTCAGTGGTCTGGGCTTATTTGGGTTAAAGCTGAACAAAAAGAAGAAACATTTTGTCCTTTTCCTCCTCTGCATTTTTGTGAGTGATAAAACTTGAGCCGTGCTGCCAAAATAATCACAGCTTAAAAAGCTGCTTTAAGGGATGGGGATTATCTCAATTATCACAGCTCTTCCAAAGGTATGAGCAGAGAGGACATCAATCTGATAAGACAAAAATTGTTGTATTTGTGTTTCCATATCTATAAATACTATAGTACACCCAGAGGTACCAAATCAAGTCACATTCATGCCGTGCCTTACTGATGCAAGTAAGAGACTGGGATTAATTGTTGTGCTGAAACCATGGAATTGTGATACCTAAAACCAGACAGTATATTACCTGCCCCTTTGTTTAGAGGTAAACAAAGGGGCAACTCTGCTGCAGCAAAACAGACACCCTGTGCTGCCTGACTCTGATAAATTCTTCTGGTGGTAGGCCAGCATGTAGACAACATTCAAAGCCATCCTTTGGCATTACAATAGCCATAAAATTGTGTGCAAGGAAACCAGCTTCCTTTCCAGATTCAGGTACAGACAGTGCTGAAGGGACTGTCAAAAAGATGCATCTCACAGACAGTTCAGCTGTACCTGAGCATCCGCACATCTCTGACTGCGGCTAGAACTGCTCTTTGATGCACAGTGGAAAGATGCACATATTGCTGATACCCAGTCAGCAGAGTAAGTGTGCTGTCTCCAAGCTGGAGAATGGCTGCTTAATTGTATTATGTGTGCACGTCTTTCAGACAGCATAAGAGCACTTGACTTGCTGTCTTCTCTGTTTAGATACTTACAATGTTTTTGCAATACTCTCCTGTTTCTTCTGACTTCTACAGGCTATAATTAATTCTCGCACTCATGTAAAATCACATTATGGCTCTTCTGTGAATACTCTGAAATCCACATTTGTGAATGGAGTCACAATGGGGTTTGTAGAGCTTGGAGGAACCAACGACTGCATGTGACTATAGTACTTTTAGCTTCTGTGGGCTCCAGGCTGGCAAAGCTTGAAAGGTCTGACAGCCACACTAAGTGCCTGAACAGGCAGACATGGGCAGAAGCAGTATATCAGGATCACTCCGCTCAGCATGAAAGCTGGATCTTGCTTGGCTATTGCTTTTCTTCTCTTATTATTCTTATCCAATTAAATAACTATAATAATGGGAAATGACATAATTGGTTGATTGGGTTTCTGGAAACATAACACATGTGGCTTTTGACCCAAACAGACTCACAGAGCAAAGAGACAGAGGAAATAACAGCAAGAGACAGAATTCTGTATTAGACTGGAGTCAGGACAGAGTTGTTAAAAAGGTAAAGGGGAAAGAAACTTCCTCTGTGGCCTCAAAATATGTATGCCTGAATTATTCTGATATCACCGGCAAGTCCTTTATGTTCAGGTTCCTCAATTATAAAAAATTGTCAAATCAAATATTAGAGTAATTTACTAACCCTGCTTCTGTTCAGCACTCAGACTGTCTCTGGGTAGATGCTGTAATCCTGTTCGCAGGTATAACTATCCTAACGATGTTGTGTCTGCTGAGTAGCAGGATGTTACCTTAGCAATTATAAAAGAAAAAGACATGAGCTGATTTGGAAAACAAACAGAAGATAAAATGGGCTGAAGATTGCAAATTACAAAGCTGGGAAAACCAATGAAGAGGACTATCTTTTCAAAGATCAAATACAGCTATATTTGCAGCAAAGCTGTAGGAAACAAGTAGGTTTTCCTCTCTTGTGTGGTGGTTCTGAGAAAGCGTCCATGCTTGAGTAAAGCATCAAACAAGAGCATTTTCTGCCCTTCCAGAAGACCAGACGCTGGTAAGCTGGAGAGTAGGCTGAGAGACAGTGTGGGAACAACTGCTTAAAGTATCCACAATGGTACCTTTGCCACTTTCTCAACCATCTCCTTTCTCTCCCTCCCTTTGTGAGGAAGGGGACAGGCAGAGGAGGGAAAAGAAAGAAACAAAATATATACCATTAAAAATATAATGAGGTGAAGGAAAGGGCACTTGAAAGTTGGGATCTCGCAGACAGGCCAAACTCTTGAAGCAGTGGAAAGCATTATTGATAGGTGATATCAATAATAAATGTGAATAGGAGGTAAGAAGCTGAGAGGAGGATGCGAGTGCAGGTTTGCACTTAAAGAAGAGGGATGGAGCGTGTTTGGGCTAATGAGGCAGTGGCTGCTGCTCTAAGGGCAGGAGGTTATTTGCTCTGACTTCTCCTTTGGCTTTGCAAATGCAGGGAGGAAGTGGAAAGATTACGGGATCTTCCCTTTCTGGTACTGCTGCTGGAGAAATCTCTCCTGTCTATGTCGCACTGAGGCCAAGCAAGTGTCAGCTCTTTCAGAGAAAAAGAAATGATAAAATCTGTAAGTGCAGGATGTGGAAGAGCAGAGTGCAGAGCTGGAGATGCAGTCACAGCATCACCTTTGTAGGGAAGTACTTCGCTTCATGTTCAGACGGGGAGTACAGTGTGGTTTCTGGTAGGTGTCCTCATGCTGGTCGTTGAGTGAAAAAGACTCCAAACATGTACGGCTCTTCTTCCATAAAACTGGGTCCACAATATACATATCATGTTAACCAGAAAGCAGCGTTTGGATGTTTCCTTCAAGCAGGGCAACCACCAGCTACCTCTCTCTTGTCCTCTCTTCCATGTTTGTGCTAAGTACCTTCCAGTACCTCCCAAATTACTGTTCATTGAGGGTAAGGGAAGATTATTCTTCTTAGTGCTGCCCAATTAAGATTCACGTTGACTAATGAAAAATTGTTTCTAGTCAGCTAGCACTTAACTCCGCTGCTATTGACTTCAGGAGATGAAGAACCTGTGCCCTATAGTTACCTTCAAACATCATCTCAGTGCAGATCAGCAAGTATCACACATATTTTAGGAACATCTTTGGAATACCTGAATGTTCTAAAGATACAAAATTTCTCTGGAAATCTCATGGGATTTTCTCAAAGGATTTCAGAAGCTTTGAACTTCCTCTCAGAATGGAAAGGTAATAAGTATATTGCTCTTCTTGTTTTGGTTTTTCTAAACAGGAATATGAAAATAAAAGCTAAAAACAATTCTGCATTGGCTGATCTCTTCACTGATCAGAACTTTCCAGAAACTAAGGTTAAAAAAACTAGAATATTGATAATTTGGGAGAAATCATTCTAATTCTTTACTGAGTCACCTCTATTTACCTAAGTCTTATGCCTTTTCCCATTTGTTTCCAAGGAACACTGACCCTTCTCCTCCACTCACCTGGTTAGTGCTGAAGACATAGTTCTCAAACATAGATTGAGTGCACCCATCGGTGTCTAAAACAATCTTTGAAAATTAAGGATGACGATAAGAACATAAAGTTCTCCTCAGCATAAGTGCAAGGTATATCAGAAAGCAGGATTTGAAAATCTAATCAATCTTTCTAAGGACTGAAACAATTAGAAGTGACAGAAATATGTAAAGAAATGCGCTTCCAGCAGCTGGTGTAAGCAGATACTCTTCTTCAAACAAATATTTTAAAATTACATTTTTAAATAGGTACTTAGTTTATGATATATTCACTGATTTTTTTTATCTTTCCTGTATTCTTTATGTTTAGACTCAGGTGAGGAAAGTTTCATATACGCCCTCAGCTAATGATATTTTTTCTGTTAACATAGCATTTGTAACTGGATATCCTTTAGGGGAGCTTTTCTAGGGTGTAATTTCCATGAAACTAGGGAGAAATGGAATTATTTCTTGCCTCAAGCTAAACTGAATTTATCTCTTACTAAAATCTCAGCTGTTTCTTAGTGTTGCCTCTAGGTGTTGCAGTACTCTCTCCTACTTGTGAGGGCTCATTTTTACCTTGAGAGCTTTAGACAAGTTACCCCAGAGAAGAATTAGGTCATATAGGTTTTAAACAATGATTTAGAGCCTAGTACCTAGAATAAAGGGCAGTAAAAATCCACGATATCATCTAGTCTGGGCACCAGTGAGTGCAGTGTTGTGCCTTTTAGACATAGTTAAGTGCACATTATGTAGTGTTCATCCCCCTGGAAACATCTTCCACAGTCCAAGCCCCTGCAGCACCCAGGAGTGTTTCCTGACACTCACTGTACCACTTGCCTCGCTTAATATCATCCCATTACTCTTAGTTACGGCCGCTTGATTCACTTTTTTAAATCCTCACATTTTGGCTGCATAAATCTGCCGTACATTTACAGGCAGATTCATGTTGTGTTATCCAATGCACGAAAAGCGCAGCACGCACTTTGCAGTGGACAGTTGTGAAAAGAAGTAGAGAAGAAATGTTAATAGACTGCATTTGAGTACATGTGGATATAATGAACTTCAGAGCATGGGGTGCAGTTCCTCTAACCCCAACATTCTTCAACCTGAAGAAAGTTGATAAGTTATACCCTAAAAGTGTCCACTTCCCCCTGTTGTGTACAAAGAGGGAAGTTAGTTTGTGTAAAAGTCCACACTTGCAGACACCTAAACCTAGGTGGGATATATTCCACTTCAGGTCACTGTGGTGAACCATCCCACAAAATGGCAGAAATCTCAGGAGCTGAGTCCTCTCCAGCTCTGAGCAAAGCAGAGAACAGGGAAAAGGTCCCACCCCTCCTCATTGTCACTGCTGCGTAGCCTGGACCATCACCTCCATCATCGTGTAATTGTGACGTGATCCTACAAGGTGTTGAGTGCTCTAATCCCAGCCTAATCCCTAATCACTGCCACCCATGGGCAGTGAAGTGTCCCCTGGGCTCTCAGTGTTTAAGGGACAATATGAACAACTTGCCTGGTCTACCCTGGGGACATACTTTATAAAGCCCCAGCTGCAGGTCTGACAAGCACTAGGCAGTGCTTTCGCATATAATGTCTATGTGTAGAAGCATGAGTTTAGACATTCATTAATCCTACAGCTTAATTTAATATGATAGTTGGTAAAGGAAGGAAGAAAGTTAAGCCCCAGTGTTTCGTATCTTACAGTAGTGAGTTAACTACACAGTTATTCTACTCTTGTTTGCCATATGGGGAAAATAAACTGGTTTCCTGACACTCTTTGAGTCATCTTTTTTTCCCCCTAGCTGAGCTTTTTTTGTGAATGTTATCTATATCTTCAAGCGGAAGCATGTGTTATTGTGGACATCCAGAACCAAATGTTTTAGTATTGCTGCAGCGTGCCTGCCATCCCGCTCTGACTTCAGCCTATGTAAAGATTACAGCATTTGCTATCATAATGCAATTTTAAGAGTAACTTTTTACTTGCTGAAGGTCAAAAGGACAAAAGGCCATTCCATGGCAATTACTTTTCCCATTGGTTTAAAAAGGAAAATTCAGGTCATGTTACTTAAAGATTTCCCCCCCTTAATATTTCAATTTTGCACTTCCTGCCAATCATACTTTGCCAAAGTTGCCTCAGATATCGTTAAGAACTGTGTGTTGTGCTGTTCATCTGACCTGTAGGCAAAAAACAGTTTTCCTCAGAGAAAAAAAAACTGCTTTTCTGTAAAAAAATAAACATTTTCCCAATGGGAAAAAAGCTAATACTGAAGTGAACAGGTATTTTCAAGAACACATTGGATTTTTTCTACAATTAAGAATGTATCATTTTAGAAAGGAAAAGTTATATCTGTCAGCTTCCTGGCTGCCAAGCGTCATATTAATCCTGACTTCAGGTGGATACTGTGACAGTGCCTCCACCCTTGATAAACCATTTAGTCTCTGTTCAGCCTAGTAAAGAGCCTTCAGACTCTCATTGCTCTGTGATGTGTCTTTAGCTGATAAATCAGAGGATCCTTTTCCTCCCTGCCCTCCCTTCACCACATTAATATTGATTATTTGGAAGCAACGAGTCCCAAGGAGTGGAAGTGGATACGCCTCATTGCCTTGAACAATTCTTTTCCCTCTATTGGGACAGTACAAGGTAAATTAATAGTGTGCTTGCAGACACTAGATAATGTTAATGTACTTGCTATTGATAGAGTGAAATAACATGAGTAACTTCAGCTTTACTTAAAACAAAACATTAATTTTCCAAGGCCACTAGGATTTATGCAGCTGGCTGGTGTAACACGTCCAACCTTTTTTTTAGATATGCGATATTTGTGGTTTTAAAGATGAAGCAGAATTTTATTGCCAGATGAATAACAAAAAGGGATTTTAATTCACTGCTTATGCTCTCGGGCTCTGATCTGCCTTTAATCTAAGTCCCTACTCGATTTGGTGGGTAAGCAGATGCCTTTTCTACTAGGAAATAATGCATAGCATCTTTATACCCTGTGATCCTCTGGCTATGTAAAAATGCATAGGAAATCTGTAAGTGCGGAAGTCGTAGTTTTGTATATGTTTAAGAAAAAAAGTTTCCATGCAAAAAAAAAATGTGTTGGCAATGAGGGAAACTCCACTTCCACGTCAATCTATTTGAATGCACTGGGAAATTATTACAGCGATGCTGGATGAAGTCGCGGGTGTTTTACAACAGACTGGACCTCTGCTAGCTGGTATTTGAACCACAAGGCTTTCTTGAGCTCGAGGAAGATTTAAAGTGCCTGCAGTCCATAGAGTGGTTTCCTTCCACAGTTCCTCCTGCCTTTGGTGCATGAGGAACATCTCCCATGCCGTGACGGGAAACCTGGGGAAATATGCCCATGCAGAGTGTAGGTGAATCTAACGACATGCTGGTGATGCCTGCACATCCACAATGTGGTCGAGCAGGGCTCGCGACACACAGCATGGGCTGGGAGGCAGCAAAGGCATCGCCATGCAGGGCAGAAGCGTTGCCACGCTACCATTTCCCTTCTGGCCCCACCAACTTGCTATACAACTTTGTGCAACTCATCTGAATTTAAAGTTGGAGTTCACCCATCCGCAACTACGACGTGGTAATAAATTATGGTAGGACTCGAGTTACAGCAAATTTGGCCCTGCTTTTCTCCTTGCACTCTGATCCTAATTTCTACAAACGTGTTTCTAGTTCATAAATATTCACGGAATAGCTCATGTAAACAAATTTTGTCTACGTGTTATTCATGCACTGTTTGCTTTGATTGTGCAGGTTCCTCTACGTGTTACTTATGGTGGGTGAACGGTCATAAAAGTCACATACTATTACTTCTGGTACCTGACTGGGTGACTGAATTTTCTAGACGGAAATATAACAAATGACAAACTGTGGATAATGAATAGCAAGTAACAAATAACAAACTATAGAGAATATTTGGAGGAATAATTATTTGTGCTGAAAATCATGAAACTTTTAGGATTTGCCAGCACTTTTTTCTCCCAGACAAACTGGTATTCATTTGAAAGCTCATGAATGATAGATAATCTCAACTCACAAATAATGACAGTTCAAACCTCAATTAAACAAGCTTCACAAAACCCCTGGGAGATGTGCAGTAATAATAGTTTTATATTACTAAAACTGATACATGAATATTTTCCCAGAGAAGTTTGGTATTTGAGGAGTATTTCAATACCATTGAAAGAAAAGCACTACTGCAAATGAGTGAAAAATACCATTATTATATTTGTCAGCTTCCAGCATGCAAGAAAATTAGATGAAGAACACTCAAGATACCAGCTCTGGTGGACTGATTGAGGAAAACAACATCATTTACTTGTGGCAGGTCAGCCCAGAGCCGCTTCCAGACTCAGTGCATCCCACAGTTACTTGACAGCCTGTCAGCCCGCAGACCAAATGCCAAAAATTCCTTCTCACCATGTGTGAGTTAAGTCATAGTTAAATGATGAACTACCGGCACAAAGCGTAGATAACCTGGACCTATTCACCTTGTCAGGAGAGAACAAAATCTGGTTCCTGTTATAGTAGTTACAGATTTATAAGTAGATCTTACAGAATTCATTATTTGCTATTTGTACTAAGGTAGCACAAGACTCCAGGGTCATGCAAATGGCCAAGGCGCCTTTCTGTCTCTTTGTTGGTCCCATTCATAGCTGCATAGTGCTGATAGCTCAAGTCCTAACCGCAGTAACATTTTTCTGATTCTACACGTACCTGAAATATCTATAGTAATGTTGCATTGCCCAGAGCGTGCACACCATAGGAGAAACCCCACAGCAGAAGCTCCTTCACAGATGGAGAACAAAATGTTTATCTGCGAGGACTTCTGATCAAAACATAAAGTTTATAGGAGCTCCGTTTTCATCATGCTTCACTACTGTAGAATTTGAAGTGATGAAGGACGGATGATGTAGTAAACCAAAGCTTCTTGCAATCCTTCCAGTAGTCCTTATGTTGGAGCACCTTGGGTACCAACCTGCTACACTCCTACTGTATACTTTTTCACTGGAAGGCAATAGCCAACTTCATTAGCCACTGTGTTATCAGTTGTGTGCAAAGGTCCTATAAAGCCCCTACAATGCTCCAACCTGGTTTTGGACATTCTGTACACAAACTGAGAAAAAACACTTTCTTATTTAAGGCAACAAAAAACTGAGCATCCGAAGCCCCTCGACTTGTAAGTGGACACTTGAGCACATGCAAGTATGAGCTGCATTTTTTTTGGGTACTCAGAAGGGAGAGAGAGAACACAAACACTTGGTGGGCAGTAGGCAGTGACAAGTATCCAGATTGAAGCAGGTCTCCTTCATGCCAGCGTTAGTCTGAACTACACCAGTGTTTATGCTGATATGAACATGATTTAGGTTAGGCATGTTTTCTCTACAGCTTTTTATCTTTTTCATCCTACTAATCAAAGATCTGTTCTCTGGGCTGCTCTATTAACAATCTTGCCCAAAAAACCCAAAGAACAGTTTCTGCAGCCTGATATTTGCCCAAAAGAGAAGGATATAACCTTTGGATTAGCAATATGACTTGTTAAACTAGATCAAGAAAATCCTGCTGGCCTCACAGAGCTAACAGCAGCTCGCTTTCTGATGCACTGTCAACTCTCAGGAGCTGGTTCTCCCTTTTCTCTCTTCCCCCAGTAGGTGAATGCACTTAACAGCCTTCAAAGCAGCCAGGCTTCTTCCTTTCTTTCCTTTTGTAGGTAATGTTCCCCATTCTCAAAGTAGGAAAAAAGATGGGGTAAGTTCCTATTAAGCCAACACAGCCCTTCTTAAAATCTCAAGGCATCAGTGCTCCTACCCTCTTGAACTTTTCATACTCTTAACAGCTTGTTTTTCACTTTTCTTTTACAGCTTGAGTTTTTGAAAACTTACTTTTTTTTTTTTTTTTTTTTTTTTTTTTTTTTCCTCCTGCCTGGAGACATTTTTCTTCCCAGAATGTTTAAATTCCCTTGCACTGCAGGGTAATGGAGCTGATGCATGTTTGCAAATTTATCAGTGCATTGTCATGCTTCTTCCCCAATCCAGCATGTACTAAGGAAAAAAAAAAAAGCTTAGAAATCACAGAAAAATCTGTGACATGGTACCTGGGAAGAAAGCACCTTGTGCTGCCAGGGCTGCGCTGGGAGTTAGACCCTACAGAGGTCTCGTCCTTTTTCTGGCATTGATTTCTGCTCTGACCTTTGGCCAGTTGTTAAATCCCGGCTTTTCACAGGTGCTGAATGACTGCCACTGGGTAAAATCCTTTTTTTTTTTCAAACTGAGGTCAGTAAGAACTTTACAGCTGGAAGCCAGGATTTCATCTATTCACTTCAGTTGCAGCTGTGGGTGTTCCAAAAATCATGCAGTTGGGGAGGGCAGACGCAGTAAGGGGAAAGGTTAAGTCAAAACTAAGTTGGAAGCAGCTTTAGCTGCGTTTCGTTACCTCAAGATATGATTCTGCCCCACATGTTGTCAGACAGATTAGTGACTGATCTGATAAAGTAATGAATTACTTGTCAGTAAAAGCTGCGCCGTGCAGTGAATGATTGATTATAAGTGAAACACAAGAGCTTAGTACCTGACATACGTCTTGTTAACAGGGGAGATTAAGAATTATCACATGATGTCACATCAAAAAATAAGGCCATAGGAAGTGGCATGCACTACCGTGTCTTTTGTAGGATGCCATCCAGAGTTTGTCAGTGTGGATATGGTACCATCTATTAGGGAATGGATTCCGTTTTGAAGTTTGAAATCCGAAAAAATAAAGTACCTGGAGTATTCCATGGGCAGGAAGAGGTCACTGGAATCTCGTTAGAAATAATATTCAGTTTAAAGCTAAATTTCACATTTTTCTGCAGCCAAATACTGTTTATCTACGTCTTCTTACTACCTCAAGACAAAATAATATAAACTAAACCAGGCTTAAATCTTGTAAATTAATGTCTTGCATTTAGTGCCAGAATAATGCTCAGTTCAGCCAGACATCTGAATATATATATTTTTTTTCTATAACCTTCTTTGTCATTAGAATGACTGCATATACTGAAAGATAAGAATAAGAGAAACTGCGTTTCTGGATGAAGGCTGAATGGAGCTGAGCTACAAGCGATAAGAGGGGACTTAATAATTGACTTAAATACAACAAACAATGCTGGAGAATGGGTATAACCAAAGGACATGCTCCGGCCAACACAGTAGCTGGGCTGTTTGCAATAAACTAGTTAAAATACGTACTTCCTGCTATGTGCCAAAGGATAGGAACATTAGAGTATCAGGAAGCAAATCTCAGTCAGCATAAATTGTCATAGCTCCGATGACTTCAGAGTTTCTATGATTATGCTAGTAAAGCATTACACCCCACCTGCTTGCCTATTTTTTCATTTCAGAGAAATCAGACAGAGCCTTCACAAACTACAGAAATGAGAACGCTTCCCACGTCCACATTTAAATGCATCTTCTTTGCCTACCCCCAGTTATAAATAGAACAGGTTGACATTTTTCATTCACATTGCTTGTCAATAAAAAAAATGGCCTTTCAGGTTTGTTTTGTTTTTCTTTTTTCCAGAATATTCTAGTCCTGTTGATGTTTTGATTTGTTTGGGCTTTATTTCACCATGGTCTCTTAAATAGAAATGAAAGCAATCTCTCCTCAACACACACTTTCTTGTTTAATCTCCACAAAGTGAAAAGCTTTTAGTTTTTCATAAATGTTTCATTTTTCTCATCATCGCAAGATGATGTAGGGCATTTTCCTACGCTTCCCTAATCAGACAGATCATAAATGTAATTCCAAAAGGGACTGAACATTTAGATGGCTAACTAGGCCTAGGCTAATTTAATCATTAGCAATTGATGATTTAAACTGGCAATTGCTAGTGGGGTTGTTAGCTCATATCAGATACCAGGAGAAAAAACGACTATGTGATCGGATTCTGGCTGAGGTGAAGTCTTCCTCGATGCCCGGAGGGCTGGCAGTCCCAGATATAAACCAGCAGAGAAGAGGGATGGTAGCTCTGACCCTGAATAGTATTTCAGATCAATTCTTTGCAAGACTTTTATTTTTAAAAAAAGTTAAGCTGCCTTATCTTCTGACCAGCTCTAATTACAAATCTCAGTTGTGTTCAGAGCAGAATCTGTCCTGTAAACTGTTTTCTTCTAAAAACAGCCTTAGCAGTTCTGACTCCTTGAAAGCTCGAGTTTCCTGTTTTAATATCTTTTTGTCTTCTTCATCTTTGAGCTACTCTTCATAATTTCATTGCCAAAAGAATCTTCTCATCTTTTCCTTGCTCTTTCTCCAAGTCTGTACCGCTCCTGATATGGCTCTATAATAATTTTTTGGCCCTTACGATACAGGGAATTTAGCACGGAGTCACCTGGGAGAGTCTCCCCAGGGGAAACTCAGATCCTGTGAGATGGGCAGGTAGGACAACAACATGGAAAAAATTGCATGCAGTGATAGAGAAGTCTGTCCACACCACACCAGCAGATTCTGGGAACAGGGGCATTCTCCATTACCCCCTCAGCACCTCTCAGTCAAACCCATCCCCAGTCTCTGTTCCCAGAATAGCGTGGTCCGGAGTACCAGGAAAAGCTCCAGGCTTATGAAGTTTTGTAGATTTTGTAGATTCAGCCTAGTTCATTCTCAGGCTTTTCCTTTCTGTTAATGGGACAAGGTTTGGGATGAGCTTTATTTCAACACACTCAGAGTTTGTATTTTCCACAATATCATTTCATGGTTTCCCTTCCCATGTTCCTTTCCCCTCAAGCTCCTTGTATTGTTCTCCTCTCTTCTCTGGCATCCATGACTCCTCACTGTTTAATATCTCTTGCAGATTTTATTAGGGTGCCTTTACTCCCAGTTTCTGAACCATACACAGTGGCGACCAATACCATTTGGTCTGTTGCTGTAATGGACAGTTGGCCTAAACTCACACCTTCAGTGTTTGTCCTTCTTTAGCAATTCTTAGCAAGAATTCAGAGAGAGATGCATTTGACAGCCTCAGAGGAACCCCTCTGCTTGAGTGTTTCAGAAAATATTTCACCATTTTAATGAAATATGGCATTCACAGCTTGCTCTTTAGTTCTATTGAAAGGAAATGGTTGACAACAGATACACGTAATCAGAGAGTCTGTGGCGGGAGACGTCTATTTTTTTTTCACATTGGAAGGAGTTGTGGGTCATGAAAGCAAAATTAAAACCAGTATCCAAAAGGAATATGGAAGTAGAGCTCATTCAGGTACAACAATGACTGTCCTGGAGAGGAGCAGACATGCATGAGCGTGACGGTAGGAGGCCTGGAGGCAGGCACACCTCCATGGAGCCCGGGCTAGGGAGGGGAAACCAACTGACCAGCGCAAAGTCATCGTCTCTGCCAAAGTGCTGACTGACAGCAAAAATAAACTTGCACCGTACTCGGTTGATAGAAACTCGTCAGCTTTATTTTAATGTACCAAGTGTCCATGCCCAGGCGCTGGCAGCGGGGTGGCCGGGCAGCCTGTGTGTGGCACGGCTGGGGCTGCCCCGTGCCGGACACAGCCGGTCCCAGGCGGTCCCAGCCGGCTCCAAGGGCCCCAGCGCAGGACACAGCTGAGCCCCTCAGCCAAGCTGGGGGCGCCGGGGGGAAAAGAGGTTTGGGAAAGGGCCGAAGGCGGCCCAGGCAGAGGAGGAGGAAGGCAAGGAGGGAGCAGCAGCAGAGGGAGCCCCAGGGCGGAGGAGGAGGAGGGCAGGAGGTGCTGCAGGCCCGGAGCAGGGATCCCCTGCAGCCCTGGAGAGACCCCGCTGGAGCAGAGACCCCCCCTGCAGCCCGGGGAGGGCCCCAGGCCGCAGCGGGGGGATCTTTCCTGCAGGAGCTGCGGCCGTGGAGAGCCCAGGCGGGAGCAGGTTGTCCCTGAAGGACTGCAGCCCGGGGCAGGGCCCGCGCTGGAGCAGGGAGAGGGGTGAGGAGGGAGGAGCAGCCCAGAGGGGCTGGCATGGACGGACCCACACCCCCATCCCCATCCCTGCACCCCTCGGGGTGGGGAGAGGGGCCAGGAGGGGAGGGGGATAGAGGGGCAGGGTAAAAATGGGTGGAGGGGAAATATTATTTTAATTTTGTATTTATTTCTCACTACTTGAGTCTATTTTAACTGACAATAAATTAAATAACTTTTCCTCAAGTCAAGTGTATATTGCCCACGATGGTAACTGGTAAGTGATCCCCTCTTCCTTATCTCGACCCATGAGCTTTTCCATGCTCATTTTCTCCCCCCATGCTGTTGTGGAGGGAGAGTGAGAGAGCAGCTGGGTAGGAGGTTGGGCCTTAGCCAGGGGTAGCCCATCACGGTTTTATTCATCCCATACCTAAGAGCAGAAAACGTTTGATTTATCTTCCTCCAAAAGCCTCATAGTCTCAAACTAGGCAGCAAGCATCACCTCAGGCTACGAAAGACAGGGAAATGAGGGGGAAATCAGTCCAGTCGTGATGAGAAAGTGGAGGGAAGAACAAATGAGTCCAAGGCCATGGCTTGCCTTGTTTATCAAAGTGGGCTTAGTTCCTCTTCCAAACCCTCTGTCAGACTATCAGTGCCAATCCATTTCAAGTAATCTTGCTTTACCTTCAAAAGCCAAAGTGTCTATTGCTATTGCCAATGAAGGATGGGAGAAAAAAATTAAAAGTGTTGCTGAAATTGAGGTGAGTTCGTTGGGCATAACATAAGAAATGTCCCTAAAAAAGAAATAATTCAGAGAACAGTGTATCCCTGCTTACTTCTTTTTATTCCACATCTGAAAGGACAATGTTTGCACTTTGCCTGCACAATGTTGAATAGTTATGTGAGAATGTCCTAAAGGTCACCATTGTCTCCTCAGGGATACTTCAAATACTTCAGAGGTAATTTGAAGTCATAAAATACCTATTTCAGCCACCAGCAGGCTTGTGTTGATGGGTTGGAGGATCCTGATTTCCGTGTCACTTAGTGACATACTCGGAAGGAGGTATCTCGGCGTTGGTACCCAGCAGTCACGAGTATTTACACATCTGTACAAGCAGGTGTGGGGTTAAATCCCATTATACGTATTATGCAAGGCAAGTGATAGACCAAGACATATTTGTTTCCTAACTCCATAATTAGGCTCCCAAATGAGTGAGTGCTGATTGCTTAGCACTTTTTAAAGCCTTAAGGCTGCAATTTTTGCAAAACTAATGAAAGTGGTTTCAGGGGAACTTTACAGCTTGCACAGAATCTGAAACATTGTAGTCTTCAGGATTTTTTTTTTTCCCCTCTAACCAAAAGCAAAGATCTGGATCCACAGAAAGATAAAATGTAAAAACAACTCCAAGAAGCTACAGAATCTTTAAACTTGAAGCCAGCATATAGGGCTCCAAAAAAAGAGTTGCTGACAATGTAAACTTCAGTTTTAATTTCTAGGTGTCCAGAATATGACTTTAGTCTATGATTTTCTCATTTTGATTAATTTAGTCAGAAGTTTTTCATGTACATTGATCTGGAAAGGTTTAAAATGGAATCTTTCTGTCACAGGACAGATATAGCAGAGTAGGAGACTTAAGCATTTTCAGTGTTGTGTTTAGTGACTCACATTTCCTCAGAAGAATTGCAAAGTTACCATTTTGGCCAAGGAGGGGCAAATATTCCTGATATTTAGCCTTGTGAACTGTAGTGAACTGTAGAAGCCATATGTTGCA
This sequence comes from Alca torda, assembly GCA_008658365.1. Classification (NCBI taxonomy): domain Eukaryota; kingdom Metazoa; phylum Chordata; class Aves; order Charadriiformes; family Alcidae; genus Alca; species Alca torda. Next base: position 157,095,312 of record CM018077.1, on the reverse strand, counting down.
ATTTTTTCTTTCTTCTGCCGTGTCAAAAATAAAAATCCTGGCATGTTTTGTTTTGGCATTCACTTATTTATTGTTTGACAACTCCAGAATTTAAGACCAATATTAACACAGAAACTGCCAGACTGAATCAGTCCAGCAATCTCTCTAATTCACTTCTGTCTCCGGGGAAGCCTGATGCTAGAATAGGAAGGTACAAAAAGCCCTAGAGCAGGCAGCTATGGAATAAATTTCCTTCCTTTTTAATATATGTTATAATACGAAGGATATCAGTGATATCTAGCCAAGGGTCCATATATTCTGTAGAGTTATCCCCTGCCTTATTTTTGTCACTGTGTTCCTGGAAATTAAGAGAAGAAATGCATATGAGAATGCCCAGCACAAGTGCCTCTGATCTTTGGAAATAATTAGATGTGGATCCAAACCTGGCAGCCCTATTGTATACTAAAGTCTTCTAAAATCGTCCTATCCATCAGCAAGACAGGGAAAGAGAAACACGGAAGAAAAGGTCACATTTGCAGGAAGCAGCTGGCATGATTCCACAGGGTTCATTTTATTTAGTGGGACCAGTTTCTGTTTTACAAATTCCAAATCCCTGCCAAAATTTGATGGCACAAACATGCCCAGAATCTCACACTTAGAGGTATACTGTATCAGGGTGACATTTCAGAAATTATATGCAAGGAGTTATACTCACATGACTGTAAATAGTTGTGGTCCAATTCCCCAGAGATGGCACTAAACTCTTACTACATCCTCCGCAAACACTGCCACAAGGCACTGCAGGTTGGCTCTACAGTGTATACACGCATAAACCACCTTGCTTTTGTAGAAAGGCTGAAGCATTTATTAGAGGAAAAGATTATAATGATGCAGTTTAAACACTACTAACTAAACAGGGATTGATGGGGAAAAAATCAGCTTAGTAAGAGGCAAGCTCTTCCTTCATCATACTGACAGCGGTGCTTATACCATTACAGAAAAATCCATTTTGTGTTTCCACAGCTGTTTTCTTCTTGGGCTCTTAGAAACTCAAACCATCAGAAACTCAATCCTCTCAGAACCTTTTTTTGCAAAACTCCTTGGTTTTGTCTTTCTGACCTGGTATTATATAAATAAATGGGTCCAAATACTTAGAGGTCCTTCAGTGTGGACGTCCACAAAACCTAGCTCTTCCACCAGTCTGAACGAACCGTTTTCAGAATGATAACTGCCCCATTGCTGCAGACAGAGAAAAAGGACCTCCAAAAGAATCTACTGATGTCATTCTTCAGCAGTGGTACTCACACCTCCTTCCTCCTCAGACTTTAACCCAGCATATCTGGACAAATAAAAACAACCTCACCAGAATTTTGTCTGCCAAACACCCTTCTGAACACCATGGATTCACCCCACCACAGCTTCCTGATAAGAGGAGACATCTACTCTGTTGTCCCATCAATTAAAAAAAATTCTTCTTTTGCACTAGACCATGGAGGCTGGGTAGTGTGTATTGTCAAGGCAATTTCTCAAGTTCAGTCTACAGAGTTAAGGTTTGTTTGGTTTTCGTAGTTTTTTTTTTTTTCCCTTTCCACAAATTGTTTGGAGGCAAATCAGTCTCAGGCAATGTTGATGTGTCTGAAGACACTTAACAAGCAGGAAGAAAAATTCATCACTCACATTACTTGCTCCGGATCATTCACTCGGCTCTACTACTGACAACTTGGAGTTCATCCAAAGGTTCCACGCTCCACACTGTGTTCAGGAGCAAACATTCTCTAAAGAAATGCTTTTGCATGTTAATGACTCATTTGCCTTCAGTAACCAGCTACACGTGTCTATAGAAATCACACCAAGTTTAAGATTCTGTTGCCTAACAGCTTTAATGCAACATCATACATCATATTTTCAGATGCAGCAATCTGTCTCATCCTAATTCTGAGACTGCTAAGAACATTCGTACTAAGTCTATAAATCACAGCGCTGGTGCAGTCATCTGTCACACAAAGGCCGGACTGGAGCTGCATAAGCTTCTCCAACGTACCTCAGAACTGACTCCTAGGTAGAACTGAGAGAAATCCACCGTTCTTTTAATTCATAATGTGTATTTTTTATTTTGAGACAATAGTTTTTCAAAACTTCTGGATGATGAAAAAAAATAAAAGTGCTGCTTTGTTTTTTTTTTTTGATAAGGGAAAAAACCTATCTTGCAAGGCCAAGGTGCAACAAAATCATCAGGGATTCTTAGTTTTAAAGGAATGGGGTCTACATTTAAAGGATTGGGGTCTAAAGGAATGGGGAAATGGTTTACTGAAACAAAGCTGATCAGCGTCTCTGGGAACACTCTCCAGAGGGAGGGGAAAGGTAACCAGGCTGGGAGAAACTCTGGGAAGATGAAGACCCTCTTCAACCAATCTCAGCTAGTGGGCGGTCCTTGAGGACAACATCCAGCTGCTGTACAGCAATCCCTCATCTTCCAGGAGAGCAAGCAGTCTAGGGAGACGTCTCAGACTACTCCGTGTTAGCTGTATGCTGCTGTATAAGACAGCTTTGCTCACATTTTAAAGCTGATCTCCATTCCCTGCACGATTTTCTTGGGAGATGGTTTAATAAGAGACATTTCTGAGGAGCCCAGAATTTATTTCTGGTTTGGCAAATATTTTTTTCGCTGTGAAATAGGCTTTGAGTTGTGCTGAAACTAAATGCAAATGCAAAACTGCTTTCTGACACATTTAGACCAACAATCTGAACCCATTTCTCCATCTCTGGCCAGCTGGCTTTAGGCTAATCAGAAAAGGAATTGCTCTTTGCTTCCTCTCAGTGGAGCAACTTCATTTCTCATGCTTTACAGAGATGGTGTCCTATCCTATGCTGTAGAAATTAATAATAGATATTCACCAGCAAAGAACTGTGAATAAGGCTCAGCTCACCTAATTTTAATCATCTACTTGAGTCTCCTAGGCACCTGTAGCAAAAAAGTCACCCTATAGGGGAAGACTAAACAAAAATAAAGGTTTTTGTCTGTCTCCATGGGCAGATAATAGCTCCACAGATGGCTCCCTCTAGGTGAAATATACACCATAAAATACAGGAAACAAAAATGTCTAGCCCTGTTTCCAAAGATAATAATTAATATAAGGAATGGGATTAAAATGCTCAACCTCTTTCAGTTATAAGGAAGGAATGACTTTCCCTTTGGATGGCCGTTTGCCCTTGCTGATTTTTGTGATGGACGTACTCTGGCAGACATGTGGACACACTTTTCCCACACCTTGGTAGCATTGTCCTTTCCCTAGCCAATCCATCCTATGGATAAAAAGCTCGTACTCTTCCTTTCCTGACTGTAGGAATATTTAATCAACAAAAGCCATTCTTAATATATATAGTATTTTGATCACATCTATACAGCCTAGAGTGGCGCATTTGCAGCTATATAATGAAATGTCTTACAACCTTCTGGTTTATTCCCTGAAAGAGAATGAAATGTATAATTAGGGTTAATTTTTCATACAAACTTTCTGGAATATTTTTATGTGCACAATAATAGGTTACTTTCCGAAAAGGAAAAAAGAAAGATGAGGCAGCAATGGAAATGGAGATTCATGTGTCCTAGAAGTCTTTTTCTGGGTCACTACAGGAGGACAGGACATTACAAAGGCAAAAGAAAGATTTGCAGATTTCTTCAGGAATTCCCAGATGTGTCCTCCCAGTGCAGAATACCTCATTATTTTCTCACAGCATTATGTGCGTCAAGGAGGGTATCATCACATTACTGGGGACTACTGAACGGTTTCTCATATCACAGTGTTCATTCCCCCAGACAACAGCCCTGGTCTTATTGTCTGCTAATGTCCTGAATAGTCTGCTAAACACCTGCTACACCATATGATTAAATTGTACTGTGTTGGCACTAAATCTGCAGTGCCAGGAGAGGCATTGCAGATGTTTCTTTTAAACTAATCAGAAAGGAGAAATATGGCTTCTGTACTTTTTCAAGCCCTGACATAGGCACCTCCTCAAGAATTTTTAGCTTGCTGCTTTCAGTAACGCCTAGAGGCCACATGCAGAATATACCCAAGGGTAATGGTTTTTGTTACTCTGGAGCATTATTAGCGATTTTCCAGACTCTTTCATATTCAAGACTGAATACCTTTTTTTTTCTTTTTTTTTTTTTTAATTTTAATTTTATTTTGTTTTCAAACTCTAGTTATTCCTTTTTTGATAATGACCTGATAAGCCTTACTGGAAACTTTATACCTTAAACAAATATTTAGCTTTACTAAAGTTTTGTTCCATCCAGAGTCTTAGAATCATAGAATCATAGAATTGACTAGGTTGGAAGAGACCTTTCAGATCATTGAGTCCAACCATCAACTTAACACTGACAAAACCATCATTAAGCCACATCCCTAAGCACCATGTCTACCCGTCTTTTAAGTGATTCCACCACTTCCCTGGGCAGCCTGTTCCAACTTGGTGTCATCTGCAAACTTGCTGAGGGTGCACTCAATCCCCTCGTCCAGATGATTGATAAAGATAATAAAGAGAACTAGCCCCAATACCAAGCCCTGGGGAGCACCACTTGTGACTGGCCACCAACTGGATTTAACTCCATTCATCACCACTCTCTGGGCCCGGCCCTCCAGCCAGTTTTTTACCCAGCGAAGAGTACTCCTGTCCAAGCCATGATAATATGGTGCCCAGGGCATGATTAACTCTGTGGGCAACTGTGTTGACTCTCCTTATGACAGGTCATTAAAGGAAATATGTGGGAAACAGAAAAGTTCATCTATTATTATATAGCTGTACAGATTATTTGTCATTTGATTTTAGCAGAACATCTATTATTACATGCAGTTTAATTTGATCCTGAAAGTTAGATCCAAGCTGCAAACTCCAAGTGCTAGTGTTACGGATTTTGTAACCCCTCAGCTCAATGCTTTACTCTTCTGGGATGAAATCTGGGCCCTACTGAGGTCAAAGCCAGGACTCCCTCTACGTTTGTTGGAGACACAGTGTCATTCCCACAGGACCGTGCAGCAGCAGACAAGCTGAAGTTACCCGAACTCTGATGTTGCCTCTCCTTTGTTCCCCACCATGAACATCATCTCACCCAAGCAAGACCTTCATTCCCAGGCGCTTAGACCAGACACAAGGCAGATGAGTCACCTAGATCTATTTGCTTTGCTGTGTGTATTCAGGCTGAATCATTTGAGTCCTTTCCATAATATCTTTGATGCTTTCTTAAGAAAGAGAACTTGTCCCACACTCCTGAGAAAGTACTGCAATCCACCTCAGTGTACTGTATCAAGAAAAACCATGACTTAAGTCCTGCTAGCAGTGTAAGTGGATTAAGCATCAGTAGGGACACCATAATTTTAGCAGGATTCTCAAATATGATTATTCAAACATGGACTTTCCAAATTCTGGTGTTCAAATGCAGGTGTCAAAGTTACTTCAGAAGTGATGAGAGCCCTTAAGAGGTGTGAAATGGGATGTATTTAACTAAATGTGAGTATTTATAGACCTAGACTTTTACCTCTCAGCAAGTCACTCTGGGATGTCTGTGCAGTCAGCAGAGAGATAGTCAGTGGAGTTAATGTAGTTTGTGGCATGATTCATCTCACCCTAAAGGAGAGAGCTGCATTTGCCCAGATGAATCACACGCTAATCTCCATGGACTATATTGATCAGGTCACCATTGGCTATAATAAAAGTCTAGGCAAGTGGTAGACACCTAATGTTAGGTCAGATGAATCATCTAACTAGCAGGCTTCCAGTCTAACCTTCCCATGGCCATTAACTGAGTTCTTCCTAATGCTCTGCTAGGAACACCAAGGGCTCTGAGTTCTTCAGAAGAGATGAAGGCATGTCCACATTGATCCACCAGAAATGGAAGGTAAAAGAGATAATGGGGTGATGTCTTTGACTGGGTGCAGGAAGTGTGGAGGATTGTGGAGGCACTTAGCTGAGCTTTCTGTGGGTTTTATGGCTGGATACTAAGCAACCTTATGGTAAATCTCTACAGTAAAAGTCCTGTACACTGGACCTAGCTAATCATCACAGAGGGGAGTGACTTACCCTTCACCTCCTGCAAGAAGCCCCAGATATGTTTTGTAGACCATCCTTCAAAGAGACTCCATGGTCAGGAGGTCCTATGGCAAGAGATTATACGATGATTAAGGTTAGCATCACAGCACCCGCTCTGCTAAGAACACACATCAGAATGATGCATCGGTAGTAAACACTAAAGTGTTCTTGGTATTGTTGAAATGTTTTTATTAGATTTCAACCTTTTTCGAAGCAGATTTTTACCACAGCAGACATTCCATAATAACACTTTGAATACCAAATTAAAATACTGAAAGGGAACTTCATAGCAAAATGAAAAATTTTAATATTTGATTCTGCAAATGCCAAAAGGTCAGAAATTTCCTCCTGGGTTTTCTTCTAAAACAGAATTTGTGAAAAGAAATCTGAAAAACCTGATCTGCAAAGCATTTCAAATCACAGTGTGCTCTGACAAGAAAGTTTTCATCAAGCTTTTTCTGATCTCCTTTGGTATTTGCACACTGGTATACATCTCTACTTAATAAGTAAGCTTGTTAAATTGTTATAAGATAAAATGAATGTTATTGTTAAGGACAACTTCCAGGCCTCCCTCAGGTAGGCTGGCAGCTTGCAAAGCCAGCTTTGTTCTGGCCTATTTATGTAGCATTTTCATTTTGATTTATTATATTAAGATCTGTGGCATTTAAGCAGGACTGGTTCCAAAAGAGTCTGTGAGCCTGGACCTACTACACTTAGAGGGAGCAGGTGGAGAAAGGAAACAGTGAAATCTGCCAGCAGCTAAGTTAATTCAAGCGGGAGATCTGCAGTTTCTGATTACTCCACACATAAAGGAAATCCAGTCTCTGAGATTAATGGTTACAAATATTTCTATGGATATCAGACATCTAAGAAAAGGCCTCACTAGGAGACAGAAGTGCTGGGACAACAGATAAGCCCTGCGAAGGATGAAATACATAATACTGAAGAAGAGATGAAAGGAACAGAGAGGCTTTCAGTCCAACTGGAAGTTTTTCAGCTTAGAAACAGCACTTCAGGATTCGTGAATAACTGAAGACAAGAAAAAAATCAGATTCGTTTGTGCTGGAAACATAACTTTAAGTACCGCCTAGTGAAAATGCCCTCTGAAGTATAAGGGATTCCAAAGGATCCCATTGATGCCTGGACTAGTATAAACATAACAGTTCATTTTCCCAGTTCTTCCTTACCTGCTGCATATCTGCATAGTGCACTCATGTCATCAAACGTGAGAGGCAAGTATTAAGGTCTGAGCCAGTGCACCAGGACACAAGGAGTAACATTTGCCTGCAGTCAGCGCAACCCAAGAAGAATGACACACATTTGAGGTTCCATTACACTGGTGTTTTCCCACATTACAACCCCTGGCACAGCTGCCCCAGTAAAACCACTAGCACAGACAGGCACGACTCCCACTTGGACAAAGTTTACAGCTGCTCCCTTTGCAGACATCCATAGAGCTCACATCACCTCAGCTTCAGAGGCTCAGGCCATCGCCGCTTTACTAGCGTTTTGGAGTTGTGCAGTTTAATGAGCTGATGGTGGCTGGCTACTAATACCAGGCCAAAGCTCTGGCATGACCAGCACCTTCCTTTTGAAATAATGCAAAAAAAAAAAAAAAAAAAAAAAGCTAATTTAAGAATAGAGAAAATAGGGCTGCATTGGTGAAAGAATAGCCACTAGGTCAGCAGTGCGTTCTCTCTGGTCATGAGTTTCACTTCATTTGTGCAGGCGAAGCTCCTGCTTCCAGAATCAGGGTTCACCTCATCACTTAAGTCCTTCCAGTCTCAGATCTCTCTATTTTTCCTCAGATGACTGTTGGGTATCAGCAGCCAAGCTTGGAACTGAATATTTAGATGATATTTTGCTTAGGATAAACGTCTGGGAATGGGGATACATAAACTAAATTTACACTAACAAATTGAATGTGCTTAGGACCATTCTCAGGCACTGAGGGAACAGGGCATTGAAAGGGCTACTCCAAAGTGTCTGAACTACCTCACTCTCTCTCCCCCTCTAGGAAAGCGTAGCTGCATGGAAACTGCTTATTGGGAATGGTTGCCTGCCTGTGCTAATTACTGAGCTGTGATGAGGAACAGTTTGGGACAGTGATGGTTGACTAAAAGGATAGCAGGAACAATTCCAACAATTTAACAAGGTAGGCAGTTGAGTTTCAGTGCCAAGGGATATTTCCTGGATCTCTTTAATTTTCTGGCATAAACATAGTCCCAAATTCTCAATTCTTGACGCACACAGGCTTGTGTGTCACAGTGTGCCTTGGTTGGTGGGACATGGATGCTACGTCTACTTCAGGAAGCAGTGCAGTGCTCAGCCTACGCTGAAGACTGAGCTCCCAGTCCTATAGACCACTTCTGCAGGGGAAAGGCTTACTCTGGTCCAGCTGTAGTCTGGTCGGAGGGCTGAAAGCTCAGTAATGGTGGGAATGCATGAGGGCATCTTCCAGAGACTGTCTTCTGGTTTGTGTGAAATGAGTCGGGTTTGCACACTTGAGGTCTGCTCCAGGATTCATAACACAGCACAGTAAAATGGGGATGGCTGGAAGAATTGCTTCAAAACTGCATGTCAGATCCTAATTAAAGTACTAGTGGAGAGATATCTATACACATTCAGGTACAATTAAAGGTGGTCACTTTCTGAATTTTTGTTCCTAATTTCAAGTGGTCTTCTTTCAAGTTATAATGAAACTCTTTGTTTTTCTTAGCTCTTGGTGTATTCTGTTATGCTTAAATCCTTTGGTTCTTGGTGTATTTTTTTTTTCCTTGAAAAACACAGTTAATGTTAAGACATGTATAAGCCTGACTGATTATACACACTACAAAACACAAAATTTGTATACCTGTAGAATACTGCATTGCTGACTTCACCTTTGTTATGCTTGATTATTGATACTTAATTATTAATCTAAGCTGTTGTTTCTTTCTCTTGACAATGTAAAAATAACTTTTTTGAAAAATATTTTTCAGCTTTTGCAGGAAGTTTGCCAGTTAGACAGAGATGGTAGGGCTCACCCAATCTGTAGGGCAGTAATTCTTTACTTTGATACCACATACAAACAAACCCAAAAGCCTCACTAAGTAATTGACGAGGTTGGTTATTCTTTTCATGCAAGGAAATCCCACAAACAATGCTCTGAGAGGGGTCTGTCAGGGTTGGAGGATGTCTCATTGTCGATACGGAAAAAGTGCATAACTGCTTTCTGACTTTCTGATTGCAAGTGCAGAGTGAACCAGCAGGGCCTACAGACCCCTTACTGACACTTCATTCTAAAAATAAGCATTCACTTTTGATGTACAGCTTGCTCCATGACAGTGCCTCAGGAGAGAACGGATGGAGCTGCTCTCTTCCACGACCTTACTCATTGACTGCCCAGCAGCTCTCATGGGTAAGGGGCTGCAGCTCTTGGTGGAAAGAAGCAGCTGCCAAAAAAAGGTGATGCTTTCCCATGACCATGAAAATTTATTTTAAATTTTTACCATAAACATGTGCAATCAGTGTGAGAAGGGTGTGCGTACTTCAGTCTCTGCGACACAGTCTCATCTGTCAACCAGGTGTCCTCTAGACTGAAAGGGTGGCTCAGATTATGGGGGTCATTTTGCTTCTTGGCTCTTTGGTTGCTTTTTCAGGTCGCGGCTCTGAGGTTCGTTTCTGCAAACATAAGAGAGAGAATAAAGCACTGTAAATGACAGTTGCCACATAGAGGTGATCATTTCCCTCTGGTAGCCTTCAGTATCACAAGATTCACAAAAAAAATCCTGAATATTATTTGTTTAACTTTAAGTTCATTTGACTTCATTCCATGCTTACAAATGACCAGACACTTCAGTGACTCTCTCATTTAGGAGTTAACTTCCTGTACACTCTATAGTCACCTCTACAAGACCAAATTTTCACACTAGCATGATCTTCTAGAAACTACCTGGCACATCATTTCTGCTTGGAAATAATAAATACAATACTACTGGGTGGAACTACTCAGAGTAGTAAGGCCTGAAATTATTAATAAGTGTTTGCAGTTGCACACTGAAATCTTTGTAAGACTGGATATGTCATTCACACTAGAACAGCCATCTACATCTCCGGGGGCTGAGTGAGATAAATGAATAGCAGTTTATGGTTGTGGGTTTTTTTTTTTTTTCCAGAAGACTTCAATTTACTACTTCTCCTGGGAAGAAAACAGCATTTTCAAAGGCACAAAGAATGTGCAGACGCCCAGCTCTTATTGACGTCTTTGAAAGTCGCCATTTAAGTAGGATGATTTACTTAATAGCCATATTTCGCTTGATTCTTTATCAATCGGCTTCATTAAGTCTTAAAAACATTGCCTTCTCTCAGAATTAATTCTGACCAAAAAAAAAGGGCCAGGGCGTTTCAGTCATTACCTCTCAAAACACTGCAGTCACATTAATGTAAGCTACACTGTTTTCAGCTGTTACTACAGAACACTGAAGTTTATTTTTATAAGGTTGCTAGGCAGTTAGACCGCCTTGAAAGAAAGGAACTATCTGTGTGAAAGCATGTACAACAAAGTTATTGATGGAATACTAAATAATAAAAAAAGAAAAGAATAGGCGTGAGCTAAATCTGGAGCTATTTACTGGTGCACTGGTACTGTATTCCAGCAACACTGACATTTCAGTCTGCAGTTTTCAACAGCCACTGCGATATAATTTAAGCCCCCAAATCAAAACTGTCAGTGCTTTCGGACCCAAGAGAGGTGGAAGAAGTTGATTTTTAAAATAGTATTTTTCTTTCCTCCAACTTTCTAAGTCTCACAAGTACATAGTAAGTTGTACTTAGTCTCTTGCTCTTGGAAGAGGTCTTCCTCGCTGTCTTTGATGCAAAACTGTAGAACCACAAGAATAATTTAGGTGTAAAGGAACCTCCAGAATTCATCTACTCCAACCTCTTTTGGAAAGCTGGGCCAGCTTCGAAGCAAGATCTGGCCTGAAAACCACCCTGAGCATCATAAATCCAGCGTTGTCTTGACTCAGAAGGATTGTCATTCACATGAGTATTGACTGCTTACAAATCTACTAAATCCCATGATTTTTTTCTCCTTTTTGACGTACCTCTTTTTGACCTCCTATTTGTGTAGAGCGTATGGGAGTATTACTTCTGGGCAAGGCAAACATGAAAAAGCATTGCCATATACTCTGTGCCCCAGCACTGCATTTATATACATTTAGAGTGAGACACATGAAAAAAAAAAAAAAAGCCCTCTCCCCAGGCCAGTCTCAATACGTCCTCACAGTTCTTTTTGCTGCAAATAACTTGAGCTAAGGGGCCATAGTTCACATCCATTATTATATTTGAAAATAAATCTGCTAAAACTGGCTGAAAAGCTTGTAGAGGACTATTAAAAACATCACTAAACATTACTACATACAACAGTAATATTGTATGTAAAAAATTTTTCTGAAATGGAAGGACAAACTTCGAAAAGAGTTCATTATCAATGCTTTAAGTTAAAGACAACTTTAGTTTCTAATTAATAATATCCATTAAGTAGATTCATAAAAAAAAAACCAAGACCCAAGGTGTTGGGTTGGTCTACAATGTACTCTTTAGTTTGTTTGGGATTTTTGGCTGTTAATGTGTCTGCAGGATCCTCAGCTGATTAAATGTTCCATGGCAGTTAGTGGAACAAAGCAACAATGATGATCCCATGAAGGCAGTTCTAAGTTTGCCTCTTGTTATTTAAATAAATTAAAAAAAACAGAAAAAGTGAGTGGACCAGTGAAATTTTTTCTTTTTTTTTTTTTTTTTTTTAAATAATCCTAGGCGTCTAAGGTGTAAATTTTAAAGGAAAAACAACCCCTAATGCAAGATGCAGGTTAAAATGAAAAAAAGCTTGGCAGCAGTTTGTGCTCAAAGTGCTCCATATACATTTTCTGGTCACAGTTGAGCAGATAAGCCCAGCTCCTACGGAAGTGAATAGGAGCTGGCACATAAGTACCTGTAAGAATCCACACCGCAGCCCATGATAAAACATCTGGTTTATCATCGGCAGCAGAACCAGTAGAATTAAGTAGTTAATACTTCACAGTGATACAAAATGTGGCTGTAAATTCGACAGAGCTTTCTGCTGGAGACCCGGTAAGGACACAATAATAACAGCAAATTGATTCACCTAAACCTTTGCTTTGCATTTGCTATAATACAGGCTTTCCAGTAAACTACTTCAGCTCTCTTCCATGTTTATAACAACTGCCTCGCTGGCTGTTGAATGAGACACACTTGCAGACACAGATGGGAAAGAAAAAAAAAAAAAAAAAACACAAAGAAAAAAAAGAGAAATATTAAAGACATGGGGGAATGTATTCCTTGTTGGAGGTCCCATTTGCTGCAGTTTTATAAAGATACAGAATTTGGGTCAATGTAATACAGCAGATCCATGTAGCACCTTAATACTATTGTTTTTCTCTTTTACAGCCTGCTGAGATACAAGTGATTGAAAAACTACTCCATTAAAACCAAGCAAATGCATTTCCCACTGGCTTTACTCTCTCCCCCTAAAAAGACCGTGACTTGTTTTGGTCTCGCTGGAGAATTAACTGCACAGATTTTATAAAGCTCATTGTGCCAGACACTGCCAATAACAAAGTTAATGTCAAAATGGTTCCTTTTCCACAGTCCCCTCCGTAAGGATGGTATCTCACTCCTTTAGAGGGCAGTGCCACGGGACCTCTCACCCCATGTTCCCACATGCAGTCAAGCAGCCTGACCCATGATGCCCCATGCACCTTGTCTGTGGGGTGGGAAAGCAGCGGTGGTGCTCGCACCACGTGGCAAACAGACTGCTTGTAAGAGCCTCAGACTCGGGAGAGGCCTGCCACAAGGTCTCTTCCCAAAGGCAGCTAGCACAAGGACCCTTCAACACCATCTGACCCCCTACACATGCACACAATGGTCTTCCTACCATCTGACATTGCTTGCAGGCTTCTGTCCGTCTTCTGCATGGATTTGCAAAGAGGAAGACTGCAAAGCTTTTTCTACTTTCACAGCACTCCTTAGCAACCTGCCCTGTATGGACAACCCACCCCCCCCCCGTAGTCACTGTGCAATTAGGATTTTATCCGAGTGGATGAGTTCCGTGCTCTGGCTCTGGCTGGTCCCTTCTGAGCTGTTTCTGCAGCACTCAGCTCCACGATGAGCTGTGAGTGGGGCAGTTGCAATGTAGCTTGTAAACAGCCTTTGTGTTCTCACTTTGATTAAAGTCTCATCACTTCTGAGGTTTTACAGATTTCATGCAAATAGTGGTAGTTCTAAAAATAATAATAATTAAAAAAAAACAAAAACAAAAACAAAAACAAAACAAAAACCCTGAGTTGTAAACTTCACGGTTCATGAGGTTTTTACTCTATTAATAAAATCATTTATCTGCATATGAAAGGAAGTACATTCCTTTCCTCAGAGTTAGCTTTCTTTAGGTCTCAAAACCCCTAAATGCCATCAGCTAGAAGACTGAAACAAAAATAAAGATGCAGAAATATCAAACTTTGCTGCAAAATCTTACCCTAAGGTAAAATTGATCCACTCTGCTGTCACAGAAGCCAAGGGAGGTCAGACACCAATTCCCCAGGTATGAGGCAGACCATGATTGCTTTGACAACATTCACAACATGCTGTGTTTTATCTTTATATAGGTTATTATTTCTCTTAACATTATGCACTACGATCTGTTTAAAAATGGCACACCTACATCATGCAGAAACTGCTGCCTTGGGGGAGCTGGAGTCTCTGGTCACCACCAGACTTCATCATTTGCGTTCTCTGGTCCATCACTGCAGTCATCGTCGCATCAAAAGACAAAGCAAGGGAGGATGAGGGGGAGGAGACCTTTTCTGTGTGTCTGCCAGCTAGAATAAAATGTGAGCCATCTCCCTCCACTCCTTGGGCAATAACACAGGTTGCTGTAGATCTTCATCTGTTCGCTTTCTGCTGAAGAGGGCACTGGTTTCGCAGCCATAAATCAGGCAAGGTGCAGCGCTTGAGTCTTCCTACCCCTCTGCCATGCCTTTTCTGTAATTCAGATCAATCACTTGAAGTGTCCATAGAGCTAGTTTACTGCTCCAGATGCTGTCAAGACAAATAAGTCACGGGCAAAATTAAAGACATTTGCTCACAGGTATCTGTCGCTCTTGCCTATTGCTTGTGAACAGATCTGGATATGCCTATACAAGAAACCTGGTCTGGTGGTTTAGCCCCAGCTCAGCCCCACGCAGCCACTCGCTCACTCACCCCCATGGGATCGGGGAGAGAATCAGAAGGGTAAAAGTGAGAAAACTCATGGGTTGAGATAAAGACAGTTTAATAGATAGAGTAAAAGCTGCACACACAAGGAAAGCAAAACAAGGAATTCATTCACTGCTTCCCATCGGCAGGCAGGCGTTCAGCCATCTCCAGGAAAGCAGGGATCCATCACGCATAACAGTTACTTTGGAAGACAAATGCCATCACTCTGAATGTCACCCACTTCCTTCTTCTTCCCCCAGCTTTATATGCTGAACATGGTGTCATACGGTCTGGGATATCCCTTTGGTCAGTTGGGCTCAGCTGTGTCCCCTCCCAGCTTCTCGTGCACCCCCAGCCTACTTGCTGGTGGGGAGGTGTGAGGAGCAGAAAAGCCCTTGGCTCTGTGTTAGCACCGTTCAACAATAATGAAAACATCGGTTTGTTATCAACACTGTTTTCATCACAAATCCACAACACAGCACCATACAAGCTGCTATGAAGAAATTTAACTCTTTCCCACCCAAAACCAGTACACCTGGCCATTGGCCATATGTGTTTACAAGTCATTAGTTTAGAGACAGCCTTTTAAAACAAAAGAAGCAGGTTGCCTGGGATGGAGTAGCAATGCAGGAGCCATCCATTGGCCCCTCTGTGTCAAGCTTTCAGCAGGAGTATGTACTCAGTTTGTAAAATATCCATCAAGCAGCCATAAATGCAAGTAAAACAGTATTCCCCTTTTTTCAGATATTAATGGGAGGAGCCATGTGAAAATGTCAAAATGTTGCTATGTACCTGATGTCCCCTGCCCCTCCTCAAGCTCTAAACTTCAAATGAACCATCTGGATTTCCCCAGGTCAGGCTGGACTATGAATTTCAGGTGGCACAAATAAAACGTTATTAATCACAACATTTTCTTTTTAAAGGATATACAAACTTCCTTTAGCTGCAGGCAAATTATGGGGCAACTTCAGCTCCTGGAAGGGACCCTATGATCCTTCCATTCATGGCCCAGATCTGGTGACAAAATCAACACAGATGGAGAAATAGGTATTTTGTATGTCCACTGATGTCAGAATCAAGTCTCAATAGCAATTAGATGTATTTTTTTGCTCTTCTCATCACACTTGGCAGACTGAGGATGCTGACTGCAGCCAGCTTTTAGAAAGGTAAGGAAAATAGTTGGCCTTGTCACAACTCACCGGCCAGCCAATATTCCACACCATTTATTAATGTTAATCTGGGATGTCCATCCCTAGATGTGAATTTTGGAAAATTCATATATCCTGGCAGTGCTTTCTCCAAATTCCTCAGCTAAGATGCTGAAAATAGTGGGGGAAATACGCACCACAAATTAAATCACACTGAATACTAGGCTAGGACTTTGGGGGTTTGCTCGGGTCTATCGAAATATTTATGAAGCATAAAGATGTTCAATAATGCTCAAGGGTTATATATATTACTACTGAGTCAAACATTCTTGATTTGAGCATAAACATGGGATGTATCTTCCCAGAGTCAAAGAAATAATGACTCCAACTGGAAACATGAAATCAGCTCACAGGGCCTGATGCTCAGCTGCAGCAAAATAAGATCTCTTTTAATGAAATATGCAGAGTTATGCTATTTTGGACCTAAGTATTTCAGGACTTTAACGTTTGTTAGTATAATGTGATAACAGCAAGTGTCTCTGGGCAGTTGGCACAAATTATGGTACTGTCAACCTTCGTAGGATCTGTGTTGTGACGTAGCGTTTTCTCTAGCTAGCTTTACAAAAAACAGAACGTAAACAGTTTATGCTGTTTCCCATTTTGCCAACGAAATAACCTTCCTCTTACACCCTGAGAAATTGATGTAGCTAGAAGTAGCACTGGAAGCAGAAAATACTGTTTATTTTCGAGTTCCAGCAAAAGTTTGCGAAGCCAGCATCTTTAAAAAAGCAAAAACAAAACCAAAAACAACAAAAAAAACCCACACCAGGTTTTAACTTGTAAACTGAGCACATCTCATATGTAATTAGGGAGTGCAAATAAATTAACTTTATAACCTAAGGGTGACATTCTTAAAGATTATAAATCTTCTGCCTGAGATCTGTTGGAAAAATGAAGACTACCCCAGGAGAAGAGATGAACCCCTTTACATGGAAATATTTCAAAACAGACAAATCACACAGGAAAACACTATCTTGTCTTGGGAAAAGGTTGACCAGCAAGCTAACCGTTCTTCCGCTCTCTTAATATCCTGCTTGAATATCTTAATCTCAGAAGAACATTCATTCACAAAGGTGTGTTTTTATGTGGTTATGAAATTAATGTTACTCACTGACTTCCTGAATCCACTTTCTTATCTTTATTTCTATATAATATGAAATGACAAGCCCTGAGCAAGTCATTACTATTTGATGATTATGAATTAGCTGACCTCAGGCCACAGAGTAAGGTAGCGCTGTCTGGCAGATCACAAGGTGTTTTAGACAACAAACATACCGTAATGTTCTCATCTGCGGTTGGACATTTCTGCTAGCTTAGTAGTCAGGTGTTTCATCTTTCCAAAAAAGAAATGTTCACCTAAGGAAAAAAGAGGAGACCGCTTCCTACACTTAGCCAAGTAATACTATTTGCTAGAGGCTATCAGTGCAATCAGAGCTTTATTCTCTTCTGCTGACTGCCTTAAAAATACTTCTAATGCAGGAAACATTAAGAAAGCCCATTTCAAGTATAATGGACCATAGGCTAAATCAAATAGCGAGTGCTGTGCTGTACTGTATAAATTCCTGTCTGCTCCCAGAAAACAAGTAAGGGACCACCAGCATTTCCCTGAATCCCTACAGGGAATGCAACTCAGCAGCAGCAGCAGCATCTCCAAAGCAGAAGTACCCACCTCCTCCCCTCCTTTCTACTGCTTACACCTTTAACATGCCCAAAGCCTCCTTTTCCATGCAAAATCCTCCCTCTAGAGTTTGGAAGAGACCAAAGAAATAAAACCTGAATCTGAGGCAGCCCTGCCAGTTAAAAATCTATGCCCTCTCCATCTAGCCATATATTATTTTATTTAATCTTGCTTAATCAATGTGTTTCTGTGTCCTGCCGGCCGGGCTGCAGCAGCTGGCCCAGCTCCGCAGTGAGTGGGAGGGATTTCTGGGGCTCTGAGCGGGGCTGGGGCAGACTCAGCTGTCAGACACGGCACATCAAAGGCCCATCTGCCAGAGCTTCCCAACGAGCACTGGTGAACAGAGAGCAAGGGAGGGAAAGAGGCCATCCCTTCGCATTACCTTTTATAGGGGATATAAGGAGAAATGACCCTCTTTCCTTGGAGGAAAGATGGAAATGTTTGAAACCCTCCGTTTATTGGAAGGAGGGGGAAGAGAGAGTGTGAGCCCTGTTCTTTCAGACGGAAGCCTTCAGAAACCCCTTATGGCCTCGGAGATGTGAAGTAGGTTGGATACGTCTCCTCCCTCCTACTTCTACAGATAGAGCACAGAAAAGATCAAATTTACAGTGTGGTTGCTCTGAAAGTGTGGGACACAGATGCCCCTGAGATGTCAGAACTTGCCTGTGTAGTATATTGTGGGCAGATACATGGAAAAGATTAGTCAGTTCCCATACAAAAGCTGTGTAATGGCAAAACAAGTTAATTCTGCTTTGCTGAGAGGCCAGAAACTTTGGGAAGGCTGAATGCATTGGCTCAGGGTCGATGCTCTGCTATTGGGACTACACAGTTGGCTGATGTCCCAGCACAGGCAGAGTGTCCTGGCATTTGTCTGTAATGTGGTGTGGAGATACACCTAACTAATGGATTAGTCTCCAGGGATGTCCATATAGACAGCAATGAACTTGCTGGAGATGGCATTGGAGGCTGGGGAAGAGTAGGATTTATTGAAACAACCATTTATTTGAACTGCTCTAGACTTCCAACTTCCACAAATCAGTAGTTTCTATGTATTCTAACACGTGTAATTTTGTGCATCATCTGTAATTGTAGTTTTGCATCCATTTTCGTAGCTCCGGTTCCCCTGCTCTTTATTATGATTTTGCGAGGTTGCCAATGTCACAGGTCAGAAGACCATTGCTTCATTTTGGGAAGCATAACAAGGGAAGGAATTTGGAAAGCAGCAATATTCAATATTCCCGCATCATTAGACTAAGCCAAAATACAATATGTTTTCTGCAGCGTAATCTCAGCCTGACATTGTCGCCATTTTTGTAATCATCCATCAATAGTGAGAGGGCCTGAATGAAATTAATTTCTCTTCTTCATCAGATTTTAAGTAGACCAGTGCCGAGGCATGAAAAAACCATCCAACCCAGCAAAAAGTTTCCCTGAGTAAAAGGCACAGCTGATAAGCCAGAAGAAAAACTGTGAAAAATTGAATGGGTCTTTTTCCCCTCTCTTGTGTAGTAGGTTTGAAGCACAAACCTGCAGGGAGGATGGTCTCTGTGGATTTCAACTCAAGGAGAAAAAAGCACCCAACTTCAGAACTGTAAATCTGGTACATTTTATTCATGCTCAGGACACATTTATCAACATTTATGTGATGCCAACAGAAACAACAAGGGAACGCCACGCACAGTGAGTAGCTTTTACCAAATTCATTGTGCTACCTATTGCAAAAATCTCACAGTAATTCATCTTCACAGAAGAGTTCTAAAGACTACCTGGAACAGAGGCAGGGTTGCAAGGATCCTTTTCTGGGCTTCCTGCCATTGTCGAGGCTCTCAGGTGGAAGCTCATCAGATCACAGAATCATAGAACAGTGGAGGTTGGAAGGGACCTTTGGAGAACATCTAGTCCAACCCCCCTGCCAAAGCAGGGTCACCCAGAGCAGGTTGTACAGGAACGCGTCCAGGCGGGTTTTGAATATCTTCGGAGAAGGAAACTCCACCACCTCTCTGGGCAGCCTGTCACAGTGCTCTGGCACCCTCAAAGTAAAGAAGTTTTTCCTTATGTTGAGATGGAATTTCCTCTGTTCCATCTTGTGCCCATTGCCCCTTGTCCTGTCACTGGGCACCACTGAAAAGAGCCTGGCCCCATCCTTTTGACACCTGCCCTTTAGATATTGATAAGTATTGATGAGATCCCCCCTCAGTCTTCTCCAGGCTAAACAGACCCAGCTCTCTCAGCCATTCTTCATAAGAGAGATGCTCTAGTCCCCTGATCATCTTTGTAGCCCTCTGCTGGACTCTCTCCAGTAGTTCCTTAGGTCACTGCTGTAACGTTGGAGAGTAGCACATGAAGGATTTGAACTTTTACTTTCAGAGATGAGGGTCTCTTAAAGTAAGATGCTTCATCCCTTCTCTCCCTTCTATCCCTTGACTTGTTTGTCTGAACCAAACAACCCTTGCCCTTGTTGCCCTTCTGAAGAAAGGGATAGTATTTAAATACTTCTCCTGATGAAGAGGTTCCCACCAGCTCTTAATTGCTTCCCATCCTGCCCTTCTCTGCTGTGGTATTCCAGGTCCTCAGATCGGCTTGTGCAAGCATTCATGGGACCATGCTCTATGTGGGATTACTGAAATGAGTAAAAACAAATGTATAAATGAGGCATTGGAATTGTAGTAACATTCAAATGGGAAGAAAAGTGAACTCAGTAGCAATGAGTAGCACTAGAAGAGGCTGCCCAGGGAAGTGGTTGAGTCACCGTCCCTGGAGGTATTTAAAAGATGTGTAGATGTGGTGCTGGGGGACACGGTTTAGTGGTAGACTTGGCAGTATTAGGTTAATGGTTACACTTGCTGATCTTAAAAATATCTTCTAATCAAAACAATTCTATGATTGTATGATTCCACTGCTCACTACAGCTCTCTGCAACTTCAGCTGTACCACCTCAAGAAGGAAGTCACTCCTTAATCACCTCTCCCTTAAGTTATAATGGCAACTACACCAAGCTGTACCAGCTTCACACAGGGTGCTCACCGTAAACCTACTGCAGCAAGACCCCAAGCTCAGTTGAAGCCTCTTGGTGCTACTGTATTTCAGCTAATTAATGCTAATTTTAGTCAGTTGTTCCTGTGCATCCTAGACAATAGAGGGACTATTCATTAGCCTTGGTGTGTACTTTGAAAACAGCTACAAATTAAAACTCTTTTAAAATGCAAAATGTTATTTGCCTACGTGCTGCTTTCATTGAGCAAACAGAAGTTAAGGGCGAGGATGAAAGAAGCTGCTGTACATAGACTGCATAAGAATGAGATCTCGCATCTCACTGTTGCTGTCCCAGTCCCTCCAGCCCACCTGGCAAGGTGGCCTTTATCAACAGCGTGCAAGGCACAGCCTGAGCAGGCAAATGCAGTCCATGGTGTTACGATACAAAGTTCAAGGCTTTGATCACAGACTTCGATGTTTGAGATGGTGGTGCAGATCCCAGGGGACATGGATTCCTGCATAACATGTAAATTCAGTACGGTAGTGCCTGTGATTTCATGCATCCAGCTCCTGGCTCGAGGAAAGATGAGAAGCGGTTTCTTCTGCATGGGAGGGAAGTTACTTCCATTCCAGGGGAAGAGAGTGGTGATCTTAGTGTTGCTGGATTGCACCTAAATTCCTAGCGGTAAAAAGTAGTTGACAGCTATGTCCCCCAGTGCGTGGCACAGTGAGCATACGCTTCCACTTACTTCTTAAATCAAAGTCTAAGATGTCCACAGAGTAGTATTAAACCAGGTTTGATCAAGGCACAGGCAAACCAGGTGATTGCACAAAGGAGTTCTGTTATTGCTGCCAGGGCTCAGGTTAGCAAACAGATGCTGCCAAATACCTCAAACAGCAAAAGCAAACAAGGTTTTTCCATAAAGTCCCAGCCTGCTCCTCTTCCTCCTCTTTTCCTCGAGAACACACCCGATTGTAGGCAACAGCAAAGCCAAGCTGGGAAGAGACATGAGCTGTAGAATCGCTGGCATGCAGCTCGGAAGTGGGTGGAAGTTTGGAAACCTGTTTGACGAGCCTCTGAGTATGGCAAGACCTATAGAAAAGAAGGAAGCAACCGTGGGATGGGGGCTTGGAGTGACAGGCTTATGTAAGAGTTCCAATGGGGATAATCTTAACAAAGTACAGACCAAAGATTGAAAATGCCGATGGCCCCTGTGAAAGAGTGTAAGGAAATCACACAGGGCAATGGAATAGCAGCATGAGATGTGAGCCCTGGCATCAAAATACTTCTCTCATTAAGGCCCAGGAACTGAGAAAGAGTATTTTCCCTATTCCCTTTCCTGGAAGGAGAAAGTTAGCATAGCTCAGAGGCTCAAGGGGCAATGGTATCAGAAACAAAAGGCTGTACCACACAGGGAAGGCAAAAGCCATCTTTGCAGCTTATGTTAACCCTGAGCAATTCATATATCTGAAAAAAAAATCTCCAGCACGTGCATATGCCACAGGGTGGCAGTTGTGGCAATGCCTGGTGACTTCTTCACAGCACGCAGTGCAATAGTCTTCCAGAGTCTGACACAACAGGTTCTGGCTTTAGAGTGATAGTTACAGTAGGTCTCATTTTTGCTTTCTCCAAAGATTTTGGAAAAGGAAGAGGAAAAATCCACCAAAACTCTTCTTCCTACCAATGTGAAGCACTACGTTGCAATCTGGAGCCTTTGTGAAATGCCAGGGCAGCTTGAAAATGAGCCCAAGTTTCTGTGCTCCAGAGACAAGTTGTAAAGATCCCCCTTTTGGATAACACCATTGGTGCGATGGGTCTAACTGATTTATCTCTGACTTGTGCCCTTCAATGACATTCACTAGTGGGTTGTGTGCACAAATGTATTTAAGTTTTGAGGCCTGTGAATATTGCCAGCATCAAATTGCCAGCATTCAAACGTCCCGATTTGAAGGACTGCAAGATGGGGACCTGTGGGACAAAGTCCCTCCCACTATAAGTGAAGACAACGTTCATGACCACCTGAGGAACTTGAATATACACAAGCCTATGGGACCTGATGAGATGCACCCCAGAGTCCTGAGGGAACTGGTTGATGTAGTTGCCAAGCCACTCTCCATGATATTTGAAAAGTCATGGCAGTCAGGTGAAGACCCCAGTGACTGGAAGAAGGGACACATCACACCCATTTTCAAAAAGGGTAGAAAGGAGGACCCTGGGAACTACTGACCTGTCAGCCTCACCTCTGTGCCAGGGAAGATCATGGAACAGATCCTCCTAGAAGCTATGCTAAGGCACATGGAAGACATAGAGGTGATTCAAGACAGCCAGCATGGCTTCACCAGGGTCAAGTCCTGCCTGACCAACCTAGTGGCTTTCTACAACAGAGTGACTGCATCAGTGGACAAGGGAAGAGCTATGGATATCATCTATCTGGACTTCTGCAAGGCCTTTGACATGATCCCCCACAACATCCTTCTCTCTAAGTTGGAGAGATACGGATTTGATGGGTGGACTGTTCAGTGGATAAGGAACTGGCTGGATGGTCGCATACAGAGGGTAGTGGTCAATGGCTCAATGTCCAGATGGAGAGGGGTGACAAGTGGTGTCCCTCAGGGATCCGTACTGGCACTGGTGCTGTTTGACATCTTCATCAATGACTTAGTGGGATCAAGTGCACCCTCAGCAAGTTTGCCGATGACACTAAGCTGAGTGGTGCGGTTGATGTGCCAGAGGGACAGGATGTCATCCAGAGGGACCTGGACGAGCTAGAGAGGTGGGCTTGAGCAAACCTTATGAAGTTCAACAAGGCCAAGTGCAAGGTCGTACACTTGGGTCGGGACAATCCTCGTTATCAATACAGGCTGGGGGATGACGTGATAGAGAGCAGCCCTGCGGAAAAAGACTTGGGGGTACTCATGAATGAAAAGCTGGACATGAGCCAACAATGTGTGCTTGCAGCCCAGAAGGCCAACTGCATCCTGGGCTGCATCAAAAGAACCATGGCCAGCAGATCCAGAGAGGTGATTCTACCCCTCTACTCTGCTCTCATGAGACCCCACCTGGAGTACTGTGTCCAGCTGTGGAGCCCTCAGCACAAGGACATGGACCTGTTGGAACGGGTCCAGAGGAGGACCACGAAGATGATCCGAGGGCTGGAGCACCTCTCCTATGAAGACAAGCTGAGAGAGTTGGGGTTGTTCAGCCTGGAGAAGAGATGGCTCCGGGGAGACCTTATAGCAGCCTTCCAGTACTTCAAGGAGGCCTACAAGAAAGCTGGGGAGGGGCTGTTTGCAAGGGCATGTAGTGATAGGATGAGGGGCAATGGTTTTAAACTAGAGCAGGGCAGGTTTAGATTAGACATTAGGATTAAATTCTTTACAATGAGGGTGGTGAGACACCGGAACAGGTTGCCCAGAGAGGTGGTGGAGGCCCCATCCCTGGAGACATTCCAGGCCAGGCTTGATGAGGCTCTGAGCAACCTGATCTAGTTGAAGATGTCCCTGCTGACTGCAGGGCGGTTGGACTAGATGACCTTTAAAGGTCCCTTCCAACCCAACACATTCTATGATTCTATTGTAGCTTCAGAAGCTGGCTGAAGCAGGTAGGCAGGTGATATGGTGGAAACTTCTGAGTCCCTGGAGGTGGTCTATAATTAAGAAAGATACTTTTCAGAAAGGTGAAAATTCTGTTTTGAATACATCTTATTTTTCAGATTGAACATGAGCTGAAATAACTACATAAACACAATATATCAGCAAGCATCTGCTAAAGATGTCAGAATCCCAGCTTTCCTATCTGCTGGGTAGGAAGTTGAGGCAGCCTCATTGCCACCTGACCTCCTTACCCCAGCCCAAATGGTCTGTGTTTTCCAGTGTACCCACTGTTTATATGTACAGCCCTTCTGACGCCAGGCAAGCTTTAGAAAAGACCAACAGAGGAGGTGCCTTGCAACCTCCAAGTCTTCCTTGAAGTACGTATTTGTCTTCTGGAAAGGTGATAAGGTGTCATGACTCATATTATCAGGGAACACATCAGACGACCTTTTCTTTTTCTGTTTAGGTAGGTTAAATTACAGTGTATGAGAGACAGATGTAAAGACACATTGTGGTATGAACCAGCCATCCGCAAGCTAGCTCTGGTCCAGAAACTGTGTTAGCACAGTGTTGTAGCCAGGATAACTGGCTTTGCTGACAGTTTTGCCTCCAACACCACTACACAGCCTCCACCCCAGACTGCACTTGAGCCCAAGATATTTGAAACTCTTCCAGAACTAGCTCCCACCTGCCTGTGTGGGCACACTGCACAGTGAAACCTTCCTACACACGGTCTACCCAAAGTTTGGGGAAAAAAAGGCTTTAGTCTGGAGTATTCTTTCCCATATTTGGCTTCATTTGTGACAAATCTGGAAAGATGCTGTAGATAAAATAACGGCATTTCATGTTTAAAAGAATTTTCTGAACTATATAAAAGCTGTAAAAGGAGCTGCATACATTTTATCTAATACCACTAGGGACTAGCTGGTTCTTTCCCAGTGACTTAAGTTTTTGAGTAGTTTTTTTGGAGGAAGAAGGTGGGGAATAGATAAAACAACTGTCTTTTATCTGTCCAGGTAAGCATTGGTCAGAACAGGTAACCCCACAAACCACCATTTAAGAATTTTCAGAAAGAGTGAGAGTTATTAGTCCCATTTGCATGATCTGCTCTCAGATATGGTGAGTTCAGAAATGTCAAAGAACAGAAATATCACACCCATTCTAAACAATATTTGCCAATCCAAGA
Source organism: Alca torda (assembly GCA_008658365.1). NCBI lineage: Eukaryota > Metazoa > Chordata > Aves > Charadriiformes > Alcidae > Alca > Alca torda. Next base: position 157,070,354 of record CM018077.1, on the reverse strand, counting down.
TAAAGCATTTGAGCTCTACTTAAAAGTCAGAGCCAGGAACACACTGTTAATACCATTGTAAAGCAGAAAAGTCTCGTTACAACACGATTCTTTTTAACATCCTGTTTTTATTTCTTCCCTGCTTCGTACACATGTAGTGACTGCTTGTTTGTAATGTCAGCAAGATAGCACTCCTCAGGGAAAAGAGGGGGGAAAATGCACCAAATCTGGCACATCGAATCTTTCACACACACGTGCATCACGTTAGTGCTGTGGGCAGGAATTTTCTCACATGCTGAGGACCACGAGGTCCTTCTGTTGCCACGATACTTTGAGAGAGAGGAGACTGAACCACAACTTAGTTGCAATTCTCAGGCCATTAGTAAGGCAAAAATTCAAATTATTATTTTTATCCTCACCTCTATTACTTCATTACAGCTTCTGCCTTTGTTTGGTGATCATAAACCTTTTCCAAGTTCACTGTGTCAGTATCAAAGGAAAACCATTCCACCCATCAATCAGAAAGGTAGAGAAGCCAGTGGGGTATTTTTGAGGGGGAAAACCCTTCCTGAACGGCTGCCCAAAGGAGCAGAATCATACAGGTCATATTTACAAAGGTGGTAGTTACGTGTGTGAAAATGCAGAAACAGGGCAGCAAAACTTATTTTCCAGTTAGCACCAGTCCTGTTTCTCGCTGTGGATTCTGCAGGGGAAAATGTACTTAAGAATCTCTCGGAGAAATTGTTTCTCAGCGTGCAACTCAGTGCCCTGGTGCATTTCAGGAGAGGTGAGGACATGTACCAGGCCTACATAAAGCAAAAAAAAAAAAAAAAAAAATGCTGTTAAGACCCCTGCTACAAAGGCTGTGAAACTGACGTAAAAATGGCATTTATGGAAGCCCTTTTTACTCATGCCAACTTTGTGAGCCATTTAGTTTCACCATAAACCCTTTTTTACTGCCCTTAAGACAATTAGCTAACTAGCAGTAATGCTACAATTTTCTAGGACATGGAGTAGCAATCTACACGATCAAAATAAAGCTCAGACACTGCCCTCAGTGCCAAGCAATTCCCTCTGGACTTAAGGAAAGGCAAAGCCCTGGGTGAGGCTTATGCTCTCTGCTCTCACTGTAGATCACAGAGGTTTCACCTACTAATAAGGATTCCTCTTCAGAAGTTGATGAAGACTAGGGAATCGAGCCAAATCAATGCGTCTTTTCTTGTCTTTCTCATACTTATTTTTATCCTTCCCTTGGGAGGCTGGTACCTCCCCCCGACTGGTGCCTCCCCAGGCATCACCTTATCTTGGCACCCTCTGCATCACCATCCTGACAGGAATGGCTTTCTCTTCTGAGGCAAAATGGTGGGATAAGGACCATGAAATTAGTAGCTGTCCTGATTTAAAATAAGGAAATTATCTAAGGTCCCATTTGTCTCATCTCTCTTTCTTTGCCTGTTCTATCACAGGTAGGCCTACATTTGCCATCTCCTTTCTTTGATTTGAAGTTGGAAAAGATGGATATTTCTCCTTGAAAGAGATCCAGGCATTTACTGAACACTTTCCATCTCCCTAAGAGGAGCAGAGCAGTTCTTGCAGCATCAGAGAAGAGTATTTAAGTTGTTTCTGTAGCTCACCAAGACCTGCCAGATAGATCAGATGTGAGAGCAAAGGCCCTTTGTATTCCCAGTGCGTCTTCCTGACCTGGATATGAAAACAAGAGCCTCGGAGGGATCACCCTTGTGATTGTGTCCTGCTGAGTCTTTACCAGCAAAGTTCCCCTTACTCTCAGTTGTGGTGCATCAATTCCCTTTACCCCACTTCTACTCTCTAAACATGGCAAAGAGGGGCAGGAACACAGGTGAGATAACAACACCTTGAATAAGGCTCCTGATGACCAACAGGAACCTCACAAATATATCTGACATTTGTAACATCTTCTATTCATTGGTAACCTTCAAGAAGCTTCTTCACTTCTGCCGCAGTGCTTATTTGTCCCTTCCCTTGCCATCTCCGTCCCCTTAGTAATTGCGCACCTAGCAATTTACCTAACAGTGCATGGAATTGCTCTTCACAAAAGGAGGCTGCATTTTCCCTTTGCGTGGAGTTTGCTTTAATCAGAGGCTTCAGCGCGAAAGCCTACACATGCCCCCGTTGCAGCTCACAGATGCACTGGGAAACTCATTCAATTCTTTGAACATCCATTGTGGCTCAGGGCTACGGTCAAGCACCCTTAATGAAAAGCTGTTTGTGCAATTTATTTCCTGCTGATAAACAAGAACACCTCCTTGAAAAATAAATACACGAAAATAAAAATCCCAGGTAGCTGTCAAGACTGCTCCCCAGTTTCTAGACTCTTCCATGGTAACCGAAGTTAGAAAACTACAAAATCCACCACAGAGCAGCCAGAAGTCTCAAGTGAATGATGACTGCAAAGTGCCTCTGTTAAGACGTAACTGTTTGTGTTGGGCAGGTTTTGTATTTTCCCATTGCAGAATAGTTTCCAAGGATGGCAAAAGAAAAAAGTGTTTCCATTTCCCCTTCTCTCATCTCCTTTCTTGCCTTCCAACAACCCATATCATATCTGTCTAACTCCAAACAGGGCCAGCACTGGGTTCCTCCAAGCTGTGGCACTTCCTATAAGAAGCATATGGGTATTTGACGATTTTTTCTGCTTAGCCAGTGGGAAAGGATGTGATATACAGTCATCTGAGCGTACTCGCTTTGAGAATGCATTGAATGGGAAGCATTATCGTATGCGCAGTGACAAGAAGAAATCTTCCCTCAGTACTCTACAAGTCTTGCAATTTGCTTGAGGTGCCAGTGCAACAATGGCTTTCTATCATGACATCCTCAGGAAAATACAGCATTGGGATGTATAGGGAACATGGACTTTGGCAAGCAAGTTATGTTAAAAAATGGGGTCTCCACCACCCTCTCACTGGTCAAAACCCATTCTCACTTAACTCTGAGGTTTTACGAGAATACACCCTTTTGTCTTCAAATCCTTCTAACTGACCAAAGACTTTCTGAAAGCACAAGAGGAAGCTCTCCTAATGGAACAACTTCAAAATTTGAGTCACAAGTTTCAAAGTGCAAGGGAAAGTGGCCTCCTGAACCTGAAAGTGAGGGCTGTGAGTCAAAGAATCCATCAACTTTTGTTCTAACATCTCCACTATGAAATATGGCCTTGAGACTGGAAAGACTTGTCTACTCCTATAAATATCTCCACTTACTGATGGTACTAAGTATATACATAAAAGGATAAATGCTCCTAGGTACTTTAGACAATAGTCCTGCACCAGAAAAAGCTGGTCAAAATGAGCAATAATAGCTTTAACAACTGACTAACCTGCTCTTGTCTTCCCTGTCCAGGCTTCGTAACTAGGGAGACTGATTTGCCGGATACATAATCAGTTTCAAATTCTTCACTTAAATGATGCAAAAATTTCACCTAAAGAGAAAAGGAGGGAGAAAGGACAGACTTTGAGAATAATATTGCCGCTAAAAAGCATGTGAGTGAGTCAACCTGCTGCACTTGATCTGTGGGGAGGCTGGCCATCAGGACCTGAACTGCATGGGATAAAAATTGCTGCTGTACAGGGGCAGGTGGAGACACCAACATCCTTGCCATAGCTGTGACTGGACTGAGCATGATAAGGTCCCCACCACCTTTCCAAGGACTCTGTCTCCACTGTCTCTGCTTTTCTTGCTGCCTTATTACACCGCCTTCTTTCGAACTTTTTCTGGGCTTGGCTTGTGCATAGTTTATACTGTCTCAGAATTGCATATTTTACTACTTGAACAGCTGGAAGAAGGGTTTGGGGGGTTTTGTTTAGGTTTTATTGGTTTCTTTTCTGTTTTTTTTGTTTTGTTTTGTTTTGTTTTGTTTTGTTTTATTTTTTAATTTTACAGAATCACAGAATGGTAGGATTGGAAGGGAACTCTGGAGATCATCTAGTCCAACCCCCCCTGCCAGAGCAGGGCCACCCAGAGCAGGTTGCACAGGAACGCGTCCAGGCGGGTTTGGAATGTCTCCGGGGATGGAGACTCCGCCACCTCTCTGGGCAGCCTGCGCCAGTGCTCTGCCACCCTCAAAGGAAAGAAGTTCCTCCTCATGTTTAGATGGAACTTCCTATGTTCAAGTTTGTACCCATTACCTCTTGTCCTGTCACCAGGCACGACTGAAAAGAACCTGGCCCCATCCTCCTGACACCCACCCATTAAGTATTTATAAGCATTGGTAAGGTCCCCCCTCAGCCGTCTTTTTTCCAGACTGAAGACACCCAAATCCTTCAGCCTTTCTTCATAAGACAGATGTTCCAGTCCCCTAATCATCTTTGTAGCCCTTTGCTGTACCCTCTCCAGCAGTTCCCTGTCCTTCTTGAACCGGGGAGCCCAGAACTGGACACAGTACTCCAGATGCGGCCTCCCCAGGGCAGAGTAGAGGGGGAGGATGACCTCCCTCCACCTGCTGGCCACATTCTTCTTGATGCACACCAGGATGCCATTGGCCTTCTTGGCCACAAGGGCACATTGCTGACTCATGGTCATCCTGTTGTCCACCAGGACTCCCAGATCTCTTTCCACAGAGAAAAGAGACCTCTTTACATCCACTAGGCTTTGGCTATTTAAAACTCTGCTGTAGATTCCCTTTGGTCTTCCTTGTTGCATGGCAGGGGCCAGGGGGAAAGAACTTGAACATCAAACAGAAACACCACGGACAGTGTATGGCTTGCTTGACCACTTGCATGGTTTGGTTTGAAGGGAGGCAGGGAACAATTGGACTGCAATGGCAGGAATTGGACTGCAATTATCAAACTCTGGCAACTTTTGTGGTTTGTTTTCCTCAACTTCTGAAATGTAACTTTTGAGACAAGTAATTAACTGAGAGCTTTGCATCTGTAGGGCGCTTTCGCTCCAAACACAAATCCCAGAATTTAATAGATTGGGTGGGGGCTGATCTGTAGAGAACTAATTGAAGGAGTTGCAAATATAGACATTCAACCCTGATTAATTAGAAAAGCAAAAAGGAACACTCTAATTCCATTTCCAAATCAAGCCAGTTGTACCACAATTATCTCGAGTACCTCAGAGATGTTGAGTTCACAGTTAGTCTCTCCTTTTCCTCAGGGGAGAATGAACAGCCTTGCGCACAAGGAGAATCAAAAACCCTTGAGCTCAGTATTCACTGAGTTACTTGTCTCTCTCAGTAACGTAGTATTTTAAAAAGACATAGTTTGTATTTGGGACCAGTTTTCAAAGGTGCTCAGCATGCATGTTCAATGGTGTTCAGCTCCCGGGGGCTGCAACTCTCCTAGATATCTTTCCATTTATTGAAAAAGCTAAAAAGGAGCTCTTCTGGAAATCTAGCTTTGATAGGCTTTGTTTTGAATATAGGAAACCTCAGAAGTCCATATAATGAGGCTTGCCTTCCTTAACATTCCAAATGGGCTGAGAAATAGGATGTATGTTTTTACCAAAGCTAGCAAATCTAGTTTTCCTTTGAAACTAGAAAAAATGTCCTCTCCTGGAGATCCATCTTTTCCCTTGAACAACTCCCCTGCCTGCCTCATTTCTCCAGCTGGAAGATGTTGGTATCAGCCTTAGCTGTTCTGACATATGGTAAAACAATGACACCGTAGTCCCTTTCTGACAGCACTGCCTCTCTACATTTTCTCATTCCAGGCTCATCTCCATCCACCATCAAAATGCTGTCGCCTTTGCAGCAGACAGCAGCTGTTTTAACAAGGCTACAGTACACAAAAGCTCTGGAAAAGAAGCAAAGAACTTTCCCAGTTTGAATCTGCAGCAGGAATTTCAGGCCAAAGGCAAGCAAATGGACCATTGTTTTCTCAGGTAGCTCTGCGAGCTGGTCTCCAACAACCACAACTGGTCAGAGCCTCTCGTTTTGTATCTCAATTGAAAGACAGCTGTTCTATTTCGTAAATGGGAAAACAGTTCACCTTGAGCCTGGCTTCAGCTGCTGCAACTTTTTTACCATTAAATATAACTCAGAATAGATTATCAGCATGGGGAGAAGACAGAGAGTGTTTGAACAAAACAAGCCATTAATTTTCTACATAGAAGAGAACAACTCTCATCCTGGAGACACTGCTGTGCTATTGTCTGAAACACAATTTTTATCTGAAATTGGGCAAACCATTTGGAAAGTAATTCAAGTTTCTCTAAAGGGAGGATGCATTACACACTGACGGTGGTGGAGGGATTCAGTACCCACAACTATGTTAACTGTATGCGATGAGTTGGAAACGTCTTCTTTTAATAGGTCCTAATTGCAACACTCTGTCCCAACACCTCATTTGCCAACACCCCAGAATATTCCACCTCTTTAACTCACCATCATCAAGCTTCACTTTGTTAATACTGCTCCAGTGTTAGCACTATCAACGTGTCCCTTTTGTCTTGCAGCTTATTCTGAGTGGTGATCTCAGTCAGGGAAATGTTTGCCAGGAAGACGTCCAAGGAAAAAATCTGTCTCTGCACACAACACCGCCAAAAAATGAGGACTGTCACATTTTGAGTGTTATGATTGACATGTCAATGACTCTCTGTGCATCTCATTGCATGGCCACCATTTTAGCATAGACTACTTATCCAACTAAAGGCCAAGTGGGGAATGCATCACCCCATGCCCAGATCAAGTATTTTTTCAAGACACAGACACACACAGAGCTTTCCACCCTCTGTACTTAGCAGCAAAAGAAAAAACAGCCTGGTTACTGGAAGGTTGGGGATGTCCCCTGTGAACAGGGGGACAGGTTTGCCCAGTATTTGACCTCTCCAATGCCTCTTGCTCTGGATCACAACAGCGTCCTGCCTCACGCAAGGAAGGATGAACACTCCACCTCCCCTCCACCCTCAGGTAACGCGGTCACATGCTGATGCGGGCTCAGTGCCGACACGTTGTACATAACATGCAAAGACGATGCAGAAACTCCTCCCAGCTGTAGACTGTGAAGTACCATTCTTTGTCATTCCTTTTCCGAGTTTAGTTTGGGAAAGGCATCCAGATCTGTCCAACAAGTGCCACAGGAGTGAAGGACATAACCCAAGACTATTGTGTAAACACAAATAGCATGTCAAGTAAAAACAGATTTTTATTTTGCTTTACCTCAGAGTATCCAAACAATGGAAGTTAAATCTGAGCATCACTTTTGTGGATGCATGTGATCAAAACTCTCATATTTCATGCTATGCTGACAGAAAACAGTGATTTTGAGAGATAAGAATACAGTGCGTACAGAGTGATAGATGATCTTCTACAATATTACTTGTGATTTGCTCCTAAACAAATTTCCAGGGTTATTCCACCCTCTGAATATCAATCAAGCCCAGGAGCAGAAAAAGGAAAGAGGATGAATGAGGGAGCAGTTGGAGTAACGAGACTTTCTACTGTAATCTCAGTAACAGAATGAGATTGCATCTGCTCCTTTGCTGGACCCTGAGTAACTGTCGGGAAAAGAAGTATCTTATAGAGTCAAGCATAAACACTGGGTCTGTGCACATGGAGACAGCAATAGGACAGAAGAAGGCATGCTGAAGACAAATTTTAACAGTTAGCTTTGGACCTGACTTAGATTTCAGAAGCTAGTTAAATACAAACTTACTAAATTGCTTTCAGCGAAGCCCTGACTAGTGACTACTTCCCATTAACTGGTTTTCTTGTAATTATTTTTTTTTCTAAACCATCATAACAATTTTTAATTTGAGAAGAGTTACCTTTAGTGAAGTTAACTATAAAGTAATGAACAGTATTTTGTGGCTTGAGAGAGGGTTTATTTTCATAGAATCATAGAATCACAGAATCACAGAATGCTTTCTGTTGGAAGGGACCTTGAAAGGTCATCTAGTCCAACCCCCAGATCAGGTTACTCAGAGCCCCATCCAACCTGACCTTGAATGTTTCCAGGGATGGGGCATCTACCACCTCTCTGGGCAACCTGGGCCAGTGTTTCACCACCCTCAGTGTAAAAAATTTCTTCCTTCTGTCTAGTCTGAATCTACCCTCTTTTAGTTTAAAACCATTACCCCTCATCCTATATCTACATTTTGGTTTAGGTTAAGTCAGCGAGGAACAGGTGCAGGCTACGTTGAATTAAGATATTCTTCAATCAGAATAGACATCTTCACTGGAGTTCGTATAGACATAATTAAAAAAAGGTATACATGGGTACAGCTTCAGATGGTCCAGACATCCGTGTTGTATCGTTTTAACAACAGCAACATAAAACGATACAGCCTGAAACATGGAGAGGCATAATGCCTAGTAAGAGACTAATTAAACCAGTGAGTCTCATTTCCTGGAAGGAAATTTGTCTATGTGTTTTTTAAAATTACCCCTTATCTCCAAAATTGTTATGAACACAAAATCTAGGTGAAATAAAACTGTAGTTGGCCACTCCTCATGGATTACAGCCAAGTGACAGACAGCATAGACACACAGAGGGACAGCACGGTGCCATGGAAGTGGTGGTGTCCACCGTCATCACTCAGCCAAACACATGGTATTGTGAAAATGCTCTCCTTCCTCCACTCACCCCACCTCCCATGGCTTAGTTTTATTGAGTTATATTTTTCTTTGCCTCTCAGACACCTGGACAAGAATTAGTGCTGCCTCATTGCACTTACGTGCTTAGCCAAGCCATCCCAGTATTTTCAAGGTCACCATCTCCAGCCTCCTGAGGTTGTTGATCCTTTGGTTTGCCTTTAGAGAAGCAGAGGAGGTAAACTTCCAAAATGGATATAAAGGACAAAACTGAAAAAAAACAAAATATACGTCATTTTTACATAATACAAAAGATGGAGATCAATTAACCTTGGCTGAAATGTACTGCCACGGTTCACACACCAAAAAAAAAAAAAAAACACCTTGTATTTGTTGGTAGTGGATTAGTTGGGTTTTTTTATTTTATCCACAATGCAGGCAAGGACACTTGCTAGAGAGACTTTCTCTTCCCAAAGGCAGTGACTTCATAATTTTAGCTTGAGTAAGCTACTGCTGTCTCACCCCATTCATTTGTGCAACCACCTCTATCCTCATAGCAACAATGAACTGCAACTTACCTGCTGGTAGGTGAGAAAACTACTTGCATTTGTGCATCAAGCAGAAACTGATTTGCTTTTGTCTGTTCCTTTCCCCTACGCCATCCTATGCAGACAAAACTATACTCTGGTTCACCAATGAATTGACCTTCATGGTTGATGTCCCAAATCACAGGGTTAGCCCTGTTGTTCTTAGTACCTTCTGCTTCTAGCCTGGTAAACACCCACAGGAGTTGTACCATCTTCAGCCAAAGCATAAGAGACGGGGATGGTCATTGAGTGGTGGTGGAAAACATTTGCTGTGAGGTCTTTAAAACATTTCAAAGTTGTTACCTGGTTGGATGTCTGATGTTTACTACTGTGGTGAGTTTACCCTAGCCAGCAGCCAAACATCCACCCAGTCGCTCCCTCGCCCTCCAGCAGGACCTGGGGGAGAGAATCTGAAAAGCAGAAGCTGAAAACTCATGGGCCGAGATATAGACAGTGTGATAAGTGGAGAAAAGCTGTGTGCAAGCAAAGAAAAATAAGTAATACATTCATTAGTTATGATCAACTGGCAGATGTCCAGCCACTTACTAGAAAGCAAGACTTCATCACATGTAATGGTTACTTGGGAAGACAAACACCACAACCACGAAAATTCCCCTCTTCCTCCTTACTTCCCCCAGCTTTTGTTGCTGAGCATGATATCATATGGTACGGAATATCCCTTTGGTCAGTTGGGGTCAGCTGTGTACCCTCCCAGCTTCTTGTCCACCCCCAGCCTACTCGCTGGTGGGGCAGTGGGAGAAGCAGAAGAGCCCTTGACACCGTGTAAGCACTGCTCAGCAATAACTGAAACATCAGTGTGTTATGGACACCGTTTTAGTCACAAATCCAAAACACAGCACCGTACAGGCTGCTGTGAAGAAAGTTAACTCCATCCCAGCCAGACCCAGTACAACCACCATGTTGCCTTTCTGCATTTTTGCTTTCTGCCAGTTGTCATCTTAAATTACCATCTCATCTGTTTTGGACAAGGCCTGTCTTTATCGGATATTTTCCTACAGACGAGGTACACCGTATGAAGAGCTAACAATGGCAGTTAAGAAAGTAATGTTTTACCATCTTTTATTTACAGTTAAGAAAGTTATGTTTTACCATCTTTTATGTATTTGCTTAATTTTATTTTGTTTTTAGTGTTAAGTTAAGAAATAGTTAAGAAAGTAATGTTTTACCATCTTTTATTTATTTATTTAATTTTATTTTGTTTTTAGTGCATACAGAAGTGTCTGTTAAAATTAGGGACAATGTTGTACTAGGTGATATAAAAATGCTTACTAGGAAAAAGTCCATGTCTTGATGCAATTTTAATCTAAGTACAAAACAGAAGAAAGGTGAGCACAGCAAGTCAACCAGCAGGAACTCCATGGTCTCAGTTCAATGCCTTATCCAGTGAACCATGCTACCACTGCTTTGAGCAATGAGGTAAACTTCACCTTTCCCAAAAGATGCCAGTTTTCACACTTCTTTCCCAAAGGTCTTTGATGCCTGGAGATGGGATTCAAAGCTGTTTCTACATAAGTCATCAGAATGGAGAACTCTGCTTGAGAGGCATTTAAATTTCCCTCCTGGAGAGGGTACAGCAAAGGGCTACAAAGATGATTAGGGGATTGGAACACCTCTCTTATGAAGAAAGGCTGAGGGATCTGGGTCTCTTCAGTCTGGAAAAAAGACGTCTGAGGGGGGATCTTATCAACGTTTATAAATACTTAAAGGGTGGGTGTCAGGAGGATGGGGCCAGGCTCTTTTCAGTGGTGCCTGGTGACAGGACAAGAGGTAACGGGCACAAACTTGAGCATAGGAAGTTCCATCTAAACATGAGGAGGAACTTCTTTCCTTTGAGGGTGGCAGAGTCCTGGTACAGGCTGCCCAGAGAGGTGGTGGAGTCTCCATCCCTGGAGATATTCCAAACCCACCTGGACGCGTTCCTGTGCCACCTGTTCTGGGTGAACCTGCTCTGGCAGGGGGTTGGACTAGATGATCTCCAGAGTTCCCTTCCAACCCGTACCATTCTGTGATTCTGTGAGATTTCAGGTGTATCTCCTTGGTAAAAAATAAGACACTATGTTTGAAAGAATCTTTGAGGAGTTTTATTTGTAGCCAGCCTTGCTAACTAAATGAAGACCTATTTACAGTTATTTCAAAAAAGTCCCATGCATGCTATTAGCAGATATCAAAAGCTATCTCTTTCTTCCCATACAGTTGTAATTCTTTTTTTTTTCCCCTGAAGCAGAAAAAAGACTTTGCCTTTGAGAAAAAGTTGGTTCATAAAAATGAATTTTGAAGAACAGTGTGTGTATAGTCTAATCAGTGACAGAAGCATAACACAGAGGCTGAGTTTCTCTGTGGATACTGATTTTTACTGCAGATTTACCCAAAAAAAAGAGGACCCCAAGCCAGCAAAATGCTTAAAACCACATTTGGAGCTTTAATCATGTGAATAGTCTTGTCTAAGTCTTGGAGTCCTCATCCTGAACTTCTGAAGATAATTAGAGTTTTATTATGCTGAAGGAAATTGCAAATACTGAAACAACATGATTTAGGGAAGCTGCCTGGGACTTGGAGTTAGATGTATTTCTTCCTTCTGACTCTGTGACCTCGGGCAACTTACTGCATCTCTTGACTTTGCATCTCTAAAAACGGAATCATCGGCTGCTTCCTTCCATCTTTGGAAAGAGCCTTTCTAGAGGAAAAATGGTGTGTCAATCTTCATAGCCACTCAGGCCTGAACTTCTGTTATGAAACTACCTGTAATAAAGACAGAAACTACCAGTACCTGTAATGCAGAATTTAGTCCATTAGTACTTGAGCTGAGACCATCAGTTCCTTTTGTGTAAGTTGTCAAAGAGCTGTCAAAGTGACCTACTGCAGAGCAAAACTCTCTGCCAGTGCTGGTTTCCTGGGTCACGCCACCTGTCTGTGCCCCGCCACCACCCAGGTTTCACTCTCGCTGTTGTATTTCTGGGTTTTATTTAGCAGCTAGACAAGAAATGGGACTGTGCTTCTGGGCAATTTCAAAGTAGAGGAAATAATACCAAGGGGAGACACAATAACTGTCTGCAGATAAAGAAAAGAATGTTGCACCAGAGGACAGGAAGCAATTATTATCATTAGTCAGCAATGATAGAGAAAGAAGTAATTAAACTTCAGCTGCATCAGGGAAATTTTTAGGCTGAATATTAAGAAAATAGCTGGAAAAAAAAAAAAAAAAAAAAAAAAAAGACTAGGCTAAACTGCCAAGGAGAGTTGTAGTGTAACTGTACTATTCAAAGTCACATCTCATTAATGTCTTTCTGTAAATAGGCTAAGAACACACTAGTCCTATCTCAGCATTCTTGGATTCTGAGTTGGGAAAACATTTCTATTCATGGCAGTACCTAAACCTGCTTAAATCCCATTCACATAATCTGAACAGCCAAGGCATTTGGAGCAATGGAGCTACTGAAGGGCACTGGATGACAAGGGAGAAGATGTGAATCCTCCTCAGACACCAACATTGTTCCCGGTGCAAGACATCTGTTGAGAATGTGCTATGACAAGTCTTCACCTCAAATGGAGGGACTGTTTTTACCCGGACTGCGATCATAGAGTTGAGACTTTTATAGTCTCATGACAACCAGGAGGTTACAGTGCAAAGGGAACTGAGCCCCCGTTGTTGTGCAATGGAAGCACAACAGGGAGGGAGAAGACGCTCCCTGTGGCCGTGACAGCAGGGAAGAACCTGATCACAAGAGCTATAGGGGACAGTCACTCCTTCCCACCACTCAGCTTTAGCCTCGTAGGAGGAATTACACCTGAGGGTGACTCCAGGCAGAAAACCAGTTTATATATTCTGAATCCACTCTGGAGGAGCCTCTCTCCCTAGGGGAAATGCATGAAAGAGAAGGGAAGTCCTCCTCTCCTCCCTGCATCCCCACCTGAAGCCCAGCAAAGGCAAGGTCACAGATTTTTTTGGGTGCTGAGCTCCGTTCCCATATCTGGCACAGAGCAGAATACAGAGAAAAATTACAAGGAACTACAATTAGTGTTTAGAGCAAAATCAGAAAGAAGGGGAGAGAGAGGGAGAGCATGTATGCCTAATGGCACAGTTTTTACTGCCTTCCCGTCTCCATATTTCATTCATTTCGCTAATCCGCTGAAGAAATGGCTCACTGGCAGGCAGAATCTTGAAGTAGCCATTTAAATTTGCTTGATGGCCCCCAAGGCAAGTCAATTTTCAGTCTGACTGGCTTTAATCCCAGCGGAGAGCCCCGCCATGCCATTACATGGCACAGCAGGAGTGAGAGTGGGGAGGTAATCACATTACAGCACCGTTCCATTTAGCTGTAATCTGTAAGGATCTCATGAAAGCATCAACCATTATTATGACTCCTGATGTCCTTCAGGCAAAGTCTTTGTGGGGAAAAGGAGAAGTGAAAAAAAAAAAAAAAAATAAAATCTCTACCTGTCAAAAGGAGACAGGCACTTTCCTTCAAAGGAAAATGAGATGAGATGTAAAAGTGACACAATATTATTTAAACATCCTATTACTAAAATTACAGTTCATCTATATAAAACTGAGCTATAGGACCTTAGTCTGTCAGCTAGATCAATGTACCTGCCATGGTCGCAGAGATGCAATGAGCTGAGGAAGCATTTGGGACACAGAATTTGCTGTAAAGGCTTCCAGCTTCAGTCCATCACGCCTGGTGTCCTTCCCGCGGCACTAAATAGCTGCTGCAGAAGGCGATGCTGGGGAGGGCGAGGATGGATCTTCCTCAGCCCGTTGCTGCTACGGTCACATCCAGAGGCTTGAGGCAACTTTTGCATAACCACAGCTGGTTTTGAGCTGGCGGCTTTATTAAGAGTCGTATTTAAAATCCAGCTCTGGTGTCTGACTCTTTGACCTCTTGTGGCAGATGTAGGCTGATTACATGCTATGTGAGGAAATAGTTGTCATCAGTGGCTGCAAATCTACACAGGTATTAATTAAAGAGGCCAGCTCCAGGATGGAGTGTGTATGGACTGGACAGGATATTTGGAGAATTGCTCCTATTTCCACACATGCTTTTGACTTTTGAAAAATCAAGCCAGCTTTTCAACCTCAGTTTCTTTGTTTGTAAATGGGAAGTCCTGATAATGTGCGTAAATGGATGAACAAGGCATCATGGATACAACTAGCCATTGTGCCCTGAGGCAAGGGAAAACAGTCAGTTTCCATGGGCTTTTTCTCCCCACCTTCACTCCCAGTAATCTGTGAACTGACTCAAGGAGTATCAGGGAGATGGGTGGGGCTGGGGAATCTCAATTTGGGATGGATGTAAACAGAAGGAAATGAGCGGGATCCAAAAAGGGCAGACAGAGCGCATCCATGCAGATGACCATTTTCTGGAGATGCAGGGCAGGGCCAGGAAGAAGCGAGGATGACACAGTGGCAGGACTGAGAGCGTTATAGCCTGGCATCCAGCCTGTGAGAGACGGTGCCAAGAATGGCTGTATTTCTTAGGAGGGCATCAATCCAGGAGATGATTTGTAGTAACAGCGAAGCTGCTGACTGCAGGCCAGGGCATCTGAATTGTGCTGGGACTCCTGATTCTCAGGGTAGAATGCACACGGAAAACAACAGCAAGTTAGGTATAGCACAGAAGGTAGTGCTGGGGATGCTGAGATACGGCCGCGATGGCTGATGTTAATGACCTAGAGTCGAGAGGAGCTCGGTCAGAGCACTGAGCTGCACATGAAGGGCAGTGCCTCACTCCCACAGTACCATACCCAGCAACGCTGGTTGCTACAACAAAAGATGTCTCTGGCAGGAATAAGACAACCGAGGAAGGAAAAGCTTGGATTACAGGGAGAATTTGGAAGAGCTGACACCCAGGTCAGTCTCAGAAGGGAAGGGGGTTAAGGCCTCCAGAACAGACCGGGGGAAAGTTACACAAGGCTCTTCTCCTAGACCGCCGATGTGGCTTCTGTAGTGGACTCATGAATGGGGCAGAAAAACAAAACGTGGGTGAGGAGATGATGTTCCCCTGCAGAAAGACAGAAAGCAGAACTCATAAACAGAGGGATGAATTTGGGTGAGACAAAGCCCAGAAGAGGGAGGAGATCCTTGAAATAATGTGTTTGATCTACCTAGACACTGAAGGGATACAGGGGAAGACCCGAGGTCCCCACCCTACAGAACCGTGTGGATTTTGTTTGACTGCTACGAATGGGTCATGATGCGCCAGACCTGGTCAGGGGACTAAGAAACAGGACGTCCACTCTCTTGTGAAAACATCAGGCATGCAGTCGCAGGGAAAAAGCAAAATAAGAACCTGGCTGGATGCAATCCAGTTCTGACAGCTCACTGAGAAGTCATTTCAGACCATGCAGGGTTTTTTTTTGTTTACAAAAATATACATATATATACTCAGAAATTTGTGGAAAGAAGGGGCATGGGAAGTTTCATCCCTCCTGCTGGATTTCAATGTGGCACTCGATGACTTGTAATGGAAAAACATCTATTGTTTCTCCAGTAGCAGTAAAGTAAGGTTAAAACTAACTCAAACATAAATTTTACAAACAGCCCCATATAAACACAGCTGTTCAATGAACTGATAGGATAGGTTGCTAGCTGAGTACTGCCCTCTAATGTTGTCATCTAATGGAAATGTCCTTTACAATGTCTTTTATTAATGAAACACCATTTGCCTGTAGGATGGCGGAGAAAAAATAATCACTCTTGAGATTAGGTTAAAGTTAACCTAAATGTAACCTTGACTTTAGCAGATGTGGTTTTGGCTTGGTTGCCTACAGAGTCAGTTATTTTCTACATCATCAAATAGACAGCTGATGTTTAATAATGCCGCTTAGAAACCTTGGTTCTGGAGAAAAAACCTGTTGTGGTTAGATGAAGTTGCTTGGAAGGCAGGGCTGGGAATTAGTTCAGAACCATCTTTTTTTCTGAATAAGTTCAGTCCAAATCTACAATCTCTGGAAGAAATAGATTCTGCTCACAAGGATCCAAAGGTTCTGGTGCTTCCCAGAGCCTCTGAGAAACTGGAAATAGAAATCCAAAATGGAAAGGAACTCCCATAGGTTTCTAGTGCTTTCAGTCTCTTAGTAATGGGACTCTCCCTTACTCCAAGGCTTTTCATATCAGATCCACAGATAAAATTCACCTTTCATACTAATTTAGAGTGTAAATGGTTTATATAGCCATCCAGGCACATTCATCCTTGTGTGGGTCCTAGAAATGCAGTGTCAGAGTGGAAATCACTCATAAACTTAAAGGTTGGCTTTTGCCCCGATGGAGAAGATTGATATCCCTTTCAGTCTTTTGTTTTAGGATTAACTGATCAGCTCCTTGCTTCCATGGTGCCTGGTGGCAGTAAATCCAACCGGAGAAGAACCCAGGTGTCCTGAGACCAGTGCAGTGCTCTAAAACATACAGGGAGGTGCGTTTCTTATCACTCTCGACATCATTCAATTGCTTTCCAGGCTTCTTAAAGCTCTTCTTCATTTTTTTCCCCCCAGTGGCACCAGCCTTAATCTTTTTTCCTGGTTCTACTAGTGACTCTCACCCGGGCCCTCTCCATTCCTCTTGACAGTGAGTTCCTCACCTGGCAGAGCACCCTGTCCCAGTCCGTGCAGGACATGGCGCGCACGGATAGCTGTGCTTTGCCCTCAAGCTGCCTCCAAGCAGCCACCACGCCATGGATCTCGCTCACAGGTCGGGCACTTATTTTCCCAGTGGTATCGGGCTCTGACTCGCCTTTCCTGAGTCACTCTTCCTGTCACTGTCATACCTACCTGACAGCATTAAATCCCCCACTGTCACTTTACCAAAGGATTAGAAATCCTTCCACCGTCATTTGCCTGGGACAGAACAATTTTCTTCGGGGGGCTATTTTTCGTTCTTCCTCCTCTTATTGCTGCTTGTCAGGGAACCATCTCATGTTGTTCTGCTCCAAAATGTCACCTGTCTGGGGAGCAGCAGTCCCCATTTCCCTCCCTTCTTCCCACACCCTGCTGTTTTACCTGAATTTGAAATGGCAGCTCAGCAGACTTTATAGAATCCTCTTTTCAGTTTTATTTTATTTTTTGCACAGCAAACTACAAATTTCTATATTTATCTACCTGCTGAACGTGGATATCTATTCTGGGAACAGCAAGAAGTTTCAGGGCAGACCCCCATGGTTTGAATTAAGTAGAAAAACAGAAGGAAAGACTGAGGTGATAACTGGGTAGATAAATACATAAACAGTTTTTTATTTAAGTATACTCTGCCAATTACAATTTAAAGGCAAATGCCTTTATGCAGATGTGAGGTCTGCTGCCATTTTAGAATGGATAAGGTGACGGGCTCTAAATTATTGCAGGAAACAGAAACACAAATAGCACTGTCTCCTGTATCTGGACAGATTCCCTTTTTATTGTCACCTGCCTGACAGCCAGGCTGTTGCTGCTTACTAAAACCTGTCTGTAACTGAAATCCCCGGGGTAATAAGTTCCCTGTGAAACAGGTTCCTGACTGGAAAAATCTGCACATCTCCAGATTAAATCAATAACAATTAAGAATTCTTTGAAATCTAATTGGAAAAGCAGCTATTTTGATCAGCACCATGATGTTATCTGGAAATTGTATTTTGTTTATCTACAGCAGAAGAAGGTTTTCTTCTTTGTGGGATTGGTTTGCCAGCTTCAGACACATCCTTTGATCTCTCAAATGATACAGTGAAGTAAAACATGGGGGCAATCAGAGGGATTATCATGGGATGGGGAAATCATTTGATCTATTTTTAAAAGTATTTTTTTTTTTTGTGAATAACTAACTTTGGGGGTTGGTTATCATTAAGAAAGGAAGAGTCTGCTCTCCCGTCTTTAACGGTGTTAGATTTCTCTGAAGATGACTGATTCATGTAGTTAATAATACTTAGCATTTCTACAGTACTTCCTGACTTCAAAGCACTGTACAGATATTTCTCACTAATACCGCACACCAAACTTCTGCGTTATTAGTTTCAGGGAGAGATGGGGCTATTTGATGTCTCTCATATAGTTTTCTGTTCAGGGCCCTCTTTAGTTGTCTCAGGTTAAATGGGACAGAAAGTCCCAGTAAGAGAAGAAGAAATATTGAAGTTCTAGTCAAGAATACAGTGAGAGTCTTTCAAGCACATGATCTGAAAACTCTCCTACTCATGTTGAGAAGGTCTCCTACACCTTGTACAGGCTATCTTCCCAAGTCAGCTGAGTTTCTAGTGCTCACCGTAAGGACGGTACCCTTGTTTGAGGATCTCCAGCAATACCAATGCTCACAGAAAAAAAGAAAAAAAAAAAAAGAAAGAACATAAACACATAAGCACAGAAGACATACTGTGTTTTGTGAGAGAATATCTGATGTTTAAAACGAAACAAAAACCAAACCCTAGAATGAACTTGAAACTCTAAAAGGTTGTTGAGGCCTTTTTTTTCCCTCGAATCTAGTTTTCTTCTAGTACACATTCATGCCAACAAATAGCAGATGGTGATGGCAGATACGTACTAAAACAGCTAAAATTGTATTCCTTGCAGGAGTATCTGTCGTGCTGATCAGGCTGAACAGTCTGTGCTAGCAGCAACGTCTGGTCCACGCTTGGAAGGAAAGATCAAAGCCTTTCTTGAGATCTCTTTGGATTGTATTTCAAGTGGCTCGCTTTACAGACAAAGGCAGATCTGCTCCTGGGAGCCACTCAAGACGGGAATGTTGCTGTGTTAGCCATGTGTCTGCCCTGACAGGGTGGCTTGAAGCAAGGCAGCATCAGGGGTGGAAAAGAAGGACCTTGGGTGCATGGTGCTCCCCTGATCTATCAGGTGTCCTTTCTCACCTGTGGACATGAAAGCAGCTCGCAGCTCTGATAGCTGGAGTCTACAGATGAGCCAGGCAGACCCAACGTTTCTACTTGGGCTTACTGCAGTGTAACTTCTTCCCCTCTCCAGCAAGATTTCCTAAGAGATTTCTGATTCGCCAGGTCTTTGGCTTCTGTCTGGCTTACAGCAGTCAGCTGTGACAATGTTTCTTGCAGCACAGAAATTTGTTCACCAGGAACTGGCGTAAGACACATTTTGGAAAGGGCACTAAGACTGTCATGGATAAGAATGAGAATAAAGGGAAGCTTAACACATACAAGGAGCTCATCAAGGATCACAGTTCCCCTGGCCTCCAGGAGATCGCACCATCTGTGCTAACATATTAAACAGGGACCTTTGAGGGGTTAGCATTTTTTCAGGCACTAATATTTTTCATCCCGATCCTCCAAAACTTCAAGTGGCATCCTTTGATCTCTAATTAAGCAACTTCATAGACTATGAACGCAGACCTTACCCTTCCAGACATTTTCCTTCTCCAAACACTTTGGCATAAGACTGTAGGGTAGGATTATCTTAGAGGAAGAGCAGGTGGCCTGAGAGTCACAAGTTCTGAGCTCTGAATGGATCTGTCACTGTTTTGCGGTGTGATCTCAGGCCAGTTACTGAGGGCCTGGTATTGGGGCAAGCTGGACACCCACATCTCCCACTGACTCCAAAGGAAGCGTCATATGTTCGGTATGTTGGAACCAAAGAACCTTGACCTTCTTGATTCTTTGATGTCTAAGGCAAAGATGTGATCTCATACCTACCTCCACGGGGTATTGCGCCACTTCGCTAATATTCATATGGCACTGTCAGATGTGCACACTGTGAAGGAAACCACAGTAACTCTGCTATGCTTCCCACAGTGCTGGTGCAGCACAATGCCTAGGCTTTGAGGAATTGCCCAGATTTTTCTCTGCAATCCTTCAGGCACCTCAGCAAGCTGATCTCCTATTTGGTGGAGCTGGCTTTCTCCAGGCATTCTGGCTGGTAGTCCTGCATGGTCTTTTTGTAGTGATACTAATTTTCCCCTATTCACAGTGCCTACTGATGAGCTGATTTGAAGTTACCTCTTCCTTGTAGGTTCAGACTCTTTTTCAGTCACTTTGCACTCTTTTATCTGATTTATGAAGAGGAAACTGGGCTTTGCTCTTAGGCAGAAGCAAAGCCACAGCAGCAGTACCAAAACCTGGCACGCATGTCCAAGCTTTGAAAAATGCCAGTGCATTGGGCTCTAATAGAAGAGAAAGCAGACCCTGTGCCTGCCGGGAGCTCAGCCAGATCCAGCATTTTTCATAGATGCCCCATGTCTTCATCAGTATGCAGATCCATCTGCGCTGCTGAGATATCTGCATGGTACAGACAGGGAGTAGGGGAATACATTTATAAATAGGATCGCTTCATTTTTCCCTTTCCTGCTGTCCCCACTCTCCTGTAATCCCCACCGATGGAGGTGCTTCACTGCTGAGAGCTGCCAGTTCCACCCCACCTTCATACCTGCTCTCATGTCACTTAGCGTTTCTTCTTTCCATTGCAAAAGAAGTAAAGAAGCAGGGGATGAGAGGTATGGATGGGGAAGGAGGAGTAGACTCCAGCAGCTGTTAGGACTCTCAAAATACCTTTTACCACTTGATTAACAAAGACAGGTGCTAGAAATGACGCGTCTGACAGCACAGTGCCTGAGTGCTATTTCTAATGGGTGTCTTTTTAAATCCAACAGGTAAATAATAGCATCTTCTTAGAAAGGGTGCACACTATAAACCTAATCTCTGCTGTGAGCACAGCAGCCTGCACCAAAGTATCTCAGAACCCCGGGTAAAGCTAACTCTTCCTGCTCACTGCGCTAGAAGGTTGTTAAATGTTGTATGGTCACAGAGAAACTAAACATTGCTCCTACTCATGCTTACTCACATGAGAAGCTGTTGAAGCTGTAGTCACACTGAATGCAGCAATCATGTTAGTACATCACAGTAACAGTTGCTCTGAAGAAAAACACAGCAAATAACTATATGAGACATAGCTTTTTTGCAACTGGGTTGAAGTTTTTCTCCTGGCATCTCGCTGTGATTTTCTGGCAAAGTCAGTAGCAGAGCTCCAGAATTCCAGTTTTCTTTTCCTGTGCCCCAACAGATGACAAACCTCTGGTGAAACTGTCCCACGCACACAGTCGTAGCTCTGTTGTGGTTTGGCTGCCTGGCCTTTGTGAGTGTTTTCTTCCTTCCCCCAGTCCACGCTGCCTGTTGGTAAGCTGATTTATCCTCATTTGTCTGATTGCAGACACAGAAACTGAGCTTGGCCTTCTGGCAGCAGAGAAACCACCCCAAATGCCTTGGGAGAGACCAACATCCTTCACAAAGCCTAAAAAGTCACATATTCTGTCTTGAAAATTTTCATTTCTTATTAAGGAAATAATAAAGGAAGTTCTGGAAATTCCATCATCTGGCACGGAGGATGTAAATGTTCAAAAACAGACAGTGCAGTAATGTCTTGAGTAAAAGAGTTATTTTTTAACAAAAGATGAAAAAGATGCTGAATCAATTTATCCTCTAGACAGATGACTCACACATTTGTCAGAAGCCAAAAGGTTACAGTAAACACTTTGGGCAGTTCTGCTGTTTCCCCTGAAAAATAGATACTCTTGTAATTGTCAAGTGACATCTCTTGAAACAGGTGATTTGAAGAAGTGTGTATACATCAACCCTCACTGCCATGAAAGCAAGGGAGAAAAGAAAGTTACATGGACACAAGTGTGGCGAAAATCCATGGACTGGTAGTACAGTGCTGAGCAAAGTGACAATAACAGTTCAGTGGCAGATCTGTCCCTGGTTCATGCTAAAATGCAATGGGAAAACCTGCTTCTACAAGACTGCAAGAACAACCTTATGTGAAATGAGGCCTCCTCCACTGGCAGATAAGTCCGTCTTACATGACCTCCACAAACGTCTAGTGGAACAGATCAGCAGACCTGGTTTCCCAGCCACAGCCTCCCAAAATGTCCATGAAGAAACCGTTGCTTCTTACTCTTCACATTGCCAAACGGCTGCTAACCTCACCGGGGAGCCTTGGACAACACGAAGAGTTTGCACTAAGCAGGGAAGCAAGCCCATGCCTGAAGTGGTTCCCTCAACACAGAGGGACACAGACTGTGCCTCCTAGACAGTCTGACTCCAATATATTGCTACATGCCAGCATTTCCTAAGCAGCAAGGCACATCCCTTTATTGAGACAAAGCTCAGTGAGACACTGACCTCAAGGCAGGAAGTTCTAAGGGGTCAGCCCAGACTTTGGCAAGCTCCAGTGACTTTGCAACACATCCCAGGATCTAGAATGCCCAAATCTGTTCTAGATGGAGTTCTCCGGGGGAAACGAGATGTGCTGCCTGGTTCCCAGCCCAGGAGAGAAGGAGATAGGAGGGCCAGGAGATGCAGTAAGGGAGAAGCAAAGGCACACATGAAGGGAAGGGAAGGTGGGAAATAGAAGCAATTTGAGGGAAGATGATGGACAGACAAGAGGGAAAAGGAGTGGGCAGCAATCACAGCAACAGGACATAATGGCGAAGATGCCATGCGGGGGGTCTCAGAGCAGAACCTCACAAGAGTCAACAGGGGGTTTAGTAGAAGCGTGGAGAGAAACCACTGGGTTGTGCTCATTGTACTCATGAGCACTCCTTGGACTCTCCTAACAGTCTCTGCACAGCTTCTCACATCATCCCTGTTTATTAGAGTTTTTCCAACACTTGTGCTGATGGAAGTTATCTCAACAGCCCAGGTGATCTGGGGGTCTGAGAAGATATCTGTGATGCTGGATATCCGGTCCCTGTATCAGGTAGGGTGTTGCTGTCTGTGTAGACATAGGGCAGATCCTGGGTATGACCACAGTATATGTGCTGAACATCATCACTAAAGCGTGTGCACAGCATGACTAATGCTTCCTAGAGGTGCTGATTTTCACTCCATATGTGTTTGCAGGGCACCCACTGTGTTTGCACAGATTTCCACCCAGGAAAACCCAAGAATAAGTATGTCAGCCTTCACTCTGCTCGGGCACTCTCACTACAAGGCTAACACATCCAGGATGCAACAGATGGGCTGACTGCACATACATTACACAACCTGCGTACGCTCATTTCTCTCTGAGAAACCCTGGTGGGGAAAATGGCAACCCTATGTGAAGACTAACTTCAAGAACACAAAGAGCTGTTGCACTATTTCCTAATCCTTTGCATTAAAACGTGCTTGTGGACATATGAGGTAATAGAAAATCAAGGCTTCAAGCCCTCAGGTATGTAAATTGGGGCCTGTGCAGTGCCCCAGTTTTCTTAATTTACACTCAACTGTGGAACAGCAACTCTTTCCACACCACAATCGCTATGCCGGCAGTTCTTCCCATGTACATTCTCAAGCATAAACAGCACAAACATACCCTGAGACAGGGGCAGCCCCCTGGACTCTGAGGTGTCTCACCACTATCCTTCCAAAGCAAAGCAGCAATGATATGAAGATGCAGTTGATAACAGGCCCCCAGGTCTAAGTAGAACTTTAGGACTTGCTGAAACATTGCTTTGAGTCTACTGGTACATTTTCTGGTTGGTAGCCAGATCTCACAACTTTGTGCTTGTCACTGTAAGATAGACCCTACAGCTCAATCACCTTGCTTGGCAATGTCATGTCAGACTGGGATGACAGTAGATTTCATCAGAACCTGGCGTGGGTTCTTTTATCACTTACTTCACATATGGAAAATCTCATCTATTTTTGCCAAAATTTCATGTGGAAGAACTGGGAAGGGGTGAGGAGGAGTAGAAGGGGAGAGGTGTGACAGCAGTGTCAGTCTGCCCCATTTCTGACAGTTGAAAAAAAGGGATTTTCATTTCTCATTCTGTGCTTAGTTCTGACCAAAAGGAAAAAAAACCAACCACAGATTGCAGTGTATTAAAAAAGGAAATTCCAAACGAAGTTGTTGTGTTCTCAAAAAGTATTTAATTTCTCCCTGAACTTTTCATTTATGGAGATTATCAATATTTTTGTTGGTTTTCATTTTGTCTTGGAACAAAACTGGACTTCAAAATCATATTTCTTCCTGGAACAAAATTCTTGCGATCCGCTCCTGCAGTGCCAAACCAGCATGGGCTCGGGAGGGTGGCACTGCCAAGAGCACAGTTGCTGACTCCACATTTATATCCAGGTCTCACCTTCTGAGCCAGAATGTTAATTTTAATACTTGTATGACCCCTAAGTATTTCTTGATCTAAACTGAGGGCACCTGCATACAGATGTGACATTTCTGTTATGCCAAAATCAGGTGAGACTGAGGGTGTCAGAAGCATGGATAACTAGAAAGCACCATACCCCCTGCTAACTCTCCCCATTGCTGCCTAGGCAAAGCCTGCGGTAAGCAAGGAAACCAGGGGCACATTAAGGTACTGGAAAGTGAACAAAGCAGAGTTTAAGGCACAAGTAATGGGAGAAGCAGGCAGGCAGCCAAGAGGAATAACCTTGACTGATGAACAACAGGATGTGTGATGTCCTTTCATGTGGAACAAAAGGCAAACATGAGACTTTACCCGTGTTCTTTCTGCCTGAAAAACACCACTGATTACACACAGCAGAGGTGAAGTTAGAAGTCAAACACAAGCCCTCAGTCTTCTCTTTTACAACCACAACCAGGCAACAGACAGAAGGCGATGAAAAATGCAAAATATCGCAGTTGCAATGTAAAGTCTTGCTAGAGGGATCCTAAATACAAAGAAGGGACTACAGGCGTTTAGCAGTTTTCATGTCCTCTTGGGTGTTTGGGAAGCAATCGCCAGAGGGAGAAACTATAAATCTGTGAATTACTGAGTCTGTGTGTTGACCTAGAGTATGCTCAATGCTCCTCCCCCCCCCTCCCTTTTGTCTTTTTTTGGTGGACGGGTGCTGGGTGGCGTGGTGGCAGGTTTGTTTGAAGTTAAACTCTGAGTAAAAACAGATATAAGCAAATCGAGAGATTCCAGCTGAGAACTGGGTAGGAGAGACTCTCCAGAAAAGCAATGGGTTACAATACTGCGAGTCCTTCAGAGCCCTTCTCGACTGATCAGCAGCAGTCAGCTGCCCACGGTGACACTCATAAAACAATAGTGCACTAACCAGAATAATCAATAAGCCAAACTGGGCGTAGAAGGGATCTTGGTTCAGTTTTTCACTCGCCTGCTTACAGCACTGGACTGTGAGGTACCTTTAAACTTAGTTTCCATCTGATGTCATTACTCTCTTGGCTATTCTGGATGGTTCTCTGTTTCTCTGGTTTTGCTCAGAAAACAGATCCTTAGTTATCTGAGGATCTGCTCCACTGCATCATCTACATTCGGGGTGGGTAAGGAAAGCATTTCTAATGAATTTTCATTTCTGAATGGAAAGCTAAAAATAATTCCCAACTAGCTGTAATCAGAGCACAAGTATAAATCACACGTGATTCGTGGTACCAGCATCCAGAGCGAGTTCCTTGGGAGGGGTTGCTTCCCCAGGGCCCTGGTTTCAATGTGACACTGATGTGTTTGGCTTCTCTCCTGTTTCTGTAGAGCATGAGTAAGACTTCAGCCCCAAGACTACAAATTCGCCTAGGATGTCGAGAGCTGCAATCAGGCTGAATTTTTTAAAATGGTTCCCTTCGTCCCTGTAGGAGTTCATTTATTCTGATCTGTGGTAGGAAAGATACCTTTCCCTGTTTTGACTAATACATGAAAATAATAATAAAGCTTTTGCTTTTGTTTCTCTTTCCCCTTAAATCCACTACGTGCTTTGAGCTGTCATGGACATGAGAAATCTCTGCTAATGCAGGCCCAGGAACATCGTTGTATCTGCACCATTATCCAGAGATTTCTTTCCCTTTCCCTTCACATTTCACTATGCATCTGGGGTATTGTTCTCTTTCTCAGTTATCAATGACTAATTTAAATTGTCCCAATTTTCAACTCCCTTCTGCTAGCCTCCCGCACTGACCCCAGAGGAATTGCCTGACGCGCTTCCCCTCCTTTCTTTCTCTCACTCTGTCTCCCCACTCAATATCTAATAATTTATGTAAATGAATTCATCAATATCAAAATAATGTGGGGGGAGAGAAGGAGGGTCTGATTATGAAGAATGTGTGAAGAGCTCCAAGAAAACACTGTTTTCCTTTAAACCTCTATACCCTGCGATGCACCTCCTTAAAACTGCCTTAATCAAGACTCTGTGCACATTAGCCAGTGATACTTAAGCAAACTTAAGATAATAATTTTTAGGTCAACTACATTTTCCAGGCAGTAACCATAAGTCACTGCTTGCAGTTCAAGCATAGCAGACCATTTCTAATCCTAAAACCTAAAATTATCTCTACTTATAAGAGCTGCTCCTTTAAATGGACACGTTCCTTAAAATGACATTTTCCACAAGAGTCTTACATGCGTTATGTAGTAGTGTGAAAACAAAGATCATTTCCTGATGCGCCTTTGTCATTTGCCAACTTTGAAGGCATGTAATTGCCAGAAAAGGGTTTTGCTGAGGGACCTGGGAGGCCACAATCCCTTTTGCCCACTGGCATCACTGAGAATTTGTTCATTCAATTACAAAAAGGTTGATCTATTTCACTGTCTCCTATGGTAGTTTTACGTCGTTCTGTATTCAATTTGTATGCTACAGACATATTTGGCTTGATGAATGCAGGCAAGAATTTTATTTCATTATCTTAAAACCTTCAAATTACACATGCACAATAAATATTGACAGGGAGGTGAAAAGAAGACTTTGCTGCAACTCACGTCAGGAGTTACAAATGTCGGAAGGGAGCGTACAGGGGAGGTGTGACAAGCACAGGAGAAAGTCTTGTCTCTTTTACCGGTGCATTAAGTGGGGACTGATACCTGCCAACCCCGCAAGGGTCATGCCCCACATATAAGGCATGGTATCCTTAGATCCACCTCCTAGATCCCCTAGGGGGTGGGGGGGATCTTTTATGTTTCTGCACTCATTAGCAATACCAAGGGACCAGTAAGTAATTGCATAAATCCTCTTGTTCATAATTTGGTGTTGTTTTGCTTTAATTGGTACTGGAAAATAAAAACAGGATGATAAGATAATTCAGCCTAGAAAAGACCTCAGGAGTTCTGTAACCCAACTTCCTACTCAAAGCAGGGTCAGCTATGGGATCAGAGGAGATTCCTCACAGCTTTATTGAGTCAATCCTCGAAAAACTCCAAAGATGTAGAATGCATAACCTCTATGGACAACCTATGCTTCCAAAAACTCACCTAGTCCTGCATCTGGTGTAGCTGAAGAAATTCCATTTCTTTGCAGCATCCAGAAGCTACAAAAGATACTATATATTTGTCAAGTTACATTTTCTAGTTAAGGACTTTAAGCAAGTTGCAGTCTACAAACTGATGTTGTCTTCCAATATTGGGTTTCCAAAAGCTGTGCTACTACAAATGCCCGTAAACCCACACTCCCCGATGTCTGCGATGTGTCTCGGAGGTCCTGCCGTGGTGCTGCAGCCATGCTTGGCTCAGTTTTACTGCAGGAAAACCGGTGCATAGAGAAGTTTGTGACTTGCATGGAGTCAGTGTAAAGTCACTAAAAAAAGATGGGAATTTCCATTCACTGCCCTCAGTGCCATTCTCTACATTTTCTCTCTGGTTGTCTAAGCAGACTTCGGTCCTAGTCTGCTCCTAACGAAGTGGACATATGCCATATGGGATGCACAGTTAACTCCTTAACTCACTGGCTTTTATTGCCTCATCTTTTCTACTGTAGCTATTGAAATGTACAGTTAATTTATAGATCTTATTCCCAAATCCTACCTGTTTTGATCCTGTTCCCTACAAGACCATCACTCCCTGCTCTTCAAAGCTTTTCTTCAGTGTGTTGTAGGCTGGTGTGAATCAGACCAGCTCCAAGAAGCTGCCGGGGGCAGCATCAGGGTTTGCATTTTTATGTGCAGTTCTGAAATCTGGCAATTAAGTTGCCAATAGACAAAGCCCTGCCTCTGGCAGCCCCCTCTACCCTTCACGGCAAGACATCTGAGCGGCTCATCCATTAGGCTTGCTCATCAC
This sequence comes from Alca torda, assembly GCA_008658365.1. Classification (NCBI taxonomy): domain Eukaryota; kingdom Metazoa; phylum Chordata; class Aves; order Charadriiformes; family Alcidae; genus Alca; species Alca torda. The sequence continues at coordinate 157,042,354 of CM018077.1, read as the reverse complement.
TGCAGCTATCAGCACTACATTTTATGGAAACTCATCGCCAACTTCACTTTCCTTAAAATTCTGCCCTGTGCTCCTGGAGCTGTTTGAAAAGTAGTTTAGGAATTGATGAGTGGGATGAGGGTAAAGTAGGGCAGAGGTGGGAGGGAGGGAGGAAGGGGGCAGAGAACTGGCAGTGATAACCTCATCAGCTTTTCAAGATAAGTCATCTCCACTCATCGCTCAGGGTCCCTGATCGCAGAGGAGCACCAAAGAAACTGCAGAACTTATCCATCAGAAATAACCCTTCCTTTGCAGCCGTCACAGGACTACCCGTGTCCATGTAACACAGGTCTATGTTAAGGGAATATTTCTTGTCTGTGAGGAATTTCGATAATAAAAATTATTTCAGATTGATGCAAAATGAAGAAGTGGATATTCTCACTGAAAGCAAATTTCCCTCCTCTCCAACAAATAGCTTGCTTTGGGGTGATCCAAACCCTCCCTTAGAAATGTTTTTATTTCAACAGCTTTAATATATGTAATACGTTATTTTAATTCACTTTTTTTTTTTTCTTTCAAAAATACTTCCTTTTGGAAATTTTGGTTCCAAAAAAGAGAGGAAATTGTGCCCTGATATCATTGGTATTTTATGAGTTTTCTCCAAAATGAACTTCTCATTAACTAGTCTAATTTCTATAAATATTTTATTTTATTTTCGTGGAATCATATATTTCAAAGGAACATGATTTTATTCCATGTCTTCTGATTTTTCACTGTGCTAATTATAAAGATGTTTATTCTAGGCTATTATAAAAAGAACTTTGTGGGGTTTTACTGTAACATTTTCACAGACCACTTAATGCCAGAAGCAGGTAATGATGATGGGGAAGGTCTGACCGACCACGTTTGCTGCTCCAGCCTCCTCATTATATTATTTGCATAAGAAAGGGGATATGAGCTGCTTTGATTCTGTCGCAGGTATTTCAACCTTGCCTGAAGTAGGAAGTCTTAATTTGTGTGACATCTTAGAGCCTTATTTCCCATACAGAGACAGGCACAGCTCTGGACACGTAGCCGTCGCCAGCGCCGACGGGGGCTCTGTGAATCACATAGGCCCCCACAGTGAGCTGAGAACGAATTTCCCCCCCAGCTGCCTCTTTGAAGTGCTGCTCAAGTGCAGCCTTCACAGGCCACGAATGAGCTGACATTTTGTGCAGCTCCTGTTTTGCAAACGGGCTCAAAATAACAGCAAAGGAAGATCTTTGACCCCGACTCATATTGCATATAGATATAGTTCCAAAAATGCAAAGCTTCTACTGGCATGATCTGGGAGAAGGAGGGGGGAGGCAGAAATATTTAATTAAGAAAAACATAGGTATTTGTTTAATACGTGATTTGACATGTGAAAGAACATTGCTTGGTTGGCTGAGCTCTAGTCCTGAATCTGTTTGCTATAACATTTCCTGTTAAATCACTGCCGGATTATCTCCCCTGTTTAAAGAAAAGTTAAAATCCACTTGCTTTATCTCAGGGTAATTAGTTTGAGGGCTGCGAGGTTGAAGTCAGCGCGTTCGTCTCATAAAACTGGTGTCCTCTTCCAAATTTTCTCTTCTGTATGCTGAAGCTGTTGCTGTTTGTAGCCAAAAATTACTTCCTCTCTCCTCCCCCATTTCAGCACTGTTATATCCTCTTCAACCAAAACTAGCTAAATTAATCACCTATTTTTACTGTTTGAGTTAGGGAGCGTTCACAGGACTCATTTTGCTGGCAGAGCTGATGGGCTTGCAGAAAGGGAAAAGGAAAAGAGAGTTACAAATTCAGAGGGGAAAACAGAAGCTGACCATGATAATGTCATCAACTGGTGGAGGTGTTTGCAGTCTGAGCATCTATGGCCCAAAATGACTGCTTTTGGGGGGTTTTTTGTTGTTGTTGTTGTTGTTCTAGGGGTTTTGTTTGTGTTTTTACTGCAGGATTGCTCCTAATTGTTAATACAATTGAGAAAGAAACTTAAGAATGAAAACTAAATCCTATGGGGTTTTTTTTTAATTCTCTATTGGGCTTCTGGAAGAAGCAGTTTGTGGCAAATAAGGAAGACAAGCCTGGAACCTCTGCTGCATCCTGCCTCCTATTTAAGAAGATTTGTGATTCTATGTATAAAGAGAAATCCAACAACTTGCCATGTGGCCCTGGTAAATTACATAAGCTAAACTTTCCACAATTTAATGTCTAAAACTAAACCTTTAATCCATATTTAGGTTCCTGTAATGAACTCGTCTTAAATGTTATCTGCAGGTGCTCAGACATACTGAAAAATTGAGAAAGTGTATACTTATTCTTACTTAAGGCACCCGAATCATTGGCCATAATGACTTCTCCTTGATGTTAATGAAGACTTTCATACATTGAAGGGCTCTTCTGATGTTTGCATAGAAATTTTAAATCATACTTCTCTGTACATGCTGAACTTTATGCTTCAAGCACCAAAAGAAGTCCAAAGTAGGAGGAAGGAAATTCTAGCAATTTTTTTCTTATTCCATGATAAGCATTTTTAGTTAATTTTTCTTTTTTTTTTTTTTTTTTTGCAATGTTTGGAGGAACTTCCCTCCTCCCGTTATCTCTACACGGGGTTAGGTGACACTTATGTTTGGCATAGAAAGAGACTTGCTGAAGGTCATGGTACTGGGAGTGGGGGCAGAAGCCTTGTTTATACACAGATTCTGGCTGAAAAACAGCTCATCCCAACAGTTAATGAATTTAACTCTTTGTTCTCTGCCCCTGGGATTACAGCTACAGGGAAAACATTTTCTTAGAAACCTAAACTTTTCAACAAGCTCTGATTAGTTCAGAAGAAGAGACAATAAATTCCCACCTCCAAGCCACTAATGGTCCAAATGCCCTGGCCTCCTTTCCCCAGGTGCCTCCATCTCCCTCTTCCCAAAGTCACTGGATTGTCTTGCTTAAATAGAGGAGTAACTGTGGGCTTTCAACATTGCCTAGTAAATGAGAAGCAAAAGTGGAAACAGGACTGTAAAGCAGGAAACAGGGAGTAAACGTGTGCTGATTTCTTTTATTGGATCTTTGCTCAATGTTTCTTCCTTCTATTTCCATTACAGAGGCACCGTCCTGACTAGCCCCATCAGGTAATGCAGGATGAATAATACAGGATTTGGTTACTAATTTTCTGTGGAATGTTGCACAGAATTTGTCAGGAGGGTGGATTTTGGGGTAGGAAGGGCCAGGTAAAATTCTGGAGGCTGCATTCCCAAGTGCTGCCCATTATCTCTTTCCCCAGGGTGGGACCACAGCACTGGCAGCTGAAGGACTGGCATGTCACAAGCTTTTGTCTCTGGAACAGCATTTCCCCAAGTGGCTGATAACAGGCTCAGTCTATTCCAGGGAGGATGTATTCACAGCCTGCCCCGATATATTTATTATAAACAAAAGCCAAAGAATGTTAAATTTTGTCTCTAACAAAATGCTATTCTGGGCTATTCAGATAAAACAGGTTTGGCTGGGGTTTTTTAGATGCAGAGCTGCCTTTGCTGTAGGAAATCTCACGTATTAAGGAAAGATCAATACCACAGCTAATGGCCTAAGGTATCAAAAAACCTCACTGGAGGAAATGAGAATGTTGTCTGGAAACCAGATGATGATAATCCTCAGGATAAATGGATTTAGAGATTTCCGAAGCCGTTTTAGTAAACAGAGGGCAGACTTAGCCAGTTATTTCAACAAGTTCCTTTACAAAAGAGAGATTGCCATTTTCCTGTTTGGTTTTAGTCTTGACATTGATGAGTCTCAGTGAATATATATTAACCTCTTAGATGCAGAACAGACCTTTTAATAAAGCACCCTCCTCTTTTTGGATAAATCTTACAATGGTCATTTTGTCTTGCAAATGTTCTCTTTGCACGTGCTGTCGACAGCGGCTGGCAGAGAGCCACTGGGTTCCCTGGGGTCGAGCAAGGCAGGTGGAAAACTTGTAAAGGATGCAAAGCAGAGCTCAGACAAATACCCTAAAGCAGAGATCACTCGATTCTGCTCTCAGTTTCATGGCTGTGAGCCAGAAGGGATCTCGAGAAGAACAGTGTTCAGTGTGGCCAATAAGACCAGATAAACAGCTCTACTGCCTAAGGCTGGAGGTCCATCTTGCCCACCCAGCCTCGTTTGCCTTCTGTCTTACCACCCCTGCAATCACCTCATTTCCAAGCTGGTGATGGATAATCTAGGTCGTTGCTTCTCCTGTGGAACCTATTTTATGACTTAGTTCATATGTGTTAAATTTTCTAGCTGTACTGCTTTCTCTATGAGGATAAAAAACACATACAGCATCCAAGATCTGGGAGCCTGCAGTATTCATGCAGACACTTAGAAACATGCTCTGTGTCACTCCCTGTTCTTGCCCGTATCTTTTTGACTGCTGCAGAGCACTGAGCTTATATGTTTCATTTTCTCCCTCTTTGGATAGAAGCATATGATCTACTTTACAGGACTTTAATGGATTATGGTGTGTCAGCTAAACTCTCATAACTGACCTTGTGCTAACTCAGACCAACAAAAAGGTGAAACACGAAAGTCTAAAGCACCGTAAGTGTCAAAGTAGTTTACCTTGCAGTCAGGGCAGGGTCAGCTATGCCCATTCAGCTGACTCGCAGTAACTCACTGAGTCATTGCAACACAAACGCATTTGAGGGGGTCTGCTTAAAAAATGGAAGGTCTTGTTCTGCCTGGGGTACACTGTGATGACTCTTTGACTCATTTCGGTTTCAGATGTGTGGTAATTCCCACCAGGTTTCCAGCTCTGAACTGAACAACTCATGGTTCAACCAGCTCCATGTTATGACTCCCTCCTAGCTGCCAGCTTTCACCAGGTCTCCCCGGACACGCATAAGGGCCAAGCTGCAGATATGAGATTTATTTCTGGAAGCGCACCCTGCCCTGTATCCACCATTCTTTCTTCTCATATACAGCAAAAACATTGACATCCCGTGCAAATTGCAGTTAGGGGGAAGTCCACATCTGGATCTTCAGTAGTGTTAGCAGGTACTCGAGAAAGAGCTGTACCACAGGACTGCAGGAAAATTCAGTTTGGAAGAGACCTCTGGAGGTTTCTAGTCCAACCTCCTGCTGAAAGAAAGTCCAGGAAGAGCAGGTTACTCCAGGCCTTGTTCAGTTGAGTTTTGAACATCTCAAAGAACGGAGATCCCACTGTATTTTTGGGACCCTATTTGACCCCTCCCATAGTGATCTTTCTCCCCCACCTTTCATTGAGACAGCATTTCCTGTGTTGTAAGTAGAATTTGTTTCCTTGTTCTTCCATTGCTGTGCATCTTTAAGAAGATGCTGGCTGTGTCTTCTCTACACACCTTTCCCTTACATAGACAGCTTTCCCTTCCTCAAGCTGAGCAAACTCACTTCTCTCAGCCTGTCCTGCCATATCCTCTGCCCCAACCGCTGACCCACATGGTACCCCTCTGCTAGACTCACCCCCGTATGTCAATGCCTTTTCTGTGCCTGTGCCAGTGCCCACACTGGGATCCCAATGCTCCCTTGCAAATGCCAAATAGAAGAGAATAACCCTTTCCCCTGAAAGGGAAAGAGCTACGTTCTTGCTCTCTGTGCAGCTGGCTTTTGCTGCAAAGACATGTTGCAGATTTGCATTGAACTGAGTATCCACCACACCTGCAGTCATTTTCTGCCTGTCCTATTCTGTACGGATAGCTCTGGAAGGAGCAGCATCTTGTTCACGCACACACACCCCCTGTAATTCCCTGAGTCTCCAGCAGGGAACATACAAGGATGTGCCCAACTGCTGTCTACCCATGTGTATGCAGAAAATGGCACACCTACTACTCACGCATTGAGGACACACTGGATTCTCTGCGTGCCACAGGCACTCTGTGGCAGCCACCCAGCCGTGAAGCAGAGGAGGAGACATCGATTTGGTCCCCCCTTCACTTCCAGAAGAGGACACCTGGCCCATACAACAGGAAATGGGCGTCAGAGCATGGCTTTCAGAAAGACAACCAGCCTTGGGTGGGTGTCTACTGAAGACTGGGGAAAAGAATCCACCTCTGAAAGTACCATATACACTTCATCTGAAGTCTGATACATAAAACTTTGATGGGTTTTGTTCCATGTCATATTCAAACACTTTGTGTGTGTTTGCTTGTTTTTAAAGAAGCAACAAATTTAAAATTTAAAAGGAAAAAGGGGCCTATTGGATAACAGCAGTTTTCTCTGATTATAGCCCCACAAAGGCACCCTAAGATTGAATAACTCAGATGTATGAAAAAAAAAAAAAAATGTCCCTGGGAAGTTGGCTTCTCAGACCTTTCCATTTTATTAAATCTTTTCTGGCCCTTGTCACCACTTTCCAATGAATTTTCAGTTTTTAGCATGACAGAATGTTAAGAAAAATTTCCCTGCAGCTTTCTCTGCACATTCTAAATATTTATCACTCAAAAACATGTGTCATTTTTAAGGAATGTTTGCCAGTCTTGATTAAGGGGAGAGGGCAAACAGTCTTGGAATGGTCCTTTTAAGTTTATCCTTACAATCTTTCTTTTTTTATTCATTTTGTTTGAAAGAGTTGAGCCTCAGTACAATTGATTTCCCAGCTCCCTTGAGTGGGTTCCAATGTTGCTGACAACAGAAAAATTGAATGATTTGTTGACTGTATCCATAGATGCAGCAATTCTCACTCTATGTAGAAGATTCACAATATCTTGCAACTTAAAGTTGGCATTTTATGCTTTCTGCTCATGAAGTAGAAGGCTGAAAAGACCAGTATTTAAAAAAATAAATAAAAGAAGCAACAGCACGTCACCCCAGAGGGCTGTGTCTGTGGGAATGAGAGGACACAGAGTTAGGAAAGAGCAATTGGGGCAAGGTATTGCAGAAATCTCAAGCTACACCCTCGTATTGACCTGCTGGACATGGTTCAGTACTGCCATTTTCCACATGCGCTGCAACCTGCTGCCCACCTGGTTACAGGGGCAGTAATAACCCATCCCTCTCTGTCCCACAGGAGCTCTCTTTCATTAGCCACCTTTTCTCTCAAATAATTAACGTGATAATGTTAAACTCAGAGCAATTACACCTTGCCCTACTTAGCTTCACATCTGTTTTCCCTGTTTGAGAGTTGCAGAAAAGCCTTTGTGCCTGAAAGCTTGTCTGCTTTTTTTCCAGGTGTCTCCGATGGTCTAATATATGGTTTTACTTCTCTACACTGACTTTTCCTTTTGTACATCCTTAAAACTTTGTAGTTGTAAGAATACTATGTTGAGAGATGTGAAAGAATATGTTATTATGGCTATTGTATTTCTGACTGAGCTGTAAATTCAAGGATCTTAAAGTCATTAAAAATCCCCCAACACTTCTCACAAAAATAGCAATATTAGTCCAGATTCCCTGGGACAGTGAGCACAATCTTTACATGATGTTTCGTCTGAACCGTAGCTTTTATTTTCTGTTGTAACTGTCGGTTGTCAAACAGCTGTGATGATTCGGCCCGATCCCCCAAGAGATCGAGCTGCAAATGAATTATAGATATAATACAAGCATTCTTAGACTTGTACTACCCAAAGTCTCTTACATGGGTCAGAATCATATGGTTATTGTCCTGTCAGATCTTTGGAATAAAAATCCATGGACTTTGTGAGATGACCCCCAGGTATTGATCGCTATAAAGGAGACTGAGAATCTTTGACTGGAGATAAAAAGATATCAGACGTCTGTGATTAACGATCAGGACAACTTGAGTGTTGCAGAGAGAGCTTTTAATTGATTCTACCAATGTGCCTCTCTGTGTGTGTATACTTGTGCACCAGATGTGCATGTGCAAAGTGTTATTCTGTATAAATTGTACATATGTGTGTGTCCATATATGATACCTGTGTGATGAATATGTGACAGGGCCATAAGAGCCCACACAAACACCCTGCAGGGTCTGGCTGCTGGGTCTGGGGGCCAGCTCAGCACCAGTCCATGGCCCTGCATGGCCATCCTGGGCTGTGCCCTATTCTGGATCCCCTCACTGTGCCTGATCCCAACCCACCACCCACAGGCTGATGTCCCAGCCTCGATTTGGCCCGTTCCCATCCCCAGAGAGGTGCTTGATGATCGGGTCTGGGGCTTCCCCCAGCTGCTCCCCAAGCCTGCCCTGCTCCTGGCTGGGGAGTGGTGGTAGGATTGGCCTTGGCTGTGAAGTCCTGCTTTGCTGCCCCAGGAGAGCACCCATGGCCCCAGCCCCAGAGAGCAGCTAACCTACTCTGGACCTTGACACTGGGACTATCATGAAAACAGTAGAAGATGGGATGGGATAGGCAAGATGGGACGGAATAGAATAGAATAGAATAGAATAGAATAGAATAGAATAGAATAGAATAGAATAGAATAGAATAGAATAGAATAGAATAGAATAGAATAGAATAGAATGAAAAAAATTCTAAGTTCTCACATGGAAGAAAAAAAAGGCAAGAGAAAGGAGGGGAGAGAGAGAGAGAGAAGGGGGGAGGGAGAAATAAAGAGGGAACAGAGGGAAAGAAGGAGAGAAAAAAGGAGGGAAGGAGAAAAACACAGAAAGAACTACAGAAATGTGCAGTGCGAATGTCTTCTTACAACTACACATAAGGGTAGACTCCTCCAAAAGAAGAAACAAGGAGATGACAATTCAAACTGAAGTTTGGACTCTGTCCAGAAAGTGGATTGACTTTGTCAGTCCTGTCCTGTTTTGACCTTTCCTTTTTTCAAGGGTAATTAAACACACCAGCTTCAGTTTGGATCTTGCTTCAACTAGTGATTCACCTCCTCTGACAAGTAAAGAGATACACAGGAGAGGTCTAAACTCACTGCCCAAAAAGCCATGTCCATATTGTTCTTATTTTATGCGAATATAATACCACCAAGTAATTAGCAATAAAAATACTGTGCAAGAGCTGTGTATGCCATTAAGATTGAGTAATTTGGTCTTTAACCCATCTAGCAGCTACCACAAGATGCACTAGGTGACTAAAACCCATATATCTCATTATAATAAATATTTTATAGACCACATCTCAACCCAAATCACCTTCTATGACATTGTTTTTAAAGCCACTGATAGGTGACAGGGTGATTTCGGTGACTGGTAATTGGAAAGGAAATCTTCCATTGCCATGTTAAAATGAACCCATATCAATAACAACCGAGTGTTTTTATTTGATCCATGTCAAATGTCAACAGTGCAATAACTGGTGACCCTGCTTCAATTTCTGTAGGTCAGAAGATGGAAGACCACTTCTTCCCCACTTTGGGTGCCTATTCACCATTTTTCACGCTCGGGCTGACGCCTACTTGTGAGAAAACTCTCGCAGTGGACATCCTGCTATATTTGTTTCGTGGAGAGGCAGAATACTTTGCTATTTAAGGCTGTAAATCTGTCATTTTCATAAGTGCTGAAATTCACACCTTCGCATTTCTTGCTAGATTCCTGCTATATAAGGTGAGCAAAGGTAACCATGCTGCTGATATTTGCAGTAGTCCTTCATCTCACTCCTTTCGGGACCGTTCCCATGTACATAAGTACCCTTCATCTCTGACGTCTGAAGCCAGCTCCTTGTCCATTCTTATGTGGCTGTGAGTGACAAAGCATCAAAGAAAGCTTCCTAACTGTGAAATTTATTAGACAGGAGAGCAGAGTCCTCTGGGGGAAGTGTAGGAACAAAACTCCATTGGAGGAGGGTTTAGAGCTAAAGGGGATAAAACATTGTAGGGGGAGATATAGTGTTAAATTACAGCCCTGCAGTGACAGGAATTGAGTGCGTACTTAAAAATACTTTTTCAGTCCCCGAAATAGGGCAGGGAATGGGAATAGCCTTCCCAACTCATCAAGAGGGTTCCTCTGCCATTATGCTATATGACTTTTTTTATTAATGAATTGTGTGCTCTATCTTTAAATCATTCAGGATTCCCTCCAGCCCCCGCAAGGAGGGGGGTGTCTGAGTGATTAAAGCATCTGGGTCATTCATTCAAGTACTTCTGCAAACATGAGTAGAAGGCCATGCTTGATCCTCTTATAAATGGGTCACAACTATTCAGACAAGAGACTCAAAGGCGACCTGAAGTGGTACTAGCCAAGCCGTTTCCATTTGTGCAAACTGAACACACCTGATGCAATTGATCTCCTAGGCACCTAGGAAAGTGAGGCTGTTTTCTTCAAAAGTGATAAGATCTGTTTGTACAATTATAGCTCAGTCAAAACCTCCCCATGACCTATGACTATGCCAGAGTCTCACTATCCTCATGGCTAAAACCTTTCTTCTACTTTTCAACTTAAATTTATTCATTTTCAGTATTCTTTTGTTCTCTGGACAAATTTTTTCTTTAGCTGAAACCACTCTTTCCCTTCACTGGTGTGTAGGCCAGTGCCCATTTATAGTTCACAGTCATGTTCTCTCATCCTTAATTGTGTTAAAATTAACAAGTCAAGCTGTCTTGGTGTAAGACAGGCACTTCTATTTCCCAGATCACTGTTAGGGAGAAGGTAATGAACAGGGAATGATTGTTCATTGTCTTCTTGAAAACAAGAATTAGTGACATTAGAGGAAATAACAAGGATCAATTTCTAAAGAAGCAAAAGGTGATGGGTTTCCCAGATCTTGTGACTGCAGAAGTCCCTGCTTCCACAGAGATGCTGAAAGTTCACATTGGTTCAGAAGGCAAACTGCAAGCAAAGTGAGCAAAAGAAGGTATGGGAGGAAATCCAGTAGAGGAAAAGTCATCTGAAGATACAAAATGCAAAGATAACGCCTCTTGCTCAGGAACCCTTTAAATTGACATTTGCTGAAGACTGACAGTGTTTTGGGGAACTATTATGCATGCTTATACTATCTTACACTCTTTGTTAAGCTTTTACTCTTGCTCACCACCAGAGATAAGCTGTTGCACTGCATATGCCTTTAGTCTGAATCTTTATGGCTTTTCTTATCATAACTAATAGGTTTTCATGAATCTGACCCAGTTTGAGTCCATGATTCTTGCAGAAGCATAACTAGCATGGCAGGCAGTATTCCTGATGAGTTGTCACAGTCTCATACAGGGCTGCTAAATTCTTTGCTCTTCCTCAATGAAAATATCTTCCGTGATACAATACAGGCTTATGTTTTGACTCATAGTTTTCCTGTGATCAGTGTCTACCTTTCTCCTGCCAAGTCATGTCCCCAGCCACTGCAGAACTCCTTATCGCCCCAAAGCGTGTGACTTTGCATTTTGAACTGCTGAATTTCCTCCCACTGCTGCTTCTCCAGCACTCGTGATCGCTTCAGTTTCCCTGTATGATTCTTCAGCCTTCTTTGAACTGATCATAACCGTCACTTCTGTGTGATCAGTGGACATTAGTTAATTTGTATGACACTCTGGCAGTATCCTCATGAGGGCTACTGTGGTGCTGGCATGTCACCATTACTCACACCCCCTGCCACCCTCCTCAGACTCAACACAGGCAATGAGAAAAACTGTATTTCATTGGAAATTATAATTAGTCAAAAGCAAAAGCCTGTGATGGCAACAATCAAGTTCACTTGATGAATATAGTTGGAGAAATTGCTCTGATCTGCTGAGTCCCAGTCCTACTCCTGAAGATAAAGCTGGTATTTGTAACCTGGGATTCCTATTTCAGAGGGAAATCCTGGTTTTGCCCGGGTTTTCCTATGTATATTTGGTGTGAAATCTTGCACATTGCTAATTTTGTCTTAACGAAGGTCAATTGTTGGAACCTCACGTTTTCATAGAACACAAAGCACATTTCACACCTGATTTTACTGCTTCCTAAGCAAGCTGAAAAAGCCTAAGCAGGATTTTTCATTACCCTACATATAAAAATGCTTTGTAAAAAGCAAAGAAACTGTGGCTTATTCTATAACATTTGTATTATTTTTAAAGCACCCTCTACTCACCCTTCCAGCTGATTTTCAGACTCCTATTTTGGAATCTATAATCCTAATAAAATTCTAACTTTCCCCATACTTTCCCATTGTATCCTAGAAATCTATCATCAACCACACACCTGAATTACTTTTTGTTCAAAAGAATTAATCAGAAAATTACAAGTTAAGCCTAATCAGTTAGCCTTTGTTCCCTTAAAGGCCTCTGGCTGTTGTTAAGTAACAACCCTTGTCACACTTTAGATAGCCCGACAGACTGGGGGGGAAAAAAAAAGAAAGAAAAAAACCAAAACTTTTATAACTACAAAGATAAAAAAAATCTTATCTAATGCTACTCTAATTGACTTCAGAGTCTAACACAAACCTTGCATTGACCTCTTTCTGGGCAAACATAAGAAGCAGAGCAATTATTAGAGTACAAGCCCAGGCTTAAATCCACACACAGGTTTCCAGCTGAACATTAAATAACATTTGGTCTTTGAAAAACTGGGTGCTACAGTCTTCAATCAGCTTCTGCCCCTCATCAGCTTTACAGCATCAGGGAAATAAAGGCCAAGAATTGGCTGGACACACGAAGTGAAAAGCTGACCTACGCTTTCAAGGGCTGTTGCTCTTTTAACCAGGGTATCATCATTAAGACTTTAAAACCCAGTATCACTTGCAGGAGTTCAAAGACTTCTTTTATTCCCACAGCGTATTTTTAGTGTGCTTTGCTTGCCATTTAAATGTTTTTACTCTGGATTTATTGCTTATTTTATCTGGTGTGCAGCGCTAGCTGCTGATTTTTGCAATTTGAGTTTCTTAGATTGTTAAAGCAGACACAAGTTGTTGCATGGTATGTTATCCTAGAGACTGTAAAATGTGTGATATTTCATTTACGGTAGGATTGGAAGTAACGTGACCATACATTTAAAAAGAGCAGAATTAACTTTTAATCCTCGTACAACCCTTTGAGGAAGATTCACTAAACTGAAAGGCATCGCCTTGTTTCAATAAGACATCTTAAATATTCGTTCTCTTCTGAAATCAATTTAAGAATTAAATATGTTAAAGGACAAAACTGTGAGTTACAGTTTGTCATAACCATTTGCCATTACTAGTGGTTCCTTACAGATACTGGCCCTGAGATAGACAGTCACAAGGGATTTGAAATTAGGGGAACATGCGTGGTAGTTTCTTCTTTGCTTGCTCCCACAGTTTGTTCATCCTGTAGCCTTGAAAGCGGCTCCTGGGAGGCAGCTGTTATCATACCGGCAGTTGCTGGGAGCTCAGGCTCTCCCCACCCACAGTGCAGCAGGCAAAAGGTGTAAGAACAGAGCTCCAGGGTGTATGGGAAGGAGAAAAAATATTGTATAGAGCACAACAGACCTCTGTAGGATTATTTTTTTTTAAAGTATCTTTCTATTTGGAAATCTTTATTTGTTAGCTCTGGAACTTTTTGTGGGAAAACAAGTGGGGTTTGGGGAGAGGGTGAACAATGACAAGCTGTTAACCTGTGACATGGAAAACCTGCATTCATACAGTTTCTGCCTGGGCCTCTTCTATCTAAAATAGCCCTCGCCAGATTATGACAAGGTATACTTACACGTCTTCTCATGACAAAACCACTTTCTCATAATAGATCAAAGATCATAGAAAAGTACAGCTTTGAAGGGACCTCTCGATTTTATTTAGTCCTGCTCAAAGCTCAGTTCTTCAGACTGAAGTATTTATTTTTTTATCCTCCAGGGATTAAAAAAAAAAAAAGAAAAATGGGGGGCCGGGGTGAGAAATACCTTTTTCTCCAGTTCTTTGCTTCCCTTGAAATTTGAGTGAGCATCTAGCACTCATTCATCAAGAAACTTTGACTTCATGAACTCTGGCTTGGGCTCAACACTTAAACCCTCAGAAAAGAATATCCACAGGCCCATAAATCATGGACAATAACCCTAAGAAGATATTTTTTACTAAAAGCTCCGGGCGAAAATCCTCTTCAGGAAAAGAGTTCCTTAGAAATGCCACACTACATCCTCAAGGAAAGGAATCAGCTAGCGGTCTCCTCACTTTTATGTGAACATTTATACACAGTTCCTGTTGAATAGACTTGATAAACATAGGCAAAATAACAACCTTAAATTCAGGAGAACAACTATTTCCATTAATCACTGTAATAAAAAAAAAAAAAAGCAACTTGGCAATACAGTTTCGCTCAAATGCCTCCTCAACACACACTGTCAACTCCACCCCCAGTATTTCTCAACACTTATTTTCATCATTGCGGTGTCTCTTAAACAGATATCTTCTATATTGCCTCACAAAGGAGACTAATGAATCAAAGTGGTTCTTAAAATAGGTCTTTTAAATGAAACATTAGCTCAGAGCTAGCATGGAGGGCACTGTTGGACTGCTTTGGGCTAGAAGTTAACCTCCTGTTTGGAAAAATATAGGAATTGAATATCATAAATAAGCCTTTAATTTGGGTTTAATGGAGGCCGTCGTTGCAGGCTGGTGCATTCATCTATTAAAGAGAAACTTAAGGAGATTTGAAACGGAATCAATTCTGCTGTCATATAGTTAATAAAAGTGAATAATTGTTTACTTATAAATTAAATTCCGTGTGGAATTGGCATCTAACACGGAAAGCTCAGCGAGGTGATTAGATATTGGCTTCAAAGATGAATTGGCATCTTAATAAATGTTTTAATTGATGCACCTCCAGTGGTGGGTGGCTATCCAAAACTGCAACATCTTGATAATGTTACATGAAGAAAGTAAATGCACATCTGAAGATAAATGCTGAAACCTGCTTCCTCACCACTTTCTTTGCAACTCCCATTGCCTAACATATAAAAACAAATGAAGCTACATGGAATCCACCTCTCTGAAGGACTAAGCACATTCAGTCCCTTCTAATTTAAGCGACCACTGACAGCAATCAGAGTCTTCTGGAAGGAGACTCACTAGCTTTGGAGCAACTATCATAATTTTTCCTGTTCATTGAAGGACTCTTCTGATTCAAGGGAAATTTCATAGATTTCAATAGTAACACCACTAGAGCTGCTATTATCTCTCTGAGCAGTAATACAGGCAAATACAGCTACTGCAAAAATAGAAAAATAATTCCTACGTGCATCTCATGCTTATCAAATCTCATCATGGCATACTGTGATTAATCTCTTGCAGACAGTTTCTTTAATTCTCATTTAAGGATAAATATCTGTATTTCTTCAGAGTAAATAAATAAGCCCTTGCACTACCTCACTTGTGACACAAATGAAAAATGATAAGCCATGAATTGATAACATTTAGTTTTGTTTCTCTCCAGATCAGACATTTCAGAAATCCTGTGCCAAATGAGCTAAGCATTCTCACTCTGTACTTTGGTGGTTAGAGCTTATGCACAAACTAGTTTGCAATGCTTTTGATCACATTTTAAGGACTAGGTCTAAAGCTGTTTCTGGATGTACAGGTCTTGATGTCTAGGGTGCTGTTTTTAATACATATCTTCCTGCAAATAGCCTGTCATCCTCATCTATTACTGCCCTTGAGTTGAAAGCATGAAACTTGCCAGAGTTCCTACACACTTGCATATCTGCAATCCCCTCACATGAACATTTCAAGTAAAATGAGGAAAGGTTGGGGGGGGGGGGGGGGGGGGGGGACATTTAGAGAATCTCATTCCCGCAGATGCTTTTGTTATTCAGAAAAGTGCACTGGACTGATCTTCTACGGACAAGAGTTAATGTTGTTGTCTGTGTCTTATTCCTAACCACAGTCTCTTTCTTCAGGAAGCTGAAATTAAAAGACTAAAGAGTCTTCTGCTCCTCCCTGCTTACTTATCATGTTTCATTAATAAAGCATACTATTGCATAGGATTACTACCCTTGTTTTATCACAGCTATGCTGACTTTCCAAATGAACACCCCAGATCTACGGGATCCTCTCTGCTGTCTCTAACTCCTGTTCTGATTGCTTGACCTCAGAGCCAAACGATGAATGTAAGTATCCTGACACCAGCTTACAGCGAGCTCTTCGAAAGAAGGTCTTTAAGCCACTGACAAAATGAGTCACTAGACCATCATCAGGACGCCAGCTGCAGGGAATGAACAAAACAAACCTCTTCTACTAGATACCATTTTAGTTCAGGTCAGGACCACGGGTGAAGCCTGAGATGAAACAGTGAAGAGGAGTAAGTGAGCAGTGTGTATGATGATATATGGGTACAAAGGTGACAGAGAGGAGGAACCTCCCTACAGTCACTCTGAGAAGCACAGCACTGCACACAGACTGGAGTGGTCTGGAGGAGGAAGGTCTAAGCAGCTCTGCCCCATCTCCGAATATGGTTCAACAGCAACTTTATTCTTGAAGTCACTGAACCAGTCCCTGGTTCAGTGAATAAAGCCACTGGTTCAGTCCCTACCTTACTGAGGAGACATTGGGACCTCTTCTGATGGTTGCATGGCAATGCAGTACAGGAGGTCACATGGCAGCTGGTTTCCTTGCCATCTTCAAAACTGTGGTGCAAAATATTGCACTGAGTCTTCCTGGAAAACTCAAAGAGGAAGAGAAATTAAGTTGGGAGCTTCTACCCTCTGTTCTTTTCCCTACCTCTCCTTACCCCAAGAAAGCCCTTTCTGAGCTGAGGATGAGGCATCCTTGGAGTTACGAAAAAAAGTTTGCTTAACGAAGGACCTTAACGCACGACTTTTTCAGGTAGTCACACCAGGTACAATATTTTCTTCAATAATATATACAGACAGTTGGAAATGCCACAAAACCTGCCCAACAACTGAGGAAGTTGCCTGCCCAGAGGACCAGCCTGGGGCCCTGCTCCAAGCCTTTGCCTGGCTGCCAGCCCAGGTGAGGGTTTGGTCCTGGGTGTTGAATGACTCTGCTGATAACACCCATAACACCAGGAAGCAATTGCTGTTTTAGCGTGCTTTCTGCCTGGTGCTAGTTAAGGCACTGTGCATAGCATTGCACAGCCTATGGAAATGTTTTCTCTGCATCATAATTTCGTGTATCTTTTATTAAATTTTTCCAGAAGATAAAATAAAGGTATTTTCGTTTGCTGTGAAAAAAATATGGGTAAGAAATGCATCTCAGGGTTTGTTTTTTATTTCACATTATTTTTCTTTCCTTTTAACAACCTGGAGGAACAGTAGCCATGTAAGTTCAGCTCCTCTGCTCTCCTGTAATCTACCCTTTGATGTAACTAACCGGCAAAAACATATTTCTAATCAAATATAGTCTCCCATCCTTAATCAGCTCAGCTTTAAAATGCAGATCAATGAGATAAGAAAGAGCTGATTTAATTAGCCCAACCTCAGCAATGCTACAGCATATTCTCATTTGCAGAAATAATGGGGAGCAAGAGGAAAGAGATTCATCATCATGAAAAGACTGGGGAAGGCAGAGGAAAGCAGGATATTTCCTATGTTAGCAAAGGGTGATTTTTGCTCTGACTAAAGAGCCAGCACATGTTTTATGAGCCATTTAAATAACACTTAGGCCTTGTGGTTTGTCCTTTAGCCTAAGGATGAATTTCTTTCACTAAGTAGCAATACCTCTGGAATTCATCACTCTTGGGTTTGATTGATGAGCCAGAGACAGTTCCCACTACTTGGTGAATAAAGAGGAGGAAATATGGCAGGCAGGAGCACAGCAATAATGCACATTTATATAGCCGCTTGGGAAAACTCACCTACATGCTCTTTACATATCATATACCGGGTCAGGCACTCTTAATAGAGAGCTTTAATGGGAACAGCAAAGGATATGCTTCCTCACCCTGCTACTGCCTTACTGTGTGACCACAGACAACTCACTTCACCCCTTGCATTTCAGGGTGTGTGTGTGTGTGTTTTGCTTTGCTTTCTTCCTCCATCTCATTAGGATTTAGAATTTTCTACAGGGTAAACCTATTCCTTCCCCCACACTGCTGGTACCCTCCAGATTGGGGACAATGACACAACTGGAGCTCCAAGGTATTGCTTGTTCTTCCTCCTTTGTGACTTCAAAGGAGCAGTCCACTCTCTTACCTCCATCAGCCACGTGTAACTTAACTCCAAGCGCTCCTTCATCCCCCTGGACCATAGGACTCACTGGATCAGAGTAGCCCAGGTTTGGTCGATGAGAGTGGAGAAATGCTGCCACCTCCACACAGAGCACCCAGAATACTTCTGTGGCCACTGCAATCTTGTAGAGGCCTCAACAAGAGGAAAATCAGACCTGTAAGTGTCCAACAAAGGTTTTCAGACCAGCTCCAGAAGCGGAGTTGGGCTCAGGACTTAACCTTTGGTGTGGGAGGCCTCAACACCTGCACTGTTGCAAAGTCAGGCCCAATCCATGCAGATCAGGGGATGTCAGCTCCTAATTTGAGTGCTAATTCCAGGGATGAAGTTCAACTTCTTGCCTATCCATCACTACAAATAGAGCTTGTGACATCCACACTTGGCAGCCACTGCCTGGGAGATAATTGCTCATCATTGAGGGGAACTAGCACAGGCTGGGATAACCCTCAGGACCTTTCTCCTCAGGGATGGGAGCACCAGAGGCAAAGCAATTAACAGAGCAATTAACCCATTAGCCAATCATCTCTCTCTTTTTCTTTTTTCCTTTTTTTTTTTTTTTTTTGGCATTGTTTTTTCTCCATGTTCTCAGACTTGTGCTACTCTGCAGTGCCTCTAAAAACATCCAGGAAAGACGCTATCCCTCTCTAGAGGGGTAGTCCCCTCAGGTGAGTGGGGCTGAGATCAGGCTCTACCCCCCATTCCTGCCCCTTACAGGACCCCAATGGGGCATCCCTGCGTTGCATATTACCCTGGGGAATGCTGATATCTAATGCTCTGTTCTGCTCTTCTTGCTGGGCATCACGACCTTTGGTGTCAAGAATGGTCTTCAAGGTTGTAGACACACATCTTCTTGGGGCTGGGCAAGTGGAAGAGATGATTGTCTGCAACTCAGCCCCATCTGGAGAGACACCAGCCTCCACACACCTCTCTTGCATGATAAACTGCTTATGTGATTGTTCCCCGGCATGCTTCACTAGCAATGGTTAGAAAAAGGCCAAAGTTTTGGGTCTAGAGCCCAAAACTCATCATCAGTCTGGGCTTGATGGACGTGGCTTGGCTACTTTAAACAGAACTAGTGACATTTCAGTTCCTGAGAGCCAAGAGACAACAGCAGTAGCTTAGAGCTCTTCTCTTCCCTGCATTCTTCTCCTACCCTCCAACAGGTTGTCTCCCAGCTTAGTCTCTTCATGAAGATTAGACCAGCTATCCCAGCTCTGTGGTTTCGTGATAAAGGTTTGCACAATAACTATTGAGACATGCACAAAGGTTTATTAGCTGGGTCCATAGCTGATGACATCCATCAAACCTAAAGGTGAAAGCTAGTTTGGGGGGAATATAAAAACACAAGAGTAGATAAGAGAGAGAAAGGGAAAAGAGTTCATCCATGCCAGCCCCTCTGGGCCTCTCCTCACCCCTCTCCCTGCTCCAGCGCGGGCCCTGCCCCGGGCTGCAGTCCTTCAGGGACAACCTGCTCCCGCCTGGGCTCTCCACGGCCGCAGCTCCTGCAGGAAAGATCCCCCCACTGCGGCCTGGGGCCCTCCCCGGGCTGCAGGGGGGGTCTCTGCTCCAGCGGGGTCTCTCCAGGGCTGCAGGGGATCCCTGCTCCGGGCCTGCAGCACCTCCTGCCCTCCTCCTCCTCCGCCCTGGGGCTCCCTCTGCTGCTGCGCCCTCCTTGCCTTCCTCCTCCTCTGCCTGGGCCGCCTTCGGCCCTTTCCCAAACCTTTTTACCCCCCGGCGCCCCCAGCTTGGCTGAGGGGCTCAGCTGTGTCCTGCGCTGGGGCCCTTGGAGCCGGCTGGGACTGGCTGGGACTGGCTGTGTCCGGCCCGGGGCAGGTCCGGCCACTCCACACACAGGTCACCCGGCCACCCCACTGCCAGTGCCTGGGCACCAACACCCCCTACACCCATCCCTTTGGCTGCTCCTGCATCGGAAGGCCATGAGAGTAACAGCAGGGAAACAATAGTGTGAGAACAAGGGGGTAAAATGGGAAACGCTGCTCCGGAGGCCAGGGTAAGGGTGCAGAGCTGTGAGGGGAAATTGGGCTGCAGAGAATGAAGACCTTCAGTGATGCACAAGGCCAAGGCACCTCGCCATTGTGGAGTTCAGCAATGGCACGGGTTCAAGGCGGCTCCCCCCAGCCTCCTCCAGCAGTGTGGTCCTCCATTATACAAGCCTGAAGTACATGGGGCCAGGCTGCGAACTCTTCCGGGGGCACTGCATTTGTTCCTCCAGATCTTAGATACAAGTCACCAAATAGCGTCTTGGACACCCGAAGAAAAATCAGTTTCTCCTTTTGAAGCCTTGAAATTAAGCTCTCCATCAGTCACTCCTCCTCATCAAGAAATCTGCAGAAAAACGCTCACCGCATCCTTAGCACCTGAAGCCTGCACGTCCCTCCATTTAGAGGATGCACAATGCTTTTGTTAATTAGAGCCTTAGTTTAATATGAGCTGTCAAAGTTCACTTAACTTCAATTAATTGTTTCTCCTGAGCTTAATTTCTTTAGTTAAGTATTGATTAATCATTGCTTAATTATGCTGGAGTCTCACTGGGTGATATTTCAGTCACACACTGCAGCAATGCATTGCTTTCTAAAAATACTCTGGGAATCATCAGATATCTTACACATTGCTATTCTTGGGATGACTTTTAATATTTATCTTTTCATCCCTTATGTTCCAAAATGTATATTTAACATGTTGTGTTTAATTCCACTGGTTTACAACTCATTTTTCTCTATGGTGGTAGGTTTTAGACCAGAGTTTTGCATTGCATAATGTGGGGAGAAAGGGCTTAGTGTCTGGCATCCAGCAACCTGTGCCAGGAGGAGTGGGTTAGGAACAAGTGAATGGTCATACTGTGGCACAATACTAACACATTTAAACAATCAAAAATATTGATGATATGTTGTTTTTTTTTCCCTTTGTACCTTTTAGGTGGCATACAACAATGTTGACTCAAATACCATCTGTATTTCCTCAGAACTACAATGTTAGACCTCGTCTTATGAATATGGCCTTCAGACCAAGGCACCTCCAGTCTGAAATCTCAGTCTGTTCTGAAATATCAGGAAGAGAAAACTATGGGGTCCTCCACCTCTCTGTAGCATCTCGACAGCACTGTAATGTCAGGTTGGGTTGCAAGTGTCTTAATTCTCACAGATAAGTAAAATAACTATTAATTTTTACTAAGGTCTCTCTTGAACTTAGTTATTTACCCAAATCAGATGTTAAGTTTTATCTTTAGTGAGAAATTAAACAATTACTTTTTCCCCAGCGATAATTTCCCTGGAGTTCATTTTGACATCTGATTTTGTCAACTCACAGAAGCATTTTCTTATTATTTTTCTGAATGAGAAAGAGTCACTCCCCAGAGAACATTTCTTGGCTTGCTATGGTTTTATCACAGTCAAGGGTTAACTTTCTCCCTTTGGTACACGTTCACTTTTTCAGGGATCTCTAAAACTACTACTACTAAAATTTCATTTTAAACATATACTATTCTATAGGAGTACTAAGCATTATTTACTACTGTCATCCCAGATGCTCAAATGAGCACTGGTAGGAATATGCTATAAAAAGAGTCATCAAAATGACATCCTTTTCTACTACATTTCACCTACTTGGGTGTGTAAACATCTGGCACCTTGGGAATGCACATCTTTCCTATGCAAAAGACAAGATAAACTGGTAAAAACACTGATTATTATATAGACTATGAAAAACACAGCTCTGCTCTGATGCTGAATGACATAATACAGTAAGTTTTCCAGAAAGCAATGGATGAATTAGTCCAGGTAAAAAGAAGTACTGACAAAACTATTGCTGAGAACTTGAACAAGTAGTAGTCAAAACAGTTCCAGAGTTCAATCAACCTGGTCTTTCTTATTAACTTTTTCTTATCATGACTCTGCATTTCTGGATTCTGACCAACATAACATAGCTTGCTTGTATTAAATTTGTAGCAGTACATAATCAGGAAGCTGGAATGCAAACCTTTTGTCATGCCTCTCATTACAACTTCATCTAAACACTGTATATGAGTCCCGGTCACTACCATTGTAGGTGCTGAACAAACACGGTCCTGCCCCGACACGCTTACTGGAGAAGAAACAAAGAATTGGAAAAGGGAGTTTTACCCTCCCTGCTTTCTGTAAAGGAAATTGAAGCACTGAAACACAATATGCAAAATTTCCTAGTGTGATTTGGGGCCATATTCATTAAAATGATTAGTCATTGATCTTATTTACAGTCCCCAGGATCCTGCAACGTGGAACCCAAGCTCTGTTTCTGGAAGTCTGTGACAGCGACTGGATGCACATCCCCAACTTTCTCATGCTAGTGCCTAAACACAAAAAAACCCTTCCTATTTCATCAGGTTTCTTGGCTTCAGCAACATCTTCATTGCTCACTATTATTTAATTGTATTGTAACCAAGCTTAGCAGACACAGTCATCAACCACAGCTGTATCAGAGGCTTTAGTAGCACAAAACAAAGTTCTAAATTGAAGACCAGTGAGAAGAACAGGCAATTAAATGGGAAGTATGAGTTTATCAGGGCAATCAGCCTGGTCAGAAGGGCTCAGAGCTCCTCCAGTCCCCTCCTGTAGACTCAACCTCGCCTGATTAAGGTTAGGAGAGGTGGCTGAACGTTATATGGCTCTGAGTATTTAAAACATTCCTGTTCACTCTACCGAAGGAGCACACACAAGGTCTGCAGTAGCTCTGCCATCTGTCACATCCATATTGTAAAACAGAGCACAGTACCACGCAACTCTGTACCCAATTATCTGCTGGGGTTTGGAAGTTTTAGCTCCTTCTGCATTAATAATGTGACATGTACGCATTAAAATAAGAATTAAAAAAAAAAAAGATAAATAAATAAATAAATAAATGAATAAAAATTAAGAGAGCTAAGGCTTTTTTCTTTCAGTGTATCTTCAAGTGAACAGAATTGCATGGCTCCCCAGGCTGGGCTGTCTTATCTCCTCTCTGCTCAGGTCTCTGAACCACTTTCTTCAGCCTTCCAGCTCACCTGAGAAAAAGGCAGAAGGGTAAAAAATCCCTACAATTGACTGTGAACACATACACCGAGAGGGGCACGTGGGAAGTCAGCAGCTCTGCTATGGATTTCTGGTCTCTCAGGACCTGGGGTCTGCAAGGTTGGCTGGATTCGGGATAGGACGTCTTGTAGAGGAAGCACTGTGATTTGTCGGAGAAAATCGTTCAGGCAAGAGAGCAGAGAAAGAAGTTGTAAAAGTGAAAGAAGGGTCCTTGAGGGACATGAGCAGTGCCAGTATATATGGGTTCAATGTGTAGTTTCTTTTCTCAGCACATTTACTTTGGACAAAACCATAATAGCAACTTCTCAGCTTAGAGAGGTAAATGTGCCTATTATAATATTTATTCTAAGATGCTTTTGGTATTAATAAAGATTCAAATAAAACCTGCAGGTCACCATAACTTTGTCAGACTTCCCACCCTAAGAATTTTTTTCCATTTTGAATGACACTGTGGAAATGACAGCAGTGCAATTTTTCCTTCCATGGTTTTCAACAAAATAATTGTTTCATATGGATTTTGCAGCTTGTTGATAACTAAATTAGTGGCTCTTTTGTAATTGTTTTGCTTTCTATTTCTCCATCTTTTACTTTAGAGGTGCCACAGTTCTGTTTTGAATACCGCTTTCCTGGTAACAGCACCGTTTTCATGTGGGCTGGAGCAGAGTGCTGGTTTCTGGATGTTCTAATAAAGCCTGGTCAAGCAGCCTAAAAGGGAAAGAAATGCAGATAAATTCTGAGGGATCGGATTCTGCCTACCTCAAACATATTATGTAACTCTTCATCCTTTGAGTAGTCTTATTGATATCAGTGGAAGAAGAAGTTATTGCAGGAGGTGAATGTCAGAATTTTCTCCTAAATATTTCACTTAGCAAAGAAAGCAATGCTCCCAAAGATAACAGACCCCGAGCTGCAGCAGGGTGCAAAATTTGCAGTGGAAATAAGAACCGGGCAGCCTTTTTCTTCTTTGTGATGGTGCCATCTTATTGAATGCATTTAATAAACAGCAGTAGCCGTGTCTGAATTAAATGAAAGACTGTGTTGTACTGACTGAGAGCCTTCTAATCCTTACAGCACCACAAATAATTCAAAGAAGTCTTGAAGTACCATGATAATGGCACAAGAAGATGGGTATCTCTGTATTATTGTTTTTGTGTACCTCAAAGAACGCTCCACAGGAAAAATAATGTTGCATAAAAAACCCAAACACATCTCTTTCAAAAAAGCAGACAATTAAAAATTTCCATAAGTTGATAAAAATACAAGTAAAAAATAGTTTGCTGTATGTTTGCCTTTGAAAGTCTGCATTGCTCTTAAAACGATTTTATGGTGGATATTGTGGGCTCTGGATTAACATAAATGACTGATTGAAAATCTTTATAAGGATGTTAAGATTCAGGACACAGCTCTTAAGTTCTACAAACGCAAAACTGATTTCAAAGAAATAAAGTAATGAGAATGGATATACATGAAACAAAAATAATATATTCATAAAGCCCTTTTTCAACAGTCAAGACATAAAGTGACGAACACTGAACACGTCATCTGGTTTTAAAATGATATTAAAATTGTTTAAATTAAAGATTATCGAGAAAAATGAAAAAGGAAAGAAAGAAATACAAGCCAGCTGTACCTGTGGTGTGATTACGCTGTCTTCAGTATAGATAAGGCACTGGTTGGTTGACTTTTATGGTGTAATTTTGGATGTGCATGAAGTAAAGAGGATGTGGTGCTGAAGGAAGGACTGGAAAGCATACAGGGCAAAATCTACTTGATTTAGTGCCAGCAAAGCTTGGGGGAGAAAAAAAGGGAAGGAGAGCACATTATTCTATATGACCTTATAAAAGAAAGAATCAAAAACAGGCATGTTCCAAACCAGTGGAAGCACAAAGCACTGGACAGAACTGTCCCCCAGACGCTCTCATTTATCCCAGAATAATTCTGCTCCTTTTCTAGGTGTGGAAATTAAAGTTCAAGGGCCTCCTGATGCCTTGCACAGTCCCAGCAGCACTCAGGGTGGAGATGGGAACTGCCTGACCCTCATTTCTCCGATAACCAAACCGCTGGACACAGAGCGGATAAAATCCACAATGTTTTGTGCCTGCCTTTTGCTCAGGCACAGAGCTGTGTGCCTTTGTCCCTTACACACATGCAGTCATACCTCCATGTACGTACTAGGGCAGAAACATCAGCAACAATGTATGACATGCTCTGCTCCATATAGAGAGACATTGAAGTATAGCATCCCCTTATTTTCTGTCATACCTTTAAATCAAGGCTAAACGACGTGAAAAGCAAATAGATTTTAAGCCCTTGTAAACTCATAGGGCAAGCTGAATGGTTAAACTAAGATGATTCACCATCATATATTATCCTGGTGTGTTAGAGTTGGCTATATAATAAGTTCATGGCCGTCTTGAAATGAGTGGAAAGGTGAATGCTTCCATTGTGATTACTTCGCTAAAAAAAATACATGCCAGTAATCCTTCTTCTGTCCTTCTTCACCACTTAATTGCAATATTTTAAGGTTAACAATGGGAAAAATGCTATGTCCTTTCCAGGGAAAACTGACCAGGCTTTTTTTCCGAGATAGGTTACGTAGAAACAGAGGGAAAATAGTAATCGTATTCAAAATTACTCCTTGATGTAGGTGTCCCAGGTTAAAGGATGGCTAGGCACACTTGCACTAAAGCTGCAGCTCCTGCAATCCTGTGACTGGAGGCGAATCTCAGCTTCTCTCTGTCAAGTTGAAGCGAAAGGTTCAGTAGGAAATTTCAGTCCACCTGCTTGACTGGGAAGAAAAGTTTCAAGAAAATAACCTGAGTGTAACTGCTAATGTGCCTGAATGCACAGCCAAACTGGGGCAGCAGCTCTGATTAGAGTCACCTGGCACAGTCATTTCTATAAGGTCCTAATTCTATATGCAGCTGTCCTTAAGGGCCTTTAAAGAGCTAGTCCCAGTCTTTCCTAGCAAATGACTGTGTAACAGAAGAGGAGCAAGGATGCAGAAATTGATTCTCTTGATGCTGAGAATTGCTCAGCTGCCACTTCTCCCTTCTCTGTTGTAAAAAGAGCCCATCTTTGTCGTGAGTGGGAAGAGCAGGACCATTTCAGTGGGAAAACGTAGCCATCACCCAAAAATAAGGTCACATCTGCCAAGTCTGGATCTAAACCACAATTTAGGAGTGGGCTGAACTACTTAGGAAGGTACACTCAAGTCTCCCGTTACTGCCCAACTTTGTTATTTGGTTCATGGAGCACCCTTTGCACTGATCGCCTGGGGATTCAGCCAAAGTTTCTCGGTGGGAAATCACAGATAAAGCCTGGGCGTTACAGTATATCCAGGGAAGAATTCTGCTGTGTGGCTAGACACCATCACTCACCTGTCTTGCCATTTGACTCATTTGAGGCAGACAAGGTAGTCTGGGCTACCCCTACAACTTCATCTATTGTACAGATTCATGGGCAGTCCAATCTTGAGCTTTGCTATGGAAACAGGGTGCTGATGACAGTCTGTCACCCCTTATGTCCATAATCTGAATGGAGTTGCACACTGCAAAAGCACAACAGAAAGAACTTTTCAGAAAGTACCTGAGAGCACCTGCATGCGCAGCAGAAGTAGTAGTAGCTTTGCTCATGAGGCTGAACTTTGCAGCTGGGGAGCGTAGTGCCCATGGAAGAGCATGGTCCAGACATTCTGGTTGTGACTTAAGAGCTGAATGAACTTCTCAAGGAATGTTTTCCACCATTAGTGGGTCTGGAAGAAGGACCACAGATTCATTATAAAAGTTATTCTTTCATTCCTGGTCTCCAGAAAAGAAAGAAAGATCAAGGCTCTTTGGAAGACAATCTGTTTTCATGTTATTTCTATGCCTAGTTCACAGGTTCAGAAGGATCAGACAAACCTTCTGGCTTTTCCATTCTCCTTTAGTACCAAATTACAGTGTGCTGGGCCTTTTCTTTTTGCCTGTCATGTTTTGAGCAGCTTCTGATGAGATAGATTAAAATCCTTTTACTTATTTATAACAGTTGTGGTAAATTTTAGGGTAAATCAGGAGGCTATTGGCCAGGAGTATGCTGTTTCTTTCCCTCTTTGAGTTAGGGCTGTGGAACATGGGGAGCTGATATTAGGTTCTGGCAATTTAAATCTGTTTAGCAAGGTTCTTAAAAATCTCTGCATGTATATCACAGAGAACCTTTCACATATTGCTTTAAATAATTCAGGACTGCTCCAATATTGTATTAAATAATTCAAGAATAGGACAGGCTTTGTGATTAATGATGTGTACCTGGAATTTCTGCAAATACAGCAAGGAGTCAAAGTACGCTCTAGATACAAGTGCCTTGGCACCAGATCCCATTTACTCTTTGCCAAGCCAATAGTATGTATTAGGAAACTGGAAAAGCGCCTGCTACTCAATGGAAAACTGACTTAGGCCAATGGTTAATGTGGCGGCTGCTGAACGAGTCCGTTCTGTCTGACAGACAACACTAATTTGGCTGAGAACCTCAGAACAGTCTTCTGACTCTTATTTTTAATCTTCATGAATAGCATTTGTGCCTGATGTGAAAATTAAATGGAGGTATAAATATTTCTGCAGGAGCTGAGGGTTTGTCCTGGTATTTTACCAGCCCTGATCTGAGAGCACAGAAACGGTGTGCTTTGTAAAGCAAAGCACAGAAGCTTACTTTGCATGTTAACTTCATCCTAAAGGGTTCAGAGGTTGTTCTTCCCAGCTGTGCTTGGGTCTGCAGTCATGAAAAGTGCCTGGAGAGCTTATTGTCCTTCTCCATTTGGTTTTGGGGGGGGGGGGTTTGGTTGGTTTTTTTTTTTTTATTTGTTTTTTTTTTTTTTTTTTTTTGGTAGGGAGGTGGGAGTGGAGCAGCATTATTAAGGTAAAAATGTAAATACTAGAATTTCCACGTTTTCACCCTGTTGACACAGAAACCACTTTCCCTTAAAGTTGAAACGAACCATGTTTTAGAAAGTACTATCAGCATTTTTGACTAGGAAGTGAATAGATTTCTGTTAGCTGAAAGTATCTTTTTTGGTTAAGGGATTTCTCTAAGACACAAGGTAAATCAATGCTACATTGAAGTAGGAATAAAAAAACAAACTCTCCTAAATATCCTTTTTGTTTGGTTGGTTGTTTTTTTTTTTTTGTTTGTTTTTAAATAAAGAATGTGCCAGTGAGCAGAATGGAATACCTAGCAAGGAGATTACAGATATCAGCACTATTGGAAATGCTCTGTAGATATCTTTATAGGAGTCTGAAATTGTACTCCCAGACCAGCTGCCTCAGTGAGCAGCCACTTTACAAGCATCAAAAGGACCAGATAATTTTATTGGATTTTAGATGTTTTCAATAGAAAGACTCCACAGGGGATAGACTGAAATGTGTCCAGGTTTAATATTTAAACACATTTAAGATTCCTAGAGGAAGAGGCAGGGGAAAAAAAAGAGGGCTGCTACTGTGGCAACTGTATTTGGTATGCCATGGCCAGTATATTTCCCTATACTTGCCTCTCTGCCCCAGCAGCAGCTCGTGGCCTCAGGGCCATATGGATAAGGTGTGGGACCAGCTTGGATGAAACACATTTTTAGAGATGTTGAGCTGCACAGGTGATCTTGACTTTAGAGCTACAGGCTGGGGGGTGTCACTGTGGGAGTTTTTTAAAGGAAGCTGCATCTCAGAAAGAAGCTCAGGTATTTAAAGGCAGGGACGAAAGTCAAGGCGTATCAAACGACTGGTATCTAGAAAAAGCTCTGTATACAGATTTGCATTTAAATAGCAGCAGCCACTGCAAATCACCTGCACAAGTCTTTATTTCAGTGTTTTTGAGACCATGCTACAATAAACTTCAGCAGCTTTTTGCTTAGGCTGGCTGCAAAATGCTGCTCGCTGTTTCTTATCAAAATCGAAGTTCTGAAAGATGACCAATTAGAGTGTTTCTGGAAAAGTCTCAGGGGTGAAGCGTCTTCCTTAAATAGAAAGGGGAAGATGTTCATTAAAGTGCCTTCCTTAAATGAAAGGGGAAGATGTTAATTGTCCATCTCTGCAGGTTACATGAAGGAATCATAGGATTCTTTTTGTGTTTTAGGGCACTGAAGATGGGAAGGGAAGAGAGAGGACATTGTATGTCAGCCACTTTTGGGTTTCGATGGAGAGTTTGTCTTCTGTAAAGAATGAATAATTCATCCACCCACACCCCATAACCATTTAAATTACAGTCTTCCTGTTATTATAAAGTGATCTCTCAAAGGAATAAATAAAGTTGACAAAAATAATCTTCATCAGCGTTGACACTGATTACTCCAGACTGAACTCCCTCACTCATGGGGCTCGTCCACCTTTAAATGTCATCATGAGATGACACCTGTCTATCCCGCTGTCAGTTTGAAAAGAGAATAAGCCTCTGTTCCCGGTGGCTCCTTTTCCTAGCAAGACCTATTCTAAGTCATAAAGCAGAGGATGACAAGTCTTAAACCACCAAATACTGAATGGTTCCTCGTTATTCACTCTACCTTGTAGTAGGAGGGGGGGAAACCACTGAAGAAGGGAGGTGAGGGGGAACTTCATGGGATTCATGGCAGATAAATTTAGAACAAATAAAGTGCTGGATTTTGGTTCTGTGAAGTTAATTTCTGCAAAAGACTGTGTAGAACAATGATGTGACAGAAAATATTGTCACTGGCAACGCCTTAGATTAATCAGCAGTGGGAATTCACTAGCCAGCTACTTCTGCTGTATATCAAGGACAACTAGCCATGTGGCTCTGTGCTTCAGAAGACTGGTCTTCTGGCACATATTTTCTCATTTTTATTGTTGATTGTCCATCTTTCAGAATAACAGGCTCAGAAGACCATAGGTACTGCTATATTGAGTGAAATCAAAGGCCTAACTAGCCCTGAAGCCCCTATTGTTAGCAAAAGAAAGTCTGAAAAAAGGAATCAGCCTGTTGAGAAACCAAATCGTGGCTGGCCTCTGTGACATGGCTCGTCTGAAACAGAGATGAGAATGATATTCAGATTTTCTGAACTAGCCAAAAAAACCTTCTTCCTTAGTCAGAAAATACTTTATTATTTCTTGATGACTTCCAGTTGTTTTATTAAATTTCTACCACCGGGAAAAAATATTTCAAAATGTGATTGTTCACTGAAACGGATTTTTTTTTCTATTTTTGCTGCGGTTCATATTTCATTGCATTACAATAAATTGATATAGTGCCCTCATGCTTCTTTCTATTAGAGGGTTCCTCAGATATTAACAGTTCATCTGCCACAGAGCAGCTTAACTGGCCTCCCCTGCCCAACAGCACAAAAGTGAATGGTTATGGATACTCTGTGATACAAACTGACATACCCTCAGGGCAGCATATACATTTATAATTTAATTCCCTGTGAGTTATTTCTTAGTATTAGAACGGTTTTCTGTGCTGGTAGGAAATCCTATTTCTGCTCCCAGATGGATAGCTCAGATAAAGTGCCTGCCTGACTCCATACCTTTTGTCCTGTGCACAGCAAGTCAGGTAAGACAGCCTCCTGCCGTTCCAGAGGCTCCCTCGGTTGGACAAGATGCTGAGAAGTGAGGAAACACTCTTCAGGAGTCCCACTTTACCAATGATGACACACTCCTGGCAGACAATGAGGACATGATGCAGTAAAAAACCATATATATATATGCCTGTACATGTATACATCGAATATTACATTAATTAGCTTATAGGAGACTTCTTTGAAGCACTGGAGGTGCACTGCAGTTCAGACAGGCCTGTTCAGATACTGTACATGTATAAATGAAAGAAAGAACTGAGCTACCTCCAAATGTAAATTAAACTGCACTTACTGAAGAGCACATTCAACAGCAGCAGGAGCACCCTGTTCATGTTTTGCATGTATTAAAAAAGAGCCTTCCCCATTTTGTTCTAATATCCTGCTAGTCAAGAACTTCAGGCAAGAACTGCAAAGGATTAAAAAAGTTTTACATCTCTCCCAGCTCCTCACGCAGCAGTGTCATGCCGTAGCTGCACACATTGCTCAGACAAGATATAGCAGCGGGTAACTCCGCAATTATTGGACAACAGTGTACCACGGCATCCAGAAATACCCTCGTTCGTTTGTTTTTTAGAGGAGAGGCTAGGTCCTCTAAAGAAAAAAAAATATAACAAACAAATAAATAGTATTATCTGAGCTTCCTGGGTTAGCATCATGCCTTTCTCAGAAAGGCATTAAGCATACCTTTGACTCCTAATTAACACTATAAAAGAAGCTAAGCATATTGGTATAGTACCAAGATTTTCTTCACGCTAGTTGCATTGACATGACTAAATAAAAAGGACTGATGTCTGGCTTTAAAAAAGGAGGAGGGAGAGGAGGTATGGTGAGAGAAAGGAATTACCCATTGATTTATTCTTTTATTTAACAGCAAAGGGGAATGAGCAATTTAAGGTCAGCTGCATATTGCTCAGCTGGCCTCAGATCCTGCAAAATTACCAGCATTGTGTGTTGCAATAAATTGCATACTTTTGTCATCCTTGTTCATTTGAAATATGTGTGAAATGAAGAGGGAAATAGCTAAGGCCAGCACTAAGGACTGCACTGATTTGCCTAGAAGGTGAACGTGAGGCAAAAGAGACTGTTCTGTCTTGCCTAGTGACATGAGTGCCCCTTGGACGCAGCAGCAGTCCCACTGCTGTCATAACTGCTTCCTCCGGCAGTCCTGGTACTGGTGACACATGCAGCCAGATTGGTCAGGAAGGATGTTGGCAATCCCAGAAAAGCTACTCCTCCCAGTTCTTTCCCTCTGTAACCCACTGACTCACCCCAAAGGGCTCAATTTCGAATCTGTGCAGAGTTTGCGTGTTGCCGTTGAACAGGTTCGTCCCACAGGCTGCTCAGTCGTCATGCTTGCAGGTGCATTTATTCTAACAACCCCTAAAGAATTCACCCTATGCAAAAGGTATAAATTAAACACCGAGGTATGGCTCAGCCAAGGCAGTGCATCACACAGTGAGCAGGTTACTGACAGTCCAAGTAACTTTCCAGACTAATGACTCTCTCATCAGTCCAGGAAAACAGATCCTGTTGCTCCAGAAGGTCAAACTGGCCTTTATTTTCCTCCTGGTGATGCAAGTGCTGATTATAGTGCAGTATCCAAGACAGGTAATTCATGTCAAAAGGTGGAGAAAGTGGCTTTGCTTATTGATGTGTTGTCATCGCAACGTTCAGCCTTTCTGTTCATAGCTATTCATGTGAGTTACAGCAAACAATGCTCACTCCTGGCATTAACTTGCTCCCCAGGCAGCTATTACTCAAAATGCACAATGGCCTATGGGACACCAAAAGATTTGCCATTGGTCTATTGACCAGGGGCAGCCTTGTATTGCACCGTGTAATGAAGTAGCAACAAAAGACATTTTTCCAGAGAAATTTACCAGGTTGGCAGCCCACAAGGATAAAATCCTCCAATTACTCACCAGTTAGGCTGCTTTCGACATCATCCAGCGCTGCACTGACCCCAGAAACAAGGGAGCAAACACCGAAGGCACTGGGGCAGAAGCATTTGGTGGAGCATCTCATCATAGGCAAGAAGGACTATTTCACCATATGTCCGTTTTGTTAGAGGATTGTCACTAAGAATAATGTAACAGGTTGCTAGGACCTTTCTTCAAAACACAAGGCAAACAGCATCCTGCCCACCTCTACAACAGCTGAAAGAAAAACTTGCTAGAGATTTGGTGAGTGTCACTATGAATCCTGCAGTTCTGAAATGTTTCGTCAAATCCCAGCCCAGAAAAGACAGATTAAGTCCCTGTCCAGCTTGATAAAAGTGATCCACTTGAGGTGATTAATTAGATCCTCAGTGAAATCTCCATACTCAGAGTGACCTGATCACAGAATCACAGAATGACAGGGGTTGGAAGGCACCTCTGGAGATCATCTAGTCCAACCCCCTGCCAAAGCAGGGTCACCCAGAGCAGGTGGCACAGGAACGTGTCCAGGTGGGTTTGGAATGTCTCCAGAGACAGAGACTCCACCACCTCTCTGGGCAGCCTGTTCCAGTGCTCTGCCACCCTCAAAGTAAAGTTCCTCCTCGTTTACATGGAACTTCCTATGTTCAAGTTTGTGCCCATTACCTCTTCTCCTGTCACTGGGCAATACTGAAAAGGGCCTGGGCCCATCCTCCTGACAGTGGATTTCACTGATTCTGACACCAAATTTTAACCCATCTGACTATTAACTCTGAGCTGAACGTAGAAGGCAAAAGTGAATGTCTTAGCAGACATCTAGAAGCTTGACTCGCAGAGGTGAGTAGCTCCAGTCCCTGCACAATCTGCAGTGAAGCGCTCTAGCACAGTGCGCAGGGTGGGTTCACTTAGTGAATTCTGCTGCCTCCCTGGAGCCCAGGTTACAGATGTGACAAGAAAACTTTCCACCCTGGTACAGCCCTCAGATAATTATCCATTATTGATTTTTCATGTAGGCAGCAATGAAGTTGCAATAAGAAGTACAAAGGAAATCAAGAGAGACTTCAGAGCACAAGTAGTGTTCTCCTCTATCCTTCCAGTTGCAGGAACGATGAGGGCAGAAACACGAAGACCCAGCTGATCAATACCTTACTCGAAGCCTGGTGTCACTGACCGAATTTGGGGGGTTTTTGATCATAGTTGGTCTACATGACACCAGGCCTGCTGGTGACAGGCGGGATGCACCTGTCTCTAAGTGGGTAAAGGATCTTTGCACAGGAATTAGCAGGGCTCATCGAAAGAGCTTTAAACTAGATTTGAAGGGGGGAAAGGGATGAGACCAGGCTCGATAGAGATAAGACTGGGGGCAGCATGGCAATGCTCAAGGGACAGTGCGCTAGTGAGGTCCTTCATTCTGCTCCACACTGTGCTGAGTACACTGGGGCACATTTGAAATGTCCCTATACTAATGCACGCAGCACTTTAGCCACCTCAGTAGGGCTAGGGGGTGGAGATCCACATGACAGCAAAGATGTAAGGGTTATCGATGTGTTAGAAACCACAGAAACACCTGAGAACATTCCCATAGGAATTGGGGTTTCTCCCCCAGTAAAGATGGCAGGATCAGTAGTCCAACTGAAGTGCACCTACACCAATGGCTGCAGCATGGGCAACAAGCAGGAGGAGCTGGAAGCCATCGTGCAGCAGGAGAACTATGATAGAGTTGCAATCACGGAAGCATGGTGGGATGGCTCACACAGCTGGAGCGTGGCAATGGATGGCTATAAATTCTTCAGAAGGGATAAGCAAGGAAGGAGAGGCGGTTGGGTAGTCCTGTATGTTAGAGAGGGTTTTGAATGTCTAGAGCTTGACAATAGTGATGAGAGGGTCAAGTGTTAATGGGTAAGAAACAGGGGAAATGCCAACAAGACAGATATCATGGTGGGAGTCTGTTACAGAACACCCAATTACGATGAAGAAGCAGATGAAATATTCTATAAGCAACTGGGAGAAGTCTCGTGATCACTAGCCTTTGTTCTAGTGGGGGATTTCAACTTACCAGATGTCTGCTGGAAATACAATACTGTGGAGAGCAAACAGTCTAGGAGGTTCCTGGCATGTGTGGAAGATAACTTCCTGACACAGCTGGTGAATGAGCCAAGTAGGGAACGCGCCTCACTGGACCTGTTGTTTGCAAGCAGAGAAGTACTTGCGGGTGATGTGATGGTTGGAGGCCATCTTGGGCATAGTGATCAGGAAATCATAAAGTTTTTGATTCTCAGAGAAGTAAGGAGAGGGTTTAGCAGAACTTCTACCTTGGTCTTCCAGAGGGCAGACTTTGGCCCACTGAGGGTTCTGGTTGACAGAGTCCCTTGGGAGGCAATCCTGAGGGCAAAGGAGTCCAGAAAGACTGGTCATTCTTCAAGAAAGAAATATTAAAGGCACAGGACCAGGCCAGTCCCAGGTGCTGAAAGACAAACCGACAGGGAAGAAGACCGGCCTGGCTGAACAGAGAGCTCTGTCTGGAACTCAGGAAAAAAAAAAAAAAAGGGTTTATGACTTTTGGAAGAAGGGGCAGGAAACACAAGGGGAGTACAACGATGTCATGAGATTGTGCAGGGAGAAAATTATGGCTGCTCATGGACTGGACATGTGTACTCTTCACTGGGTTAAAACTGGCTGGATGGCTTCCCAGGGAAGTGGTTCAGTCACCATGCCTGGAGGTTTTGACAAGACGTGTAGACATGGTCCTTTCAGACATGGTTTAGTTGTGGACTTGGCAGTGTTAGGTTAAGGGTTGGATTTGATTATCTTAAAGGTCTTTTCCAACCCAAATGATTCTATGATTCTGTGATTCTACATACATGTTTGTCCTTTCCTTGTGTATCTTTCCATTATGGACACCGTTGCACATAACAAAGCAAGTACCATGAAGCTCCCCACTCTCATTTTAGGCTCCACTGGGTAGGAAGATCAAGCTACCCTGGTGCTACAGCTCAATGAGCTGTGCAGCGGTGTGAGCCACAGGGTGTCATGGGAGGACTGACAATTTGATGTTTGCTGCCCCCGATCTGTCAGCATTGACTTCAGTCTCACAGCGCTTCTGTGAATAAGAGCAATTTTCCCCAGCACAGCCATGGGAAAGGAAAGGAAGATCCTGCATGTCATTTACCCTTGTTTTGAAGAAAAAAAAAAGTACTGGGTCCAAATAGGTCCACTTTTAAATGTGTTCTTTTTTTCCCTCTGGCTTTGATTTGGTGTGTATGCCACTTACATTTTACTAAGCAACACATTGACCATGTAGAGGACAGAGCAAGACTCACCAATCTTAGGTGAAGCTTTTTGCTGGTCCTACTGAGGCATCAGGATGTCCACATGCCATCTCAACTCTGCACTGCAGGTTCCTGCACTGAGACTGGTGGAAGTGGGAATCCCCCAACTGGGGTTGCCACATCCTTTGAAACAATCCTGGCTGCTCTCATGGAGGTGAGGAAACCTTTTGGATCAAGAAGGTGCATCAGGCAATGAAGGGTCAGTAAGATGCACGCAATTAAATCTTCTTTCCACCCATAGCAATAGTCAGCAGACACGTGCAGCCCTGGTGACCAAGAGACGTGCTCCCTGAAAGTCAACAGCATCATTTCATTACCCATTTCTGCGTTGCTGTGATGACTCTTCGGTGAGCCTGCTGGGCCTGAGGGTGGTCTGGGCACAAGCACACGGTCTGAAGTTATCAGTCACTTCCCATGAGCCACTGGGCAGGCACATGGGTTTTGGTCATTACTGAAAGCCATTCACAGAATCACAGAATGTTACAGGTTGGAAGGGACCTTCGGAGATCACCTAGACCAACCCCCCTGCCAAAGCAGGGTCACCTAGAGCAGGAACACGTCCAGGCAGGTTTTGAGTGTCTCCAGAGAAGGACAGTCCACAACCTCTCTGGGCAGCCTGTTCCAGTGCTCTGCCACCCTCAAAGTAAAGAAGTTACATTCATTACAAACCACCTTTCCCAGTCCACTCCTCCAGTCCTTGACTTGGTCTTTGTGCACACACACGTCTACGTCTCGTTACATAGGGGGTAGGGACTATGGTCCTTTGCCACTGTCATGATTATACTTCTGTGTTGTTTGTTGCAGGACAGGAAGGAGATGATCAGTGCTTGGGTGGAGTCTGTGTGTAATGGGCAGCCCTGTGTTGTGCCATTTTTATCTTTGACATCATCCTTTCATGGCTTGTCTAGACAAAAAACAGTATTCTGAAAGACCAAAAGACAGCAGGAGCAGTTGTTGCAGCCCTGCAACTGATTTTGATGGGCTGCTGCTCCCTTCTCCAAGTTCCTGCAGGGACGAGGTGCAGCCAGGGTCTACTGGGACTCACCCAGAGCTGCTGGTTGCCTGGATCTTGCTTATGGCCTATGCAAACTCCAAGTTCAGAGGGACTCAAGATCTCCAGCCTTGCACAGAGCAAGGGGCAGTCACCTCACATGGAAACAAGGTGCTTCCCATCAGCTGCATCTGGAACCATACTTCCAACTTCCACACTTGCGCCCAGTCAAGCACAGCTTTTAATGATCTGTTGAACTTGCACAAGCAATGTAAATTGCACTGAATATGCCTATCATATATGATACTGTGCATGGAGCTGTCACCCAGGCCTCATCTTCTAGAGGAGCTTCCTCTAAAGAAGAACTCCCCAGTGGCAACCACAGTTCTGAAGGTCTGGAGGAAGCTCTTCTAGAGGTATGCAAAATATTTAGCACAGCCACACACACTCAAAATGCCACACATGTAACTTACAGACCTCTGGAAGTGGCTTTTAATTTGTTGCAACACCATTTTTCAAAGTTGCCAAGATTTTTGTGCATTTTAGAATGAAAGAACATTTATTGACACTTTTATGTGTAAGCTGCCTACAGCTTCATATTACTTGGGGTATAAAGCAGATGAGCAAAAGGCCTTTAAACTAGTGTTGTTGCACCTCTGATCTTGATTGGTGTTGACACCAATTAGCAGAAAAGGAATCTTCCAGATAAAGCAAAAGAAGATTTTATTAAGCCATAAATGCCAAGAGTCAGAATTCAATGCAAAATTCATTAGTGCTTATGGCAGGAGTCCTACCAGCTATCGCCAAGGGGTTAAAGGGAAATAAAAATTACATAAATAAGATTCTCAGGACTTTTAAATCCTAGCTTAAACAGTGAATGCATCTGGGTGATTTTAGCTTGCTATTCTATACCCCTTACTTGTAAAGGCTGTTCAGTTACACTCACTAGTTCTAATCAGAGGCAGCTCCTACTGAAATCATTGTGTTTCTCTGAATGAAAAGCAAAGAGAAAAACAGAGGTCATATTTTTTTCATTCCTTTCTAAATCAATTTTTGTAAGTAAAACATTCACCAGGTAGAGGAAGAGGTCTTCACATGGTAGAAATATAAATTTAAAATTTATAAATGTATACATGTATAAATGTATAAATATATAAATGCATAGATATACGGAATCAAAATCTAATTTTAAATTTCTGGCTCATGTACAGAGTGTCACAAGAACAACAATACTTGTCTTTGCAGACTTTCACCCATAAGCAATTGCTCAGAAAAATCAAGGAGCTTTGCAATTTTTCTTATGTTTTATCACCAGTAAGTCCCAGTTTAACAAAGCTCTGTAACAAAATATGAAAGCTTTTTAAAACAAAGATTAAACATGTTTTTTATGAACCAGAAATGAGATCATGACAGGAATCTGGAGAACTCTGAACACCTGCTCTGTAAGAGAAGTGCCCCAGCTCCCTGTTATTCTAACGTACAGATTTTACAGAAACTGTTTTGGAGCAGGAACAAATATTTGGGCAAGTTGAGGCAGTTCCTGCCTATGGCTTGTGTTCATAGCACTCAGCAATCTTCTTGCATACTCACATTTCTCCACGTTCACTAGATCACATTTTGCTTCCCAACACTAAGCTCTTCAGCTTTGCAAGGAAAATCATAGGTCCCAGTTCCCAAAGACTGAGCTCCTGCCTGCCCAGAGACACACCCATGGATTTTTACTCCTTTCTCCTTACGGCATGCCTGCTCTTTCAGTTCAAAGGACTGCACACACGAGCGCTAATTTCTTAGAACTCAATTTATCCAATGATGATTCAATTTCAGCATGTCCTAAGACATGTTCTTCCACTGACAGAGGATCTTGATGACCATCAGTTTACATCTACTTGTCAGAAGCCCCAGGGCAAATGTTGACTCTGAATTTACCTTCCAGTCTCATTTACTGCATCAAATGTCATCAGTTTTTGACAGCAGCATCCTAGAATCGTACCTAGAAATCTACTGCCATTTCTTGCTTGTTGTGAACATTAGGGATTTGATTTATGCCTCTCTCATCTTCCGGGGTTAGGCACTACAGTTCTCAGTTTCACTTTAAAGGTGTAGTGCTATTCTCCAGAAAAGACTTAATCCTGGATTTATTTTAAGAATTAAAGCATCCCATTGCCATCTTTGCATTGCTTGTTCCTGCCCTCCAACCAACCACTCTCCCTTCTTTAATACATACCTGTTGTCTCCCAGTTGCTTATGGCAGGGATTTATTTTCTTGTTATAGATTTGAACAACTTGCCACACCGTGCGAGCTTTGCTATCTGATTGGCGCTAAGCACTGCTTTTATTTTTTAAAAATCCTTGAAGGTTGCATATAAAAAACCCCCACATTGTTCTCCGTTCTTAAATCACATACTGTGAAAATTGGTGAGACTGGAAACTCTGATTGGAAAAAGGAGAATAACTCTAAAAATGGGGATGTGGGATTTCAAGGAATACCTTATGTAGACTCCTACTCTTATCTGATACTATATTGCTTCAGTTTATGCCCAATTCTTTTCAGCCACATTGTGCTCTCATAGTGTTTCCGTGTTCTGTACGTGGAGATGGATGTCTGCTCGTAGATGGTGGTTATCTGAGCTGCTCTGTTTCTTGGGCCTTGATCATACTTCCTAATGTACCATTTTTGGAACAGAATCGTAGAATAGGATCATAGAATAGAATCCCAGAAGAGAATCATAGAATAGATTGGGTTGGAAGGAACCTCTAAAGGTCATCTAGTCCAGACCCCCTGCAATGAGCAGGGACATCTTCAACTAGATCAGGTTGCTCAGAGCCCCGTCCAACCTGACCTTGAATGTTTCCAGGGATGGGGCATCTACCACCTCTCTGGGCAACCTGGGCCAGTGTTTCACCACCCTCATCATAAAAAATTTCCTCCTTATTTTTATAGTAGTAAACCTTTTTCAACTAAACATTTAAATGTAAAAGGAAAGAATGTTCCTGTTCTGAGTGTAAAACCCATCTAGCAAAACCTCAGCTCTGGAACTAGAGCCACATGTCACCAACCTTCATTGGTCCTTCAGTGCTAAGTTACACATTACGGAAAGCTATTCCCTCCTCTAAAGGATCTCAGCAATAAAATATTGAGGAATGTCTGACCAAGAGTTAGAAACTATGATTGCTGTCTGTGCATGTACATAACGATCAAGAAAACATCTGTCCAGAGAAGTATTATGAATGGTTTCAATCTCTACACCTCTAGAAGGGTCTCTCCTTCTATGTTCACAGAACCGTGGGGGAATGTTTGAGAAACAGGTAACTGAAATATATTTTTGTTGTCTTTCTCTTGCTTCTTGATGGGGAAAAGATAGGAGAAACTTTATTGTGGAAGTAGCACTTGTGAATCTGTCTCTCAGACCTACGCTGGAGAACTCCTTGGAGGACCAGAATTGGGTATTTACAAATTTGAAATAAAGGGGCATTGACTCAATCACACAATAGATATACTCTCAGTCAGTTAACAAAATAAAAAGGAATTCTTGGTTAAAAATCTATTTGCAGGAAGTGAGATCTATTTCGATATTATGTCTAAATTCTATTAGTTCTTCCTTTATTACAAGCAAAGAAGACAAGACTTCACAGGATTTCAAATTTATAGTGTATCAACAAGAATATTTTAACGCTTTCTGATGCAGAGACAAGGCAAAATTTATAAGTCTGCCCCTTTTCTCACGCTGGAGTTACCTGTAAGCAGTCATGCCGAGAACGGAAAATGAAAATTGAGTGTTTTTCATAGATATTCGTATATAACAGGACCCCAGCAGAAATGCTTACATTGCCATCCCTGTCAGATTCTATGAATCCACAAATCCTGCTAAATATCTCATATCACAATGAAGGACGTACCTAGCTGTGCAAGCTGTCAGTTATTTATAAAAGGCCTCTTATCAGGACCAGCACTGACAATAATATCTGCAAATGTCGAAGGGCCCTCAGCTGTCAAACAAGAAATCATCATCCCACTGTGTGATAATTGTAACTGCCAGGTGCTAAGTCTACGAGCAAAACATAAGGGGATAAACAACAGCTACCACCAGGACACGAAGGATGAACCTGACCAGACGAAAAAACATGTAAGCACAATATTAGGGTCATTGTTAAGCCTGATCCTGTTGTCATTGTGGCACCCATTGCTGACAGAGAACATCAGGAGTCTACCTAGAGGTGTTAGCGGCATTTCTGTTACTGCTATCTATACATCATCAGACTGAATAGTCAGTTTTGATTGTGATAACAAGCGAGTCGTCGACAGTCATCTTAACAGCTCCCATTTCAACTGTTGCTTCAACACAGGTGATGACAGAGGGAAATGGTAGAAGTATGGACATGTGCATACTTTGAATCTAGTCCGTGACTCAAACTGTCTTCAGTCATGACTGACAAAAATAAGTACAATAATATATATCAGCCTATGTCATCAACACCATTGGTAGATGGAGAAAAGTTATTACAATAGGTCCCATGAGCTTGTATAATGTCTTCTAAAAACCATGCAAAGTTTTAGTATCCACACAATCCTGTGGCAGGGAGCTCCACAGTTTTGCCGGAAATTGTGAAAACTGTAGGATGTAGGAAATACAAACAGGATTTTCTTGACCTGTAAAGGAACTTATTGAGTGAGGATATTTTTTTTCTGAACTGACAGAAGATGGAAGTCATGCTCCGTAAAACATGTAGACATAATCCACGGCAGCAGAAAAGCACCAACAATTAGTCAGAACCCCTCTATTGACTGATAAAACGTAGGGATATATTATCAGTGCAGACTGATATTTTGAGTACCCAAAGTGTGTAAATTAGACCCAAAGTGTAAATTACACAGTAAGTGACAAGAATTTCAGAACATGGATCATTTTGAGTCAGTCATTTGAGGAATGAATTCTTTAAAGAATGATAAAACTGCTGGCCTTGACGACGTCTGACAGCTGAGTAGATAAAATACCTTGGTTGAATGAGAAATATCTGAATTCTCCAACCATTTATTGTGCATTGCTGTCAGTGTGTTAGTGCATGTGTGTCATGGCACTCCAAAAATCAGAAAAGGATGCTTCAGAGCCAAGGAACAGTAGGCCTGTGTCCATACGGAATCATCTTCACAAATGGCATTAGCATCTGATCTTAATTAAATTAGTTATCACCATTTGCTAAATGGCTCCTAATACCAGAGCAAGCTGGACTGTTCCCAGAAAGTCCCTGCTGTTTAAGTGCTTAACATCCCTGAGCAGTTCCAACAGAGCCCTGGGAGGGCATGGACAGAGACTCTGTGCCTGTAGATCCATCAGCAGCAGCTGCTCATGACATTGTAAAAGATCCAAAGTACGTAATTATTTGTAATTATTAAATTACACAAATTGATCATCACTCCATAGGGATTGCACACTGAAAAGTTTACATAAAACCATGAGAGAAATGGAGCCAGTGCTGCAGACAGCAATATGAACTGTCAGAAAAGAGTACTTGTACCAATATTTTTACCATCTGTCAAAATATTAACATCTGTCAAAATAAGCAAACAAACTATGATCATACAAAATCTTATTTTTTGCAGGTGACTTAGGCATCACAGTCCAAAATTAGGACTTCAGTTGTAAGGACTTAATTCAAAATCAAAGCCATGTTCGTTGACCTGAGCAACTTTCCTGGATATTCGATTAGCACATCCAAAGCCAGATGAATTCAGATGAAACATATGCACGTCTCCTCCACCTTTAGACCCAATAAGCTACTAAACAATTTTGCAGATCCAAGATTGAGGGTGATTCACCCACGACTAGCGCCTGCTCTATCTGGGTATCGTACTAAATTGCACACTTTTCTGAAGGCCAGAGAAATCAAAATGCAAAGTGAGCACCTGTAAGAGCTCAGTTTCTGAATGGAGGTGAGGGGGACATGAGGAGACTGATGGCCACCAAATAATGCTGTGAATTGCTGGACTCACACACTACCACTAAGTACCTGTATGTGTGCTCTGTGTGGGAAGGATCAGGGTTTGCAGAGTTAGGTAGGCTACAATGGACCAAAATTGCATTGTCTTACTGGATATCTTGGATAAGCCAAAATCAGTGTGTCTTTCTGGGCACCATCCTATCTGATACCGTGAACGCACTAGTTATTACCAGAGAACGCATGTTGCATGTTTATGGTGTTGCTGAAAAGTTTTCTAGCTAAAACAGAAATACAAAAGCCGTGGCAGCTCCGTAATTTGAAATGTACAACATAACCAGTTGGATATTGAAAATTAACATAGATTTGGAAAAAAAAAAAAAAAAAGAAGAAGAAAACTCCCTTGCCTAGTATTCTGAGAGTGGATTGGACAACTTGGAGACCTTCTTACACATGAGTCAGCTGGAAGAACAAGAACATGCAGAAATGTGCTTATTATAAAAAAAACAGAAATGTGTGAACATAAAGGCTGGTCGAACCATACAGAACATCGTGGTCTGTGGCATCACAAAGGAGTTGTAAAATCCTAAGGATTTAGCCCAGGCAACCCATAGGTCCATCTCTTATGTTCATTTTAGGAAACTGTATCCGAAAGCAAGAAAAGGATGTATAACAGGAAAAAAGAAGCACAGAGATAGCTGTGCAGGCATGGAAGGATAAACAACTCTTTTCTTCCCTTTCTGCAAATCAGAACAAAGGCAAAAGACTGCAAAGCCTTTTCAAACCCTAACGGTCCTTGACAGGAAAGAGGAAATAATGCCCTAATTGCCAAAAA
This sequence comes from Alca torda, assembly GCA_008658365.1. Taxonomy (NCBI): domain Eukaryota; kingdom Metazoa; phylum Chordata; class Aves; order Charadriiformes; family Alcidae; genus Alca; species Alca torda. Next base: position 156,998,778 of record CM018077.1, on the reverse strand, counting down.
TGGCAAGGAGAGGAAAGAGGGCAGAATGTCACGGTTACAATTTGTTTCCAATTCATTCTCTCTCTCCAAGGTTTCTTCTGCCCTTTAAGAAATCTGTACTTAAAAAATAATGGACTAGACAATTTCCAAACCAGGAGCCTGGTATAATTCATTTTAATGCCACTCCAGTCGGCTGGGCAATATAATAGATCATCATATTGCGAGAGAACCCTTTGGTCCAGACTATGTATCAGACTGAACTTCTAGATGTATAGCGTATTTATCATGACTATGCTGTCACACAAGGTTATCATGCTGGTATGCAATATTTCTCCATCTGTCTCTTTGTGAATTTGGTTCTTTTAGCCAAAATAGGGCTAATCAACATTAAAAAAAAAAAAATATGCTGACTTTTTCAGAGTTGTATGCCTACAGTTAAATGTCTACCATGTCACACTCAGGGAAGGTATGAGCACACAGTATGGCTTCACATAATCTTCAAGACTATTTTTCTTAGCATGAGCCAGCATTTACTCTTGGGAAGATGTGCTGTGTTATACTTAGTTTCAGCTACACCAGATATCCTTCACTGCTTTTTCTGTTTAGAACAAGCTCCATGAATAAACAGAGGATTTCTTTTTTCTTAAGGTTATTCCCCTCAGCATAGAAAAAAGAAGTAAATTCTGCATCCTTTTGGGCCACTTTTTATCCAGATCCAGTGACAAAACACTCAGAACATGCCAGACTTGGGGTCACTTATTGTTCCTCTACTACGAAACCAAGCTGAAAGGTCCCAGACATCACAGAAGACGTGTCAAAGACCCTGGGATCAGAAAAAGTGTCACAACTAATTCAAACTTTGTTTTGGAAGACACTCGGTAATTGGTATGTCCACTGCTTTCATGGGAAGTCAGTGCTCTGAACTTCTGACAAATCAGGCCATTTATTCAAGCTCCTTACTGCGAACTAAGGTCCCTGAACTTAGCTCTGACTGCTACTGTGAACTTTGATCTAAGAGGTTTAAAATACACAAGGGTAACAGGAATAAAATCCAGTTTTGCTCAAAGGTCATTGTCAATAGTGTTTATTTTTTCTGGTCTTGTTTTCTCTTCCAGCATACATGCATTTTTGTCTATAAATGACAAGTTTGACCAGACCAGCATTGATTAAACCAAACTCACAGACTCACTCAATATTTCAATGACTGAGGATTGCTGGAGGAAAAGAAATATTTATTTTTGCTTCACCTTCCATGTCCAGCTAGGAATGAGGCCAGCAGTGACAAAGATCTGCTGCACAAAGGTCTTTTTATGCTATTTCCTTCAGGAAAGCCTCGTGAATCCCCCAAGAAAGCCTGTTCTCATAAGCGTCCCACCTTGTTCCAATGAGTTTCTGGGGTCTGAAGAGCCGAGTGGAGGTCCCTCCTGGCTAACTAGATTACTGCAAACTCTCTGCCTCCTATTTTTCTCTTCTCCTAAATATTCACAGCACTGCAGCTAAAGCTCCTTATCCGTTACCATTCAGACTATGTATCTACTTACTGACAGTCCTTAACCCTTTTCATCACATCTCAAATTCTGCCCTTAAGGCCTTGTGTTGCTCCTTCCTGCCCATATTTATGCTTTTACCTTTATCCTTTCCCACTTATTCTGCCCTCACACTCTTTCCTCGAGCTCATTCTTTCTTCTGCTCCACCAGGGCTGCATCACCCTCCTGTTCTTGCTCAGAAGACTTGCTCCTTCACTTTCTATCCCCTCGACAGGCTTCTCCCTCCACTCTCTGCAAGAACCAGTCTTGGAGTGCAGGCCTGCAGGCCACTTTCCCTGAGTTATATTTCGGTAGGGCTTCACAGCACATCAGCCGCACTGTCATGTTGTGGTCGTGTTCACACTCCCAGCTCCTAGCAGCTGTGAGGTGGTGTGTGCTTCTGCTAGGGAGTTTACTCCAGCACAAGATCCTGCTGGATCTCTAAGAAAGAACAGAACAAAACTTAGAAGTACTAAAGAAAAAGCAGGAATGAGGCAATGAGAAATGCAAGTTGTGTGGCTGGAACAACCCATGTTTTGTTGCTGCTACTGTGAAGCAACAGCAACAGTAGTAACACTACTATGGTCTCACCACTTTTTAAGAAGAAAAGTGATATTTGCAGCATGGAGGATGGTGTGGCCACCGACATCTGGTAGGTGTCTCTCTCATAGAATGTGTTGGGTTGGAAAGGACCTTTAAAGGCCATCTAGTCCAACCCCCCTGCAGTCAGCAGGGACATCTTCAACTAGATCAGGTTGCTCAGAGCCTCATCAAGCCTGGCCTTGAATGTCTCCAGGGATGGGGCCTCCACCACCTCTCTGGACAACATGTTCCAGTGTCTCACCACCCTCGTTGTAAAGAACTTCTTCCTAATGTCTAATCTAAACCTGCCCTGCTTTAGTTTAAAACCATTGCCCCTCTTCCTATTTCTACATGCCCTTGCAAACAGGACTTACTGCAAGTGTTATCCCACAAATGCCTCGTGGCCGCTGGGGACAGAGAATAAGAGTCAGAGGTGAGACTGGGCAGCACTTTCACCTGTCCATAGCAGGGGGCAGGGCTCTTTCATGCTGAGCCAGCCTCCCAGGTCACCTTCGACTCCAGCAAAGGAGAAAGATGGCTTGATTTCACCTAAGGCTTTTTCCTGAGATACAGGCTTACAGAAGGTAAGGTGGGAAAGAGGAAAAAATTGTATCGGGGGAGAGGTGACTGGGAAAGTATTGTCCCAGTGCACTCAACTGCTATATTTTTTATCATGGCAAATTTCACATTTAGTTCAGTGAGAACAGACTTTGGCCAAAACCAATCAAAGACTTATTTATCGGGTCGTGTTGCTACGTGCAGGATGAAGAGCCTCACCAGGCACATCTCATATGATACTGGCATTAGAAAGGTCCTCCTAGGGCAGCATTTCTCCCATGGAGTTTCCTAATTGAGCAGTGGTGCTTAAGATTTTCTGGCTCTTGGCTATTTCATACCCAGGAAGCCGTGGACCAAGTAAACAGGCTGAAGCTCTTTGATCTTAAACATCTTTTCCAACCTAAATGATTCTATTCTATGAAATGATTCGGCTGCTGCAGATCTCCCTGCAGGGTGCAGCAATGTGTCAGAACTCAGGTCAGATGGTCACAGCAGGCAACTGGGACCCACGAGTTCTTGCATTGGCACGTTGTCCTCAAACACTGGCATAAAAGAGTTGGCGTTTCTGTACTTCCCTCAACATGAGCGTAGTTAGCATCACTTGAAATAACAGACTGCACATTACCTGAGAAACGCTTTCAAGTTGTGAAAACATCAAGTATCACAGCACAGTAGAACAAGATCCCCAGTCTGTTTGGATTCATAGATATGAAAATCAGGGCTCCTGCCGTCTCACAATTTCAGGGTAATTGGTAAAAGAGAAAATGATCTATCTGTCAAGTCAACTCATTAAACAAATTGAGACTTTGAACTACTTGATTTGGGTGCAAATTTAATCAGGGAGTGAAGGGGTGAATTGACACAGAACACACTTTGTATCTTCTGCCCTTGGGCCATTTTAGATACTACAATAACACAATATTCCTACTGCTATTTTATAAACTAGCTGAAAATCGGCATTGGTCTGTGTGCTGCTTTTCCACAGCGAACAGAGGAAGTGCTTATTCATACATCTGTAGTGAAGATGCATTTAAAAAAATAAACAGAGACTGTAGAGGGCTTAAATGTCTCTCACCTGTACTAATTCCCGCGGTAGGAGGACAGGGAGTGTGGTGCAGACACGCTGATATGATCACTTTGGGGATTCGTACCCATTTGCTGTTCAGGACTTTGACATGAGCAGACAGAAGTGTGAAGCACCGAGACCTCTCTAGTTCCTTCCCATCTCACTGCTGGCCTCGTTCATGCTCCTGCCCTGCATAAAGTGGTCCTGGCTCCTAAAGTGCACCCCAACAAACTTCTGTCAGGCCTCTTGAGTTGAAGCTTGAGCTTTTCCAAGGATGCATTTCAGTGTGTGAACAAAATCATTCCAATTAGGCAGCCAGTAAATAACTCTTGTATCCTGTCATTGCAGGTTTTTCTGCCACGTTGCAGAGTGCTTAAACATTTTGTCAAAGCGCTTGCAGTGCCCTGCTTGTTTCTTTTCGACAGTTAAAACTTTTTACTTTTGTATAAGCACAGAGTGTTTCTTCAAGGCATACTCCTGTGCCGAGCAGAATCTGTGCTGTATTTACAAAGTAAAAGCCAATACAAAGAGCGCTCACTGTAATGAACAGTGTTTGGAGCGAAAAGTCTAATGAGTATAGATGCTATCAAAGCTGTTCTCTTGCTCAGAAGTGAATGTTAATGCCAATTACTCATGTTTCTTGATTAAACTCTCTCCGAACATTAAGTACTGCAGAAAAAAAAATCCTCCATCACAAAATATGCACATTGCAGTTGAGTCAGAAGCTGGTACCAAGAATCTAGGGACAAAGTGTACTTTGTGTTGTTGTCCCTCACTGATTATTACCATGAAAGTGCTTGGATGTGATCTGTAAAAGATATCTGTGTTGAGTATTCCTCTGGATCTCAGTCAAGTAAGTGGGCATCAGACTAAGAGAACTTCCAGGGCAAGGGAAGTACTTGCACGAGTAAATGACTGAATGAGGGCATTTTACATGGAGAAAGAGGAGGTTCCACTAAAGATGTGTCACTTCTCAATACCTACAACTGGGCATCATATAAACCATGAGAGCCAGCTGGCGGTCTCTCATAGCTGGAGTTGGGCCCACAGTTTGACTGGATCCATGTCCACTACTTTATGGATAATAACAGTAATAAACAGTTCTGGGGTTCATCAGCAACACTTTTTTCTATCATTATTTTGATTTGATACAAAAGGGGCAGGTACTCCTCTATGTATCTGTATATCTGAGCTCTGGAATTAGGGGCAATGCACCAGCCAGGAAAAAAAATCAACATCAGGTTTATCTTACAAGATGAAAAGTTTTATTGTCAAATCTATAGGAATGAGTGTTTGTTTTTTATTCATCAAATCAGAGTTTATGAGCAGAAGGGAGACTTAAATAGTGTATTCCCAGCCATCTTCTCTGTCTCAGGCCATTGCACTTCATACAGCTAACACTGCCTTGAGCCAGATGTTTCCTAGAGCTGCGACACGGCGACACCCTAAACCAGCCCCGGCATGCCGAGCCACACAGTGGATGCAATACAGGGAAGAGACAATAACAACTGGGAAGAGACAATAACAGGGAAGTTTAGAGTTGTAATAAAACTGAAGGTGGCTGGTGGAAGAGCTGCTCTTCCTTTCCATCCCTGGATTCAGACTGAGCTGAAATCTTCCGTCCAAAGCCTTGAGGGCCACATGAGCATCCAGGACCCGCTGAACATGCCTTTCAGCCAGCACCTCATCAAAGCATTGCGTGTCAGAAGAGTTCACAGCTAAATAGATGTATCATATAAAAGCTGGGGGGAGAGGAGTGGCAGGAACAGGGAAGTGTCTCATCCAGGGACAGGCAGGAAGCCATTAGCAGAGCTGGAAAAGGCCACGGATGTCCTGATTCCAAAGACTGTGCTTTAAATATTTAACTACCTAATGTTTATCCCATTTGTTATTGATAGATCACAGCACCTGGCATAAATAATGCTTTACACTTTGAAAATATCACTTCATAAATCTTCATGACAGGCGTGTGCAGTGGGTGGGTAACTAGCATTATCCCCACGTCACCAAACTGGGACACTCAGGCTCACGGTGGGTAGAGACAAAACTGCCAAAAGATGAGCCTCCAGCGACTGGGTTGGGGAGAGCCCAAAGGCCAACACATGCCCACGGAAATCTCTCCATGAACCTCACGAATAGCAGAACACAGCGATTTAAATCAAAAGCTTCGGCTGCTGGAGGGTAATTTGCAAGAAGCGGTGCCTCCAGCTGAGCAGACAATTCGCTGGGAACAGTTTAGCTAAACGACCTCCAACGGGGGGAGGCGACCAGCGAGGCGGCTGGGCTGGGCCATGGCTGGGGAGCAAAGTCCCAGTGCACCAGGGATGGCCGGACGCCTTGCCAGCCCATGCCGAGCCTCCGATCAGCGCAATTGCGACCAACAGCACTACAATTCCCACACAAATTTAAGTTAGCAGGAGAAAAAGAAAGAGACTGGAAGTAATGGGGGACATATGAATCACATCTGCAAGTCTCTGTGTAATTTAGTTTTGAAATTTAGGACTTAAACTAATGTATTTCTTGGCCAAAAGTTATTCTAGCTTCTCTAGGCAGGTAGTAATAGAAAGAAATGTGATCTTTTTGATTAAGGCAGAACATTTACTGCCACTGGGAAGTGCTGCACATAATGTACCGTGGGGACATGGTGCTTTCTGCAATTTCTGCTACAACTGCAATATCTTACAGTAAACCTTCAAAAGTACAGTATATAGGAAGTCTCAAATCATCCTCATTAACTGCGTTTATACAACGGAGCACCTATCTATTAAGGTGTTAGAGGTGCTTCCAGTAAAATAAATTAAGATTAAGTCCTGATTCTGCTTCCAAACACCCAATATAAATCTAGACAACTTGCCCTACTTCTGTAGCATTATTCCAGATTTAAATCTATTCAACAAGGCTCTTAAATTTATGTCTTACTTGGGCACTTGATTGTTTCTACCAGTGTCATCGGGGCTGCTATCAACAAGCTTTAAATTCTCCAGTATCTTCGATAATTTAAGCATGTGCCAGGGACTAAAAACTGACCTCCAAGGCCAAAACCAACAGCCTGGCTGAAATCTGAAAGCTAATACAAAACCATTAATGAAAAACAAAATGCACAAGAGCTTCAGGAGAAAAAAAAAAAAAAAAAAAGAGAACTTATAATGTTTAGAAAAACAGTCAAATCCAGGGAGGAAAAAGGAAAGCTGAAGTCTGTGAACGTGCACCTTCATTTCAAATACGCCAGTATTTAGTGCTGCCTCAGGATCCCATTGTACTGATGCTGCACAGAGAGAGGCTGAGTCTCTGCCGCCCCAAAAGCTTACATCTGAGATTTTCACACTTAAGATTTCCACTTACCTGTAGCTACTTAAACACCCTACAAATTCCGCCATTATCTGCAATCTGCTATTAGGGGAAGTAATGTGCAGGAAAGAGAAATAACTTACCTAAGGTCTTATCGCACACTCAAACACTAGGAAAAGAGACCTGGTTATCCATCTATTCTACTGCCATAAACAGGGGAAAATCTAGATATGTGTGGCAATAAGCTTTTAGGGTTTTTCTTGCCATTCAGGCTCATGAAGAAAATGGAAATTTCCTGTTCCTGTCACCCTGAAATGGCTCCGAGGTCACAGCTGCCCAGCTGGAAGATCGTAAATACCACAGCCTCATCTTCTTAATGCACACAAGAAAGAGATAAACTCAGCCTTGCCTTATAAGTTTACTTCGGGATCATCTTTATGGTCCAGGTAGCTCCCAGCTCAGCCAATGCAGGATGCTTAAGTGATACTGTAATAAGAACAATAAATCTTTAATTGGGACCAATTGGCACAAACGGTGCTGTAAAAAGCCGCTTTGGAGATCTGTGCAAGCACAGGGGGAAGATCTGCCTGGCTGTGGGCATGTCGGGTTGCCCAGAGAGGGCACATGGATACTCGCCTTGCTGTCTGCAGGCAGGTCTTTGCCCACCTTCTCCCATGCCCCACTTCAGACCACATACCTGGTGTACCCGTTGATTTCTTCCCTGAATAACCATCCCCCTAATTAAGCTGAATGCTGCTTAATTCAGCCAGCTTGTAAACGCCGCATTCATAATTCAGAGTCCTCTGGATCTGAGGGAACTGAAGGGAAACAAAAACAAAGCTCCTCACAGAATTTAAGACCCACACAGCTGGTCTGCAGAGACTCAACTTGAGGTGCAGCCCGGCTCTCCCCCATCATTCATGGCCACCTGCAAAGAGAAGTGGGAAGAGACGGCAGTTGATCATCCACCAGGAGGACCAGAGGTTCTTCCTTTAGAGTGGCCAAAGCCAAGGGACACGGGGACAACGCTTGAACGGGACTGGGGGAAGAAGAAACAGGCACAGCCCTTCCAGGTGGTTGGTGCTGATTCTCCCACCTCCTTTTCCGAAGCATGGCAGATGCTGCCCCCAGAGCAGCCGCCAGCCCCCAGCTGCTGTGCTGCTGAGCTCCAGCATGCCTGCGGTGATCGTACGCTGGAGAACAAGGCTCGGCTTTCCGCCTCCCAGCTGCCCCATGGCTTGGAGAATTGGAAGGAAATATTATACTCTCTCTCCCACCTGCTTGTGCGTGAGTCACAAGCCAGAGCAGCATCCAAGCCTTTGTGTTCGCATCATCCCACCCCCTCGGGAAGGATGGGATCTGGTTGAGGGTCACAAGAAAATGGCAACCCAGACATTTGGCCAGGCTACACACACAGAGCCCTGACTTAGCGGTGGATTAGAGTGGGCGCCTCGACAGGGCTCCATCGTTATCTTCTTTTTCTTTAGAGGCTGCTGAAAAAAACACCAACAGGTTGCTGCAAGAACAGAAGATGGAAACAGCCAAACGTAACCGCATAATGGAGCGAGACAGATCAGGAGCAGAAAAGACCCGCTTGCAGCTGGACGTGTGTTTTCGGAGACAGTTCCAATTTGATGCAAAAGCATTTAGAAATTTGACTTGAGTTACAGTGAGTCAGAACAAGCCAAAAGCTGAACTATTTTCACCTGGAGCAGTGATATTTGATTTCAGATTTCCCGAGTATTTTGACTCTCCCTTCACTGGTCCATGCAGAATAAATGGAAGTTGCCATGGGAGCACTTACGCTCTCTCCCTTCCTCCAGCTGGACTCCCAACCTCAGCCAAAACAGGGCTCTGCGTCCACATTTTCCAGCTCCCAGAGGACTCCCTCGTGCCCAACTGCAGCCTCTTCTTGGGTGCAGCCCTTGGCATCTCAGCCCTCAACAGCAGTAGTCCATGGAAGAAAGGCAGGAGGATAACTAGGATAGCTTTCACCCGGTGATGAGTGAACTGACAGTGAACTGAACAGTTAAAAGTGAACTGACTTCCATCGTTTCCTCCATAACCCACACTTTGGGCTGGTTTTAAATTTCTCTGGTGAAGTAGAGAAGAGATCGGAAGGCAGCTGTCTCAGATCACCTCCAGCTTGGTTTGTTTCTACCTCTTTGCTTTTATGGATCTAGGTTTCCTTTTTTCTCTTTTTTTCTCTTTTTTTTTTAAAAAGGCCTCCAAGCCAAATGATCTCTTTCACGTTGAACAAAACACCCATTTAAATCTAAATGAAAGGTTTTGAACATCCAGAAAAAATAAACCAGCTTATTTCACGTTGACCCCAAAAAAATATTATACTGCCCATATCAGATCAATGAAAAGACCCTGTCAAGATTTTTCCCCGCAGTACCTAAGCACTGTAACCAGACAGTACAATTTCTGATTGTACAAACATGAGTTTCCCCATGAATTCCCAAATTTTTACCCAATTAATCATTTTTTTCTCTCCATAGGCATCCATAAGGAGGGGGTTTCAGGAGGATTATTCATTTTTAACATGTGTGACTTCAGAAATTTTCACGTTTCCAAACACATATGCTTTCACATGCATGCGTGCACATCTAACTTACTATTGGTTTTTAAAAGAACTTACTAAATGGTTCCAGACAAAATCCCAAATTCAGGGCTCTTTGGGAACTGCTCATATTTGCTTTATTTGTGACAGAGCTGTTTGACGCTGTTCTCAGTCTGTGATTGGACGGTTGGAAAATCTTTTTTCATCCAGAGAAATAGCAAATATTAAATACCCCAAAATCCGAGTATCACCATTCAGCCAACTATTCCTCTGGATTAAGTGGAGGTCTAGTTTTCATGAATAACTGGCAATAGTTTCTATATTTGTAAGCCACATAATAAGATCCCATAAATAATATTAAATAGAATTTAGAATTCAGAGGCTGAAATGCAAAATTAGGTTTTCTAATAGCGTGACTCTCTTCCCAGGAGTCTGGCTTCACTTGCCGTCCAGGAGGTGGGATATCAGCAGTGGGATTATCAGGCGTCCCGTTTCCATTATTCACACATGTAAAAATCCACATTCCTTTATCTGAGTTTTGTCAAACTTAACTTAATAGCTATCAGCTTCTTTTGTCTTTTTAGAGAAAAACTCTTGCAAAGTGACTGCAGATCTAAGCAAAACCCCAGTTTACAGAGATCAAGAAATTTTTGGAGGCTCTCAGGTATTATAAGAATAGTAGTAGCTTGATATTGCAGACATAGCATGTTGCAAAGATGGTATAAACAGATGAGCAACTTAAAGTAATAAGAGGAAATCGGACTATAAGGTGTGCTTACACGGGCGGGAATAACCTGATACAAAAGAGAGCACAGCTCTCAGCACAGATAGATAAACAGAGATGCCAAAGCTGGCCAGGCACACTAAGGCAGGGAAAACTGACAGCAAGTGTGAAGAAAAGAGTCCTTCAGGCTACAAGATAAACTGTCAAAAAAACACACCGAATTCACATTTCAGAAGTACATAAGCTGCTTAGTCTGTGTCCTTTGCAAAAGTAAGAGAAGCAGCCGGCGAGGTTTGTGGAGGCGCAGAGGACTATAGGAAAGGACTGCAATAGTGTATGGGACAGTGATGGAGGCACCTGCATCCCCGAGGAATGATGCACCGGCACTCCTCATATGCAACATCAGTGACAAATAATGTTTCTTCCTTCCAACAGCACCAAAGAATCAAACTTGTAGAAATTTTAGGTTTAGCTTTTTCACCCTTAAGCTTCCAGAACTGGAAACATAGGGGTTTTCATAGAGTGAAACACTCTCAAGTGCCTTAGTGGGTGAAGAACAAGATTTCACAGGGACACCAGATGGGCAGGAAAGCTGTCTCCCCTATAAGTGACATGAGTTAGTTATCTCCCCTCTCTCAGTTTTGTACTTCCAAAGGGCTCCTACCTCACCACCCCTGGGGTTTCCTACAAATTATCCTCCTGCATTAACATCCAAGGAAAAAATGATGGAATGCAAATATTCAACTGCAAAAATGCAAGCAGCAGAATTTTATATATATTTATATTTTTTTTTCTTTTTTTTTTTCCCCCAAGCTGGTCACTAAATGCAGGAACGTCTTACAAGCTGGTCCCCAATTCATCCATGACCATCCGGGTGTCCTTTCACGAGGGTAGAGCCTCCAGGAGGAAGGCTGATGCACGCTGGTGTGGAGACAGCGAGGATGTGCTTCTCTTTAGAGAAATGACAGAAGAGACAACTGCGTGTAGCAGAAATCTGCAGCGCCTGTCGCAGCAGGAGGGCAGTGAGGCCAAATCGACGGATGAGCAGCAGCGCCCAGAAGCGCTGGAGATGTTCGGTGCTTTGGGCCACCTCTGCCCCGAGGGCATCCAGGGCTGGGATGAGCAGCCCCAGAGAACCCAACCAGATGCCCATCGCCTCTCCCCCAGCCACGAAACGCAGCCCGCGGGCACCCGCTGCTGAGCTGCTGCCTGCGAATAACGCGAGCCTGCAGCCCCGCGGGGACTTCACAGCCCTCAGTGCCGTGTCACACGCAGTGAACCAAATCAGTCCCACGGGAAAATTGTTTCAAAGATGCCTAAAGTGCAACTTGTCTTTTAGACTGCAAATTCTTTAAGGGAAAGAAAGAAAAAAAAAAAAAAAAAACAACAAAACCCAAACCATCATGCTTTTTAAGGGCTTGGAAAGCATCTTGTGTGTGGCAGGTGCTGCTGTGAATAAATGACACGCTCCATCAGACCGAGCAACTTGCAGGTTCCTCCTGCCCGGGTGGCACCTGAGCTAACGATGTTGAGCTGGAAGCCCATGTACCCCGTTACCATCCCCGGAGCCAGCTGCTCCCCACACCTGCAAATTCTGGGCAGAAGACAGTTCCCTTACAGATTTCATCTCTGACAGGGACGGGCTGACTCCCGCTTCTCCTGCCCTAAAGGAAATTACACCTGACAGGAGCTGAGCATTTGCATTAAGTAGGATTTCCAACACGGTGCAATAGCTTTTTTTTTCCCCCTCGAAGTTAAACTTTGCACAGTTTGAAAACAACTCTGGGAGAAGATGGCAACAGCTGAACGAGTCTGGCTAGAAATTGCGTTCCCTCTTGATCCATCACCACTGTGTAGCAGCTCTGTGTGCAGACTCACGGCGTGTTTGAAGGTGGTTGGGATGGCTTCGGGCTTTTGGCTTTTTTATGCAAGCAGATTTTCATGCTTTGATATCTTCTCTGACACGACTTTTGATCCAGGGGAGGTGATGCTGACACTTTTTTCACTGGGAATATTTTATTTGTGTACAGCGCTGCCAGAGCACTGCAGTCGCCCAAGTTGTTTCGGAGGAGCTCTTTCACAAAAATGCAGCCTAATAAATGTGATGAAAAGTGAGAGTTCTGCTAACTGCAGTCAGGGTGTCTGTCCTGGTCCGGACCAAGGCATTGTGGGACCATCAGACATGATCCAGGAGGGCCAGGAGAGAAGGGTCAGCACAGCACAGACTGGTCTGGGCATCCGTGCAGTGAGAAGGGCACTTTGGAATATCCAGATTATTCTCTCCCAAAAAAGGGAATGATGTTTCAAGCTGACAGACTGGCAAGTTTTTGGGAAAAGTGAAGAATCCCTGGTGGAAAGTCTTCAGTTTGCCGTCCCTGCCAGGGTAAATCGGCACAGGGAATGAGGATCACCAGCCAAGGAATGCGACGTGCCTCAGGGAACCCCCTGCTGAAGGACTTTCAGCTAATTGAGAAAGTCAAACATCCGTATTCCTTCTAAAAAAGAGGCTGCATTACCTTCATCAAGCATTTTTAGCTACAAAGGGAATTGTTCATAAAGGCAGAAGGAATTAAAGGACGTGCTATTTAATGGGCTAGATTGATGTGCACACTGATGAGAAATACTTCAAATTGACTAAATGTCTGGTTTGGCTGAAATAGTCTTTTTTTTTTTTTCCTTGGCCAATGTTATCTGTGATTTTGTTGTTTGTAAGCCATGTCCTTCGCTGTGACCCCAGCCAGAACTGACGCTAGCCAAATATAAGGTGTGCGTAAAAAAAAAAAAAAAAAAAAGGAAAGGAAAGAAAGAAGACAAAATCACTGTATGCCCTAATTTATACCATTCTAAGGCCCATTGAAGCAAATGAATTTTGTGCTAATGTAAGTCTCAGCCCACGTAAAATAAATCCCAGCCTGATTGCAGCCTGCCTGCATACGGTGTAAGGACTCACTAGGGCACAATGCAAATTATACCAACGACTTAACCAACACAGCTGACCTCTGTGCTAACCGGAGAGAAATGGGACTGCACACCATCCTCTTCTCTTTCCTAAACTGATGATGTAGTCTTTTTCTTTTTTTTTTTTTTTTTATGTGTATGCGTGTATAACGGCATGAAAGCAAGTAGCTTGGAGCTGGCAGGCCTCACAAAGAGCTAAGCTAGCCTGCATTTATGTTCACGCAACTTCTCCAGCTGATGTCGTTACCCAAGCGCAAGCCTCTTTAGTGGGACTTCCACCAGAGTAAGTCTTGCGCAGATTTACCTTACGAAGGAAAACTATCCAACCAAGCTAAATCATTTCAGTGCAGAGCACTTGTAAGAGCTTGTTTACGTGAAGCTGCTCAGAAAAGTTGATCTGAATTTTTAAGTGGATTAGTTAAACTGCATTAATTAAAGCCCTTTGTGGGAACTGTCAGATTTAAAGTGGCTTTGATTTGATTTGGTTTACTTCTCTTCCAAGGCTAAGTCATATTAAGGCCACTTGAATTGTGAAACGGGAGGTTTAATGCAATTTAGCTAATTCACTTTAAACTCCTGCCTTTAGTTAATTTAAATCAACTTTCCTGATTGTCCCTGTATAGACAAGACCAAGGAATGGCGAAGACCACTTAAATAGAAACACCTAGGAGTAACTTTGAAAAAAATCCAAATATTTCACTAGCACATCCAGGACATTACTATCTTTGTCACCAACGAGCTTTGGGAATTGCGGGTAACAATGTCAGGGTCCAAGGAGGTGCATTGATAAACAGATCCTTGGTGCTGAGCTACAGTTACTTACCAGAGACAGGATGCCCGTTCCTTCACAAGAACTTTACTCCAGCTTAAAAATAAAAGATGACAAGTTAAGAAAATGCCTCTCAGCCCTCAGAAAAAAACAGGGCTTGGGCCACAGGCTGTGGAGGGGGAAGAAGAGAGCTGCCTGAATGTGTGAAAGAAAAAGGAAATTTTATTTAAGGCTCTGGTGACAATTTTCTCATCTTTTCTCATCTTTTTTCTCATCTTTTCTCCTTCTTGAGCCAGAAGGTACAAACATAGAATGATAGAGTCATAGAATCATAGAATGGTTCACACTGGAAGGTGACCATCTTCAAGATCATCTAGTTCCAACCCCCTGCCATGGGCAGGGACACCTCCCACTAGACCAGGCTGCTCAAAGCCCCATCCAGCCTGGCCTTGAACACCTCCAGGGATGGGGCATCCACAGCTTCTCTGGGCAACCTGTTCCAGTGCCTCACCACCCTTACAGTAAAGAATTTCTTCCTAATACCTCATCTAAATCTCCCCTCTTTCAGTTTGAAACCATTACCCCTTGTCCAATCATTACACTCCCTGATAAAAAGTCCCTCCCCATCCTTCCTGTAGGCCCCATTAAGGTACGGGAAGGCCGTACCAACGATATTGGTAAAATGCTGTTGGAGGAGACCTGGTCTTCTTCGCCCTGGAAGCATTGTGCAGACCTGTTTCAGGCACTGGTACAAGGTAATAGCCGTGCAGCAGCATGAAGCTTGGAGATCTGGGACATGGAGGCATACAGGTGACTTTGCATGGCCTTAGCCCCGGCTCTGCAGGACCAGCACTGAGCCAAGAGCCAATCTGCCAGACCATCCCAAAGCATCGCCTATGAATTTCAGAATTCAAGATGAATTTTTGAAAAACTGTCTATCTCTACAGGTGCAAGGTGCTTTCATAGGGTGCTTCCATGCCTATGAATTTACATCCTTTTTGTAACATATTTTTAAAGCTCATAGACTGGCCTTATGCGATAGCGCAGCAGACAGTTAACATTCCTGCGAGCGGTGTTTGCCATGACAGGGTTACTCTGTGAATTATTAGAACCGGGAACTGCCACATTAAATGAGAGGGAGTAGAAGACAGCCTTCTTGTGCTGCCAAGACCCTTTTGAGTATTGAATCATACTGCAGATGGCAGCCTACGTGAGAGGAGGGGTGGGGATGAGCAGGACCGTGTCTGCTTGGAGCCGGCCGTGTGCATGACTGAGCGGGAATGGCCTGGTTGCGGTGGGTGTAACTCCGCTCCAAGGGGCTGAGCGGGCAGCGCCGAGGTAGCGATGATTAGCTGCCACGCAAGGTGAGTTATTGTCTCCTGAGATGCTAAAGATATACTGTACTTAATAGTTCATTGGCTAAATGCTTTCGAATGGTTGATATCGCCGCAGCCGGAAACATCCATTCACGTAATTAGTTTACCTTCCTAATTTAAGCCAAATGGAAAATCCCCCTGTAAAGCACTCTTAAACCGGCTGTTGTGGCGGTGTTGATCAGCAGAGTCCTTTTGACTTTGCAAAGTTGCCCGGTTTTCGCCAGGAGGACGCGAGGTCCTTTAATCCCCTACCTTATCACAACGCCTTATCACAGCCATTATAGGGTTGTTCTGGAAACTTCTCTGGATAATCTGAACCCGAGATTTGTAACTGCAGCCGCTGAAATCAATGGAAAATGAGCCGTCGTGTGACAGGGTTGTTACCCGACGGTGATCTTAATTCCAAGTGTGTGACAGGGAGGACAGGAGACGACTCATCCCTTGTCAGAAATCCTCCACGGCACAGATTTGCAGTTTTACCTTTTTCCAGAGGAACCTCAGCTACTTGCCTGAAATAAATAATCTTTAGGTGACTTCCTCTCCCTTCTCTGGGCATCATGAATATTTGACTTAACAAATTAATCTTTTCACTCCCTTCATAGGAAGACAGATACCTTTATATATGGAGTGCACGAGAGAAAATTAAAAAAATAGACCATAAAGGAAAGTGTCTGATTTTCAAGTAACTCTGTTCATCAGAGGCGTTAGGCCAGACCCTCAACTGCAGCAGAGTAATATTATTTAAATCAGCAATTGTACAGCTCCCTCTCTTTCAGTC
Organism: Alca torda; assembly: GCA_008658365.1. Taxonomy (NCBI): domain Eukaryota; kingdom Metazoa; phylum Chordata; class Aves; order Charadriiformes; family Alcidae; genus Alca; species Alca torda. The sequence continues at coordinate 156,982,607 of CM018077.1, read as the reverse complement.
TCACTGGCCTGATTTTGCAGGCAACATCACTCAGTGCCAAGACCTGGGTCTAAAATCAGCACTGACCCAAGCAGTTTCAGCATAAGTGATCCTGTCGTCATCCTCCAGTGCCGTTTAGGAGGGAAGTTGGACTTTTTGTCCCATGAAGCTGAAGAATTCAAACTGAATTTCTCTCTCTTCATAAAGCTCCTGAAATGTCAGGGCTGGGATGGAGAGAATCCTCCAAGATCATAGAATCATAGAATTGTTAGGGTTGGAAGGGACCTTAAAGATCATCTAGTTCCAACCCACTGCCACGGGCAGGGACACCTCCCACTAGACAAGGTTGCTCAGAGCCCCGTCCAGCCTGGCCTTAAAAACTTCCAGGGATGGGGCTTCCACCACCTCTCTGGGCAACCTGTTCCAGTGTCTCACCACCCTCATGGTGAAGAACTTCTTCCTAACGTCCAGTCTGAATCGTCCCATCTCTAGTTTTAATCCATTCCCTCTAGTCCTACCATTACCCAACATCCTAAAAAGTCCCTCCCCAGCTTTCTTGTAGGCCCCCTTAAGATACTGGTAGGCCACTATAAGGTCTCCTCGGAACCTCCTTTTCTCCAGACTGAACAATCCCAACTCTCTCAGTCTGTCCTCATAGGAGAGGTGCTCCAGCCCTCTGATCATCCTTGTGGCCCTTCTCTGGACACATTCCAGCATGTCTATATCTTTCTTGTAGTAGGGACTCCAGAATTGGACGCAGGTGGGGTCTCATGAGAGCGGAGTAGAGGAGGAGAATCACCTCCCTCACCCTGCTGGCCACACTTCTCCTGATGCAGCCCGAGATACGATTGGCTTTCTGGGCTGCTAGTGCACACTGACAGCTCATGTTGAGCCTCTCGTCTACCAGCACCCCCAAGTCCTTTTCCTCAGGGCTGCTCTCAAGTCAGTCACTGCCCAGCCTATATCTTCAACATCAGCATAACCACATCATCAAACTTAGCATGGTTTACTGTTATGCACAGGCGTGTACCCAGCCAGGTACGCTGCCTTCTAGTGACTCTGTTCCAGAGAGGCGGAGCTTGGATTTGGATTAGCTATCTTAACACACAGGCACATGGCTCTGGGGGGAGAGGACCCTGGTGTGAATGTTTGGTGCTAACGTCATGCTCCATCACCTGCAAGGCACGGAAGTATAACAGCAGTCGGGGTGGTACTAGCATTTTTTTTTATCCTTGCTGTGTTATTGTATCTGTTCTTTTGTTTGAGTCTTTTTGTTAAGCCTTCAGCAGCAGGGGCTGGGTTGTGGAAAGGGCTGCTTGGGTGCTCATAGTCCTCCTTGTACGGTGTTACATCCCGTGAAGAGCTCACTGAGTACAGGCAGTACTTAAATTTCCACACACCACTTTTACAGTCGTCCCCAGAAGGCTAATTCTGCTGTGGTCCACAGCAGGATATCGGGGTCTCAAGCTTCGTCCATCTGTTTGCTTGTATTTTGTTCTGCATTCTTTGCTTTTGACCTATCAGATGTGCTGTTGAGCCCTGCAATTATTTTTCCATTCATCTTCTTCTTTCCTGACTCATTTAGCAAACAAATATTTTTTGACCTCCTGCGCGTTGAGATGCACCATCCAGGTCAGTGTGGTGGAAAGTGTGAATCTGCTGCTTTTGGAAACCCTGCAAGCTGATAGCAGGCAACAGTTATCCCCTGGAGGTTTTGTCCCAGTTCCACTCCAGTGCTTGCTCATGTAAGAATGTACGTTTTTGGTCTGGATTCATGCAAGAAGAATAAAACAGCCTGCTCATTTCCTATCTTCAGGCAGACTTCCCAAAGATTATAGGAAGAGGATCAGTGGGGACCCTAGAGGTTTCCTGGCCAGGAATGTGGCTGGTGATCAAAGCATGGGTTGAAGAAGCACGTTGGTACAGTCAGGTGGCTGCTGTGCCCCAAAGCAGACCAAAACTGCTGAGTGTCACAGCCTACCAGCTCGCTGATGTCCCTCCCACACCAAACTGCATTGTACCTGGGTCAGACCCCCACAGAGCAAACCCGAGGGGCTGCGCCCACAAAGGGTCTCGCCGCTGTGTTGCCGTTTCTCTGCATTTTTTTATGAAGGTATGAAAAAAATAATGTAATGAGAGATTTCTACAAACAGGGGTGTACCAAATGTCTGGGATGAAATGACACACCCAAAGCCTCCATGCTGAGCTGCCAGGTTGTCTTCAAAAGCATGTCTCATCGCCACTGGCTATTTGTGATTGCAAAGTGGCTATTTTAATCACAGAGAAGCCAACCTGCCTTTTTTCCAGCGTTTCTAGTGCAGAAAAACACTGTTCTGTTGACCTTCTGCAGCTGAAGGGGAATGTGTTGGGGGAGACGGAGTGATGGGGTTTCTGTGATGTTCTTTTATCATTCCTTTTTTTTTTTTTCATGTTGTCTGTTTAGTGAGAAAGGCAGGGCAGGGACTCTGGCCATATGCAAGGAAAAGCAGTTTTGCTATCAGGTAATGCTACCCAAAAGGAGAATTGGAATGAGGGTGAAAGATTGGAGCATGTTTACAAAAATTGAAAAAGGACATGTGCCAAGAGTTATTGAAAGGTGAGTCCTTGTAGTCAAAGAGGTGGTCTGTCTGGAAAAGCCTGCCAACGGGGGCACATTTCCTAAGGTACTGAGGCTTGTGCAACACTTATGCAAAAGAAAAAGCCCCAAAAGTTTTCCCCAAAATGACAGCACAAACGAAAAGAACCAGCCAATGTGTTCATTAATTTCAAATTTTGAGATGGTAATTTCACACAGAGATGGTAGGTGGTGCAGAACTCCCTTTCTCCATGGCTACAGAGAGCTTCCATAAGCCTGTGGGACCAAAACACAGTATAGACTAGGGCTATGGTGTTTCCTTATCTTTAGGGCAACGTCCTTGTAGAAAGTTGCAACACTCTCTAGCTCAGAGGTAGAGGAAGGAGAGGACAGGTGTGTGCCATGATCCAGTCATGTCTCTGTTGGTGGATGTAGCTGTCAAAGACCGGAGCATCAAAGAACAGAGCAGCTACTCCCCATTGCCATGGGCAGGCCCTGCCTCTCCACCTGAGGGTCTCCCAGCCTCATGTCAAGGCTGTCCATCCCATGTCTCCCTGATGGACAGGAGACACCCATCCTAGGCCAACCATGTCACCAACCCCACTGCAACGGGGGCCACCACCAGTGTTTTCCCTGCTGTGACCTGGACACTAGGGCTGGTGCCAGGAGCTCATGTATGGCCCAGCCTTTGGCTACCTGAGGAAAAAGGATGAGGATGGGTGGCTTTGCCAGGACTGGAGGGAGCTCACAGCTCCCTGTAAGACCATAATGTGGTATAGGTTGGGGCTATCTTATCTGTCCTGTAGTGCCCTGACAGCTCTCTGGCGGAGTGTTGGAGGAGGGAGAGGACAGGAGTGTGCCATGGTCTGGTCACAACCCCTTCCAGGCGTCTGGCTGTAATAGACAGGAGAAGAAACAGACGAGGAGAAACCACTCCCCATCGCCATGGGCAGCCCCTGCCCATCCCTCCCCACACAGCCCTTGGTCACCAGATTTCTTGTCTGTCAGCCTGTTCTGGAGCAGCCCTTTTATACCCATCCTGGGCCACCCATGTCACCAACCCACCCTGTGACATGGCCACCACCAAAGTTCTGTCTGCTGAAACATAGCCATGACATCAGCAGGGCTGGAGCCCGGAGTTAGTGCTGTGTCACTGTGTCATGGCCACTATCTTCCACCATTCAGGTGAGAAGAAGCAATTAAATAATAAAAATAAATTAATTAAATAAATAACAAACAGCAATACTGGGGCAGGAAATTAGGTAGTTGTAGCAGCTGTTTAAAGAACAGGACGTCACCAAAGGTTAGAAAAGAGGTAAAAGCAACAAGTTCTACCCATTGACCAATTTTAAAGATTTGTGTGGTACTTGCTGCTGAGATTTGTGGGTTTGAAGACTAAATTCTGGAAGAAAAATGCTTATCAAGTTGACTGAAGGTAATATTTCACACCTTTGGAATTATAGACCTGTCCAGTGCCAAACCCTGCATCCACAGTGGCTGACAGTACTGAGCTGGTTCAGCGTGAACTGCAAGACTCACTTCTTTCTTTCCCTGAATCAAACCACAGATTTTGCCAGGGACTGTCCTGTGCTGCACACTTTGGTTGGACACTGGAATGAAATACATGAATTAGCTTCCATCTGCTTGGTTCACTGCAGGCCATTACATACAAGCTCTTTACTTGAGAGGACCAGAGGCAATGGGCACAAACTGAAATGCAGGAGGTTCCCTCTGAACATCAGAAAATGCTTTTCTACTATGAGGGTGACTGAGCACTGGCACAGGTTGTCCAGGGAGATTGTGGAGTCTCCCTCCTTGGACATGTTCAAAAGCCATCTGGACATGGTCCTGGGCAACCAGCTCTAGGAGGCCCTGCTTGAGACAGGGGGGATAGGCCAGATGACCTCCACAGGTCCTTTCCAACCTCAACCATTCTGTGATTATGTGATTCAGGCACATGGAGACTTATTGCCCCATTAACCATCTTCCAAGTTTGGCCCAAAGACAGCCACCCCAGTGACTGACCCATACAAACAGTTTGCATGATGCCACAGCTAGTGAGCTCACGAGGAGCAGTCAGGGACCACATCCTCCACATGCAAACTCTGACCTTCCTTTGGAGACCACCAAAATGGTAGATAATTTACAGTTATCAGATTATCACATTATAATTTTCCAGGCAGTGGACCTTTTAGCGGTGCAGTCTTCAGCTGGGAGAAACTAACATCCAAAAAAAGGCTCACTAGTCCTATTTGGACTTAAACCAAGAAACTTATCTAAGACATCTCATCTGCTGCCTTCAGCAGACATATTGCCCTCAAGGAAAGCAGGTGTTTTCTAGACATCAGTAAAGCTGCTGGGATGAGGCACCAGACTGAGCAGCTCTGAACAGTTCATTACCCGTTCCTGGGCCTGTGTGCGAAAGAAGGTGCTGAAGCACTGTAATCCTCGAGCATTTTGCACCTTCTTTGCTTTCAGTCTTTGCAGAGATAAGTGGTTACACGGGATGCAAAGCAGTGACGACTCAAGCCTGCAGCGTTTCCAGATGGGACCGGCATCTGAGAGACCTCCTGAGAGCTCCTGCCTGCATTTTCAGACGCTGGGAGTTCATACGCTTCGGCTAAGTTCCAGATAAGCATGTGGACTTTGCGATGCTCTTCTGAATCCAGCATCAGCTCGGAACTATTTAAAGCTTTTCTTCACTCATCATTTCTCATTTCCTCCTTTTACCCAGAAATCCTAATGCCTTTGGGAAGACGCTGTTTAAACTATCTCAGCAACTAAACAAAAAACACCATATAAGAAAAGGAGTAAGGGCACCTTGGCCAGGTTTATATGCTGCAGGAGGTGCTGCAGTTTAGAGATGACAGAGCAATTCAATAGCAAATAAATCCTGGCTGCATGTTTTTTCACCTGCTTCCTTTCTAATGAATCCTTTGGAAATCTGGCACAGCTGGGACTTGAGCAAGGGGCTCTTTGGCTCCCTGTTTAGCTGCTCCATCATGAAAAGTAGTGATAGGCAGAAAAGTAACTGTGTAAAAATGGCACCTGGGTGCTGTAAATATGTGTTCTCTGTGGGTCTCCCAAGAAATATGTGCTGTTTAAGGGCTGTTTGTGGTTTTTCTCCCCCTCTCTCTTTCCTGTAGCTGGGGATGTGCTAGCCATGTCGCGCTCAGCTCTCCTGCCTCTCCCACAACATTGCCAGTTAATGTCTGATTCCAGAAGCTTTGCAGTTGGCAATGTTTTAATAAGTAGAAAGCACACAGCTTGACTCTCAGGTAACAGGCTGAGCTAGCTGCGCTGGCAGTCAGAGAAAAAAAACCACAGTATTGACTTGAAGACTGAGTGAATTTGGAATAGAAATTGCGGAGGAGGAATAAATGTGGTATACCAGGACGTCACTTCTACACTTTCCAGATGATAACTGCACTTTAAAGTGGAGAATCTCTGACAGTGACGTCCTCTTTTAAGCATCCAACATCTATGCCCGTACTTGGTCGTCCTGCAAACCCCCTGCTTTCCCAGCTCTGTCTGACTCACATTGTGTATTCTTCACAGAATGCACTGACACAGGCTCTGTTTATCAGAGTTACTCAAGTTTGTTTCCAAGTTAGAATTACCGTTTTATGAGGAGGTGGCTGGGTTAAGAGAGGAGAAGTTTGCACTTGTTGGACAAGGACATTGAAGAGCACTTACCGGGAATAAAAGTTGCAAGCTAACACATCTGACTGTGTTGCATAAAAAAATGCCTGGAAACTCAACTCTTGTCCCTCACTGCAATATCTTTCAGGGCATCTGTGAAATCAGCGTCCAAGAAAAGTTTATGTAGAATCATAGAATCGTAGAATCACAGAATGGTTTGGGTTGGAAGGGACCTTAAAGACCATCTAGTTCCAACCCCCCTGCCATGGGCAGGGACACCTCCCACTAGACCAGGCTGCTCAAAGCCCCATCCAGCCTGGCCTTGAACACCTCCAGGGATGGGGCATCCACAACCTCCCTGAGCAACCTGTTCCAGTGCCTCAGCACCCTAAAGAATTTCTTCCTGATATCCAGCCTAAACCTACTCTCTTTCAGTTTGAAACCGTTACCCCTCATCCTATCGCTCCACTCCCTGATAAAGAGTCCCTCCCCATCCTTCCTGTAGCCCCCTTTAGGTACTGGAAGGCTGCTATAAGGTCTCCCTGGAGCCTTCTCTTCTCCAGGCTGAACAACCCCAACTCTCTCAGCCTGTCCTCATAATTTCATTACCTTATGCTGCACCATTGACCAGCGTATTTATTCCTGGGAAATTACCAGCTGAAATCTGTCACTTTGCTAGATATTTGGGATGTCACCAAGTGGTACCGTAGAGGGAACAGATGCCTTCTGCAGGGCAAAGCCACATCGGTGTGTGTGACAGCAGCGCGCCCACGGTGCCCTGGTACAGAGGGGAAGGGGAGCCTTGGCAAAAAGGCAAGCCAAAGGCTAAAAGTAACTAGTGTCCTTTTGGGTGGCAGGATCCATCCTTGCAGGCAGACCCTGTGGCACTGAAATATCTAATTTATTTTCAGGAAAGGGTGAAAAAGGATTAAAATCAGGAAATCAGGCTTTTTACTTGTCTGGAAGAGAGAGGCAGTTTGATAATAAGCCGCTTTCCTGTCGGCAGCTCAGGGTGATGCACTTCCAAGAGCCACATCCCTCAGGACAACACCTTCGGTGAGCGCGGTCAACCCTTTGGGAATCTTGTTAGAGTGTGAAAGCAAATGTCGGCACGTGAAGGATGCTAAAGCCTCTTCCAGAGGGCGAGGAGCTGACCGTGCAGGGAGGGTTGTTTCACAAACTTACCCACACCCTGGGATGCTTCCACCCCCCGGCAGAAAAACACACATCCTTCTGTCCCCTGCATCTGCTCCCAGGGGCAACCCCTCTCTTCCAGGGCTGCAAAGACATATCAAAGCAAGGGTCTCTGAAAGACATCAAATCATGGTTTTATCAGGCCACCAAAGATCAAAATCAAGCCTATGTAAAAACCACTAGCAGTATGTGATTCAGGGAAAAGTCAAAAGCACAGCGAAAATAGTCATTTGTTTGCCTCTAAATGGTATATTTGCAGCCTGATTATAATAGTCCTGGAGAACCAGAATGTGAAAATAACGATAAAGCTCTGAATATCACACTCCACTGTCCAGACCCTGCATAATGTCAACAGTGAATAAATGTTACTAATGGAAAAAAGGTGAGTTATTTTAAAAATTTATTTTAATGTTTCTGTGTTATTTAGGGAATTATTTTCAGCTGTGTCCCTAGATCCAGTAAAATAATTACATGCTCCAGGACAGCAGTTAAAAGATGAGGAACTACATATATCTTAGTGACCAGTTCTATAAATATACTGCTAAAAATTAGTAATCATTGTCATAGCTGGCTCAGGAGAGACTTGTTAACTAATTATAGATCAAGCCATGCATTAAAATTAAAACCATTTGCAAGATATTACAGCAAATGTAATGTTCCTGAGAGATAATAGATTGACAGTCTTGGAACCTTAAGCGGCTGCGTAACCTCTGCAGCTTGGTCAGCGCAAAAACAAGTTTTCAAACACCATTCCCCCGTCACGCCTCAAATCAGACGAGGCAGAAATATTGCCTTGGATGGTCATTCCTCGGCCGTGGAGCCTGTGACCTCTCCGGACACCGCCAGCTGGGGTGAACCTGTGTCTGGCGAGGTCCGGTCTGCGATCGCACCACACGCTGCAGAGACCAGCAGGACATTTTCACATGTCAACAGCCGTGGACTCACTGCCAGATTGAGAAAGCACTTAGGCACGTTTTTCAGCCAGTCCTAGTTGGGACCTCACTCAAGATAGTGTCTAACTCACTGAATTTCTTCACCTGAAGACCGTGTAAGCAGGTGTGCTAATTGCCCCAGTAAATTAGTGACATTGTGAGATCTTGGCCGTTACTGTCTGGTTTTGTGTTTTACAGTACTTTGCGTGACAGGACCTCAGTCCACGATTGTTGCCTTGCCACAATATAAAACACACAGAATAACACCAGAGGCATTATGCTCCTCAAAGCTGTATTTTAAGAATGTGAAGTTTATTCCCTGATTTAATATTGCCACAATCAAGCATATTTGGTTCATTACATGGGTCTAACAAGAAGACCTCGTAAGTTTTTTAAAATTGTGGATAATTTGAGAAAGAGGAGAAAGAGAGACAATATTGGCAGGTAAATCATGCTATCTTGTAAATCAGAATTTCCAGGATTTTATCCTGGAACAAAATCTAGGGCTGAGTGGCTGACGGATGCAGACAAGGAATCTTTATCACCTTGCACTGCAGCTCGATCACTGAAAATAAAAAAAAAAATAGAAAATTTAAAAAAAGGAAAAAAAAAAAAAAAAAAGAAAAGCACTACCCAGTGCAACCCTGAACATCAAAAAGATTAAGCAGGCTGTCAGAGAGGAGGGGGTTTCTTCCACTTGCTTGATCTTTTTACTCCAGCTAAAATATTATTAATATTTTAGTATATTGACTGCTGCATACTTTTCTGGAGCAGCACCTTTAAAAACAAAGCCCATGCAATAGAGAGAAGAACCTGGATGCTCACTGAATGAGATCAATTGCAAGAGACAACACTGTAAAAAAGTGGACAAAAAACATGGATTGAAACCAAGCCTTCTTTTTTCTTTATTTATTTTTTTTTTAATTTGGATTAAATTTTCCATTTACCTATAGAGAACAGAGTATCTGGTTGCAAATAAGCTGCTGGCTGGACTGCAGCGTTCAATTACAAGTAATCTGCATCACCCGGTACTTTTAATGTGCCCGAAAACTATTTTGATCCAACAGAAATTGGTTTACTGTATGCATTTACAGGTACACAAAGAAAACAAAAGTTATGACTCAGCTAAAATTCAGCTTATTATTTGTTATTGTGGCATTAATTATTGACCAGATTCTTATGTTACTGTACAATTTAAATCTGCCACTAGCTGTAGTCATTCCTCTGAACGACATGGTGGATGCTGGTAAATGAGAAATGAAACCTTAAAATGTAGAGTAATAGCACAGCCCAGTGGCTTATCAAAGAATAAACCACCACTCAGAGTTCTAGTGGTCTGGACAAGTTAGCGTTGTATTTTATTAAAAAGTCTGGAAAATGTGAGGATGGGAAATTATTCTAGGGTCAGGTAGAAATAGGAGATTTTTATTCAAATCCCTTTTCTTTATCGAAAATTGCTCTGAAAAACTGTTTCCAGTTATGCTCCTTATAAAGCTCAGCTGTCACTCTCATCCTACTTTATATAGATTTATTTAGGGTTATTATTCAAAACTATATTTGGAATAATCATAGAATCATAGAATACTTTTATTTAGAATAATTTATGCTTTAAATTATGTTATTATTATAATTCTATTGTTACAAAGAATTATTCTGTATCTCATTATCCCCTTACATACTTGCTTGGGTCTGCTTTTATTCCCTTGTACAATTTGCATATATCCCAGCAGTCATCTGAAATCTATCTACACTGGCTTATGTTCACCTATTTATTCCAAGAAATAGTTGATGTCTGAGAAAAACATATACCCCCCACCACCATCACCACCACCAGATTAGTCCCAGGTGTCCTATACTGTGTTACAGCAACACGGCAGAGGAAAGAAGTAGCTTGTGGTTGCTGCATGGGCACCAGCTGGTATCATAGAATGGTTTAGGTTGGGAGGGACCTTAAAGACCATGTAGTTCCAACCCTCCTGCCATGGGCACGGACATCTCATGGTATATGCTGGGAGCTTCAAAAACACCCACAGACATGGTGGGGACGCACCTTATAGCACCAGTTGCACCTCTGGTCCTCAGCTGTGCAACCTGAAGATCTTCTTAACACCCTTCTGGCCCACACATGCAGGTTTTCTCCCATGAGCAGGAGGGGTGGTGGGGTGGGAGGATGTTGCATGCCCATGTCTCATCCTATTTGGAAGACAGGGTGCCTTTGGGGGTGCCCTGAGACACAGGCCAAGGAAGGAGGGGATCTCCAGTTCCTCACAAACAGTGGCTGGTTGGGCCAGTCCATGGGAGAAGGGTCCAAACAAGGCTGTCAGACACCTGAAAATGGAGTCCATGCACATTAGCACACGGAGAGGGCAAATATCTGGCCAAGTCACCAGGAAATACAGTGGAAAGTGCTGTGCCTTAGTTCTGGCTCCCCTAAGTAAACAGAAATACTTTAATTTAGGAAGCACTGCTCTTTCTTCTGGGATGAAGTGCTGACCCCATCCCTTCACAGGTGACACAGTTTGTCACCAGACCTGCACAGAGTCCAAAGCTGGACTATGGATATGCCAGGTGGGAGGAAGGGGATGGAGACCCGCACTCTTAGTGAAAACTTGTGAAAGGAAAAAAAAAAAAAAAAAAGATCCTGTAGTGATCGAACAAGATAAAAAACCCTGTGGGAGAAATGGCAAATGAAAAACAATGAAAAAAGTGTTTGAGGTGTGCCGCTTGAACCAGAAGTCAGGTCAAAGAGCCTGTGTTGATAACATTGCAAACACAGGGCCCCAGAAGCTAGATAGGCATAGATTTCCCTCTATTGACTAGAGGAAACAATGTACCTGTCCTAGATAATTCCCTAAATTAATTCTACCAGAAGATGCTACAGATAAGAGGTGACCTTGCACACTGAGTCGGTTTGTTAGACAGGGTATGGCTGACATAGCTAAGTCCTGCACAACACAAGTCCCTGAATCTGAATTTTAGCATTGTGTGTGGTTTAGATACATCAATCCAAGTTTCCGTCATCGCTAGTCCCATGGTAGACAAGAATGGGATTGAAATAACAATTAATAATAAAGCTAAAAAAAAAAGAGAGTCAGACTCTGAGCTGTATTTAGTGCTTTGTAATTTAGGTACAGCACCAGAGAAAAATAAATGTAATCTGCTGGCAGTTTGTCTAGCAAAAAAAAAAAAAAGGTACACGTCACTACTAACAAGGTCCCTGGGGATTTAAGGATGCATGAAGAGACAGATACAGTCAAAGGAAAAGCTCAGCACCACTCTGGGCTCTAAATTTCAAGCAGCATTGCTTTCCAAAAATGTAACCTAAAGACCTGAAAGAGCTGATGTCACCTCTAAGTTGTGGTGTGGTGCGAGCAAAGAGAGTCTCAGCTGGCCATTATGCATAAGAAAGTCCCAGGCAGTGACCCAGCAGCTGGAGAAAAGAGTACGTCAGAAATTGTAACATCTGTGATGGTGGTGATGGTGACATGACTCAGAGAGAGCTTCAGAAGGAGGGAAATGTCCGAGGTCAGCTGGACAATGAACCCTGGATGGTTTCCAGCTGGTAAACTGGATGTGGTCCCCCGTTTTGAAGGTGTGGGGGGACGTTTATCTGTGTTAGTGGTGCCATGACACTTGCCTTCAGGACCAATGTGTGGTCCCTGGATGGTTTCGGTTGTTAGGACAGAGACAGCAGACAGTCGTGAAGCAGTAACCTGGTGCACTGCCTCTGCGTGGAGGTGGAGAAATGCAGCACTGGAGCCCTTGCAGAGTGTGGCTTAGAAATCTCTCAGGACTGGAAGGCAATCAAAGACAAAAGTGCCTCCTGTGGGGCTTCAGTTCAATGTAGCTACTTAAAATCAGGGGCAAGGATGAAGGGAAGGAGTTCTTCTCACACACAAGTCCTTGGCAGCACCAGTTTCAGAGAGTGTGAAGCCTCCAGGCCATGTACATCCCTTTACTCATCTACAGCCTGAATGTGGCCTTGCCCAAAATCCAAAGTGTGCTTCCCAGTAGTCCTGCTCAGTTACAACCAAATGTCAAGATGCCTAAATCTGGTTGGCCTTGCTGCTTGAGTTTACAATCCTCCAGGAGGCTGCAGTGACACTTCTGTACCACCGAAAACTTCCCCAGACCCAGCATGGCTTAGCAGAGCATCCTTCCAAAAGCAGGATCTCTCACACCTATTTTATCTCAGACCCAATCCAGTAGGTGCTGCCACAGGATCTCTTGCATGCTCGTTCCCTGGGTGACGGAGGAGGGACCACAAAAACAGGAGAAAATCCACAGCTGTGGAGCCCAGCTCCATCAAGATGCTTCCCAGCCGGCCTTCATGTGGCACTGTGTGCTCCAGTGGAGGACTTACCCTGCCCTAAGTATTCTTCTGTTGATCAGCTGTGGGCAAAAGCATACTGAGTAAGTTATTTTTTTGTGGCTCCCTGTTCAGCAGCACTTATTTTCTTCCGTGTATCACATTCCTACTCTAGGTCTCGGTGTCTGATTAGGGTCGATGTCGTCTCTTCTCCTCTTTTGGCAGGGCACGGTGTGCTTCCTGGCTGTTCAGTTTTCCTTCTTCAACCTTTCAGGCACCGAGTCTGTTTGTCTATCCATGTTTTTCCTCTTGGGTTTGTCTGTTTGACTGAACTTTATGCTTGTGTATTTGGTCCTCCAGAGCAGCTCTGCCCTCCTGGCTCTCCTGTTCAGCAGCAATCTGCTAACTCTGAGTTGTCTGTACAGCCTTCCCTCATTCTTGAATCCATCTCTGGACCACGTGCTTTCTCCACTTGCTTCCCTGTAGTGTCTTCCATCAGTTCTCTCAATCCTCCTTCTGGGCAGAGAAAACTTCCAACAAGAACTTCCTCAAGAATCACGTCCACAATTTTAGCACCCAGACACAGATCACAACCAAAGTGCAGAGCCTCCAAACCAGTCACCAAATGGCAAGAAAGCCAACACTTCACTCCCCTTTTAAGGAGTTACGGATTTCCTTTCATCACCTGTATATTCACCACCCTGTATATCTTTTTCTGATTAGTGGCTGTGGGATGCTGGCAGTGCACGCAGCTCCGCTATGCGTGAACAACGTTTCCACCGATATTATCTTCCTGATCCCAGTTGAATCTGGGATTTTTCAGAGGGTTCTGTACACTGGAACAAAGCTGTCTATCCTCTCCCAGAAAATTAAACATGTGAAGATCTTTTGATCCAAAATCCCAAGGGATTCACTTAAGCTTTCACATTCCAGCTTACAAATTAACTGTTCTTGATGTTCTCTAGGTTAACACACCAAATATTTTTACGTGTAAATTTGGAACTATTACAACACCTTCCCATCTCAGACTTCACAGAGGAAATATGCAGAGTATCTTTGCTTATTGTTCGTGCGTTGTTCTGTTATCGTAGACTATTTCCATTCTCTCATTTATGATAAACTCATTCAAAGTTGTCACTTTGAATTGCCATATCTTGCCCTTTGTCTTGGGAGGCCTGTTACCTGAAGGTCTCACTTGACAAAGTAATATCAGATCTATGCTTTTCCCGCCTAATTTTAGCACTTGCTATAGTTTCTTGAGGAATGTTATGATTTCCAATGGTGAGCAGGTGGTACTGAAAGCTGCAGATCCTAGAAGACTTTTCTACTTAGGAAAACCAGCAGGATGTTCTTCAAACCACAGTTCAGCTTCTCAGAGATCTAATCCCGATCCATAGGTTTTGTTCTTTTCCCCTTTCCCCATCACTTATCACAGGAAGGAAGACTATTTCATTCTATTCCTTGCCTCATCCCTCATGAACTTTGTCTTTTCTGTGTGTATATTACATTCGATTTTTGCCTTCCTCTCTCAGCATCTGAATTTATACAGTTTAGGGCTTGTAATGGTTTCAGACAGATAAAATATGTCATTTGTGAATAGCTTAGACTGTGCTTGATGTGTTTCCCTTCCTCACTCTGAAGGTGAAGAGTTTCAATAAAATGATGTCCTTTTTGTCTAATTTCCTGCTTTGACTTGGTCGTTTCACTCTCCTTGAAAGCAGAGTGAATAAGTACTTGGGGACTATGTAATTCACTTATAATTGAAACAATAGACCATAAAGGCTCCTTGAGAGCAATTACATCTATCGAGACAACGAGTCAGTTGTGCATTTGCACTAAGTCCAAGCAGTAAAATATATTTATGATTTTATTTTTTTTTAATGAAAGTTACTGCTCACTTAGTCTTTAGAGGCAGCACAATGCATCATGAGACAGGGAGGATTAAATGTGAATCTAGACGAGCAGTGTGCGTGGGTCGTCATGAAAAAAGAGCACAATATGCTTTGTCTGGGCGTGCTGCATCCAACCAGACTTAGTACGTGTGTGATTAGAACTAGTCTGAGACATAATGGTTAATCTATCAAAACCAAAGTAAAAATTAAAGTAAATTTGAGACCGTGGTCCTGAAGACTAGATAGTGAGAAGGGGATAAACTGCATATTACTAAAATTAGAAATGCCTCAATTCCTTTGTTTGCTTTTATCCTCAACTACATCACAGGCTGACTCTGCTGACAAGCTTAGTTCAGGATGGAAAAAAGCAATTAGACGGTATTAAGCCATCCATCCAAGAGGGATTCTGGACAAATCAAATCCTGTGCAAGGCACCAGACTACAAATGAAGGAGCCTGGGATCAGCTACTAACTGTGTCAGAAACATGGTTGCGTGTGATCCAGCTCTGCCTGTGCCCTGCAACCCTCTGTGATCCTGGACAAGCCGCTTAGTGGGTACCAACACCCAAATGATGGTCTCCATAAAATGGAGAGCAAAGTGCTCTTTTTTTTTTTTCCTTCTGCCTTTTTGGGGTCACCAATAGGAAACCTGCTCCTTCATTGGGCAATACAGAGGCCATGAACTCCATGGGGGCTTTGCACAGCAGCCCAACCCAACCACAATGTGTAGGAATTTAGCCTTAGGCTGACAGCACATCCCCCTTGTGCAAGACAGAGTTAAGAAAAAAACATATTCAGGGCCTCACTGAGATGGATCTCGGAGGTCCGACCTCACTGGTGGACCTCGGAGGTCCACCTAAGCTCCATGGAGTACCTGCAGATTAGTGCATTGAGAGTTTTGCACTAACAGGCCTGCGCTGCTTCCAGCATCTGAACCAATGGCCCACGTCTTCAGCATCATGTAAACCCAGCAGCACCTGTGGAGGCTACTGGGATATCTCTGCTGCACTTCTACAGCGTGGCTTTGCAAGAAATATGTGCTTTGTATGCTTTCTGTGGTGAGGCTTGTTCTCGGCTCCGCAAATATGTTCTTTTCCACAGCAAGCATTTCAGCTGCCTTTTAAAAGTAAGCATGCGTTGAAGTGCTTTTCACAATGGAGATAATTGAGTACCTGTACAACATCTATCACAATAAAAGGAAAATCTCAGACAGATACTAGGGCACTATGAAAGACAAAAGAACAATAAATAATAATTCATAAGGCTTTCAGTCCAACACTTTCTGCTAGCACTAAATCCATTTAAAAAAAAATTCAAGTACAGCACTTAATTCTACAGAGTACATGGGCACTACTGCAGTACAAATAAAACTTACAGCTATTAGTACTAAAAATAATTAACAATGTTGTCATTTGCAGGTTCTTCTCTCTTTTTTAAAACTGCCTTTCTTTTTTGCTTCCTGAAACCTTTTATATTTTTCTACTTTAAAAATTATCAAGTCATTAAAAAGAAAATTGAATGGTTTTACAACAAACACCAAGTAACAGCAAATGTACACCTCCAGGTTATAAAGATGAGGTTTCTAATGGCAATGCTGATATAGATCGTTCCTGTTACCACACCAGCAGGGCATCACCAGAACATAGTGCTCCACAAAAATGACATACCGAGCAGGATTGAAAATAACAAGAAATTTCTCGGTAGGGCTGATTTTCTTTACTGTTACATCAATGAACCAGCAACCCTGGTTTTCTTAGTTTGCTTTTGAGGTTTGTTTGGGGATTTTTCAGAGATGGGGAAGAGGTTACTAGAAGATGTGGGTGCTTTTATCTGACCCATTTTAATTTTTATATTTCCCCTGAATTATTGGGGAGAAAAAAACTATTTAAAAACCAGTTTAACAGCACTGATAACAAAGAGAAGAAAGACTGTAACTTTGCTTTCATGAGGTCAGACATTCTTTAGAAAAAACATAGTCTTTTTACAGCATTTTGATGTTTCTTTCTGCTTCTTCACAGAATAACAGGAAATTCTTGAAAGGACAGACCACCTGCAACTCCACCTTCATTGAAAAAGGGATGGAGGTGCTTAGCACTTTGCCAGATTCAGGCCAGATTCTGTATTTACGGTGACATTTATTTGAAACTGATTAATGGGTTTGTGCTGACAGAGCTAATGCTCAGGAAGAAAACCACCTGTCTCCAGGCTGGGCACCTCATCCAAGATCGTGTGCCAGGTGATCAACCTCATTGACCATCAGTTTCTGAATCCTCCAAGCCATTACTTCTATGAGCATCCCTGGCATCAGCATCCCTGGCTCCTCCAAGTTTCAGTACCCCTTCCTGTACTGGCTGCTCCTTTGCAGACATTCCCAGAAAGTTTAAGAACTTTTTGCCAAGACCTAGATCTGCTGAAATTTTAAAAATAATAATAAAAACCCTTAGAACTCAAGATTTCCTAATTTGGAGTATGCACAACGGCTCCCTCTTAGCTTCTGAATTTCACAAAGCTTAAGATATCTCATACAGTTTTTGGATAATTGCTTCAAAGACATGCAAATGCCTCCCCCTCTGCTTCAGAAGAGCTCCATTCATCAGTGAGCTAAAGTGTACAAAGCAACTTGGCTTCAAAATAGAGCGCAGTGCAATACAACACACCCAGTACAGGAAGGAAAACACAGGTAAAATAATTTTCATAAGCTTTTTAAATGACACAAATCTGGGGAGTGTTGCAATGAATGCTGTGCAGCTTGAGCTCATGTTCATCTGTGGCATAATGAAAATGTATCTATGAAATCTGCTGGTGTGATGCATCTGTGTCTGCTTGTATCTGCCTTGAGCACTCCTGCAGCAGCACTGGCATGCACACCACTTACACACAGAGCGTGTGACATGCTCTGGCTGAACAACCAGTTGGGATGAGGACAACCGATGCAAAGCTTAAAGCCAACTGCAAGATGCCCATGCTGGTTTGGGCGACACAGGACTAATTTCCCTTCTAATGCTGGGGAAAATTGCACTTTTAGAAGACTCTAGTGTCTGAATTTGTGAAAATATTTACTTTATAGCCATCCTACAAGAAACCTGGAGAGAGGCTGTTTGCAAGGGCATGTAGCGATAGGATGAGGGGCAATGGTTTTAAACTAGAGCAGGGCAGGTTTAGATTAGACATTAGGAAGAAGTTCTTTACAATGAGGGTGGTGAGACACTGGCCCAGGTTGCCCAGAGAGGTGGTGGAGGCCCCCATCCCTGGACACATTCAGGGCCAGGCTTGATGAGGCTCTGAGCAACCTGATCTTGTTGAAGATCTCCCTGCTTACTGCAGGGGGGTTGGACTAGATGACCTTTAAAGGTCCCTTCTAACCCAACACATTCTATGATTCTACGATTCTATGGTATACAGGTCTCAAAGTCTCAGAGCTCACCAGGTGCAGGGATGAGGAGGAGCGAGACCTGGTCACTTGACCCAGGCTGGCCAACAGGATTATTTCAAACCATGAACGTCACATTCAATATAAATTAGAAAGCTTGCTGCATAGTGCTCTGTCTCCCTTGATGGCAGTGGTTCAGAGAACCTCTTGCCCCGGTGCCGGACCCCTGAGCCCTTCCCTTCCTTCTGAAGCTGGAGTGCTTGCAGTGTCTGACACTTGCTGTCCCCTGCTGGGAGTACACAGCTGCCTGCTGACAGAATGTGTACTTTATATGGGCATCGGGATCAATACTGGTTCTTTAGTGTTATTAATGTTAATTATTTAGTCTTATCCTATTAAATCTATTTATATTTCATCCTTGTGTTTCCTTGCTTTATCCCGATTCCCCTTCCTGGGTGGGGAGGGGTCATTGGGTGATAGAATAATTGTCTAAATGACAATAAATTGTTGTGGGTTTCTCAAACCATAACAATGCCACAAATGCCTTGCAAAGGTCACATTCCCTTCTCTTCGGGCTTAAACAAAGCTCAGGCTGGGAAAGCCACGTGCCTGTTGACCACAGCCCCAGTTCTACTCTCCTGCAGGGCACAGAGGAGACAAACACAAGAAGGTGCAGACTGAGGCAGTTCAGAAAATAGCAATGTTTGTTTTTTGTAACTCCTGACTTCTTGGGCATGAATTGTTAGGATTTTTCTTGGCTTTAAAACCATAGTTTCAAAACTCATCGTGCCCAAGATGACCATGCCAACAAATTAACGTAATTTCAGACGTGGGGGAGAACAGTTAATGAAAGTAGGAGGGTGGAGGAGACGAGGGATCTTAAAGAGGAATATCCTGAAGGAAGAAATTGCTGCCATTTCTTGTAGATACTGTTGTGATTGCTTTCTTGTTGCTCTTCCATGTTCTTCACACTCATTTGATGAAAGATGTTAAAAAATATAACACAAAAGTAGGCAAACCCTGGAAATATTATGTATCTTCCAGAGGAGGTCTAGAATTAGGGAGAGGGAGGCTGTGCGTTCACTTCTTAGTGCCTTTTCTTTAGGCAGGGGAAACGGTGTGAGCTACTTCTGTCCTTCAGACCTTCTCCTGCTTCTCCAGCCACCCATCTCTGCCTCCCCAAGCTGCTTTGTGTTTGTGAGCCCTCCTCAGAGAAACTGTTGCTGACCTGGTGGTTCCTACTTGGGAGTGCAGGACTGCAGAGAAAATACTGTTCTTCTGTTCCCTCACCCTGTCTGATCCCCTTGGCCTGCGGACGTGGATCTGGCCAGCTTCCAGGGAGTGAATGTGGTGATAAGGGAAGGCAGAAAGGTTTTGGAAGGCAAAGATATAGTGTTACACTGGGCACCAGCAAGGAAGATAATGTTATTACTGTGATGCTGGCATGCGATACTGAAGGGCAACAGAGTGCAAACTCAACCATACAGTCGCAATTTATCCCAACTCTTGGAAATGACTGAACTAAATATTCAATCCAAAAAAAAAAAAAAAGGAAAAAGAAAAAAAATGTCATTTGTAATAATACCAAGTTGAAAAAAGTAGCAATTCTTGCTTTAAAGTATCAATGTGAATTCAATGGAAAGTTTAAGAATATCCTAAGGTATAGGAACA
Organism: Alca torda; assembly: GCA_008658365.1. Classification (NCBI taxonomy): domain Eukaryota; kingdom Metazoa; phylum Chordata; class Aves; order Charadriiformes; family Alcidae; genus Alca; species Alca torda. Next base: position 156,963,043 of record CM018077.1, on the reverse strand, counting down.
GAGAACAGACATGGAAAAATAAATAAAGCCTCCTCCTGTTTGTTGCTGCTGGAAATGTCTCCTGCCCTGCTGTGGAGGCTGACAGAAAGCCGGGAAATGTGCAGGCTCCTTTTTTGGGAAGTCAATCCACAGCACTTCCTCACTCCAAGGTGTGATGAAAGGTACCTGCACCCTCCAAAGATGCCTGCCTGGGATTTCATAGCCTTCCCAGTAACGTGTCCCAGTATGCAATTATCCTCCTTTTGCTAAGTGTTTCCTAATGGCTAAGCAAGGTTAATCTTAGTGTATAGCAAACACCTCTAGTCCTGTCCTCAGCCTGGGGAACAAATGGTGAGCATCCCCTTTGTAGCACTGTGTGAAGCCTGTTTCCACACCCACATTTGATGCTTTCTTTATTAAACTAAACAACCCCCTTTTGGTCACGCTTTCTTGATAGGCCATGCTGTCTAAATCTCTCGGCACTCCTGTCGCTCTCACTGAGGTCTCCCCTATACACACAGACGTATGCACGCACATACACACACCCTACTGCTCAAAGTATGTGTGCCCAAAATGGGACACATATACCCCAGGAAAGGTCTTGCCCCTGCTAAATAGAGTGGAATAATAGCCTTTCACCTCTTACATATGACACACACAAGAATGGCTCAACAGCATCTAATCTGCTGGCTTATATTCAGCCTCTGCTCTAATACAGCCCTGTACTCTTTTTTTGCTGTACTGGGGCATGGACCAATATTCACCATTTTGGTGTGGGGGGGGTTGCATGCCATTTTTCTTTTAAAGGTGAAACACTTTGCACTCACTGTTATTGAATTTTACTTTATTAATTATAGGCTATTCCTAAAAGTTATCACGATTACTTGAATTCTAACACTGTCTTCCAAAACACTTGCATCTCTTCGCAGAATGTTATCTTCTGCAAATTGTATAAGAGTGTGCTCTATATCACCAGGAAACCTGGCAACAAAAACATCCAACCACTCTGGAACTGGGGCAGACCTGGCAGCCCCAGATGACCTGGATTGTAGAAAGTGAATAATTTATAAGTTCTCTTTGAGCATTACTTTTTCAGGCAGTTGTGCTCTCCGCCTCGCAGCAATTTCCTCTGAATGAGGACGTTCCTCCTCCTCCTCAGACATCTTAGCTCTTGCCTTCCTCCAGCCGGTGGAGGCTGCCTCACACCTCATCACAGAAAGGGGTCTCAGGCACTTAATGTGCTGGACTTTGTCTGCTGATGTGGGGTATCATCTGGGTCAAGCAGTGCTCATCTAGACCAGTTCTATGCCAAGAGTTTGACTACAACCAAGACAAAACTGTTTTGCCTTTATCCACTGGGTTAAAGAACTAAACAGAATTCATGTCATATGCTTTATTCTTAACAAACCCATGTTGGCTGCTTCTCATGGGCTTATAATCCTCTAGGGATGAGCAAATAATTCGTTTCAGTATCTTTCCAAGTATCAGAGCTGCAACGTTTGATTTATAGTTGTGGGTCCTCCCTTCCCCTGTTTTTTAAAGACATGATTTATTTTAACGTAAATCAGCGGAGCTGCCATGCAAGTTACACCCATACAAATGGACGGAACAATGCAGGGAGAGTTCCTGGGCACTGGGACTGAATCCTCCCTATCTTGCACTGTGAGAAGAGTGATGGATTTGTCTCAGCCAGCCAACATTTTCCCAAACAATTCCTGCACATGGTGCAAGAGCTGGTGCAGTCTGGATGAGGCGATCCTGTTTTGGATGGTAGAAGTTTAAAAATATAGCTGTAGCCAACCATGCCAGTCAGCCCTGCACAAGAGAATGGCCCCAGTGTTGTTTATTTTGTAGATTTTGCCAATATTGTCTATTCTGTAGATTTTGCTTCACTGAGCACTGTAGAAAAAAACCGACAGAACGCTTTCAGATATATGAAATAATTAACCAGGAAGGTAAATGAAGGAATATGATCCACTTCCTACAAAAGAAAGAGACTTTGGGGAAATGGCTGATGCCAAAAATTTTTGTATATTTGATATATCCCCATCAGCAGGGGTCTGACGCAGTAAAACAGAGAATCATACTTCACCCTTGGGGATTGCAGCTTAGTTGCTGGGGCTGGATCTCTCCCTCTGCTCTCCATCCAGTCTGTCCTCAGCACCTGAGGTTTTTCAGGAGAAATTTTGGAGGGGGTAGAGTTAGCCATAGTAATTAATTCACAGACAGTCTCTGGAGCTGGATTAAGCAACGTCTCCAATAATGTTTCCAATTAATTTTTAGGTAATAGCAGTGCATGGCGATCTGCGAGGAACGCTGAAGGTTGGTGGAGGTCCATTCATCAAACAGTGATGGGAACCATGGCCTCCGTGGTGTACACATATGTTGTTCTGATCTAGGGAAACATTCAAGAGAAAAGTTAGCACAGCAAGACAAAAGATACATCACAGTAAAAGATTTCTAGCCTTATAATTAAAAAGAGAAGAAGGTAAAGGCATATCTGTTCAGCAGAGAAAGTGGAGTAATAACTAAAGATAATCTAATTATGGTCTAAAACCAGAAAGAACACCTTTTTTTTTCAGCTGTCAGTGAAACAGATGACTCTTGTGTTGTGGAGGGGGGCTCAGGAGTGAGCAGATACTGTAATGATCTCCAGCAAAATCCTTGTGGCACGTGTAGCAGAGGTGTGACAAGGGCGAGACGTAATGGCAGGTTTGAGGCTCTGTGATGGGACCAGAGCAGAGCCAAAGCCTCGGGGCAGATCCACTTGCAAATTGTCCTCAGTGAGCACATCAAACCACAAAAAGAAAGCTGACTATGAAGAGTTTGTTTTTATTAGAAGACAAATTAGAACAATCAGGTTTTAAAGTAGAGAAAATTGGATGTTCTGGGTGAGAGACTTCAGTGTTAAAAGATTTTCTGAGTAAGTTTTCCTCCGTATGCTCTCCACTTGTGAAAGAGTCAATGAAAACTTCTCAAGGGCAGATCTCGCCTGAGCAGCCTCACGTCATGGACTGAGGGGCAGCTTTGATGGCAGTTGAACTGCCCGGTGTGTTGTTTTTGGCAGGGTTTGGCTGTATCCTGGTGTCTGCCCGCATGTGGTGCAGCCAGGGCTGCCCCGTGCCGGACACAGCCGGTCCCAGCCGGCTCCAAGGGCCCCAGCGCAGGACACAGCTGAGCCCCTCAGCCAAGCTGGGGGCGCCGGGGGGAAAAGAGGTTTGGGAAAGGGCCGAAGGTGGCCCAGGCAGAGAAGGAGGAAGGCAAGGAGGGAGCAGCAGCAGAGGGAGCCCCAGGGCGGAGGAGGAGGAGGGCAGGAGGTGCTGCAGGCCCGGAGCAGGGATCCCCTGCAGCCCTGGAGAGACCCCGCTGGAGCAGAGACCCCCCCTGCAGTCCGGGGAGGGCCCCAGGCCGCAGTGGGGGGATCTTTCCTGCAGGAGTTGCGGCCGTGGAGAGCCCAGGCGGGAGCAGGTTGTCCCTGAAGGACTGCAGCCCGGGGCAGGGCCCGCGCTGGAGCAGGGAGAGGGGTGAGGAGGGAGGAGCAGCCCAGAAGGGCTGGCATGGACAGACTTCATCAAAGCCAACACCTTCCTCAAGGTGGGCAGCAGAGGGGGAGGTGCTGGTCTCCTCTCTCTGGTGACCAGAGAGAGGACACGAGGGAATGGAATGAAGCTGTGTCAGGGCAGATTAAGATTGGACATTAGGAAAAGGTTCTTCACTGAGAGGGTGGACAGTCACTGGAACAGGCTCCCCAGGCCTGTCAGAGTTCAAGAAGTGTCTGGACAACACTCTTAGGCATATGGTTCAGTTTTAGGTAGTCCTGAAATGAGCGGAGAGTTGGACTCGATCCCTATGGGTCCCTTCCAACTTGAGATATTCTGTGATTCTATGAGCCTAACCACCATCGCTACCCCCTGTGCCACTCAGGGGTGAGGGTGTAAAGGAATAAAGCTGGGCCTGGGAAAGGTGAGGATGGGAAACTGTCATTTTAATCTTTTCTCTTTGTTTCTCTGTATCTGAAACTATTTTAATTGGCAACAGATTGAATTAATTTTCCCCCAGTCGAGTCTGTTTTGCCTGTGATGGTACTTGGTAAATGATCTCCCTTTTTCATCCTCTTTTCTCCCCCTGTCCTGTTAAGGAGGGGGCACGAGAGAGCAGCTGAAGGGGTGTTGGCTGCTGGCCAAGGTGAACACCCAGATAAGATTGACTTAAGGACAGCTTTTGAGACAGTCTCCCACCACAGTCTCACCTGGGGGCTGAGGAAGCCCCAGCTCAACAAACAGAAGAGAAGCTGAGCTGGAAAACTGGCTGGGTTGCTGGCTCACATGGCTGCAACCAACGGCTGAACGTCCAGCTACAGAGTGACAAGGGAGGTCCCCGGGGGCCAACGCAGGGCTCCAAAGACACCCGTCAGCAACCAGGGAGATGACACAGACTGCACCCTCAGCAAACTGGCAGGTGACAGTGAAGTACAGGAGACAGACTTTCATGGTTTAGTAGGACAAAGCCACGGCTGCCCCCGCAAAGTGCTAGTCAGAGCCCGGCTTTGAACAAGTGGTTGGACCAGAGACCTCCAGAAGTCTCTTTTGACCATCAGTTCAATGACACTGTGATTATAATAGCTGTAAAACAATAATGTGGTGGACTAGTACTGATAAGTAAGGAAAGTAATATAAGTCAGGAAGAATATTTGCAGTCACTGCAAAAGAGCTCCCATGCTTGGAATGTCGTGATTGAAGGTTAGGTCCTCTTGAGGAAAAACTGCAATAAAGATAAAGTTGGTATAAAAAAAGTTGGTGAGATCATAAAGATAGGTGACCTGAGGGATCACATCTTCTTTATTTTGAACACTTGTATTTTTCTGATTTTTAGAAAAAAAAAAAACAAACTTCTGTTGTCTTTTCAAGGGAAGCATAGCAGGGAATTCTCCTTTCAGCAAAGGTATAGCTGAGCAACCACTGGTGTGTTCCTGCAATTGCTGGAAGGCTGTTGGACTTGTGATCCCTCACAGAGCTCCGACAGTGCTGCTCAGCTGTGTGGCAGCATCTTTTCCCCTTGCACTCCAAGCTTTTGGGGCTTGGACACAGGAAATGGATCCAAAACTAAGCAGGAGTTGAGAGCTGCCATCTTAAATAGGGATATGAATCCAAGTCACCTTGTGCAAAGGGTTTCCATACTTCTAGAAGTGAGGAGGAGTGGGCATCACTGCCTCCCTGGAGGCATGTTACCACCAGCAAGAGTATATGCAAGGTCCTGCCTCTGTTAGGGGGAATGGCCGAGTCTGAAACCCCATGTTCCCTCAAATACTTCATTGCCAGGGACAGAAATGGGATGTTGGGACCATGACTGATACCTGCTGTGGATACTGTTAAGTGTGTCATGAGCGGCAAGGCTGAAAGCAGGTCTTGGAGACCTGTGGTGTGTAGCTATGGTCTCAAGAAAATTATGCCGACCATCCAGCCTCTCTGAAAAACTGTGATCACATCTGAATGGCTGAGTTCAGAAAAGACAAATTCAGTGTGGACTAGGTGAAAGGAAGGGCTTTTTGAAGGACCATGGGAATGGAGAGTCTCTTTTATAATGTCCTGTTTCATAAGGAGTCTTGTTTAGTCTGGCAGAAGACTGGCTGCAAGGGAACATGACTGCTTTCTATAAATACAGCAGGGAGGGAAACACTGGGAGAATTATTTAAGTGAAAAGCCAATTCTACTGCAAAACCAAGTGGTATAAGTTGGCTCAGAAAAAAAATTAGTCCGGAAGATTTCTAACCAGCTGAATAGGGATGTCCTAAGGCTGCCTAATAGCTGCAGTGTGTTGGAGGGGGGCATCCAAACTATTTTTCTGACAGAGTTTGACAGGTTTCAAACCAGATCGTGTGGCTGTTTGTAATAGCAGACGCTGGGACTCAGTCACCCAGGAGCTGCTCTGCCCTTGGCCCTGCAGGGCTGGTGTGTCGGAGGGCAGAGATGCTGCAGCCCCCATGCTGTTTTGTCACCAAGGCAAAATTACACTGCTCTTTAAATTGCTTTAGTAAACACAGCCTAAATGTTTTCGTTTGCTTTCACAAATTTCTTGTTAATCTCAACACTTTTCTTCCTTCTTTGTTCCCCTGGTGTCCTGGGGAGATCACGCCACCTTCTGTGCTTTATCCTCTATTTTTTCCCGCACCGTCTGACACTGCCTCTCAAGCAGCACACCTGTTATTCCCTCTTCTCCTTTATCTCCATGCTCTCCCATGCATTTCACTCTTCCTCCTTATTTCTTTTCTTCTACCCTGTGCTACACCTGCTGGATCTTCCCTATCATCCCAGATCTCTGACTTCAGCTCCCAGCTCTTCTTGCACCACCATTCACTGTTTGTGTCCCACATCTTCCTGAAGTGGGTTTGATATTAGTTACCTGCAAATTGATATTACATGGGAATCTATACCTACCAGATTCTGTGTGGGGTGTCTGCTTAAAAGGAGTATCGTATGATGGAGAACATAAATTAAACAAGAGCAGATGCACATTGATACAAAGTGTGGCTTGAGGGACTACGACAGCTCATTTCTATAAATGGACTATCAAAGACTCCAAGAGATTGCAAAACATGTGTTGGGGGACAGAGAAGTAGCACAGCTGGGTTAAGGAGGATTTTTTTCTTGGGAATTTGCCTTCCTTTTTGAGGTGTTGGCCTTCTAGCTGGAAAGAAAGCCCCAGATCCCCAGCCTCTTGCTACATGGCTCCTTCTATGTCTGACTCTTGTCTGGTGGGCAGAGAGTGTTTAAATCAGTTGCCTGAGTGCTCACGAAAGAGCAAAACACATCCTGCTCTGAAAAATGTGGCATCTGAAAGTCAAGAAGAAAAGCATGATGATTATATACCCTGAAGTGGACACTTAGGGTCTGGTCAACTGGATGCCCTCTAGACTCTACTGACTGGATCTGCATTGACTCTAATCGGAATTTAGACACCCAGCTCAGAGGTAGGTGCCCACACGCAGACACTTGCATTGAACCAATTGATATGCACGTATCAAGTGTCGTTGGAGATGCCCCAGGGTATCTCAGATGTATTTATGGGACTGGCAGAAATTACACAGGATCCACAGTGGCCTTGTGACCTTCTGAAGCAGGAGCTGGAGGTTAGGCAGAGTCCTCTAGGACATTTTAAATGGCACCGAAGTTCTACGTGTGGGCAACTGAATCAAGCCCTGTGTTTCTTTATCTGGAGCTGGATCGCCCCTGAGAAGGCTTACAGCTGAAATAAAAATTTCCATGTGTGGCTGAAGAAACCAAATGAGCTGGTTTTGCAAGCTCCAGAGTTTCAGTGCAACACTTGCAACTCGATATTGATTATCTACTAAGAACAACATAGACTTATAAAAAAAAGGAAAAACTCATGTCTCCAAAGAGGAGCAAAAGCAAAATCTGAGTGAACAATGATAAAGGCAGGTGACTGTTAATTGATTTATATCACAGGATACAGTGACTGAAGAACTTTCACACTGTAAATAAGAAAGTGTTAGAAGTGGCCTAAACTGAAAAAAAGACCAACTTTGAACAAAACCAAAATGTTCACCAGCCCAGAGGTGTGAGATTAACTTGGCTGCTGATTCAATGGATCAAAAATTGCATTGATCTAATGCCTCTGACTTCCCACATTACGTCCAGAAAGTGTAACGTAAGTACACCTAGACTGGAAGATTGCTGCCTGACAAATGCTTTTTTTTTTTTTTTTCTCTTAATGGAAAATTTCAGCTCTATTTTTCCAGCGGTCCGAAACATCCTCCGCTTCCCACATTGTGAGATGACAACAATGCTCAGCTGTCTTTGGTCTGAGTTATGGAGCCCTGCCAGAAAGTATCTCAAGTTGTGAGAAGTCTTAAATCAACACATTCTACCACTGAAGAGTGAGGAAAAACAGTTTCTAAACCGTATGAAATATTCATGTGTAGCATCTTGTGAGATACCATCTGGTTAGATCAAACCAAAGCAGAGCTGATAGTGACACAGAAATACACTGGACAGAAAATAGGGTGATGCGACTTGAAGATTCATTGTTTCGTGACCTACAAAAGACCACTGCAAAACCAGCAAGCATTACTTCGGGAACAATTAGCTTTCCGAACAAAGAAAAATCCGAAAGAGAAAAGTTGATCCTTTGAGTCTGTTATTAGGAAAATCATAATGTTGTTCAGATAAAATGCCGCCTCTCATGACAGCATTGACAATTTAATTGCAATTTAGTATTTACCTGAATATTAAAGTGTCTAAAAAAAATTTAAAAAGCCCAAATGCCAAAACTACCAAACAAGCACTTCTACAGCCAGAAGAGTAAACAAAGGGCAAATCCTGCTGCAGAAATTGTGATCTGCCAGCATTTTATGTTTATATTCCAAGAAGTAAATATGTCCTTTTTTCCCTAAAAGCCATTGTCCACAGGGTATAGTACTGGGACTTGGGGGTCATGAGTTCTTCTGCTGCCAGAGCTACTTTTCTGATATATGACCTTGAGACAGACATTTTGCTTCTCTTACTGCTTCCCCTCCTACTTTCAGTCTCTTCCAGACAGGGACGGTTTTACTGTGCCTTATACGATGGGGCCTCTAGGTGCTACTGCAATGTAACTAGTGGCAGCACAGGTGCAATTGCGAGTGGAATATGGCTTTTATTATCCAGTTACAAGGTCACCGTTGGGTGAAAGGATTGCTGCAGAAAACATTACCGAGCCAGCAGCCTATGGCTGCCTCCCAGTTAAATAATAACATTATTTCAAACGCAGGGAAAGTGTCTGAGCCTCTCCCAACCTCACCAAGTTGGCGACGCCATGGAACATCAGCGGTAAAACGGCCCGACGCAGGTGAGTACGAACACAGAGATGCTTAAACTGCCAGGGCCTTCCCCACGCTGTCCCTCTTGTTTGCAATTTACCCATTCCTTTTTATCAAGGTTAATTAAGCTTCGTGACACTTTGGAGGATAAGGAAATATGGTACCCAGCTCCGCGGAGGGGAAAGATGAAGGAGGCAGAAATGAAATGGCTGCCATGGAGTGGGAAAGCCGGAATCAGGACCAGGGTAATCTCCATTCCGTACCTTGTGATAAAACTAAAATGCTGCCACTTTAACAGCAGTGTCAGTCACACAGTATGGGCTCTGCACAGGCTTTGAAAACCAGGGAAGAGAGCATCAAATGTTCCAGCCCACTTAATTTGAAAGCTGCCTATAATAAACCCTTGGGAACATGTAAAACAGACAGGTCAAATTACATAGTTACACAAATACCACTGGATTTCTGGCATTTAGGAATAAAAGGCTTTGATCTGTTCAATTTAAAAGTGCCTCAAACATGCATACACTGTGTTAAAATCTAACATTAAATGCTTTGGTTTTTGTATTTTCCAAAAGCTTAGCTAGAGACAATTTGTACACAGCACGACGAAACTTTGCCTTAATCACGTAAATATCTATGCACACATAATCTGGCACAGTGTGCCATTGCAAAATATTTTCTATGCAGCAAAATGACAGTTCTTATCTAGTTCTTATACACAGAAACCCTTAAAAAAAATCTATTGCCCTTTAAAAGCCTCTCTCTATTCCTCACTTTCCCATCTGTCTTATTTATAGCTCTCTCCTTTGTAAAGCCCTCCAAGATCTAAGAATGAGAAGTACTCATAAAAACTCTGTGTGAGCCGGGATCTGAAATCGGCAGCACTTATGGATGTTATGCATATGAAGGACGGACTTCAATGCAACGCTCTGGCATTCAAAACCAACCCTTCATCGCAGTGACCTCGTCAACAATTTCGCTTGAAGCCAGCGCTCACTCAAAGTCTGTATAAACGCATCAAAACGCCTCTTAACCCTCCTCCCACTTATTTTCGGCAGGCATTTCGCTGTGTCTGTGAGCAGGGATCCTCTCTCCCCGTTTTCCCTCGTTGCACAATTGGCTTTCCATGGGCCTCTTTGGCAGCTCCAGCCCTTTTGGAAAGCCGAGTTTATTCTTCCCCTCCTCTTTCAGCCCGGCACTGAGGAGGAGGAGGTCTGCGGCAGGGACACCGTGCTGCAGAATGTCAATGCCAGAAGTGGCCTTTCTCATGGAAATCAGGCGCAGGAGTCCGGCATTGTCCCTGCAAGAAGGAAAGATGTGGCTTTTCTTTTTTTTTTCCTCTCCCTTTCTGGGATATTATATTTGAACTGATGAGTTCTGGCTCCCTCATGCCTCACAAGTGCCAGATCCTTCCTCAGGACTGATTTCTCCATCTCCTCCCTCACCTACATTGTTGCGCCATCTCCTCTTCGTCGTGACCAATTAGTCATTACAGGCTTATCGTGCCATTTTTAAGCTTTCATGAATAAAAATGCCAAATTTGCCAGGAAATGCCCAAAATGCCAGGATTTGACCTGAATTCTCTCAAGCCAAGGACTGCGTTTATCTACCCCAATATATGGGACACAAGCACCGATTACACCATTTCACCCCACAGGAGAAAAGGAAGTATTGTCCCCATTGAACTGGAGGACAACAGGAGATGTGCAGGACGGAAACCACTTCCCTGGGAACACGCCAGTGTCATATTGATGTATCCTTGGTTGCATATTTAATTTATGCCCTTCTCAAGAGTTTGCTGTTCAAAGCCTTCCTCCTGATTTGACTCCTCAGGGATGTTGTGGGGGGATCAGTAACACGGGCACTGCAGTTTTCCAGCATTATAAATATGAAGGCCCAAGTCCTGGTGTCTTAATATGTCTCATGGTGGTTGACAGTCACATCAGACAATTGTCTGGTATGTTAGAATAAGGTCACTGCTGGTTGCCACTGACTGGCCAAACTCATCCCCTTCGCAGCCCTGCGAGCCGGCCACAGTCAGGCTCATGGTTTGGAGACTGGAAGGAAAAAAAGAGACCCATCAAAAAGTGAGCTCCAGCAGAGCTGGGACCCACCAGAACCGCTGTGCAGAGCCAGCAGATCCATGCACGGGCTCTCCAGGATGGGCTGGTGTCACCCTCAGCGGGCAGGTCAGCATCTAACCCACGCTGCTCTACTGCGAGGGCCCCCTTCCACCCCAACACTCCTGCGCTGAACAGCACCAAAATGCGAGTGTTTTGGTGGCAGTCGGTAATCAGGGAATCACAGAACGGTTTGGGTTGGAAGGGACCTTAAAGATCATCTTGTTCCAAACCCCCTGCCATGGGCAGGGACACCTCCCACCAGACCAGGCTGCTCAAAGCCCCATCCAGCCTGGAGCCTACAACATTCAGTCTAGTTGGGCTGATAAGAAATAAGCCACGTCACGAATTCAGCGATAGTTCAAAAGCTCTCTTTAACATAATTTCCTTATTAGATCTCTGCCTTCAAATGAGAAAGACCATGAATTCACACGGTGAATCCTGGTCTTGCCATGACAGGATTTAAACCAGTTCGTTAATACTGGCGGAGAAAGGTATCACGCGTTTCAAAGGCAGGGAAACCGTGTCTGTGCCCTTTCATCCACCTTCAGGAAGGGTTTGCCAAGTACATTTCCGTGTGTATTTCTGAGGAACGCTGGATTGTATTTCTGAATGAATATTTCTGGTTAAAACCCGTTCGAAACTGTCGCTTCGGAGCTATGACAGATACGCAGTGCGTACAAAGCACGCAGCGTGTTCTGCGTGTCGGGCAGATGAAAGACACGGTGTAATTGCTAATTGATAGCGTATTTAAATATCGTGCCCGGGTACTTATCTCGACGTAGAGCCTGCAATACGGCACGTGCTGTTAGCGCCCGCGCCTTTCAGGACACAAGGGACGAAGCCAAGGTACAAGACCCTGGCACAGAAGGCTGCCTGCCGTGCGCGTGTAACCTTTTCACAGCTGGCGGCGCTTGAAGCAAAGGATTTTCACGTAAAAAATTTATGCGTGCATTGTGTAGTGAGGGATGGAGACGTGCACCCTGCCATATGTTACACATATGACGTATGTGACATCGGTGCCAAATATTTTGGGGAAAGTAAAGGCAGTTGCCCACATGCTCCCCAAACAATGGGAACGTGCTGTAAGTTGTGGGACTGGGGAAGCAGCTGGATCCTCGGGGAATACCGAGGCAGCGTGGGATGAGGAACAACACTAGAGATGGAAAGGAGCAGGCAAACTGTGACGGCACCAGCTCGGCTTGTGTGTGTGTGTGCGTGCAGAGAAAAGGCAGCATTTAAATTCGTGTGTTAAATTTTCCTGTCTCCCTCTGGGGAGGAGGGAAGGACCCACCGCACTGGGGAGCGTGGAGGAGCACGTCCTCCCGCTTTCACCCATGTCTTTCCACCGGCCATTAGTCTAACACACTGCTCTCCCCAGGCTCCACAGTGGCCACGTGCAGTAGTCACAGCGTCGTAGAACTGTTTAGGATGGAAAAGACCTTTAAGATCATCAACTCCAACCGTTAACCCAGCACTGCCAAGTCCACCACTAAACCATGTCCCTCAGCACCACATCTACATGTCTTTTAAATACCTCCAGGGATGTGACTCGGCCACTACCCTGGGCAGCCTGTTCCAGTGCTTGACAACCCTCACAGTGAAGAATTTTTTCCTAATATCCACCCTAAACCTCCCCTGGTGCAACTCGAGGCCGTTTCCTCTTGTCCTATCACCTGATACTTGGGAGACCAACGCCCACCTCGCTACACCCTCCTTTCAGGTAGTTGTAGAGAGCGATAAGGTCAACCCTCAGCCTCCTTTTCTCCAGACTGTACAACCCCAGCTCCCTCAGCCACTCCTCGTAAGACTTGTTCTCCAGACCCTTCACCAGCTTCATTGCCGTTCTCTGGACACACTCCAACACCTCCATGCCCTCCTGCTCCTGCCCCACACTCCTCCACCTCTGCTCCCGCTGCAGCATCTCCCTCGCAAGAACTTCATTTTCCCTCTGACGTGTTCTCCCGCGTCCTCCACCACCTCCCTCCCTCCAACAGCCCCAACAGACATTTCAGGGGCTCGCGGGGTGAAAGCGCTGGACTGCAGGCTGGTGGCGGCCACCACACAGGACACAGGACAATGTGAGTTACATGCACAGGTCACCATGCATACATACACTGCACAACGTGGCCCATAAAGACCATACGCTCCGTGCATCAGGCACCATATACACCATACACACCGTGCACCATACACGCTCTGCACACCACGTAGCCATGCACCCCACGTACCCATGCACCCCGTGCATCGTGCTCCCCACGCGCATCACACACACCGTGCGCCCATATAGACCATGCACCCTGTGCACCCTGCAGACCACGCACCACGCACACCCTATGCACCCCACACACTGGTTCCCCACATGCACCATACACGCATGCACACCACACACACTGTATGCACACCCCATACACACATGCACACCACACACCATACACACATACACCATGCACATGCACATCATACACATATGCAGACCATACATCCCCCCCCATACACACATATACGCACACAGGCGCACACCATACACACATGCATACACACCATACACACACACCATATACACACCCCCCCATACACACATATGCACACACACATGCACACCATACACACATACATACACACCATACACACACCCCATACATACACACATGTGCACACACACACCATACACACCCATACATACACCCACATATACCTACACACCACATACCCGCATATACATACACACCCCCCCCCCATTACACCCACGCCCCATACATACACAGGCACACACACACTATTACACAATTACACACACACACACTCCCTACACAGACATACACACATACACCCCCCCACACATACACACCCCCATACACACATATACATACACGCACACACCATACACAGATACACACACATACATACGCACACACCCCTCATACACACATATACATTCACAAATCCACACCCGCACACATATACATACACACACATCTACACACATATACATTCACACACCCACACCCAAATACATTCACACACCCCCATACACACATATACATACACACACCCCATACACACATATACATTCACCCCCCACACCCATATACATATACATTCACCCCTCCATACACACATATACATACACACACCCCATACGCACATATACATTCACACACCCACACATACATTCACACACACACCCCCATACACACATATACATACACACACACACCATACACACATATACATTCACACACACCATATACACACATACACATTTACACAGGTACATTCACGAACACCCCCCCATACACACACATACACACATACATATTCACACACCCCCCATACACACATATACGTTCACACACACCATACACACATATACGTTCACACACACACCATACACATATATATATGCACACACACACACCCCCCATACACACCCCCCCATACACACACCCCCCCATACACAAATATATATACACACACCCCCATACACACACACCCCCATACACAAATATATACACACACACCATACACACATATACATCCACACACACCATACACCCTCCCCCCCATACACATTCACACACACACACACGTATATTCACACCCCCCCGCCATACACATACACACACGTTCACACACCCCTCCCCGCCACGCTCCAGGGGCACGCCCGCGCGCGCTGATTGGCGGCGCGGGAGGCGGCCCCTTCTCCCCCGGCTGCGCGTGCGCGCGGGCTCGCCGTGCGTGCGTGCGGGGGAGAAGGAGGGGGGAAGAGGGCTGGGGCGGGCGGCGCGCGCGCGAGGTGGAAGGGGGCGGGGATTGGTTGCCATGGGAGTGACGTCAAAGTGTGTCGGGGACAGGGAGCGGAGACACGAAAAAGGTCAAACTAAAGGCGAGGAGCGGACGCGGCTGCCGCCGCCGGGGCCCGGCCGAGGCCCAGCTGGGGCCCGGGCGGCTCCCCCGGACCCGTCGGACGACCGAGGGCGGCAGCCGCCGGTGGGGCTCCGCTGTTGGGCCGGGCCGGGCGAGGCAGCCCCGGCGAGGCGGCCCCTCCGGTCCCCGCGGCGGAACCGGCCGCCCCCCGCCGCCTCCCCTCACAGGTACGGGGGGAGCGGCGCCCCGGCGGGGCCTCCCGGCTGCTGGGGCTGGGGACAGGCCGCGGCCTGGGGCGGTGGGGCGGGGGTGCGCCCTTCTTCCTCCGCTGAGGGGCGGAGGGTGCCCGGGGCGGTGGGGCCGGGGGGGACGGTTGCAGGCCGCCATCCCCCGGCCCCGGGCGTGAGCCTGGGGAGGGGGCTCCCCGCCGCCCTACGCTTGAAGGGGGGGGAGGGAGGGGAGCCCCGCGCCCTTCACCGTGGCCCCCGTTCATGCCGAGGGTCCCTTTCCCACCACAGAGCCATCGGGGGCTGTGCTTCCCCCCTCGCCTTCCCCCCTCGCCGCGCTTTGACCCCGTTGACCTGGGAACAGAAGTTGGCCTTTTTTTTTTTTTTTTTTTTTTTTTTTTTTTTGCTTTTTGCCTTTTTTTTTTTTCTTGGGGGCTGTAGGGTCTTCTGCCCCCAGTCCCGGCCCCCGGCTTTGCATAACTTGTCTCCCGAGTTGACTGTCCCTTCCTCCCTGCACTTTGCCCTTGCCCGGTGGTCTGTAGCATGAGGGAGTAATTCAAGGACTGGCTTTTTTTTCTTCTAGTGAGAGAGCTGGATCACAAACAAGGCAGGCTACCTCATCGTTTATATATATATATATATATACACACATTCCTTTTTCCCCACAGCAGCCCAGTGCTGAAGCAGGATTCTGTGATAGTGTAGAACAAGGCCCTTGGGCGTGATTTTTTTTTTTTTTTAGAAAACCCTGGAGTGAAGCTGCCATTAGCATATAGAGTTTGAATGCCACAGGCAGGCTGTTGTCTCTTCATGTTCAAAGAATAATTTAGAGGAGCAGCAATGACTCACTAATAGAAAGTATTAGTTGCATGAAGGCAAAACTGGGTGAAGTTTCTTACTTTACCGCAGACTTACTCTGTGACCTTGGATCAGTCCTGCCTCAGTCCTCTGTTTGCTTATGAATCAGGAACAGCGGTGCTTTCCAAAAATGTACTGTGAAGAATTATGCTAATGACTGTGAAATGCTTATCTGCTATAGTAATAACAGGTAGATAGTGGTACAGAAGCACAGAGGCTCTAGCCAGGATGTGAGCATTTTGACTGCAGAATTTTCCTCTAGTAGCTACGCTTTGATGGAAATAGGCATTTGCTTAAAAAGACGTTTAATAACCTTTGATATTGCATGATCTGCACTATGTGGTCATCTTTCAGTTATGAGGAGTGTGCTCTAATACGCTTTCAAAGAGCTGCCATTCCACAGTATGAATAGTTTGTGGGTGTTTTTTCCCTCCTGTTTGCCTAGAACAAAGCTGGTGTCCGCTTCCACTGCTAAGGAAACCTTGTGAATTTCTAATGTTGTTGATTATCTCTGATAGTTGCCATGTCTGAGCTACATGGTGTTAGACTTGGTGTTCTGGTAGGGAACTGGAAGAGAGGTATCTGATATACTTAATATGCTAAAGAAATTACTTCTGGCATTGGTTTGTAACTTACTGCGATGCCATTCAGTTGTACTTGCCAGGGTTTTGTAGTTGCGTTAACTTGATGCTATCTCAGGCTGCCTCTGTATTTGCAAGAAAATACTAAAGGCACTGACAGTAATTTCCTTACATGTGTAATGAACGATAAACAGGAACAGTATTTTCTCTCTCACCTTATATGATGCTCTCTATAGAAAATCAAATGCCTTAAGTATGCTGTAGGCAAAAACTTTAATACAGGAGTCCTGAACTGTGAAGGAATTACCTGTGGTGGTTCACGCACTGCTCTGAAGTGGTGTGCAACCACTGCAATAACAGGTGAAAGCAGCCAAGCACAGAGCTGGGAGCTGCTGCTGTGAATACTGAGCTGAGCGAGCTGAGTTTTCCCTCTTTACAGAATTGCTTTATACTAACTTGTGCAGCTAGGTTACTTGTCTCTCCCCCCCCCCCCCCCTTTTTTTTTTAATCTCTTGTAGAAGGATACACCAGGAAGACGCACTATTTGACTGATACCTCAAGGTTTTTTTGAAAGTAATTTGATCTGTGGTTTCTCGTCTACTCAAGTTAATATGAAAATTCCATAATCAGCTTTAACATTAAATAGGAAAGCTTTTATGTGTTCAGGAGGAGGTAAACACAACACAGTTGGGTTTTTATGGTGGTTTTTTTTTTTTCTTAACAAAATTGAAAGCTGCTCTGGTAAAATGGCAATTCATTGTTAATTCATAATATGTAGGTGCCCTGGAAAAATGAAATACCTAGTTCGTAGCTACCCTTAGGCATCTTTAATTTATGCAGGCAGGGCTCACTGAGTAACTACTCTAAGTCTCATTGACCTTAGTAGGTTTGCAGAGGTCATATTTTAACACAGATAAGTTGTGCTTGAACTATTTTTTCAGTAAGTATTAGGAGCAAGTATTTGTGTACGTAATTACAGGCTTTTTCCAGTTCTCCGTTACCTTTTCTGTTTTTCTTTAGATTCTTGCTTATAAGTGCTACAGTAATTCTAGAGTCTTCTTGGATTTTATTTTTTTATCTCTCATCTTAATATTAGGAAGAAACACAGCTTTTTTGAAAACAAGTTCTTTTTCAAGGCCTTGGTAAAACAGAGCAAACTGTGAGGTTTTACAGGAGAAAGGCCAGTTTTAGGCTGGGAGGAACTTGGCGTACGGAAAGCCAATGTGACCCAAACGTATACGAGTGACATCAGCATTTTCCTGAGCCGTTTATGCTATTCACTTCTGTTGGTTCCCAGCAGTGTCTTATGTAAGCCTGCGCTGTGCATCCTGTCCTGCTGTTCTCGGGCCTGAAAATTCATTGGCGTTATCTTACTGTAGGTTTGCAGAGCTGAATAGTTAACTGGCTGCTTGTTGTCTCAAATGTCCACGTGCAAATTTCTTATGAGCATGCCGAAGAGATCTATGCCAGGAGCATAATACTGTCCTCCGAGGAGACACCGGAGGAATAGCTTGGAGCGAGACACTGCTCGTCCCCTGCTCCTTTTGGTAATGGGCACTGTAGCCGCTGTGGAGTAACGTGGCTGTGGAGATAACCGTGAGAGAGGTTTCACTGGACAGAAGCCTTGATCTGTATCGTCCATAGAGGGACCGCTAATGCAGTTTTGATGGCTGGTGATAAAACAGCCATAAAAACCAAAGGACTAAAGTTTCACTAGAACCTTCGATAATACTAAGACAGGAAAATAAAGGCTTTTATATAGTATTACTGTGCATTTCTTGTTACAAGGTCTTCGAGAGGAATTGTGCCTTCACATACTAATGCTTTAAACGTGTTCCTGTAGTTAACATTTAGTCAGTCATAATGAAGATACTGTCACTTGATGGGTGAAATTGAAGCAAACCCTCTATTATAAGCTTTCAAAAATAAACATTCCTTCTGTTTTTCTTACTTGCTAAATCTAGCTGAAACTTGCTGGCATTAAATCCTGCAGTAATGCAATGTTTATAGTTTAATTCTAAGTAAATCGGGCACCTTCTTTGTACAGTATCTAATGTTTCAGTAAAAAAAAAAAAAGGCGTTTCTTAAATACACTCTAGTCTTTTGTTAGTGCTCTAGCAGTGCGAGGGAGCTAAATTCCTGCTTAACTGTCTTGGTGAATGTGGTTGTCCTTGTCTGGTTCCGTGGCTTTTCTGGAACAGCTGGAAAGTTTCCTTATGAACACTGATGTAGCGCAGTCATGTACACGACTGTCTGTACAAGACGTATAGCTCTGCAGTGGAACCGTATACAGAAGGGTTGACATGGAGGAGAAGCGCACCTGGAGAGGAGAGCTGATGGGGAAGTAAAGAAGAAATCCTTCCTATGACTTTCCACAAGCGATCTGTTCCATACTGCACGAAACAATTCCTCATTGTAAGGGAGAAACAAGGGGAATGTAAGACTTGGATGAGGAGACTGGTTATCTGAAAAGGAACAGGTGCAGTGCTTATGACACTTAATAAGTGAGCTGTTCTTGCAGAGTTTAAGGAAATTTATTGCCAAAACATCTAAAAGGGACTTGAATTTTCATTTTGAGTAGGGAATTGAACTGTCACCATTGCTTTTTCACATGAATCTAGGAATGCATGGGCTCTTTCTAGTGCTTTTGTTATTTTTGGAGCATATGCAAATCTATTTTAAAACCATATACAGGAAAATGGACAGCAGTGCAGTTGTATGCATTTTAGCAGAGACTTGTAACAGCTGTAAGAGTAAACCTTGTTTTAAAAAAAAAAAAAAAACTTCAAAAGCACCTGCGTGTAGCACATTCAAGGTTCCATTACATAATATTTTATTGCCTTACAGGTATTTATGTGGCTATGAAAGTCTGCATATGTGTTGTCATTACTCAGTAGCCTTTTCATTTTGTAGATGTAGGCAAATAAAATGTAGTCTGGATGCTTTAATCTGCTAAAACATTTATAAGAAAGTTGGCTCTTGGAAAAAGTTTCCCACAGGATGCAGTGGGTGTCAGGTCTAAAGGTCAGTGCCAGACGAAGTGAAGGCTCTTTTGTATTTATTTTTCTACATTTTTTTTTAAACAAATCCTCCTTAAGAAGCATGGAAGCTTTCTTTGTTACTTCCTAAATTTCCAAATGCTAACAGGCATCTACAGGTTTTTTTGTACTGAAGTGTTTTGTTGAAAACGTAATTTTTTTTCTTTAGGAGAAGAAGAAAAAAAATCAGTGCAGTTAATGCATTCATGAACTCTTAGCATGGAAGTTCCTGGTGTAAATCAAAAAATCCAGATGGAGTTTTAAGTGACTGTCATGTACAACTTAGGAAACGAACATTCCTGATACTAATAAAAGGGCCAGATTGGAACTACATAATTAATCCCAGCGTCCTTTTCAACACATGATAAGATTTGGCTGTAACAGCCATAGAGTTAATGGAGACAACTGTCAAGCTCTCTGAAGCAGTGGATTGTTTGCCTAAAATAAAAATACCTGCATGCTTACTCTTCTACGTATCTACTGGTGATTAGTGCTTGTGCTGCAGTTTAAATGGGAAAATAAGTATGAGTAGTGGCTGACTTGGTCTTGAATCTATTTCCTGTCTTAAATATGTATGTAAACATATTTATATGCATATTTAATATGTGTAACTTACTTGCATACATATTTTATGTATCTAAAAATATCTAAAGATAGGAAGTAAGTATATAGGGTTTTTTTAAGTGGTACGTGGCAACAACTCTATGGGAGTCTATTTGAAATTTAATGACTGAGGAGCCCCAGGAAACAATCTTGCAATTAAGTTTATTCAGGAAGGTGCTAAAAAAAAAAATAAAAAGGCTTATGAGACAGCACAAAGTCTGTGTCAGAGACAGACAGGAGGAGTGGGCAGATGGCAGTCAGTACAAAACAGGTGAATAATCAGATTGAGAGCAAGCTGAATAGACCATGCAAGTGAGCGTGCTGTTTGCATGCTGCTTGCATTTTTGGTTTAGTTAACGTGGTAGTGATTTTTTCCTGTTGTGATCTATGGAACAGAGAGGTAAAAAACTTGTAGCTGGAAGCATACATAGTGGTGAAAGCATGCCTGCCCCTGTCGGAGGGAACTTCTGGGATGAGTAGAAAGGTCAGTGCTTTCAGAACTATCTGGACTGGAAAAACCTTAAAAAATCCTGGTCAGTTTTATAGACTTCACCTGCAAGTTTATTCAGATCTGTCTTTGGCATGTGTAACATCGAGTAATATTAAAATGATCTAAAATTTTAGTTCCTGGATAATATGGATGTGCTGCATGATGATAGAGTAATTTTATTTTTTTTTTTTCTGAAATGGTCTAGAAGGTAGCAAGATGTATTTGTGCTAATTTGTTTACATAATTTATTTTAAGTCCTTTGTTTGAAAACTTTTTGGCTAGCTGTCTTTCCTAACTCTGTTCATTGCCTGGCTCAGTGACCTTTTCCAGATTGTTGCTTGGAGGCACTACTGGAGTCACAAAGGTAAAGAAGAACAAAGGGATGGTTGTACTGATGAATGATTGATCCCGTAACACCTAGCACAACGCGAAGGATTATACCAAAGAAGTAAATAAATCCAGAAACGGAAAAACTCCTCCCCCACTGACTCTTGCTTCAAAAAGGTTATAATATCAATTTATAATAATAATGAGGCATACACATGGAAGAGAGTGTATTTAGATCCTGTTGATCAGCCTATTGGTAACTTCGTCAATACAACAGCAATCTCAGCCTTTCCTGTTTATGTTTGTTTCAAAATGTTCCTGCCTTTTTTCTTTTTTAGGGAGTTCCATAAGTTAGAACAGCAGGAAACTGGTTTAACTGGATAATGCCCTACCTCCCAATAAAGAGGCATTGCTTTGTCTGAGATAGCACTTAATGAGAAGAAGCACAACCCACCTTGCAGTTTAAAACTTATTTAATACCGATAAGTTTTCTATACCAGAAGTTAACCTTTAGTAATACCAGTTTGCTCCTGCTATACCGTCTTCTTAGGATACCTCAGTCTGGAAAACACCCGTAAAGAGTTTTAACAGCACAAGAATGTTGAGGGGAATTAGGCCTGTATTTCTGCAGAAATGAAGGTTAGAAAGATAAAGGAAAAAAAGATTAAAATATTCACAAGAAGTGCCCTAGATAAGATTGTTTCATGTCTGAGGGCATGTTGAATCCTGTGGGAATGAGGAAGCTAAACTACTGAAAGGCTGTTCATTTAATTCTTATGTTTCACACTGAATCAACATGATGTTAGATACCAGAGTGGTATTGGTGGAACGTGACCATTTTCTATAAAGAATATAGAAATAAAATAAGTTAGTCCAACACAAATCTTTTGCTGTGTAAGAGCTGTGTGAACGTTGGAGGCTTAACACGAGTATAATAAATCAAAATACCAGATGAGCCTCAGAGGACTTTCCTCATTCACTTCATTGTTTTCTCTGCAGATACAACATGGTTCAGCCAAATGCAGTGTCGTCATTCTGCTGATGTTCAAAGTGTTTCTAAGTGTTCCTGAAGACTGAGCTCTCTTCTGTGTGTTATCTTGAACTGCTCGGTTCATCATTTGGAGCGTTCGGTGCACTAACAGAGTATTTTTATATACAGAAATTACAGTGGGAGTCCACAGTTTTGGGTGAGTGGTGAGGTATGTTGTGCATTGTTGATAACCTACAGAAAAGGCTCAAATTTGTACCTTCTGGAAAGTACTTTTTCCCAAAGCTGATGCTTGGCAGCAGAAGGTGGCTGCCCTGCTGACCCTTTGCACCTTGGCAGAAAATGCTCCTGAGTGCAGGAGCTTCCTAAGCGTATAGCCCAGGGTACAAACTGCTCCGGGCTGCTGGCACACAGTATTTTTTATTTTTTTCTTAACCTTCACCAAACTGTCTCCTTTCCCCATATCCTCAGTACCAGGCAAACAGAACAGTAAAATAGAGGCTAAAGTTATTTAGTAAGATAGAAACTGGAAATAAAAGGGTAAAAGTAGCACAGAGTGTTCTGGTTTAAGCAAGTGGTGCCCTGCCTAGCTGTTTACCTGCTGTTACCTAGAATTTCTAAGGTGTGAATTTCTCAGCTCTTGGACCTGGAGAGTCAGTACTTAAAGCAATTAGTCTCTCATCAGCGTAAGCTTTGGTTAAGTATTCCAATTTAAAATTGCTGTGAGTTTTCCATCACATCTTCCTTTCTTTTGTCTCATCTTAGTAGCGCCTTGGCTGGGGGTGCGAATGCCACGTGTTTTTCGTGGCCCTTCATGGAGATGGGCACCTCTTTTTATCCATGTTCATGGTGCTGGCTGACTGGTTCATACTTGATACGCATCACTATTTTAACGTACGTTCTTACAACATACTCACATGCTTGGTGTAATGTGTGTTGTTAACCTGATGTTTTCTGAGAGTATAGAGGCCACACGTGATATATTATTAGCACTGCTGATAAACTTTGTAACTAAATGATCTGGTTATATATGGATCATGCTTGTAAAGAAAAAATTCTTTTTCATCATTGCCCCTCAACCTACTTCTTTTGAAAGTTGCTTATCTTAAATTATTGTTCAGTAAACTTAACCAGTAAAAATTTAGAGTAATCAGTATTGCACTCCTAGAAGGATAGGTAAGCACATTTTTTCTATCAAATTAGGTTAAGACAAGAAATATTACAGCTACCAAATTTTTAATATGAGTTTGAAAGGTGTATATTTTATCCAAACAAGACAAAGGCAGGGGTTTCAAGAATGTTTTTCTTGATGGTGGTTCTACAAGCCCAACTCCTCAGTCTTTCTGTGGGTCAAGCGTGTCTTCATTTCCACACAGCCCTTCGCTGTGGGAGAGCTAAGACTGCTGACGGGATCAGGCACTTTGGGGTCACCGGAACACTCTGAATGTTCTGGTACCAGGGAAGCTAGTTCTTCTGCAGCCTGTCCCTCATCTGTTCTGGTTATATCAAGGGAGTATTTCAAGGAAAATATCTAGGAAAATTAAGGTGACTTCTAGAGCTTTATGAAGATTCGTATGCTGTATCTCTAGCCTTTATAGCAGAAAAGAAAACTCGTAACACTGAACAGAGCTTGCCATGTTCAAAACTTGAATCAGCTGTGATCTAAGACAGATTCTTTAATGAGGAAACTTGTGATGCTTCCTTTGCTTAAAATACACATCTGTCTGTTTTCACTTTTCTCTCTCCTCTGATTTTTAATTACTCTGTAACTTGAGAAATTATTTGCCACATCTGATCCACTGCTTTTAATATTAATTACAAAATAAATGTAGTAGTTGATATCCTCAGATATTATGTGATTAGGCATGATTGTTTTTTCTTGTATTTTTGTATTTGTCTTGTATTTTTCATTTGATTTCAGCCTGTATGACTACTTTGAGTTCAGAAGCCTAATCAAAATTTTACAGCGATTTTTTTTTTTTTTTCCCCTTTGAATATAGTGACTAAATGACTTGTCTTGATAAGCACACTAGTTAGATCAGGAACTGCTAAGCTGGTTGTTCAGTTAAAAAGTCAGATTATGCCAAATATTAACTAGAAGCAGTAAAATCTTGGGAAAGTAAAACGAATCTATGTACTTAAACATTCCCTGGTTCTAACAAACTGATTGAAGCTGTGATTCTGTATGTTAATGTGGAGTTGCATACTACGATCTCGGGGAGAAGTACTGGTTTATTTGTTGCTCTTTCTTACACGACACACACTTCAGTGGGAAGTTCCTTATTGCTATGGTTAATGATATTTGACTTATATGTAAATGAAGAAACAAGACCTTTATTTACAAAGCTGGAACTGCTGTTACACATATTACCTTTAAATTTCTCCTAAGAACACCAGGCATCCCAATGAAACCAAACCTCTGCTGCAATTCTCAAAGACTGCTAATCATTAATTATTTTTCTTTTTGTGAAAAGGGAAACGTTTTCCTAAGTCGCCTGCTTTAAATGAAAAGGTGTATACTGGTTTTTCTGTCAGTTTACTGGTACGCTACAAATTGCAGAGTTTTCCTTGGGGGTTTAGAGACACTTTATAACGTGCTGTGAACTTGAGTGATGTGGCTGTCTGCTCCAGTCATTTCTTCACCCCCTGTAGAATGAAGAAGTTATTTTATCTGTCTAGTTAATCTTTGCGCAGATGGTACTTTCAGATCATTGGAGACCGCGGCACTGGCGTACAGGTTATTGATAACTCTGTGATGTTGCCTGTCTTTTAAGCTACTGCTTTAAGTTGGAGAATATAATTAGTTTGAGGAATTCTACTTTTAAACAGTATTGTAGTTAAGTTGGAATTTGAAAGAATGAGCGTGAGATTTCATTTGCATGTGTAGCTTGGCAAATATTGCCAGCTATGATACTCTCTTGCATTTAAGTGGAGCCTAAGGCAGCTGACTTTTGTGGAAGGGTGGTGAATTTTGGTCTGTTGGTGGTGCTTGAGTTTATTTTATACAACGACTGGAAGCCTGTATTTGCAGCATTTCTTAAGTGTACCTTCATTGGTCCCGTTGTACAGAAGGTTAACTTTAAAACTGTTTTCACAGAACGTATTTGTTCTGGAAATGCTATGGCTGATGCTTATTACTCTTGCACCTGTTATGTTTTAATTTTTTACATTGAAAGAAGATTACAAACTGCACACGATTTTATTTTTTTTTTTTTATTGCATTGATGCCTTAGAAGAATTTCTTGATGTCTTTACAATGCTTCTGTTGAGCTAATATGGTCTCTGATGGCATCTGCTTGAGATACAACAGTTCTGCAGAACTGACTGGGAATTTGCAGTGGGTCACTCAGATAAAGAACAGAAGTCGTGGGTGCCTATAAAAAACGCTTTCAGTAACTTGTCCCACACTTGCAGGTAAATGACATGGAAGAGTGTGAGGAAAGTAGCTCATTTAAAGTTGAGTCAATCTCCGAACGCCTTGAGAATTTTCTTCAGTCGCCTATCCTGGTTTCTTTGGCTTATAAAAAAGCAACTGAAACAGATGAAACCAAAGGACTGCAGCATCCTTGCCCTTCAGACTTTTCAAGGAACATCACCTGGTTTATGAACTGAGTATGGCAGGATTCCTGTGAAAAGCCACGTATTTGCTTATTTTTTTATTTTTGTAAGCACATTATTTTTTGTATGTAAATGTGGTGAAACGAGGTGGGCAGCTTTAATTTATTTTTTTCTTGGCTCATTTGTTTTAGGAGATGCCTGGCTTTAATGAGATGTTGTTTTGGGCTCTAGTAAAGTTCACTTTAAAATCCTGATAAAATCAAATTTATAATGTAGAAACTCCAGACTTAATGATGTTTTTGTGTGGGAGCTCCACTTTTGGGCTTGACTTAAACCTCTCATGCAAACTTTTCTGCGGAGCTGTACCCTTGGCCTAATGGAGTAATTAATGTTAATGTGTTAGTAGCTGGCTAAGCCAACCACCAAAGGAGGATTGAACCACATCCTCGGTTAGAGGCTGTCACAAATATTTCTCAGCAATATTAGTATTCAGGAAAGCATTATACTGCCAAGTTCTTCAAGGGAGGTTTTTGCCTTAGGTGATTTACATGCTTCTGAATACTCGGAAACATTTTTGTTTATTTTTGCATTCTTTTGGTTTGTCTTTGCCTCTCTCCAAGGATGCTTTCTGGACTAACCTGTAGTGTCCGCGTACCGGCAGGTGGAGCATTGGTAATGTAAGACATAATTCTAACTCTTCCAGCATTTAGGAAAAGTGATGCCGTGTAAGTCCTGCTCAGCTGGTTTCCGCGGAGGTGGAGTCTGCTGACTGCGCTTGACAGAGGAGTCCGTGGGAAGAGCTCCGTGTTAACATGCAGTGTTAGCAAAACATGCTGAAGGATGGTTTTCAGACTTGCATTTGGGATGAACTTGGAAAGGCAACTTGGTGTTCCTCTGCTGGCTGTTTGTTTGTTTTCCCCAAATGTCTGTTTCCTGTTGCAAGGCATGGCACTACTGAAGCTACATCTAAATGCTTATAAAGTTAATACTACCTTTAAGGGAGCATGATTTTGCCAAATTCTTTTTTTTTTGTTGGTTGTTTTTTTTTTACTGTGTCTTTGAGATGCACATCTCGCTTGTGCTACTGTTCCCCACTCAAAATGTTGATACCAGAAGTCTTAAGTTCTACTACCTTTTTCTGGGAGCGTGGTGGGGAAGGGTTCCTATTGGGGTTAAACAATTCACCTATATTGATTTAACACTATATTGCCACCAAAGCAGGGTGTCCTATATGGTACCTTCTTCCTGTCAGTGCTAAGGATTGTTCTGCCGTCCACTAACTGAGATTGGCTACCTTGGTCAGACACTGGAATAGGCTGCCCAGGGAGGTGGTGGATTTACCATCCCTGAATGTGTTTGAGTCGTTTAGATGTGGTGTTAGGGGATATGGTGTAAGGGACAACTTTGTAGAGTGGGGTTGATGGTTGGACTCGATGATCCCAAGGGTCTCTTCCAACCTAAATGATTCTATGATTCTACCTGCTATAGCAGAAAACTTACCTCTTTTCTTTTTTTTTTTTTTCCAGGATTAGTTTCCAGCTAATATAGTGGTTGTCCAAGTAACCTGCATCATGAGATTATAAAATTCCTGTAACAGTGGAGGAAGCAGGAATCCCTCAGCTGGAAGACAGAATAGGACTGCTCTTCTGCCACAGTGCTCTTAACCGTGGTCGATTTAAACCATCCTGAAAGTACAGCAGTAGTCAGGCTCTGTGGCGTGAGTATACTCTTCATGTTTTTTGGAATGGTCATTGTGCAGCAGCCTTCCTAATTAAGATAATTATAAAGCAGTACTAAATAGCACTAAGTGATGTTCCTATTGCGCAGTTGTTATCTGTTTGAGGTGTGACGAAGATCTCAGCTGCGTGTACTTGTTGCATTCGTGCATTACTCTGTATTTTGGAGGCATGCATAAAATCTGAGTGTTTAGGTTCTGTGACTTAAAATGCAGCTAATAAAAATTGCTTCAGTATTAACTTTGGAATAACTGTGCATTACTGTCTCCAGAATGCCTATCGCTATAGGCTGGATAATGACATTTTTTGATGATGATCCTGGGTTTTTCCCCCTTAAGAAACAGATTATTTTTTTGCTTGGTTGCTTTCATATGAAAAACAAAGAGGAAGAAGATGAATCCTAAATAACTCTCTTTGAAAGAATAGCTTGCCAACACTGAATGTAGGAATAATTTGTAGCAGACCCTACAAAATCTCTTGAAATCCTTCTCAGAGCAGGGCATTCCAAATAGCAAACTAGCTCCGACTGGGTAGCATTTGGCAATGCAGGTTTAGGATATTTCTTGACACTGTGAACGTTGATGTGAACTCCAGAATGGACCTGTAAATTTCCACCATTTTTATAAAACTTGTTGCCAAAGGAAACTGCATTGGGATATTATTCTAATTCATATTGCTGAATTATCTAATGGCTTAAAGCTTCAGAAAGGGTTCCCTGCTCTGTGTGCTTCTCCTGCCATTTACTTTACTTTGGCACTCAGTGGACATATCACTATACTGATTCAACTAGCGCAGCAGCTGAAAGGTCATGTAGTGAACTACATTCATGTTTTAATTGGGGTCAGGAATGCAATCTTGACATGACTCTTCTGATGGTCTCCAATTACTGTTCTGCAGTTCTGGTGGAACATGATCTTTAAAGTCTCTTCTAACCCAAACTATTCCATGATTCTATCATTTGACTTCTTTTGGGTGAAACCAAATTGAAAGGTGACCTTCTGGATTTGGATAATGCATTTGATTTAAGGCTGTTTACACCAAAGGTAGGCCTAGAGCTAATTCTGAAGTGAGACTCCCTGGAATATATGTAGTTTGAGTATTATCTTCATCACAAACTGTTCTGTTCTGCAGATCGCCTCCTGTTGCAGTACGATACCTGCTAATATGGGTGTAGGGTTTTTTTAAGGTGAAAATATTAGCTAGCTCACCAGAAGGCGTGAAAAACACTGTTCAACGCAAGGAAGAGAGTTCATTTTAGCTACTAGTCTTATTGATTAAATTGAGTTCCTTTCATTCTTATTTTGGAACTCAGTGTCAGCGGGACATAATTCAAGGTTCACTGGACCAAAAGTATGCAAAATTAGGGTTATAATGTCAGGTGAATGACCTGTGTTTCCCTTTCACCGGGCTATTTTGTCTATTGTGTTGAATTGTTGCTTAATCTGTGTGGTCCTAAGAGTGAGTTCTGGGAACCAGTCCTTCTAAGTTACTCCTAAACTGTTTACTGTAATTGGTTTAACTCTGATTATCGCTAAAGCTCTGCATTTGTAGTGTGACAAAAGGGCCATACTGTCCATCTTCTGTATTGGCGTATTATGATTTGAAAAGCCGTATTTAATACTGGGAGGATGCAAAATTGAGACTTGCTAGGGAAAAACGGAAACTTAAAATCTGCAGTCTGTCCTTAAATGTAAAGCATCCTTATGTATTGCTTAAGAGCAGTGTTTCAAAAATTTCATGTTCAAAACTGTATTGTGGGAAACATTCTACTGTCTTTTTCAAATTTGATGGAGCTTCTACAAGCAAACTAAGTGAAAATGTTTCATATTGCCTGTTCTTAAAGATGTTGGCATAAAATTATAATCTTGAAGGGTTTTTTCTGGAAGAACAGTATGAGTAATCTACAAAGGTCACCCTGGGATAGAGTTTGGCAGAATATTTAAATTCAGTAGGCTTAGGTATGCAATTTCTACTTTCTCTGTAGTTTGTTTTAAAATATTTGGCACCAGCTGATTAAAATAGTTTTAACATTAAATACTTGTGATTCCAGAACTGTCGGAGCTGCTGGCACTGTAGTCTATTGATAACACCTGGCTATTTATAGGAAAGTCTGTACTGATGTCATCTATGGATAATTCTTTTTCCAAAAACTTACTGACTTCGTGATGTCTGAGGATAGTTATTTGAACAAGGCTATAGTTGCTGGAAGCGTATTGCAGGCATTAATGAGATCATGGAGTTTCAAGTATAAGGGTCAGAAGAGACTTCTGGAGGCCTCTGGTCCAACCATTTGTTCAAAGCAGGGCTGACTAGCACTTGGTGGTGTTGGCCATGGCTTTATCCTACTAAGCCATGAAAACCCCCAAGGACAGAGAATCCACAGCATCTCTGGGAAGCCTGTTCCTGGGCTTCACCACCCTCCTAGCGAAGAAGTTTGTCATTGTGTTCAACCTGAATTTTCCATGCTGCCATTTGTGGCCATTGCTCATTCTTATCCTGTCTGCTAGTGCTGGGAGAGTTAGTCTCAACTATCTTCAGAGTTCCCATCTTGATGGCTGTAGGCAGCTCTGAGATGGTCCCTAGCCTTCACTTTGCCAGAGAAAACAGGCCCATCTCCCTCAGCCTCTCCCTATGGGTGATGCCCTTGGAGCCCTGACCACCTTGATAGCCCAGGGTGGACCCTCCTTGATTGCTCAGCATCCTCCTTGAAGTGAGTGAGGGTCCTCATCTCAGCACCTGGAGTGTGCAGAGTGGCCTTGCCAGTGGCAGGCAGAGAAGGGACAATGTCCCTTACCTGCGGTCCTCTCTGTAGTTTGCCTTCTCTGCAGTGAGATGTTGGCTCCTGTTCCAGCTGGCTTCTGCCCCAGCACCTGGGGCCTTTCTAGCAGGGCTGGTACTCGGCCAGCTCTCCCCAGCCTGTGCTGATGTTCTGGGTTTTTCTGCCCTGGGTGCAGAGCTTTGCGCTTTTCCTTCTTGAATCCAATGAGGTTTCTTTTGGCCCTGTCCTTGGGGTTTATCATGGTCTGTCTCTGTTGGCAGAAGCGCTACCATTCACTGTGTCAGCGCCCTCTTCTTCTCTGCTCTCCTTCACTTCACTGTCACCTGCCAGTTTGCTGAGGGTGCAGTCCGTGTCATCTCCCTGGTTGCTGACGGGTGTCTTTGGAGCCCTGCGTTGGCCCCCGGGGACCTCCCTTGTCACTCTGTAGCTGGACGTTCAGCCGTTGGTTGCAGCCATGTGAGCCAGCGACCCAGCCGGTTTTCCAGCTCAGCTTCTCTTCTGTTGGTTGAGCTGGGGCTTCCTCAGCCCCCAGGTGAGACTGTGGTGGGAGACTGTCTCAAAAGCCCTACTAAAGTCAAAGTATGTTACATGCACCGTTCAGCTTGCATCAAAGTAGCCCCCCAGCTCTTCGTGTCAGGTTGGTTGGGTACGTTCTGTCTTTGATAAATCTTTTAACTGTTTGTTATTATGCTTTTTGTCCACATCTTTAAAAATGAATTCCAGGTGTATGTGCTTTCCAGAAGTTGTTGGTACTCTGTACTTCTTTTGACTTTCTCAGACATGAGTATACTGGTTTTAGTGCTCGTCGGGAACCTTCTGAGAACGCCGTGATGTTTTTTCTAGATGATGCAGGTAATTCTGTGTAGAATATAGCAAAAGAAGATGAATGCATTTGGTAGTTGGTAAGCAAAATTTTTAACAGTCAGTATAAAAATCAAAGATTATTTTCATCATTTAGGAAAAAAAAAAACCCTGCTAAAAGTCACTTCTGTCTTCTCAAAAAAAAAAAAAAATCGCATGCCTTTTCTTCCTATTGTAGTCCAATATACTAAACTTTAAATGTTACATTGCTCCAAGTCGGGAAGCGTGACTCAAATTTGTCAGATATAGTCCTGGTATATTTACAGAATAGGAAAGTCATCTCAGTCTTCTTGTTGTGTTGTAAATTATTGAAGGAGGTGCCTTGATTCTAGAGGAGATGGTGGTTGAGAGAGTGGCTATGAAAGTAGTAATTTTCAAAGTATATTTGTCAGATTCTGTGTAAGATTGATCTGAGAATGTGGAGTAATGTTCTCAAAATGAACTGTTTTGCCATCGCATTATGTCTGTTTCCAATTACTGTCAGTAAATCCTGAAAATTATTTTCTGAAAAGAACTTGATGTAATCTACATTTTTAGGTAGAGATAATCATTCTGAGAGTAGTTGAAAGGTGTTTTGCATTCTTTTATGTTGTATCTTTTTTGGTTTGTTACTGAGATTGTTGGTGCTGAAGTGGATGCCATGACTGAATGCTGTTCTTGTGTGGAGTGTTTCCTTTCTGGAAGCAAGCTGTGTATCTGTACCTAAAAGAATAGGTCTTTTGGGTATTACTGCAAAACAAATTAACTTTTTTTGAACCTGTGCCTAAGGACAAAGATGCTTTGTAAAACCCAAGGCCATGCGCTTATCTGATGTTCGTAACTTGCTGGGTTGAGCTTATTTTCTTTGAAGTAATTAAAAAAAAATAAAATTGTATATGCTCTGGGAGCAAGGTTAGGATTGATAGTGGTGTACAGGTCACTTCTCAGTCTGATATCCTTCAGGATTTAATTGTAATGGAGGAGTTGAGCTCACTTTATACAGCAGGGGAAATACGTTGTTGCGATACTGTACTTCCAACAAAGTCTACAGGCTGCAGTAACGACCTCCAGAGGCTGCTTACCAAAACTAAGAGTGTGAGAATGCCAGGATTTGTCAGATTTGCAACTATACTTATTTGCAGCGATTGGAATATGTTCATGCAGGATTACCCTTGAAATGGGAACACTTGTGTTGTCTTGCCTGTAGATCTCTTGGTGCCTTGGCCCTTACCAGCTTCTCCAGCAATATAGTAATATGGTGTAGACTTAGTTGTTGGAATGCTGATGTTAACAGTCTATCCAAATGTGTTCTGGTTCAGCAGAGGTAAGCACAGGGACTCTGCAGTATGAGTGTCTCCTTGCAGTGCTCAACTCGTTTCCATCACAGTGTTACAGAGAACTATTGTTGGCAGCTGATATCACCAGAGAATTACACTTGCAAATGTGAGTGAAAAGTCATTAACTGAAGGAGCGTGCTAAATGTGTCATTGATTCAGAGTCTGCTACACCAGACTCAATTGATAGCCACTCGAAAAAAAAAGAAAAAAAAACAACCCAGCCTACCAAATGGTGCATTTATATAGCTTTTTTTGGCCTTGATGTTTTTCGGGAGGTTTTTCCATTCATGCTTCCCATGTATGAGTCGGCAGGCATGGAGGGCTTCAACATTTTAGTAAACGTGCCACTGGAGGTAGTAAAGACTGAATTACTTGTATTTAGGTTATTTTTTTATTGGTAGACCTTTTCTGATACTACTACAAAGAACATCTATTAAATGTATTCTTTGTTTCTCTTCCTTGTCAAGTGTTAGGAGCTTTTTTTGCCCTCCTGCTTCTGTCTTCTGCTCTCTTAAAGAGGTGACCGGATCGGTTACTGTATATTCAGTGGTGTGAACTTTCTTTGTATTTTCCAGGTCGGAGGATCACCTGAATCTTAAACTTAAAGATGCCTTTAAAAAGAAAGCTGTCTGTAAAAAGTGAGTTCTTTGTCATCTTGGACCAGAGATGTTGGTTACCTTGAAAGAAGATGCAGACTATGGGCCCAAACTAGGAACTGGAAGACTTTTCAGGGTAGCATGGAGATGTGTCAGGTAGAGGTAGCTGTAAAATATTTAAAGTGATTTGTTTTAAGGGTTTCTAATTAAGT
The DNA here is from genome assembly GCA_008658365.1 of Alca torda. Classification (NCBI taxonomy): domain Eukaryota; kingdom Metazoa; phylum Chordata; class Aves; order Charadriiformes; family Alcidae; genus Alca; species Alca torda. The sequence goes on along the minus strand of CM018077.1, from coordinate 156,930,089 downwards.
ATCTCCAAGAATCTACTCCAGATTAACAACCTACTTTCAGTGTAGCTCTTTGCCAGGAATGAGGCAAAACTTCCTTTCCTGTAAGAGGGACCAAAAGAGAAAGGTGAATAGCTGCAACTATGAAATTAGAACTCATCTGTGGACAGCAATATTGAGTTATATGTTAAACCCATTGAGTTTGTATAATTAAAATTTCTTGATAAATCTGAAGAAGGAATACTTTTATGGGAACGTAAGTATGAGAAAAAACTTCTTTACGGTGAGGGTGACAGAGCACTGGCACAGGCTGCCCAGGGGGGTTGTGGAGTCTCCTTCTCTGGAGACTTTCAAGACCCGCCTGGATGCAGTCCTGAGTAATGCGCTCTAGGCAATCCTGCCTTAGCAGGGGAGTTGGACTAGACAATCTCTAGAGGTCCCTTCCAACTCTGAAAAATTCCGTGATTCCGTACTGAAAGGGAATGAACCTTTATGTGAAATCTGGCCTAATATGTTCAGAGTATTCAGATTTCTCTTAAGGTTGTAGTTGTTCAGGTTTCTCTTATGGCCAATGCGCCGATGTGGCTATCCCGCCAGAAGAGTTTAAAATCTAAAAAAGTGAAAATAGCAGCGCATGTTGCTGTATATTATATAGCAATATAAACTGCTGAATGTCTGTGCTCTGAGGAAAAGAAATACAAGTAATAGTGCTAATAATCTTTCTTCCTTTTTCAGTTCTTGATTGCAGGTTAATCTGTTGGTGGGGATTTTTATGAGAGTAATTCATTTTGATAAGTTCTTAGTGTAGTAGATGGAAATTTTTTTTAGTTCATTTTTTTAAAGCCAAATGATCTTGGATTAGCCAATTCCAGCTCCGTGTGATGACTGGAGATGACAGATTACTGCATAACTTCCTAAGTTACATGAAATAAAGACTTAATTTGGCTGAATAACTTCTTGGATATGTTATTCCACCTAATGGAGAGCCAGGATGGTATTTGGTTTAAAAAAAAAAAAAAAACCATAGAGTTTTTTCAGGCTGAGCTATGTTGCTCAGCCTGAGGAATACAAGGCTGGGGTGGGGGGTGTCTTATTGCTGTCATCATTCTCGTCCGTAGAACAAAATCATAAATTTAATCGGCTAACTCTGTTCAGACTCGGATGTGGTGCAATTGGGCAGAGGCCCTTTTGAATCAGGATCTGAACTGTGTTTTGGCTCACACCATCATCCTTTTTTCTGTAACTTGTCCTCCTTCGATCTAGATAAGAATATTATTTTGCAACACAAACTTCTAGGGGTTTGTTTTTCTGAAATGATTATATGTGGCACATGCGTCCAGCCCCTGCTTAAATTCCATCTCAGCTATGTTAGTAGCATTCTACTCTCATTCTTTCCCGTGCGTTTTTAAGATATGAAGACACTTCCCCCCCCCGCCTTCTTTATAATTGGTAATGTTAAATTTACTCTCTTTCATTGTTTTAGAATTCACTGTCTGATTTAAAAAAATCCTTCTACCTCTTGTACCAAAATTGCTAGCTGTACTGCGCATGTGTCGGTGATCAAAGGAAGCAGAGTGTGTGCTTTCCTGAAAATCCACAGGAAATGCAGTGTTAAAACTACTTGTGTACTTGTACGCTCCCTGCTTCACCAGAATTCATCGTGCACCGTTAACCTCCAGTGCTACCGTGGGCGTTAGAAGCTCCCTACGACCTGCAGTCCATATTCAAGGCAGTAACACGCGCGCTCTTAAAACGTAATGCTGGTTCAGACACTGTTTGACCCAGGGCAAACAGCTTAATTTCCCCTTTGCGATCCCTGAAAAAGTGGAATAAAAATGCTTACGAACTGTAAGGCTAGTTAAAAATATATAAAAATGGTGAGAATTTAATCAGTACTTCAGAGTTGGATAAATTTCTGTGAGCATTTAGTTTAGAAATAAACTGTCTGGTGGAAAGATTCTGACACACACACCCTCCTCCCACCAAACGAAGAAAAATAAAAATAGGGACTTTTCCAGTATATAATCTGTTCTGGCTACTTAACTATGCTATCAGAGGAATGGTTTTGTATTTAAATGGTTTGGTATAATTACATTACTGCAGGGTAAAAAGGGATATAATCTATTAAAATGAATGTTTGGATTTATATTATTTTTTTGCCTAGATTTATACTTAGGAGGAGTTTGGGGGGAGGGGGCAGAGAGCATAGTGATAGCATATCAATTCATGTAGCATTGAACAGACTCTACGTCAGTATACTATAGAATTATTTCAAAATCCAGATGTAACTACTAGAAAATTGGTGAATGCTGACTGTTGACTTCCACTGTGATGTTCTTCCTGCTGTTTTTTAAATTTGTGTGCAGTTGAAGGATCCCTTTTTATATTTAAGATTTAATGTTTAGTTCTCAATTCTCTTCTGGTCAAGACGCATAACAAAAAACTGAGCGCAGTAGTGAGCATCTGTCTCCCTTTGTCAGTTGGAGTCACTTTTTTGCTTCCATCAAGCACCTGGGGCTGAACTGCTTTGGCTGATAGAGGGGCTGATTGGCAAGACCTTCACTCCAACACACACACGAGGGAGCCAAAGGACTCACTCTTTTGGCTCCGTTCTCCGGGCAGACCTTACAGCAGCCTTCCAGTACCTAAAGGGGCCCTACAGGAGAGGTGGGGAGGGACCCTTTATCAGGGAGCGTAACGATAGAATGAGGGGTAATGGCTTTAAACTAAAAGAGGGCAAATTTAGTTTAGATATTAGGAAGAAATTCTTGATTCTGAGGGTGGTGAGGCACTGGAACAGGTTGCCCAGGGAAGCTGTGGATGCCCCATCCCCGGAGGTGTTCAAGGCCAGGCTGGATGGGGGTCTGAACAGCCTGGTCTAGTGGGAGGTGTCCCTGCCCATGGCAGGAGGGTTGGAACTAGATGATCTTTAAGGCCCCTTCCAACCCGAACCATTCCATGAATTGCATCTAACTGTGACAACCGAAGCTTCAAATCCAGTGAGGGATACTGGTCATGCTGGCTGTAGAGTGAGGACACATTAAGATATGGGGAGAAGAGAAGGAAGAAGCTCTCTTTGGCTGCTGGCCTCCTCACCCTCTTCCTTTCTCCTTCCTCCCCTCTCCTTGAACCCTTTGCTGAAGGTGCTCGTGTCAGGTGCAGTAGAAGTTCAGTGTTACTGGTAAAATAACTCTTGGGGCTTGGGAAAATTGCAGTAAGTCTCTGGCCTGCGTGGCTTTGATTTGGAAATTGTGAATGAGCACGGATTTTAGGTGTCATAATGGTGTCTCTTTTTTAGAATTAAACCTTTCTTGTTATTCTGGAGTGTTGAGAGCTGAGGAACGGTTCCTAGGCAGGCCAGCAATCGTACATTCCTGTTGGAAAATGACAAATAGGTACATCCCTCGTGTCAGGAAATTTTATGTAGTCTTTAAGATCACTTTTATGTAGTCTTAAAGATTTGCATTGTTCTGCGTGTTCTGTCCGTGTAGAGTTAGGAGGGGATTTTATGCTTCAAAGAATGATCTTTATCGCTGTTCTTAGGAAAAACAGAGAAAGGGATTAACAGAAGCCAGCAGTCAGTAGTCTTCAGCTTGTGATGACATTAGAATAAATCCTGTTTGTTTTCAGTGCTTTTAAGCTTTACAAAAATGAGAGGGTAGTGCCTTTAACGAAAGCTGGAGTACTCTGCCTCTTCATGTTTGTTTAAAAAAAAAGAAAAAAGAAAGTGTTTGGGAAAACAGCTGAAGATGCTTCTTAGTAAATATAAGGCTTCAATTTCGATGGCATTTTTGTAGAAGTTTTATCTTTTAAGCATGTAGGTGTACAAAGTGATCTGTAATGCCTCTTCCTTTTTTAACACCATATTTAGAAATTAAAACTTCAACTTTTCTACAAATATACGCGCTTTGTAAGATGCTGTGTAAGTCTTTGTAGTTGACAGTGACTTGGATAAAGCGGCAAGAGACTTCATTGTCATGTGTATTGGCTATTTGGGGATGATTTACGGGTTAAAACAAAAGGAGGTTGTGGGGAGTTTGTTCTCTTCGGGCAGGTGACATTGTCGTAACCTTCATTATTCCTTAAGAAGTAAGTGTTAGAGGAAAGCAGTATAAGAAATGGTTCATTGCAACTTAATGCTCAGCAGCCTAATTAGTCAAATACCATGTGCCTACCTCTGCATGAAATAGCCTATTTCTTTCCAATGTAAAATAGGAATTTTCAGTTTTGGAACAGCCCGAAGAGGCTTTTGTTGCAAATGACCACTGGCTTTTTAACTGTTTATTCTCAAAAATAACGAAGGTCAGCGTGGTATCCATAGTGACCGCATGCAGCTTCCTCGTTAATCTTGGCGTGCTGCTGTAATAACTAAATTCACTTACTGCTAAAAAGTTCTCATGTTTCGGGAGGAAACCTTTGTTTGAAAACTGGATGTGATTGGTTTTTTTGTAACGGTAAGCTTGATTATTGTAGTTTTTCTTCACTTTTGAACTCCTTGTCATAATTTTTTTTTTTTGTGAGTTGCTGTGGAGGCCTAAACAGAACCTCCCAGAAGCAGCAACCTTGAATTGCTGAAGTCTGCAGATAATCTGGCAGCAGAAAACTTTTTCCTTGCAAAATTCTTTTCTTTCTGAAGGGATAAAGACTGCTAAAGGGGAATACACCAATCTGCTTTCGCTTCTGTTAGTAAAAGGAAGATGTCCCACTATAAGCTACAAAATTAAGGCGTATAAGTATTGTATGAATATGATCAAGCCAGAATTATATGGTTTTTTTTTTTTTAAATCTGCTGATAGGAGTTTCAGACCCTCCATGTCCATCGCAAAGACGGGGGAGACTTTCGCAGCAGCAGGAGCTGCGCAGGAGTCCCTTAAATTGTGACTTTTGGGTTACTTCTGTGCACAGCGGTGTGGGATCGGGGCGTTGGGAGAATATGCGACATCTGACTCAGTGCAGTGCACTTAATAGATTGGTTTAAATGAAATTATTGCCTCTCTAAGTGTTACGCATTTTAAATATTAATTTTTAATATTATAAAGGCTCTTTTAACTTAGAGGAAATTGATTGGTGCAGAACAGCGTACAGTCGTGGGGGGGTTCTGATAGTAACTTGTCGAAGATGGGAAGTAAAACGGTTCCATCCTGAGGCCGTTGTTATTTTCCCTCCCACCCTGTCCCTCTCCTTTAATGCTTACCCAAAGAGACCTGGGTTGGGTTTGGGGTTGGGTTTTTTTTTCTTTTTTTAATTAGTTGGTTGTAATAGAGCTTTAAACTCATCAGGTAGGATTCTGAAACTGAAAGTAAATGTTTTCATAATTCTGTCCAGCTTCTGTTTCTGATATTTTCTCTATTGTGAACGTGGCTTGTTTTGCTGCTGGCTTCAATTTTGCATATAGCTTTACTTAAAAATATAAATAATTATGAAAGGATAGCTGTCTGCGAAATTCATAGGATGTTCAAAGTGGAAATCTGTTTATTTTTGAGAGCTTCAGGAATGAGGGTATAGGGAAGTAAAGTCAAGGGATCTTAAAAAAAAAATCTGATTTATTTATATGGATTTTAAATGTATAAGTAAAATACGTATATAAAAAAATGAATATAATTGAACCTAAAGTGGTCTTAAAATGTATATTAAAAATTGAGAATTTATATTCTTATGTTGCATTTAGAAATTTTGTTAATTTAGTGTAAGTTGAGAATCTAGAACTGTATTTTTCTTACTGAATGTGAACGTATGAGGTGGGTTTTTTTGGAATTAGCTGAACAAGAATTGGCTGAAATGTTCTGGAAGCACGTCTTAAATCTTTTTCTTTTTTTATTTCCCTTCCTCTGAAGGTGCTGGGCTGCTTTGCACCGCGAGACCGTTGCGGTGATGTGTGGTGGTCTGTTGCTGTAAACATCCCCGACTGGAAGCTGTACCGCTCCTAGCTTTCAGTCAGATGTTTGCTGCACCTGGCTATTCCTGGACAACGGCAGAAGGAAAAGCTGTCGTAAATACGTGCATATATATCTAACGCTGTTTCTATAGATACAGTTGAATTTCCTCCAAATGAATTAACCTGATTGTTATTAATAGTGTAGGTATGATTTCTTAAAATCCAGTCTGGGATGGAGATACCGGGCTGTTGCGTGTGATGGCTCAGGACAGAGCTCTTCGCTGCCTTGCGGTACGAGCTACGGAATTGGGCTTCACTGGAACATAACGGCAAGTGGGGGTTAATTTCTTGCGCAGTTATCCATGAGCCAGACTTGCTTTATGAATTGTCTGTTTTAGCGGCTTCTGTTACTTATGACTCTTAGGAAAAAATATTATAACTGCTGTCAAATACTTAGCAGGCATTTTATTTGATGTGCCTGCTTTTTGTTGTTGTTTTTTTTTTCTTCTGAAATTCCATGTTCTGAGTGGGTGGTGCTCTTATTGTTTGTAAGCTGGATATAACCCAAGGCCAAAATAAAGGTTAAAAATATGACAGAGGATGTGTTTTTTGCGCTAACAATGCATAGCATATACACTTGTTTGTGGTATGGCCATCTTGGGTTGTGCTGCCCCCCACCATGGCACTACAAAGGTTTATTTTTCATGTAAATAACAGCTTTTGAAAGTCCTTCTTCAGAATTAAGTCTCCGCTGATTCAGTTCCAAAAGGACTTAAAGCAGCCATGTCAACAGGAACAGCCAGCTGCAAAAACAGATTCAGGAGTGGCTTGTGTGAGGAACTTCTTCTGCCACTGAGACAGAAAATATTCCTGCGCTACTTTAGCTCTCCACTCTTCCCCCTCCCAAAATGTTATCTTTTTATTCCCTAATACTTAAAAGAAAGGCTTTGTTCAATTTATTTGACGGTACAGAAAACCTAGTTGTTATTTGTTCCACTTTGCTATAGTGATTCTGTAAAAGAAGATCATATCCAAAGAGAAAAATACTCAGAAAAGTGAAATATGTTCTTTGATTTATTAGAATTAAAACTATTAGAATTTCGTACTCCTGGGAAGGCTGGAGTAATAAGCCCTGGAAAGGTAACGATTGTCAAGTAGGCAGCGAGGGACCAAACGTGAACCAGGGACAGCCGTGGCACGGTGCCGTGCCTGTAACTGTTGTGTTCCTGTTACCGGGGTGTTCTGTCTGGTGACGCAGGAACACGTGCGGAGGTGGAAGGTGCTGAACTTATTTATTGACCTAATTCATTCCCTGCACCTCTACAAGAGTTTGTCTTTAAAGCAACTTGCACACTTAATACAATCTCAGTTAAAATATTATTTTTTTAAATATTACATCTGGCTTGATAATTCGTGTTGGGTATATTGATAAAAAGAACTTTGAAGCGGAATCTACAGATCTTGATTTCTTTTTTTAAAAAATAAAAAAAAAAAAAAAGGTGCTGGTAGTTGTTTTCCAGCCTTTCTTTGCTGTAAATATTCAGCATTTCCTGGTTCTGTGTAGTATTGGGAGGTAGAAGAAAGGAAATGTTCTCCGTTAATGAACTTCCGTGACTGATCAAAGTAAACTTGTTCTCTCATAATTAATCTGGGAGACATTTTGGTTAGTGCTGTCTTGGCCTTTCAACGTGCCAGATAACAACAGTGCTTTTTTCTTTTTTTTCAATAAGTTTAGTTCACGTGCAGTTTGTCGGTCCAGTCGTGTGGAATTTTACTAATGCGCACATTTGTTGTACTGTATCTAACACATGTACTCAAGCACAGCTGTCGTATGTCTTCACATCGCAACAAACTGAAGTGGCTTGTAACTGCAGGAAATAAATAAATTTTAAAAAACCACACTGCATTTTTGTTTGTGTGAGGTTTTTTCGCCAAGTGTTGGAAATACAAGGATCTCCCTTTTTCTATACATGAAATACAAAGTACTGAACATCTTAACACGTCTCAAACAGGGCTGTTTGCACCTGAAGAAGGTGGGGTCTCTTAAAATGTTGCCCAAAGGCATATTTATGCCGTGGTTCCAGGTGAGCTGGCAGCACTGGGGCTGCTGGGAAGGGCCGGTGGGAATTGTGCAGCTCTGCTGGTGGGGAGGAGGAGTTGGAGCCACCGTTGCATCACAGGGCCACAACTGTAACAATGAATTTCGGGGATGGAAGAGGAACATCTGCCACATCAGCCTGGTGCTTGACAAGCAAGTTCCCCTGTCTTGTTAACAACAAGCATGCGACTATTACTACAAGGAGTGTGCTAATTCCAAAGGGGAGGAAAACAGCTGAATGAAAGCTAGGCTGGTGGTGCAGAGGCCAGCCTGTCCTACGCTGTATCTGCAGGTGCAATGTCCAGTTGCCTTCAGAGATGGAAGCCAGGGTGGTGGACAGAGGTCCTTGCTTGCTGAGCAAGTGGAGTGTCCGTGAAGACCAGTGTTTGGGGTCTGGATTAGTTGCCTGTGGTTTTCCTCTGGGTGATTTGAATGACCAGGACAAGAGGTAATGGGCACAAACTTGAGCCTAGGAAGTTCCACCTAAACATGAGGAGGAACTTCTATACTGTGAGGGTGGCAGAGCCCTGGCACAGGCTGCCCAGAGAGGTGTGGAGTCTCCATCCCTGGAGACATTCAAAACCCGCCTGGATGCGTTCCTGCTTTGGGTGACCCTGCTCTGGCAGGGGGTTGGACTAGATGATCTCCAGAGTTCCCTTCCAGCCCTACCATTCTGTGATTGTGTGACCGCTTAAAAGCACTGCATCGAAGTCCTCGGTGACTTTAGGCTGGCCTCCCTGAAGCACTGTCTTCCCTTGCTGTGAACTTGCAGCTGCGTTCAGCAGAAATGCTTGTACTCCTGTTTTTCTTCATACAAAGAACAACTTAAATCTTCGGAGGCTTCCCTCCCTTCTCTGTGTATGACATAATCTGCATCTCTGGTTCCTGCTCCCCAGTAAATCTGCGAAACGCCCGTTCAGGCAAGAGCTTTGCGGAGGCTGAGGCTTGGCCTCCTGGCTGATGGAGGTCATTGAAGCGTTCTTCTCCTGGACTGCTGCGATTGTCTGTCTTTGAGGCTGTAGGCATTAAATCAAACATACCTGTAAAATCCAAGATAAGACGTGGAAGCCAAAGTAACAGTGTTCTGCTGTCTTGCCGTTATAATGACTTACATTTCTGAGTAACTAAATCCACGTGGAGGAAAATAAGAATGAGAAAGATTGAAACAACAGGAGTGCCTTGGAAAAGCTCTGGAGCAGGAGCGGGAGTCAGGTTAAGAAAATACAACACAAATACGGAGACGTACAAATGTAACAGCAAAAGCCGTAAAACAGCACGCTGAGGAAGCACTTGAAACGTTCAACACCGTTTTTTTTTTTGCATAACCAGTTTGAGACGGGCATCTTTGAGGACTGTTACGCAGTTTGCGCCACCCCGTTAACCTCGTATTTTGGTGTTGAGTTTCAATTTTGAAAATTACTCATAAATTTGAGATTTCTAAAAGGTGTCTGCTCTGGGCACCAAGGGCCTTGGCAGGTAAGTGCGCCAGAACGCTCATCTCCACCGGCGGCGAGAGACTTTATTTTCCTTCTTGTACCCTCTACAGCACCAGGGACTGTACGCCTGTATTAGTGCGTTCCGATATTTAGAATATTGACTGTTAAAAATAGGTGTTCCAACTTCATAATGTTAGTCAGGCGTAGTAAGTGTTGCGCGTGCCTTATGAGTTGCACAAATTGTAGCTCGCGGAATATATTGAAATACGTCTGTGCAGGGTCATTTTTGGATATCTTGCAAGCCAGTGCTGTGTTTAGATTTTTAAGCTAATTTTTAGTTCCTGTAAACATCCTACACTCAGCTATAACACGTGGCAGGGCTGGGGGGTGGATGTTTACTTCAACTGACTTGGAAAGGCAGCTTTCCTCAGTGACCGAGGGACATATTGGCGAGAACGGAGTAGTGTTTTTCAGTAGTATTCAAATAAGCTCATTGCGCTGCAGATGCTCTCATTTCTGTGGAATTGGTATTTCTATGAATGTCTTAATACGCAAATTATGATTTGTATTGACTGTATAAAGGCATGTTCATTGTGAAGCAGTCTGTAACTGATGAAACCTGTATCTTTTTCTAATCACAAATAAACTGTGATGATACATCTTTGCCTTGAACAGGAACTTCTGATGTCCTTAGTTCACCTGGGATACCCTGATGATAAGAGAAATGTTCTAAAATCTGATCCTGAATGTTCAGTTCTCAGTTGCAGCAGTGATTTATTGCCTGTTGCCTGCTTGCTTATTATCAAAGGAGGAACAGATACATTGGGTAATGCTTAAAAAACAAACAAAAAAACGCCCAACAGATCATTTAAGTAGTAAAAGTACTAAGATTTAAGCATTCCTGCTGCCTTTTTTATCTAACAAAATGAGAAGCATCTCATTTTGATGGGAAAAATCTGGATATGAGAAGGAAGGAGAAGAGCACCTTTCACTTTCCTTGTAACTCTTACCTCACGTCTTCTCCTGGAATCCCATTCCTACTCCCGATGGATGCGTTGGTTAGTAAAGCATGGCTCCGGCATCTGGAGAATATTAAGTACCAAATTTAACTGTTCAAAAAGAGCTCAAATATTTTTATTCCAGTGGAAGAGTGAAAGACATGGCATTCATCATCATTGTGAAGCAAAACCTGGTTTCTTGAGGGTTTTTACAATTTTGTATACATTATGAACATTGAGACGGTTTTTCCTTATTTAAATTCACGTACCCAAGCACCTTTTTGCTATAGTTAAGCTTTTTGCTGTGCTTTCATTTTTGCTTCCAAACCGAAGAGGCCGCCTTAATTTGCAAAAGCCTGTGTGGGCGGGTTATATGCAATACGTGGCGCTGCAAACAATTGCACGCAACAAAACGCATCCAGTTCTGTATTTACGCAGAGTTCTGGTGTGTGAACGCTGCAGTGCAACCGTTTGTTTACTGTGTGGGCATGGCTTTGTATAAAGAAACTTCTGCTAGCTTTTGATTTAGTGCGTGTGTTTAATTGGTACGAAACTCTTGACTTCTCCAGTTGGGGGTGAACTAAGGAAGTATGAGGGATGTGAGTTGTTCTCAGGAGAGATCATGTAATTAAAAAAGCTTATCTCCAGGAAAGACTCTTCTGTTCTTCTCTCTTCTTTTTTCTTCTCTCTTCTTCTCTCTTCTCTCTTCTTCTCTCTTCTCTTTTCTTCTCCTCTCTTCTCTCTTCTCTCTTTTCTCTTCTCCTCTCTTCTCTCTCCTTCTCTTCTCTTCTCTCTTCTTCTCTCGTCTTTCTTCTCCTCTCTTCTCTCTTCTCTTTTCTTCTCCTCTCCTCTTCTCTCTTCTCTTTTCTTCTACTCTCCTCTTCTCTCCTCTTCTCTCCTCTCTTCTTCTCTCTTCTTCTCTCTCTCTTCGTCTCCTCTCTTCTCTCTTCGTCTCCTCTCTTCTCTCTCCTCTCTCTCTCTCTTCTCTCTCTTCTTCTTTCTTCTCTCTTCTTCTCTCTTCGTCTCTCTTCGTCTCTCTTCTCCTCTCTTCTCCTCTCTTCTCTCCTCTTCTCTCTTCTCTCCTCCTCTTCTTCTCTCTTCTCCTCTCTTCTCCTCTCTTCTCTCTTCTCCTCTCTTCTCCTCTCTTCTCTCTTCTCCTCTCTTCTCTCTTCTCTCTCTTCTTCTCTCTTCTCTTCCCCAGAGTTAGATGCCTGGTGGCATCCCTAACTCTGAGAGAACTTCACTCCCAAGTTGCTAGTGTATCTCTTCATCCGGAAAAAGCCTCCCACTGAGTTGCCGTGCTCTGGGAAGGCCAGATTTTGGCAGCAGGATGGGAGCCCAGAGAAAGGCTGAGGCGATACCTGTGAAGCCGTAACACGCTGCAGCTTTGCTGTGCTGCGTTACGTGGCGATTGATGCTGACACACGCTCTTGACCTGTTTCACTGATTGTTTCTACCCTTGCGCGTGTAAAGGACCGCGCAGTGTATACGTGTGTCTGTGTTTCATCCCTGAGAGGGCAGTGAAATGCCCTCGCTCTTCCCTCTCAGCCCGGATCGGTTCCCAGGGCTGGTGTATTGTGCGGCGCCACGAGCCGATGTAGCCGTGGGACGGTGCAGGGGCAAAAAAAAAAAAAAGGGGGGGTTGACGGCAAGAGGGAATCCTCAAATCAACAGGGGCGTAAAGATCCATCTTGTCAGCGAGTGCCTGTATCTGGAGGTAGTTCCACTGGTCCCATGGATGGCGAGTAGACAACCCGAGGAGATCAGATGTGGATGTGTGTTTGGTGTTTCGGCAGGTTTGTTTGCATGTGAGGTACAGAATTCGCGTTGCAGATAAGTGTGACCAGAAACAGAGTCTTACTGTTGTTTTGTTACAGAAAGAACAGTTTTGATTACTTTCAAAAAAGCACTTAAAAACCCTAAGTACCTAAGAACTAAGTAGTTACGTTAAAATTGGTAAAACCAAAGAGCCTATTGAAGCTTGAAATTTAATTACCGTATTTGGACTACTTGGGGTGTGCAGCAGTTTGAGTTCTATAATGGCTTCAGGTTTTGGGGGGGTTCAATTTTGTTCAGCTCCTCCTTGGCGAAATGGGCAGCAGAGTGTGTTAAACTGATGTTCTTCTCAAACAATTTCATGTCGTTTGGCTCCTCCTACGGGAGTGAACGCACGCCCTGAGCGGAGGCAGGACCGGTATCACGAGATGATATTTCTAAAGGTAAGTGAAAAGTGTTGGGGTTTGGGCTTTTCGGGGTTTTTTGGTGAGGATTTGACAGGAGAACGAGTATGGTGCCTGTGCATCCTTCCACGTGCTTGGCTGCACACACGGGTGTTGCAATAAGCTGCGAACTTGTTTTACTTGCTGTGAAAATCTTAATTTGAGAATTAAACAGGCTAATTCTGGTACCGTTCCTCCTCAGCCGTATTTAATGGGCGATGTTTGTCAGTCTGGTTTGTGCTAAAGTAAAACAAAAAGTTAAACTTCTGGAATACGGGGTCAGAGATTCCAAGCATGAAATACCACTGCGGCATTTGAATCTCTGTTTTAAATCACGTAGTTCACTTTTTTCCTTCCCTTGTGTTGGTGCTTTTTAAACAGAAAAGTCCTAATCCCATGGCGCCAGTGGCGGCATAAACCAAAATTGGATAAAGAGCTGGGAAAAGGATACAGTGTGCATGATTTATAAGATTGTCTGGAAGTTTTACACAGATATGGTAGCAAAGGTAAGTCACTTTAGTCAAAAATTAAATCTCTCTTGAAAAACACATAGGCACCGTTAATGTCTTTTTTCATGGCAGTTTTGAAAATATGCATTTACTCTTCTGTTTGATTCCTCCTGGTTTTGTTTTATGCTAAAAACCCAAATATTCATGGAAATAAAAGTACATCGATGCCCACTTTTCTCATCTGCTGTGTTTACTAAGGGCCGCAAAGATGATCAGAGGCTGGAGCCCCTCTGCTGTGAGTCCAGGCTGAGAGAGTTGGGGTTGTTCAGCCTGGAGAAGAGAAGGCTCCGGGGAGACCTTACAGCAGCCTTCCAGTACCTAAAGGGGGCTACAGGAAAGATGGGGAGGGACTCTTTATCAGGGAGTGGAGTGATAGGACGAGGGGTAACAGTTTTAAACTGAAAGAGGGTAGATTTAGATTAAATATCAGGAAGAAATTCTTTACTGTGAGGGTGGTGAGGCACTGGAACAGGTTGCCCATGGATGTGGATGCCCCATCCCTGGAGGTGTTCAAGGCCAGGCTGGATGAGGCTTTGAGCAGCCTGGTCTAGTGGGAGGTGTCCCTGCCCAGGGCAGGTAGGGTGGATGATCTTTAAGGTCCCTTCCAACCCGAACCATTCCATGATTCCATGATGGTTCTTCCAGTAATTCAGAGCATCCCTCTTACACCCGCTGTGCCAGTTCCACCCAGCTGAGCTCACCGTTCATAGGGGTTCTGGCCGCGTGGGGAATAAGGGCGTAGTTAAAACCGCTTCAAACTTCCATGTGATTCTATAGCAGCCGAGTACGAGTGGTCAGGTTCTTCCCGCCGATGCTGACGTCTCTTCAGACAGTTTGGGGATGGGCTACATTTGGGTTTTCTCTCTTCTCTGCACCTTTGGGAAGCCCCAGCCCAGGGAACGGTGTGGGGGCCCTGCAAGCAGAACGGAGGAAATGCAGTTTATGTCATTTGGTGTCCGATAACATCGCTTTCTCACGAGAGAAATAATTTCCTGTAAATGATATGCCTTATTAAGAGATCTGTCTCTTAAAAATCTGCCATTTTAATCAAGTGAAAAATTATTTTTCCAAACTTTACGTGAACCTTATCTTTGTCTGACAGGAAAGAAGGGAGGTGGCAGGGATGAAAGACGCTTTGTGAACTCAAGTCTGTTTACTTAAGCTCATGGGAAACATGCTGAAAATGAATACATTAAGTATGTAGCATAATGCATTTTTTTTTTTTTAACAAGTACATTTCCCCAAATATTAATAAATTAGTTGAACTGATTACCTACTACTGCAAAACGTGATCTAGTAATAATCTGCTTTGGAGACGTTTGACACTTCAAGGCTCTACAGAGGGACCTGGACAGGCTGGATGGATGGGCCAAGGCCAAGTGTATGAGGTTTAATAAGGCCAAGTGCCGGGTCCTGCATTTCGGTCACAACAACCCCAAGCAACGCTACAGGCTCGGGGAAGAGTGGCTAGAAAACTGCCCAGCAGAAAAGGACCTGGGGGTGCTGGTGGACGGCCAGCTTAACATGAGCCAGCAGTGTGCCCAGGTGGCCAAGACGGCCAACAGCATTCTGGCTTGTATCAGGACTAGCGTGGCCAGCAGGAGTAGGGAAGTGATGGTGCCTCTGTCCTCGGCACTGGTGAGGCCTCACCTCGAGTGCTGTGTTCAGGTCTGGGCCCCTCTGTACAAGAGGGACATTGAGGTGCTGGAGCGTGTCCAGAGGAGAGCTACCAAGCTGGTGAGGGGTCTGGAGACCAAGTCATATGAGGAGAGGCTGAGGGAACTGGGCATGTTTAGTTTGGAGAAGAGGAGGCTGAGGGGAGACCTCATTGCCCTCTACAACTGCCTGAAAGGAGGTTGTAGAGAGGAGGGTGTTGGCCTCTTCTCCCAGGTGAATAATGACAGGACCAGAGGAAATGGTCTGAAGTTGCGGCAGGGGAGGTTTAGATTAGATATTAGGAAGAATTACTTTACTGAAAGAGTGGTCAGGCACTGGAACAGCCTGCCCAGGGAGGTGGTTGAGTCACCATCCCTAGAGGTATTTTAGAGGCGTCTGGATTTGGCACTTCGGGGCATGCTCCAGGGGCAGAGATTGTAGGGTGTGGTTTGTTTCAGGTTTTTTTTTTTTGTGTGTGTGTATGGTTGGACTTGATGATTTCAAAGGCCCCTTCCAACCATGAAGGTTCTGTGATTCTGTGATTCTGTGAATTTGTAAGCTAGCGAATCTCCTTAACCTGGATTCGAATTTAGTATTAATAGTCAACAGAAACGTTATTTGTCTTCCAGCTGTGTGACCTCGTGAGATAGCCTCTCTTTTGTGCCCACTACGTGTCAAGTCCTCCCTATCCTGTTAAACCTCCTACTGTAGGTGCTTCCCACCTCCTGCCCATGATGGAGACGGAACCTATAACCAGTATTTCCACTTTCACTGGTGGCTCCTCCAGTCCTCCAGGCCTGGGCGCCTCTTGGTTTCATCACACGCCAAGGGTTTTACTGGTCTGTCTGACTGTCGGCGGCAGACACAAGTGTCGTACAGTCGCCTTCGGAGATGCGTTAATGAGATCTTGCTTCTGCTGTTGAACAGAGAAACACCCCCTGCCCCTTCTTCCATAAACTACAGTCTGTGGGAAAAGCTGGAGTTACGGGGTAGAGGCAGGAAAACGAGCAGCAAACTGGGTCTCATCAGAAGACGGAATCTTCATAAGGAGGAGGGGAAAAAAAAGGTATTTTAATCTAGAGTTTTCGGGTCAGAGGCGCTCGTGCGCGCGGTGTTGGTGCCAGAGGCCAAGTCCAAGAGAACATCTGTTGGCTTCTGCTCCACGACACCGAATTAAGCAAAGTGAAAGCTGCAGGTATGGCTGGGATACACGCGCTGAAACATCGCTTCATCATTTTTCTTCGAAAAGCTGAAAAAAGGAAAAAAAAAAAAAAAAACAATCCCCAAATGGCTATCTTAAATGAAGTAACCTGTTCTCTTTCAGAGAATTGAGGTGTTCTCCTTTGTATCATAAATTTACTGCCCCTTCCCATTTTTATTTGCTAAAGCTGATCAAAAATCAAAGAACATCACCAAAAAAACCCAACAAAAACCCACTGTCATTTTTAAATGTGTAGAGATTTCTTTACTAGAAAAGTTACCTCCAAATAAGAAACCTAGAGAAGGGAAGGAGAAGCGCTAAAATTCAGAAGTAAATGTTTTGAGAAGATTGGATTGGCAGCGTTAGTTTAAATTCAGAGGACACTCGCACAGTTTGAGGTTTTTCAGTCAATTGTTGGAGACTTGAATAGTTTTTAGATGACAGCTGTATGCTAATAACAGGAGCCCTACTTCGCGTAAAAAGTTTCCTACAGGACTGTTTGCCACGGCACCTACGTAGTTAGACCAGATCATTTAGAAGTTCTGATGGTCAATCCTTAAAATGCTTGATTTGCATGAGAGATGACAAATTTTTTTTCTCCTCATTTTGATGCAAAACTTGTTAATAAACGTCAAGTTTTTAAGAATGAAATAGGTTGTTTACAATTCCAATCAGGGAGAATTCAGAAGATGCTTAATTTTGGTTAATATACCCGCTCTGTATTTTCAAGAATGTGAGAAATTCTTGTTTTCTACAAGGGAGTTATGTGTAAGTGGGATTTATACTTATTAGTACATTATGTACGTAAACACAGCTCTTGAAGCCAGTTTAAGCTCCAGGGAGAGCAGGACTGGACTTCTGGTTTTGTCTTAACTTCTTGAGATGACATAAAAATACAGAGACTTCTTTAGTTTTGCTGAATTTTGCCATATATAGACTTTCTTTTCCATTCTCAGTGCCTAAATACCACAGTTTGTGCAATGTGTGCTGCCAGAGAGTAAGTGGGTGGCAGTATGATAAGAACATTTTCCATTATTTCACTTGTACATCGTGCTTTATATTGAACTTTGGTTCCAAAAATGGCTCCGGATTAATTTCATATGCATTTATACCAGAACAAGTGAAAGTGTTTTAAGCTAAATGGGAACAAGATACTCATTTTCTCATGTGGCGCTAATGAGGAACAGCTAGGATTTTTTAACCACTAGAATATATATGCTTTCACACCATAGGATCATAGAATGGTTTGGGTTGGAAGGGACCTTTAAATGCCACCTAGTCCAACCCCCCTGCAATGAGGGACAGCTTCAGCTAGATCAGGTTGCTCAGAGCCCCGTCCAACCTGGTCTTGAACATTTCCAGGGATGGAGCATCTACCACCTCTCTGGGCAACCTGCGCCAGGGTTTCACCACCCTCAGTGTAAAAAAAATCATCCTTATATCTAGTCTAATCTACTCTCTTTTAGTTTTAAAAACATTTAAAACCTTGTCCTATTGCAACAGGCCCTGCTAAAATGTTTGTCCCCACCTTTCCCGTAGGCCTCCTTTAAGCACTGAAAGGCTGCAATAAGGTCTCCCTGGAGCCTTCTCTTCTCCAGGCTGAACAACCCCAACTCTCTCAGCCTGTCCTCACAGCAGAGGGGCTCCAGCGCTTTGAGCATCTCCGTGACCTCCTCTGGACCTGCTCCAACAGGTCCATGTCCTTCCTGTGCTGAGAGCCCCAGAGCTGGACGCAGGATTCCAGGTGGGTTCTCACCAGAGCGGAGTAGAGAGAATTTTAATCCACTCACAAAATTAAGGTTCAGAGCTTTCTCCAAATGTAGAAATCGTAGAGCATTCCAGTTGGTTCCTTTCAGGCAAAAGGAAAGGGAGGGTTCCTTTAATTGCAATAAAGGAGCTCTTTTGTCTTTCACTCCTACTTGTCTCCGCAGAAGTAAAGGAAGAGTTCTCCCTCCCAAGGGAAGAGAGCAGGGAAGCAAGTGCCAGGAAGGCAAAATCAGAGATAGTGTCTTTGGTGGCCTTAGTCTGAGAATGCAGGAAAGGCAGGAGCGAATCATAGAATCACAGAATCTTCATGGTTGGAAAGGACCTTTGAGATCATCGAGTCCAACCATACACACACACAATCTCTGTCACTAAAGCATGCAATCCTCTGATTTTAACAAAGACAGAGGTAGGAAGGACCTTTTTTTGCCAGAGTTTCTAGAGTACAAACCTTGTTTGTGGAGAGTAAACAGAAGAAGGGACTATCCAGTGAACCCGCTTCACTAAATTAGGTTCACAAGGGTCCAGAATTGTCCCCAAGGATCTCTCTCTTTTTTTGTTTGTTTTATGGGAGGTGCCTTTTTGCTTGGTAGTTACATTCCTTAGATGCACCCGTCTGAATGCAGTTTTGAAGAGCTGCTGTGGGCTATAACAAGGGTTATTGTAGGACTGCCTTGGTCTCCAAGGGCTGAGTAAGTTCAGGCTCCGTTCTCTTAGATCAATAATCAGGAACAGGTAATTTTTCTACTGCTTTAAACAGAGCTTGGTCTTCACTGTGAACGCATGGAGTAGGGAATATGGTGCTGCTTTGTGTTCTAAGGAATTTGCACTGTCAGGGTTAGTTGCAGCTAGGAATATTTCACAAGGGTTTTCTTCTAGGGGGTTCACAAGATGGCTTTTTCTTAGGTGTGGAAAGATACTTAGGTGCAAGTCTTACAGGTGAGGTTATCCAGGGAAAGAGGAGTCACCAAATCCTCTAATTCGGAGGACGCTTTTGTGAAGACCTGAAAGCTTGACTGATAATCTGAAAATAAACTGTCCGTCTCTGAGAACTAAATTGTCATAACAAATGTTACATAGGACAGAGCCCGATTTCAGAGGTTTCTGGACACGTGGAGATCAGTCTTCATATTTCATGTAGAACAGGAAAACTTCACAGAGTGTAAGAATCCAAATTTTTTGAGATTATGAGTTGAAAAAACATAAATTAAAAAAATGAAAGTGAATCTGGTGAGAGTATCCCATTTGCAAATGATTTACTGCTGTGATTTTGGCCAAATTGGCCAATGGCTGGTGACAGATGCTCTGCCCCCACCTCTCGCACATGGAGAGGAGGAGGAGAGATAAAGAGATTTATGAGTTTAGAAGGAACTAAACTATTTTACTGAAATATTAATAATAAAATAAAAAGGAAATAATGAAATAGATACAGTATATACAAAACCGTATCAAACTCCCAGGATGACATCACTGGCAGGCACTGGGGAAGTCCCAGACTGGACTCAGCAATGGGTGGGAACTGGATTCCAGAGTTGGAGTCAGGAACACGTGGATCGAGATCAAAGGCAGATGAACAGACAGGGTCCTCCTCGGGCGTCAGCCATTGAAGAAAGAGCGTTGATCCTTTGATCCCTCAGCTTTTATACTGAGCATGGGGCAGATGGGATGGAATACGCTGTTGGTCAGTTTTGGGTCACCTGCTCCTCCCCGCAGGTGGGACCCCTCTATGCTTTTCTGCTTCCAACCCTCCAATGGGGCAAATAACAAAATTAGTTGACCTTGGTTGTTATAGCAATAAGTATAAGCACGAGCCTCTCTGCGTACCATTCCTTGGCACTAATCGTAAACATTGGTCTTACCACTCTGAGAACGAACCGTTTTGGACACAACATGCTGTTAATTTCAGAGAGTTAGAACAGGTTTAGCTAAGAAGTAAAATTACTGAACAGAAAGTTGGTTCTGTTTCACCTCAAACCAGGACATTTACTAATTCTCAAGGATTATAAATTAGGTGCTGAAGTAGCGCTGAAAATAGTAGTTCCCAAAGTTGCCATGCTATGTGAAAATTTTATCTTCTGCTGCTTGAAGGTTTGCCAATGTGTGGCGTTCTTCTGACTTCTACCACAGTGATATAACAAAATACTAAGCCAAAGGAAGTATTCAGAGTACTGTTTTATCACTCTCGGGCTTTAGTACATCGGGCGCTATGACACAGACCTACTCAAGTGACTTGGTGAATACGGGAACGCAGGGAAACGTGCTCCTAAATTATTCTCAATGTTACAAAAACACTTTAACATTCTATAAGGATTTTAAGTACTTTGTAGGAATAGTTAAAATTGCACCCTTGGTAACTTTAATCCAGAGTTTTTGGGTTTTTTTTGCTGATTAAACTTCTGTTGGCTGGCAGTACTTGGCAGAGAGAGAACGAGTAATACATCTCTTTGCTGTAAAATGGAATAAAACTTCATTTCTTCAATATTTGACCATACTATAAACTGATTTTTCTGAACCAAAAATGGGCTGTAGTTTTACTGAGATATATTAAATATAAGTACACTGAAAAAAGAAGAAGTAGCAGTGTGGTAGACTTTGTTTGCCCATTTCTTTTAAACTAAGATACTAAAAAATGGCAAAAATGCCTTTGTTCTTCCCCCCCCCCCCAAAAAAAAAAAAAAAAAAAAGAAAGGAGCTCTTCATGCCCAAACCGAAACTATATTTATTTTCTAGTAAATCATGATGTGCCAACATGCACAAGCAGCCCATCTGTATAATGTCATGTATTTACTGCCACTGTCCTGAGCACAGCTGCTCTTTGGAGTCGCTCCTTCTGAACATCTGTTAAAAACGAACTCACTACCCTTGGAAACCGTCACTAAAACTCCCTCTTTGTACCAGACCCGATAAGGTTGGGGGTTTCGTTGGGGTTCAGTGCTGTCGTGAGGCAGCTGCCTGTCAGACCGAGCGGCATCCCCTTGGACTCACATTTCTATGGATGTTGTCTCTCTAACGCCTCATTGGAAAGACGGTGGGCAAAGGACCTTTTCACTTGTTTATTTATATTCTTTCTGTTCTAACAGTGATGTCACATCTCCCACTAGTAAATATATTTACATCTATGTTTAGCCCTGGCTTCCTCCCATTAGAAAACTTAGTGAAAACTAAGCTAAGAAGTTGTGAGGAATCTTTTCTGTGTATGTTCTCTGTGTTACGATTGTATACTTCTTGATCAACTAAATTGATTGGTCTTCTTTAGGCTTTCGGTGCAGCAGAGATTTCCCAGATTTCTAAAATTTTTGCCGCTTTCTGAACCTTTTTTAATTTTTTGCTACTGCACTTAAAAGTTCCTTTTTCAAGCAGTGAATTCAAAAGGCAGAAACTTTGTTTGGCCATTTCAAATGTTTAGTAGCAGACAATAAATATTTAAATAATCTTGGATTGTGTTTCACGGTAAGAGTGAAAGTTTTGGGTGTAGATTTTCAACTTTATTTTTTAAAGACTAGAACAACCTATTGCATGTTGAACAGACCATAATTAATTTTCATACAGA
The DNA here is from genome assembly GCA_008658365.1 of Alca torda. Taxonomy (NCBI): domain Eukaryota; kingdom Metazoa; phylum Chordata; class Aves; order Charadriiformes; family Alcidae; genus Alca; species Alca torda. The sequence continues at coordinate 156,908,807 of CM018077.1, read as the reverse complement.
TCTTAAACTTTTTTCTACTTATTTTGACTGCTTAAAGTGTAAAGTTAAGGTATTGTGCCATAAAGACTGTATGTATATAGTAGCGGTAAGAAAAATCAGGATCTAGTGAAGGTAAGGTTCTTATCTATGTTGATAAGAAGGTTGACTTGGTACTACTTCAGCTGACGAAGCGGTATTATTGTGGATTGCACAATGAAGTCTGCAATACCTTATTAAAATACCCCCTTTTGATGTCGAAGCGTTTTAATTAAACCTCATACCTCTTTTTTTTTTTTTTGATAAATGCCTTTTTTAATTTCGCAACCAGGCAAGTACATCTCTGAACTCTTGTACAAAGTCAAGAGGAGTTTTATGCTTTTTGGTTTAGGGATAGAAAAGTTTCCTCCTGTAAATGAGCTGTAGGTTAAGGCTTGAATCTGCCCGACGTACAGGCTGCATCCATAGTTGTGACGGTGTGCGACCCCCCTCCCCAGGCCCCAGCCGCACCTTCATCTCCCGTAACCCTGCCCAAGCGATAACCACCTGTGGTGGTCACAATGGGTGCATCGAGTCGCGATGGCGGCATCCGGGGCTCAAAGGTGGTCTCAGGGAGACAGGTAACAACACAACAGCCAAGGGCTGGCTTGAGCAATGCGCCCGCCTCACCACAATACCGGTATTATGGTCAATACGCAAATATGACTAAAAGTCAATCATCTTACCTCCATAAATAGTGGACAGGCCAAGAGCCCCTTGAGCTCTCCTGAACACCAGCGGGCTGCGCGCCAGGATCTCCCCGCCAGCAGGGACACCTCTCAAGGTTACTTCTCAAGATTCAGGGATTCCTTGCCTCAACAGACCCTCGGGAAGTGACTAACAGCATGCTAAACTTTGAAATCTCAGCTAAGTGATATAAAGGATTGATTGCGCATATATAATCCTTTAGACATAAACCATTGACCAAGTCTGGGACTAGGACTGGATCCAGACGCACCCAGTCTCCTCTCTGAGGAGTTTAGAGAGGCAGGGGGTCCTTTCTGAACCTCGTGACTCAACGGGAGGGCCTCCCTGACAGCTCTGTCTGACCCTGCCCTCTGTGCAGTAAATAACCACGCGTGCCTTGCCATCGAATCTTGTTTAAACTGTCACATCTACTATCAACTTTCTTAAATCACTGTTTTATATCAATAAATAAATTGCTGCTTCTCTCTTACGAGTGAAGTGCATCACTCCACCTGCAAAAGTACTGATAAATACACTTGCTCCAAGGAGTGATTCCTTCCCCCTGGCTCGTTTCCCACCCCCACCCCCACAAAAGATTGCACCCACAGCGCTTAGGGCTGTCCCCTGCTGTCTGGCTGGATCAGCACTTGACTTTGGATCCCCTCCGTCACTGGTAGCATAAGACAACACATGGGTGTGTGTTCCCCCCTTTCCCTTTCGGAAGTGCCTGGTACCTGCGGGCTGTGCTATGGCTCATTGGAGTAGTGTCCTCGGGGCAGGAACCTGGGGTATGTGGTGCAACCTTGGGGGTGATGGTGGGGGTGCACTCTGATGCCCGAGGGAGCAACGGTAGCATTGCTTGGCTGACGTTAGAGGACTCTAGGCCAGGAGGAGCCTGCTTCGTGGGCTGGTAGAAGGTGTTCTCCAAGCAAAATGGTCTTAAAACTCAGGGATGACTGTTCGGCAACTGGGATAACCAATTCTGCACACTCCAAAAGGAAGCTCAGGGATGGATATAATAATCTAATAAGTTATTTAATGGCATGGACTTACTCATTCAGTTCCTACTTTGCTCTAGTCTGTTTCTTCCCCTCCTTCCACTAACTATGCCATCTAGCCCCCCCTGTCTTGCCACCAGCATACCCTAGTTATGTCCATGGTTGTAATCATCATCATACCTCAATGAGGAGGGACTGGGGAAGACACTCAGCTGCTTGCTGTTGCTCTGACAAACCTCGGTGAATGAGGGCAACACCTTCGGGAGACTCACAGCCGTGTTACAGCTCTCCCCTGGACTACTGATGGTGCTGCGTTCCTCCACGAGTAGAGGAACAGGAGCAACTCTAGGGAATTATATATATTTTGTGACAGGTGACTGAGAAAGGTTGTCCAGGGATCTGTATGGGCTTGTAAATGGTGGAAAGAAAAGTTGAGTTTCCAGAGTTCCAAACTGATTGTTGCGGGAAGGAAGGAAGTGTGTGTCAGAGGCGCTAAGAAGTGGGTGGGAGAGCCAGACAAGATAGGGCAGGAAGGGCTACAGACCTTCATTGCCAGGCTGGTAGCTTTTAGGTAGGCATCAGCTGGTTTGGGGGCAAGGGGAGAGGGAGATACAGTGATATCTCAAGCCCTCCCCAAAGCCATAGGTGACAGGCTTCAGTTTGCCATTATGGACAAAAGATCACTACCTGGGCTTCCCCAGTGATGGGAGGAGAAGCTTTCCATGCCTCTCAGGAGTCAGGGAGAGGACCAACGTGGGCATGTGGAGGTTTGCACTGTGCCAAGCTCTGACCTTTCGCTGACAGCTTTGGTACTGAAGCTCTTGCAGATGTGGCCTGCACGCGTGGGAAATGCAAGGTACATGAAGGTTCTGCTGGTCCTTGGACAGATTTCCTCCAGTGCGTCCAGATGGGATACTGGAAAATCCTGGAGTACTGAACTTCCTTGAATTTTCATTTGAGCTGCAGCATTTCTGCTAGAAAAACAGGTAAGTGAGGTCACCCTAAACTAATGGTTTCCAATGCCTTGTTCTCAGTGCTAGCTCACATCTGTTAATTAGATTTGATGGTTGTTTTTACTGCAGAATAGCAGTGCTGAGTTGAGAGCATTTAATCAACCTGTAGTCGTGACAGGCCCGATTCCGACTCCATTAAATTCCATTACATCTGGGTGACTTCACTGATTTCTAAGGTATTTTCTTCTGGCTTTCATTGTGATTCACATAATATGAATGTGATTGATTACAATCAGGCTTCACTTATGGTTCAGAATACATCTGGGGATAAATATGAGCAAATGTAAACAGTGATGTAAAGCATGTGACGAGTACATAATATGTAAGTGGGTTTAATCATAAACAAGTTTTGCAAAATTGACAGCTGCGATATGACAGGGATGACTAATTTATTAGCGTAGCTTCCCTGCACGAACAGGAAAACTCAACTCATGTCTTCTTATTAGATGTTTAAGTAATGGTGTTCATGTTACAAAAATAAAACCCAAAAAAACAAACCCCTTGACGTGATGTACTAATGAAAGCAGACTGAGCAGATGGTTTTCAGGGGCTGCACTTCACATATTATGCAACTGTGCTGTTCTTTCAGAGAAAGCGCAGTGAGGCAGAAAGAAATACAGCTAAACCTTTACAGCTTAATTTTTGACTCATTGTTAAAATAAAACAGAAAATGACCTGAATAACACTCCAAAAATAGGGGAAATATTCATGCGTGCAAGCTACAAAACTGATTTTCTTTTACCTTCCAATTTGAGCAATTACATCATTGGAGCACTGGAGTTAAAAACTTGTTGAGTGTGTTTCGTTTGTATCAGGGAGGAGGGAAAAAAAAAAAACATTCTTGGACCAGGAAAAGCCTGGTAGCACGGCCAAGAGAACAATCCCAGATAGAACATACAGTTGCTTGGTTTTGAGATGTTACAGAATGAACCCTGAAGACACCAGCTTAAACTGAAGGAGTAATAAAAAAGGAAAATCAAACAGCTTATACCAATTAAGGAGTTTCACTGGAGCCTCTAGATGGAGTTCAGAGAAGTGAAGTCATCTTCCCTTACCCAGACTTCCTGTAGACAATCCAGCGTTGTTATGGGTACATTTTAGTAGCTGGAGTATTCAAAAGAGGAGCAATAGTTGCGATTTTAGGAAAACTGTAAAACTGTAAATTTTCCTTAAAGCATTTTGTGGTTTCTATACTACCTTCAGAATTCATCTGTAAGAGAGAAGGAGGGTGTTTGGTTAAAATGTCCACAAATGCTGTGTAGTGCACGTGTTTTCCTCCTCGTACGGAGCAAAGAACGATTAGGTGGTGATAGGACATTTTGCCAGTCAGGTAATACTACTCTGAAAAAGGATTTATTTACAGCTTTTCTGTTGGTAAGGATTTTTTGCTGTCGTCAATATTTACTACGTCGAAGAGTGAATGATCAGGCTGGGATAATTGTGGGAGCTGCAATATAATATGCAAAGGCTGATGAGCAAATCAATTCTACCGATAGTGCAGAAGTTAGATTGGTACCTTCACTTTTTCTTACCTTGTTTCGAAAGTAGGCATGAGCTGCTTTAAGGTGCTGTTTAGATGGTCACAGTAGTCCCGTCAGTCTCCTTCTGCAGCCAGTGGGAAAGTCCGGATGCTCCTGAAGACCTCGAGAAGCTGTGGGCAGAGAGGTTCTGAAGAATTTAGCTGCAGATTTTTATTTTTTTTTTTTCCTGTATATTAGCATCCTTATCCCTATGGAGCCAGGAGATGAAAGGATGCCCGTGCCTCAGTCACTGCAGTTCAAAGCCCAGCACCTGACTTCAAATGCGGGTGAAAGTGGGTTTGGAGTTGCCTGTGAGCTGAGGACACTGAAAGGTGCCATCTCCAATCCCCAAGAATGGGAAATTCTTTACTTAATTACTATATTATGTAAAAAATACAGGTAAAAGAATAGGGATTACAAATGTTACACTTTCAGACTGCCTGAATTCTGCAGTGATTTTGTATGAGGAGGAGTAGTGAACTTTGACTTTAAAAACATTATTGCATGTATTTGATAGACAACCGTCAGAATTTATAAAGAACGGGGATATTTTTAACCAGAAAAGGAAAGATTTCAGTAAAGAGAAGAAACAAAGTATCTTTTATTTGCTTATAAGGAAGACCCCATTAGTTTTCCTTTCTCCTTCTCTGTGTGAAAGTCCTAGGGATACAGTAATGTCCTGTTTCTTGTAATTTTAAAATATTTTACTAATGAAGGAATACGTTCTTAACAAACTTACAGCTGCCTTACCCACTGAGCTTGATGGACAGATGAAGGTCTATCAGATTCTATTTAAGCTGATTGGAGAAAGAAAAAAAAAAAAGCACCAGCAGTAAATAAAGTCTGAGACATGAATTTTAGTAGCACAAATAAAGTGTATGTGGAAAAGAGAATGTGAGTAATTGGGTGTGATATAGATATAGATATATAGATATAGATAGATATAGATACATAGATATATATAGGTATAGATTAGATATATGGATATAGATATAGATATATAGATATAGATATAGATATAGATATAGATATAGATATAGATATAGATATAGATATAGATATAGATATAGATATATACACACACATGTGTATGTATTATTTAATTGGAGGAACTAAAATTATTTAGGTAGGTAGTGGTGGTGGTTCTCACTTTCCTAGGGGGGAACTTGAGGTATGAGGTATTTAATGACCTGCTAATCTTGCAGAAAACTGATGAAGATTAAGAATGGAACAGTGGTCTGCTGAAGCTAAACATATGATGCAATGTCTAATCAAATCAAAATCACACAAATCGTGTAGGAACTGTCAGATTTGTGTAGTTTGCAGTTTGGGTAGATCGTGGTTGTCAAATTCCTACTGTAGAGTTAATAAATCAAACCCAGCGTGACTGGTGCTGTTTTTCCTCTCTGCTCTGCTCTCCTATAAATAGCCCACTGCTCAGTGGGAGCCGTGGCAACTTTCCCAGCAGGAATCCAATAACAAAGATGTCTCTTCTACACCTGTCTTTGTGCCTTTTTCGATACCACTCTCTCTTAGTAGTATTGAGAAGATGCTACTCATACTACAAATTTACTTTTTCTATTTGGTCCTCTTTCCCTGAATTACAGGAAAAGTGAGGAGAATGAAATCGGGCTGCTGTTTGGAGGTCGCACTGTATTTTTTTATACATCATCACAAATATAAATAATCTTCTATTTTGACAGTGCTACATGTTGAAAAGCTTCCGGCAAAGTTTGCTTTCTCACGTGCAGCCGCATGGTGTTCATTTTGTACGAGACTGATGAAACAGCACATAGTGACATTTCTTCTTAAGTTTTTTAATATAATTTCTTGTCTCATAAGAGCCTGCATAAGAAAGTAACCCCCCAAAAGTCCTTAAAAGAAGGAAAGCCAGCATTTAAATCTGTGCAGTGTTCCAGCTGTGCTGCTGCCTCCAGATAGTCTGGCATCACCTAGCAAAGGAAAAACACGCTGTACAGTTCTAATAGGATTAAACAGTATAAATCCACAAGCTGAAATGTGATTAATACGGGGTATTTCTGAGTCCTGCAGTGATTATATTGCTACACTGAGAAAACTAGAATCTGTTTATTTTCAGTATGTATATATATTTTTCTGAAGTTATTTATAATTGTTGCCTCTCAGGCCTGCAGGAGATAATTTTTAAATTAACTGTGCAGCGTAATCAGTATCAGTAAGACTATACAATCCTGAGATGGCAAGAATTATGATAAGCCTCATACTAAGCTCTGGAGAGATTTGTAATTGTGCAGTTTGCACTGCCCCATTTTTATTAGCATTTTCATTATAAAGTTGTTACTGGAAGCATAAAGTTAATGTTCTGTAACAAGAAAACTGCAATTATGCAGTCCTAAACACAGAACTCCGCATTAAACATAGCAGATAGAAATAACAAGCAGATACAGTTACTCCAGACAGATACTGTGGAAAAGAAAATGAAGGATTTACATTGAAGCAATAACAACTTTTCTTTCTTAAGCATAAAGCTGGTTCAAACCAACCTCCTGTAATTTCTGAGTATTCATCTCCTTTGCATTTTCAAGTAGCACTTCCAAAAGCACACAGTGTCAGCTTGAGTTATTTTCTCTTTGGTTTCAAAGGGAAAATAAAAGTGAGGTAAAAAATACGTGCCGAATAGCTTCGAAAATTCCCCTTATACCTGTGTATTGGTGGACTGGCCTTTGCCACACGGATGATCAAATGGACAGAACAGGGGTAAGGGCAGTATTATTCACAAGAAGGTGAAGGTAAATTCACTTTAAGTACCAAATATTTGTGGGGGTTTTTTTGGTTTTTTTTTTAAACATAGTGCTTTGAGCTTCTCTGTGGAGGAATCCATGCTTTTATTCAGATTAAAAAAAAAAAAAACAACTTAAATGATATACCTTATATACCCTAAATTATATGCTTAAAATACTCCGAGAATGCTCTCCTTCATGTCCTCTCCCGGAATCCATCTTAAATGGCCACTGTTTAATACCTCCGCAGCTGTAAATATGGCTAGAGTTTTCCCTTCATGGAAAAACAGTTTACAGATCCTAGGAAGAACTACTTAATTACTTAATAAACTTCAGTCTTTGCTCTCATTAAACAGTGGTTCTTTTTATATAAAAAATAATAAAATGTGTTTCCCAGGTGGTAATCCATGTTTGCCCAGGTCTCTGAGTTGGACGTGAAGGTGATGGGACTCAGACTGTCTCTACAGGGTAAAATGACAGCTGATAGTTGCACTGATTGGCTTAAAACCTGTTTAATTGAGTAAAACTAAAGAAGAGATGTTATGGATCAATGCCTGGTGGTACAACTCCTGTTCCCACTCCTTCCTGTCTGCTCAGTTGTTTCAGTGCAGTTGTGTGTGGGCTGGCTGAGAGAACTAATCTGGGTTACAAATAACTCTTTTTAAATAAGTTTTGCATGTAGATTGTTTTGCAAATTGAATGCAGAGCACTTGGCCGGGCAGAGCGTAACAGGTAGAGTTGGACGGCAAGGAACTTACTTACTGGCAAGGACTGAACAGCTCGGGGAAAAAGAGTGTGGAAAGCATCGAACTTGTTTTGTCCCCAGGGAAGCGTAACACCCTGGGTTGAAGTTAAGCCTGGAATTAAGTGTCCACCTCTCACATGGCTGACCTTGTGATCGAGGAACCGGAGTGTCCCATCTCAAGACTGCAGAGTCGGTGCTGTTCTTCTGGGTGTGTTTCGAGGGTGCAGTTTGAGAACTTGTTCTGGTGGCAGCACCACTGGTTGTTGGGCTATTTGCAGGATAATGAGGTTCGGCGCTCGCTTCCACTGCTGTCCTGGTTTGAGCAACACAGGACTAATTTCTCTTCTAATGCCCAGGAAAACTGCACTTTTAGAAGACTCTAGTGTCCGAATTTGTGAAAATATTTATTTTACAGCCAGCTCTGGGATGCAGGTTTCAAGGTCTCAGTGTTTCTGAGGTAGCCAGGTGGTGGGGTGAGGAAGAGTAAGACCCAGGCACTTGAGCCAGGCTGGCCAACAGGATTATTTCATACCAGGAACGTCAAATTCAATATATATTAGAAAGTTTGCTGTGAAGTTCTCTTTCTCTCTCTTCCTTGATGGCTGCAATCTCGAGAACTTCTTACCCTGGTGCTGGAGCCCTGAGCCCTTCCCTCCCTCCCAAAGCCCACATTTGTTGTCCCCTGCTGGGAGCGCACAGCTTCCCGCTGATATAATGGGCTGAGTATAATCCTTATATATTTTATATTGGTATCAGGATCAATATTGGTTTTTAGTGTTATTAATGTTAATAATCTAGTCTTATTCTATTATATCTGTTTACATTTCAACCCTCGGGTTTCCTTGTTTTTTTCCAGATTCCCCTTCCCGGGTGGGGAGAGGTCCCTGTGTGATAGAATAATTGTCTGAATGACAATAAATTGTCGTGGGTTCCTCAAGTCATAACAACTGTGTAGGTACTGAAACAGGCATCATGGTGTGACTGCACGGGCCAAGCTCTGCCTAAACTTCTGTAATATCTCCAATATTATGTCCTCAAAATGACCCAAGGGAAGACTAGAAATAGGAACTGCTGTGATAGAGGGGAACGCAAAATACTAAAATTTATGGTAAGGTACTACTGACAAATGCAGAAATAATTTTTGTAAATATTTGTATTTTTGATTCCAAGAATTCAGTGTTTGGAAGGAGTAAACTTTTCCTCTAGTAATTAAAACAAACAAACAAGCAAACAAAAAAAAAAAAAAAAAAAAAAAAAAACAAACCCACAAACGTGAAGTGTTTTGCTTTTTTAAAGTTTAGCAGTAATGCAGCTCAAAGTGGGAACTGGCAAAGGGGGCTTTAAGTAGTAAATACACAATTAGTATTAACACATCAGCTTGAAAGAACAATTTTATCAAAGACCAGTTATGTTAAATTATATATTTTTTAACTACATGAAAGGACAACAATTTTATATATCAATGTTTTATTCTTTAAATAACATCCGATAAAATAGTTCTTATCCCTAGAGAAAAAAATCCTAGTTCCTGATGTGCTAATCAAAAGGACAAAAAAAAAAAAGTCTAAAAGTAGTGCTGTTCATAAGACTTTCTTTCTGAATTACCTGATTTAGTTCACAACTGTCCCATGCTGCAATGCCCTTTGTCATGAAAGAAGTGGGAAAATCTTTACACGATTTTGTAAAGTGAGCTTCTCGGTATAAGAATATACTTCCCATGTTTGTCTAAAACTGCTTTTTGGTCAAACTGCTCTTCTGAAAAATAAGAAATCAGAGAACAACACTATGAGCTCAGTGAGACTTTTGTAGTTCCGAAAAATAATTGTTTGTAAGCAAGTGCAATAAACTGCCATGCAGTAAAGTTCATATGTACCGTAGGATTCCTTGTATTAGTTAAGAACCCCAACAGACATTCTGCATTGGTTTCTGCAGCAAAGCACACACAAAAATTGATTTGAAGATTTTTTTTTTAACAATATTTCTTACAGTATTTAATTTTTGATATCTCTGAGTTCTGCCCTTCTGTTAGAATGCTTTATGCATTCTACTTCATAAAATGCTAAAGGTTTTTTGTCTTAAAAATACTAGTATTATAATAAAAATCAGGATTGTTGGAAAGTCACGGACTGGAAGCTCTTTAAGTGTCAAAGTCAAGACTGACAGCATACTTCTCTTTATCCTCTTGCTGGTTTATTTTGTTGCAGATCCTTAGGTCTGTGATCACATAATTTACTGTTTTCTCTCACAGGACTACTGCTTCGTTTAAGCAATTAAACAGCACTTGGTTTGTGCCCTATATAGAGCTTTGCATCCTCCCTGTGGCTTAATTAATTTTCTTAGGGGTGCTTATGGGGCATTTTTATTGATTTGCTTCTTCAACAGAAACAGCTTTTCACAAAATGCGGTGGGGGAAAACAGGGAAAGCAATGCTTTGAAGGTTAGGGTGAAAAGTTTCCCTAACTTCCGATGTTCAATTTAAGACATCTAGGATGAGGGGTTTGGGAAGCAATTATCACATTTAAGCTCAGATGCTAAAATTTTCAGCTACAGATATACATGATACTTTTCAAAGCACATTGCAGGATGGCATGGTGAGCAACCAGAACAGGAGGAAGACACAACTAATGAACACTGTTTCTATATCATACAAGAACTCTTTGAGAAAAGTATTATTCTCCTGGAAAATCTGTTCCTAATTTCTCGTTGTAAAACCTCATGTTTGCTTCTCAGCATTATTTGAGCTTCCGTAACAAATGAGGCAGAGGCTTGTTCTACAGACAACCCCCTTTGCTACGTAGCCCTAACTCATATCTAGGTCAGGTCCATCAACAATGCTAAATGAGTCAGAGATCTTGCACAAATGCAGTATATGACTCTGATGTTAAAGATTGCCAGAAATAGCTCATGCAAAATCAAGTAGAAATAAAAGCTGTACAAGGCAGTACTAATTCTAACTTTTTATTGATTTTACTACTTTAATTCTGTGGGAGCACTCTTACTGAAGAGCTAAGCAAGGTGCACTCTGGTTTCACGCCTGTGAAAACACATTTTAAGTAAAGTGCTTTTCCTATTGTTTGTGAATGAAGCCAAACCACATAACTGGGAAAAGGAGCAGTCAGTATCTGCTGTGCCTCAATAAGGGCATCTACACTCTCTTCATGGATTCCAGCTCCAGAAGCAGGCTGAAGCCCTATGCAATACTTCACTTGCTCTATATGTGAACTTTGCGTTCTCGAGCACTCTGTAGCATTTTTTGTTATTATTATATGAGAATTAGTTATGGGGAAGTCAATGATATTGGCCAGACACAGAGGCTAGAACAGGGAACTACTCAGTGGACTGAAGAGATGAAAGTGGTAGCTGAATTTGATGAACTCTTGCAGGAGCTTATCTACAAGTGGTTGTAGAGAAGCTGGGGTGAAAGTAAGTACTTGGAAAGACCCTTTGAAGAAAATAGGGAAGATAAACCTGCCAATGAAAACGGGGACTGGGAGCTGAAAGGTAGCAAAAGAGGTCAAACATGGAGATAGGCAAGAGAGACAGGGAATGCACGGGTAGAGAGGGGACCTTGAATTTAGTCAATACGAAAACCAGGACAGAATGAGATGAATAAACAGACCGGGATCAGATTCCCTCTTGAGGTGAAGGAAGGAACGAGTGTACAGAAACCATACTGCCTTCAGGAGCCTGACTCAAGATTCATAAATACTCCTGTTTTCAGAAGATATCACTGAAACTCCTTTGTATCTTGGCATCTTCTGTTGTTGTCTGCTTTGTTGTCTACTTACAGTTGATGCTAGTTATCCTGTTAGCTGGATCAGCTGTCGCGTGTGGCGCGTCTGAACTCCCGCTGGTGATGAGTTATGCGGGTTTTAATATGGTGGAATTTCTGGAAGAACTCAACGGTATTTTTGTTTAAGCTGTGGAAATTGTGATTCAGAGGTTGCAAAGACTTTGCTTTAATCTGGCTCTGTGCCCTGGCCAGGCACCCCGGCAGTGACAGCCGTTCTCTCCTCACCTCTAACAGACAGAGCTCCCAGAACATTTTGACTAGGCCAGACACCAAAACTCAGAGATTCCAGCTCTGATTTTTCATCTTTGGTAAAGAACAAGCCTTTATTAACGTGGGCTTTTACTCAGGTTTCTGATTGTGCAAAGCAGGACTGTAGGAAATAACCGTATGTAAAAAGTAACAAACCATGTGTCATACTGATGCTCAACCAGTGGTGGTTCTAACTACGTGAAAGATTTGGGACGAGCGCTTTTCTTGGCAGGAGAATCCACCCTACTTGCTGTAGTGAGGCTCGGTGACTCAAGGACCAGAGAATGTTCTTTCAATGCCAAGGTAAGGATGAATATTACTCATGTCCTAAAAAGAGCACAATCCCTTCCTTTCACGGGTGGTGAGTGCCTAAGCATGCGAGTGCTTTCCTCTTTATTGCTCCTAGTAGAAAACTTTGTCCAGAAGATGGTAGGTGCAGTAGTGAGCAGGGATGGGAAGAGAGGCAAAAACGGGCACTAGGAGTCCAGAATCACAGAATCATGGGGGTTGGAAGGGACCTTCATAGATCATCTAGTCCAACCCCCTGACAAAGCAGGTTCACCTAGAGCAGGTTGGACAGGTTTTGAGTATCTCCCGAGAAGGAGTTTCCACAGTCTCTCTGGGCAGCCTGTTCCAGTGCTCTGGCACCCTCAAAGAAGGTGGTGAGTCAAGGCAGCAAGCTAAAGACAAAGGCAGACTCCTAAATTTTGCTTCTCATCAGGTCAGAATATCCAGGCATGATTCTGCTGTAACGTTGCTGTCGTTCAGGTCAGAGGAGACAAATTAAGTAAATTAGCAGAGGAGAGTGACCGTGGCCTCTGGAAAGGTCTGGTCTTCCTTCCCTTCTGCCTTGTATTTGGGTCCCCGACATAAACTCTGAGCAAGAGGAATCCTGGTGGGGTGAACACCGGTAGAGTACAGCTGTTCAGCCAAAGTCTTTCTGCTGGGGCCCAGGACTCAGGCTAGTTCCGGCCAGGCTCTCCTTGGCAGTAACCTTTCTCTGTCCTTTCAGTCTGCGTCTGTAGCGACCAATGGAGCAAAACTCAACAGAGGACTGTTTAATGCTGTGAGTAGTGTACCAGAAGGTGACACCAGCTAGGAGAGGTGACTTCATTTTACACACAAATGATTTCACTTCCTCACACTCGCCCTGTCATACGCGTAAGCACCAAGGATGTTCATTCAGGTATTCAGGCCAGAATTAGTTGTGGTGACATGGAGGACAAGGGACACAGGCCACCGAGTCCCCATCATGTCTCCTGGTTGTTCCTCAGTTGGCAAGCTTGGTGTTTGGGTGTGTCTTTTGTGCTGTTTAGGAGCAGATGGTAACTCATCTTTTGCGCGTTCATCTTGCCCCACCCCATGAGTCATTGCCAACGCTGCTGAGGTACTGTCCGGTGTCTTCTCTGCTTTCCTCAGCTGGGTGTCTGGTGAGGTGTGCCATGGTACTGATGACCTGCTGAGCACACGCCCTGCTTCAGCTCCTTCTGCTCCCAACACTCACACTTCCATTTGTAACCATCTTAACGTTTCTGTTACAAATCTCTGCTCTCCCACCCCTGCTAGATCCTGGACTGTGGCTTCCCATAGGTCCTGGTGAGTTGAACAATAGGGTCCCACCTTCCTTTTGCTGGCAGGGCTGTAATTGTTTGCTCTCATCTTACATGGATGGTCTAAGGGCATTTGCGTCGATGGGCCCTTATACGTCATGGATTCTTCTGTCCAGGCCAAAAGACACAAGAACAAAGGAAGGGGTAAAACTGTGAGGCTGGGCGTCAGGTCCTAATTATTTCAGCATCCGGCAGAGAAGGCTAGAAAATAAAAACGAAAATTAACAAGAGGAAAATTGCCAACTGGAATACAGTAAACCGGTCAGAAAACGCTCACGTGATGGCAGAGGTGGCTCAATCCCAGAGCAGTGGTGAATCAGGTTTGGGGCCCTAGAGTGAATATTTATAATGTGGATCATCATATAGATGGTTTCTAGGTTAGAAAGTTTTGTTGGCCTAAGAAATATATAGGTTTTGTGGACTTCTGCCTGTGGTTGAATTTTACTTGTCACAATGAAATATAATCAGTGATGTTTAGAAAATATTTTTATAGGCTATTTCTGTTAATATGTACGCCTTATTTCTCTTGCTACAGGAAATTATTTAGGTTTATTACTGTAACTAATACTGAAATGAATTCCTGTTTTCACAATTTTTACTCTTTACACTTAATTGAGTACATCTGCAGTACGACAAAAAAAATATAATACTATTAATGTTTAGGAAGGATAATGAGATTCCTACACAATTATTTGTACTGAAATTAACTACAGTAACAGACATTATGGAATTCAACACTAAATTCATTAATACTGAATGCAAACAACATTTATGATGATTTAAGAGTGAAAGTGATAAAGCTGGTATTCAATGGCTGTTAGTGTAGAAACAAAAAAGCAAAGCAACAAAACAGAAAAACATGAGGCAGAAGTGGGTGTTTATGAGTATTCCAGCGGCACTAGTTGTGCTGTGCCATGGAAGTAGCTGTCTTCAAGCTCCTATTAAGAAAAAAAACCCTAATAATTTAATACCCAAATTCATAACTTAGAAAACTGAATGAAACAGAACTAGGGTGATTCACCAAACTGTTGATATACGGCTCAGAGGCAAATGTAAAACCTCTGAAGTGCACTCAGATAAAAATAAACTTACAGAACAGTCGTGGTCTTAGGCACAAGGCTAAGTAACTACCTGAATTACCTCACAAATGTTTATGGACCTGTTAATATGGTGGAAATTGTTATTTTCCTCCAAACTTCAATTATTTTGTAGGAAATATGCAAGTTAATCAAGACACACGATTGTAATCATTGGAGGTAAATTAAAACGGCTTAGGTATCAAAGGGCTGTGTCAGTATTAACCGTCTGTTCCTAAGTCTGACCTAAGTCCCATCCTCCTCAGGGCCCTGGGGCTGGGATGCGGCTGCTCCCGGCCAGCGCGGTGGAAAGGAGCAAGGAGCCTTCACCCCCACGGGCAGAGCCTCGGGGCAACCGCGGCTTGGCCGGTAACCGGAGGGAGAATCCCCCCTCGTCCCCGCGCATCCAACCCCCCTCCCGCGAGGATCCCGGTCCTTTCCAGTCGCCGGCCGCCCCTGAGGCTATGCGGCCGCGCCTGAGGGGAACGGGCGCGAGGCCGCTGCTGCGCAGGCGCCGCCCAACCGCCGCCGCTCAGCCGTTGGGCGGGGCGCGAGGGGGGGGGGGGGGTGCGCTCCCCGGCCCCTCCCCCGCCCTGCCCTCGCGCTGCCGGCGCGACGTCGCGGAGGAGGAAGAAGCCGCCGTGTCGGGGGCGGCAGATTCGCCATAACCCGCCGCCCGGCCAGCCTCGCCCCCGCCGACTAAAATTATATATTTTATTTTATTTTATTTTATTTTTTACCAATGGGGAACCCTGGACCGCTGGCGCGACAGTGATTTTTGTTGTGTTTTTTTTTCCCTTCCTCCTCTAGTCGTCTTTTTTTGTTTGTTTGTTTGGTGGTTTTTTTTTTTTGTTTTTTTTTTTTCTCCCCGTTTCAGATCAGGCTGCGCCGCTCGGCTTCGGCCCGCTCCGCCGCCGCTCCCCGTCCTCCGTCCCGCCCGGTCCCCGCCGCGGTTATGGAGGCTGCGGCTGCAGGTGAGCTGGGCCTGGGCGGGCGGGGGAGCGCGCAGGAATCCTCTTACAGAGAGAGGGGGAGGAAGTAGTTCCGGCGCGGGTTTGTCGTCACGCTGCGTCCGCGCGAGAAGTAGTTCCCCCAGCGGCGGGCTGGCGGCTGCTTCTTCCGTCCCGGTGGTCATCGCCGCTCCGCTGGCGGCAAAAGGAGGGGGGACAGCGGCTGCCGGGCACCCCGGGGGGCTGCCGGGCACCCCGGGGGTTGCCCCGCGGAGGGGTGAGGGAAGGCCGCCGTGTCCCTGTGGGGAGGCCCCAGTGCGGTCTGTGTGGTGGGGCCGGCCCGGCCCGGGCCACGCCGGGCTCTCCGCCGTCAGGACGCTCCGGGTGGTGCCCGGGCGGGTGCTGGAGGGCTGGGGCGGCCCCGAGGTCTCCCGGGTGCTTTTGGGGGGACAGCTGGGAAAGCGAAGCTGCCGGGCTGCCTGCTGTCTGTATTGAAATGGTGCGCATCTGGGTTTAAAACAGTCACACTTCCCTTTGACAGCTTGTGTACGTAGTTTTAGCTCAAGAGCCTAAAAGTGCAGCTGCAGGAAGGAGATAAGTTAAAAGTTAGATGCTTCCATTGCATTATCATCTCAGTCCTTTATGTGCCTTATATTAGCCTGACTTTGATGGGGGGATTAATGTGTAAGTAAATTTCATGGGGATTACACGGGTAAGTAAAATACGCAGACATGATAGCTAACATTGTGTACGTGCTTTCTGCGTTTCACAATCCCTACACGTTCCTTGCAGGACAAGTTTGAGAAGTGATGTTGCAATAACTTAACGCTACTTAATTACCCTGTACACTCAAATTTGGTTTTTGGTTGTCATTCCCTGAGATGACATTTTAATTTTCTAGAATCCTAAGGTATTTCTAGCTGTCCTATGAAGTATTTACAGATGATTAGTTTACAACTCAAACAAGATCTTATGCCAAAGAGAGGAGCACTATCAGGAGAATAGCTTGTATCTGAATAGCAGAATATCTGACAGGTGCTGTGTTATTTAAGTACTATTGGAAAAGCCTTCCAGGACTGCCTTATATTCTCTGATACAACTTTAGATGAGAAATTAATTCTCTTTCTACTACTACTATTGCTACTAATGAATTTGTATTTATTCAAGCACACTTGTGTTAATAATAAAGAGTGGTTGAACCCAGAACTGTTACGAGGGGTATGTTTGATACTGTGACTGCTGAACTGTGTCTGATTTCAGATGCATTTCTGTTATTTGTGCTTCCAAAAAACAGGTTTGGAGTATTTCAATCAGGGCATCCTGAAGTCGTTGACTGATCACATTGTTCGTGCTTATTCTTTGAGGGGTTCTGAGTGTTTTCGGTATCTTGGTAGCGTGGTTTACGGTATGGTATTGTACGATAGTGTATTTTAGTGGTAACTTCACCAGTGTTGCATTTAGCCACATGAGGGCGATCTTAGAACATAAAAAATGACAGCAAAGTCTTGCTGTAAGCACATCTAGTAAAGCTTTTTTTTTTTTTTAAATGATGGAAAATCTACCTTGTTTATGTGCTTGATAAACTGATTATTCTAAACTACTGCAAATAATTTCATTTCCTAGTTATTAGGACATCCTTTTTGATCTAGTTCTAAATTTTGTATATTCTAACCAAGACAAGTGTGTGTAGGCAGTTGTCATCTTTTGAAAAACTTTATGCACCTTTTTCCAGGAAAGTTTGTAAAGCTGATGTGTGTAAAAGAAAAAAACAAAACAAAACAACTTTTATTTGCTTTCATTAGTTAAACTTCAGTGGTTTTAAACTCAAGTTTCTTTTGACAAATCCAGTAACAGACTAGTAAAATGAAATATGTTTGGTTATGGTGAGAGTGTAAGGACGTGCTTCAGACAAAGAAGGGAGATAAGAGCCTTGTGCCCTTCTCCTGTTGGGGTGGCTGTTTGGTCACGTTGCAGGCTCTGGTTCCTGGTGATATCTTAGGCAACTCTGAAGCATGTCAATGTAACCTGGGTACTTAGTCTTCCAGTAACTCAAGTTAACTGTCTAAAGTTGATCTATCAAAAGGCACAGTTCTAGTGCATTAGTACTCTGTTTCTCTGCCTCTGCATTGGAGATAATGATGTGTTTATGTCAAGTATTTGGAGATTTTCAGAGGTACTGTGTTATGTTGATAAAATACAGTATTTGAATGCAAGAATAACTGAGATGCGTTAAAGTCTACATTGTGTAGTTCTGATACTGCGATTAAAAAAAAATGTAAGAAAGTATCAGTGATCTGGATCTTGTGGCAAGCTTGACACATCATGTGTCTAACAGTGACTCGTGATGGATGTCTAAATAGAGAAGTGTAGGAACAGGGTGAGCGCACAGTGATATTTGTCTAGAATACTCTCTTAGGCCTTTTTATGGGCTTGCTGAGCCCTGAGTAGTGTCTTTCCATTTACTAGTTCTCAATGGGCTTTGGCTCGAAGAGCCAACTGGACATGTACTTATCTTACAGTTATATGAAGAACTGCCTCTTTTCGTGTTCAGTGCTTCTCCCAGTGCAACTGCAGGAGAAATCAACTGAAAAGAGCGGACAGTAGTTTCAGAGGGATCATTTGCTTCCATGACACGTGTGATTTCGTAGTTCTTCACTTTACTCTTTGCCTTTTATCTACCCCACAGCTCCATCCTTGCCAGGCAGAAAAATTCTAATTTATTTAACTGCTGCTTGTAAGGATCTGTGCTGTGTTCTTGATTGCCCTTATCTTTGTACCTTTTAAGGATATTATTATTATTGTTATTATTTTAGAGTTTTTATTTTTTCTAGTTAGATGAACAATACCCAAAGACTTAAGCCCAGTATGGACTTTTGCAGTAGTAATCTTTTCTGGTTTTTAAAGGTTTATGTGTTATAGGACCATCTATTTTATACACTGTCTATTATAACTGTAAGGTTTTGTTTTTGAATAGTGCAGTTCTTAGCTTTGTTTTGAGGCTATCTTTAAAGTGTTTGCTGGAATTGAGAGATCTTTCATTGAAAACCTCTCCAAACCCTTATGGAGATATAGCAAATTAAAAACATTGTTTTGCTACGGGGTCAGCTTCTTTGAAGGGTCTTTTCATAAACGTCACTTTTTACTACACAGGCTCTCAGGCAGGCCTGTTACTGTTGAAGTGTTCTTTAAAAAAATGCTTCATTCTGCTTTTTATTTTTCAAGTTGATAAAATTATGCTTATTGACCAGCCTTACTGTGTTTTTACATTTAATTTGACACTATTTACAGTCTTCTTTTTGTTTTCCTCATTTAACAACTTTTAACTTTTATAAAGATGTTTTCTTCTACGAAAGCTGATAGATTTTTTTTTTCTTCCCCTTTCTAAAGTCTTCTTTGATGATTAGCATCAAATATGATGCTTTTAAATAGTCTTCATGCTGCTTTCAAGCATTTAACTCTTCTTGGAACCTTTTTAGTCCTTTTTGTGGTTTGTTTTTGTTTTGTTAAAGATGCCTTTTATCTTTATATAGTTCGCATTGTTGAAGCTAAACACAAACATTTGGCTCTCTATCATTCTTTCAAAGGATTTTTGAGTACTGCTTTAATCACGGTTGCAGTGACTCTCAAGTAGTGTCGCTTTGAATGCTGTCCTCTGCTGTACTTTTGATAAAGTCAAGAACTGTTTCTCCTCATGTGGTTTCCCCGATTGCTTGCTGGCTGAAGCAGTCATTAATGGTGTCTAAACATTTGATCTTGGCATCCTGTCCTGACCTGACATTTAACCAATCTGCACAAGGGTAATTGAAGCTTACAATATATTGTCCTTTCCATCTTTGTGAACTCTTTTATCCCCTTCAGTGTGTCACAGTCATTCTTACCATTGTGGTCAGGCTGTTGCTCATCTAAGTCCTAACACTGCTTTTCTGTACAATGTGTGTATTTCAGTCCTTGGGGATTCTGTTACTTGTTAAAAAAGCCCGTTAATCAGATTTGAGCCTAAACTGCTTCTAACAGATGGCATTGCGTCACAAACAATACATCCTGCTTCCTGTCCTCAGTATTTTGAAGTGGTAGTATCCCACTGGCATTACAATATTTTTCAGAAACTTTTTTGAAAGCATGTCTCAATAATCCTTGCCTTCAGCTAGGCATTCTGATTTTGACACCTTGTTAGGCTTCTTGCGTTATTGTAGCAGAACGTAGATTTATTTTTTTTAAAGCAACTACAAAGAAATGGAAAACATACCCAACAATTTGTTTCACCTGTTCTTTCTTGTCTCCTGTTAAAATCTTACTAAGTTCTGTGTCTTTCGTTTGAAAAGTCTTCATAATTTTATCACTGCAGAGTGAATCACCTTGATCTTTGTGGCCTTTTGCACTTGTCACCTACCCTTCAGTCTTTAATTTAAAAACATTTTCATGATCTCTTTTAAATTTTGGATAGGATGAAGCCTGATGCTCCTCTGTATTTTTTCTCAACTTGTAATGTTCCCTTAGGTATATAGAAAACTACCAACCTAGCTCTGCTCACACCACCACCATCATGCATTCATGTCCCAAGCACTTTAACTAGTGCTTTTTTTCCCCCTGGTTTTGTTTTCTCTGTGCTAGTATATTTGTATTGTATAGATTTTTAAGTGCAGTTTATTTTTAAATTGGAAGCATTCACAAACAGCAGTGTAACTTAGTCTTGTATACTGTGTGCCTATAGATACAGTTTACCTTGTAAACTAAACTTATAGCCTCGTTAGAAAAAATGTTGAATGTATATGATTAGGTTTTCCATAAAACCGTATTAAGCATTATTGATTTTAGTATAATCTTTTAGTTTTTGTAAGAATGCGTCCTATATCAACATTGCCATAACTTACGTTCTTACTGTTAAAATTAATAAAAAAAATGTTTATGGCATTTAACTAATGATAATTATTTAGTTAGCAGCTAAAAGTGAGAACGGACGTGGTCAGGTTCTCCTTTTCCTTGACTGAATGTATTCTGTATTGCAGGTTTTGCCTCAGAAGTCATCCTGTGCTAGTGAATTTGAAAATAGTTGCTTACTATTAAGTATAGTCCAAATTCAGATGAAGGAAGCCCTAAAATAGCTTTTTATTCTCTGTGGCCTGCTGCTTTTAGTACAGGTAATTTGTTAGTTTTGAACATGGGATACTTGTGATGCTGCTGTTCTAATAGTAACAAATAGTGGCAGGTTTTTACACTTTGTTTTAAACACTTAATGAGTATAATGCTTCTGATTTGGAGATATGCCATAATCGTACATATTAATTTCTTGATGCATCAAAATAGAGAAAATAGCAGGAAATAGGTATTGATTTAATTTTTTTTAGTCTATCAAATGAAGAGAAATAAAATTAGTTTATAACAGTGTCTTTATTAAAATGATAACTAAAATGTTATAAGGTCAAGGAAGAGGTCTAGGGAATCTATCTATGGCTGAATATATCCTTCTGAGGTTAAAGTGTATGTAATCAAAACTTACATTCATTTAAAGATCCTTTTTTGTAAGACAGAAAAAATGCAGCTGACAGTTATTTAAATTTTATTGAAATCATGAAATAGTACTCATTATTTGAAGGTATTAAAACCACATACATTTAACAGTATTTTTAAAAATATTTTGATTTTTAAACAGAATAAAGTAGGGTTTAAGTAAAAAAAAACAACAACAAAACCCAACAAAAAGTGAAACAATAAAAATCAGAGATACATTATAACATGTTTTTGAAAATTTCGTATGTTTGAAATAGCACTGAAAACTACAAAAATCTCTAACATGCACAGAGAAATAAAATCTGATGTCTAAGAAAAATATTTTTAATGTATTTGACACTAGTATAAGATATCATAATTCATTGTACTGTATGTGCCGATTCTAATGTTCAGTTCAGACCATTTTTTTTACTGAGAAATACTGTTGCTTGTATTAAACACAGATTACTAGCTTTTTACATGTTGCTCTCATATTAACTGTTATCTCACGGTTTCAAAAGAAGCTATCAAGGAAAAGTCTTATTTATTGTTCTTAGACACTTGAATATCTTACATGCTCAGCATTTGTGTATGAAGAATTCTTTAGTAAAAACAATAGTTTTATTGGAAGAATTGTGCCCACTTTTAATAGCACTTGAGATTTGAACAGAAACCCTTCTATTTTCTCATGTTAGTGTATTACTATGTTTGGTATTATAGTGGAAAATTTAACTCCATTGAATGAAGACAGCTTGTAGTTAATAGAGCTGTGATCTAATAATTGCAGATTTCAAGATAACAGAGTGCAGGGGAGAGCAGTGACAAGACAGTGAGGAAGTCAGGTACTGAAATAACCTAAATAACTCTCTTTTTTTTAACAAGCTTATAAAGCTTGTTAGGCAGCAATGCAGTGCTATGCTTTGCTGGTAGATGAAACCACAATTTGTTTTTTATTGTAACATTTGTGTTAGCTGGTTGTAGACATTGCTAAAGTGTTAGATATTGGGAGTTTTTGTAGGAATAAGTAATCATTTTAGGAGTATTTTGACATTAGTGATGGATTTTGGGCAGTTATCTCTTAATATAGTCCAGTGCTGGGTGATAGTGTAGGATTTATTTTTCCTTGGTTCTCTAGTTTAGCTGTTTTTATGGGTACGGGCTTGGAGATGTGAGAGTAGCACACCTTAAGGAAGTAAAACTTGGAGAAAGCTCAGAAACAACATTCTGGGGGGCATCCTGGGGGTGTCACAGTCACAGGCTGATGGACGTGGCTGCTGCTTTCCCACTTGCAGACTGAACCAGCACCAAGTCTGCGTGTGTGTCTCTCTGAGACTCACTGCACACACACCAACAGGGGAGGCACTGCCTTCAACAGCACCTACGTGTAGGACTCACGTAAAATAGAAGCAGAGACAGCCAAGTCCTCCTCTGTGGCTGGTAGAAATTGAAAGTTACTAGTGAAAGCACACGCACAACACTCTCTAGATTCACAAGCACATGAACATTCGCAGATCTCCCAGGTACCTCCCACGGGAGACAGTCCTTCATGAACTGCTCCAGCATGGGTCCTTCACATGGGCGGCAGTTCTTCATGACCTACTCCAGCATGGGTCCTTTCCGTAGGGTGCTTTGGGAAGACTGTTCCAGTGTGGGTCCCCCACAGGCCCTGCCAGAAAACCTGCTCCAGTGTGTGCTTCCTTCCATGGGCTGTGGCTCCTGTGTGGGCTCCTCTCTATGGGTTGCAGCTTCCTTCTGGGCACATCTGCTTGCTCTGCCATGGGCTTCTCCATGGGCTGCAGAGTGGGTATCTGCTCTACCACGGCCCTTCACGGGCTGCAGGGGGACAGCTTGCCTCACCATGGCTTCTCCACAAGCTGCAGGGGAATCTCTGCTCCGGTACTTGGAGCATCTCCTCCCCCTTCTCCTCCTCTGATCTTGGTGTCTGAAGGGCTGTTTCTCTCGCATTTTTCTGACTCCTTTCTCCCATCTGCTGTGTAACATTTTTTACCCTTTCATAAATATGTTATCACAGAGCCACTACCAACATCACTGATGGACTCGGCTTTGGGCAGTGGTGGCTCCACCTTGGAGCCGACTGGAGCTGCCTCTGTCTGACATGGGGGCAGCTCCTGGTGTCTTCTCACAGAAGTCATCCCTGCATGCTCCCCTACACTACCAAAACCTTGCCATGTAAACCAAATCCACATAGTCCCACAGACGCTCCTAAAGTATCCCAAACCTTTCTGATCCTCATTCCCTTTTCTTACCATTTACAAAGTCCAGGTGGCCTTCTCCAAAGCTGTGCCTGCAGTTTCTTGATGTCCCATCAATTACTAACTGGAGACCTTTGGTCCTCGGTATTGTCACCATTATCTCTTGTCTATCGGGTTTGAGTCTCTGTATATTCTTGTTCGTCATTTATCCCATTAACTTATTGACCTTCTTTGCATTGAAAATGTTCTTGATCAGCTAGCCTTAGTGAAGCAGACTCTGACCTTCCACATGCCCTTATAAATGACAAAAAAGGACAACTCTTACTTAAGAAGTTGATGTTTCTCATCTCATTCTTGGCTCGCTACGTTCTGTTTCCTGGCTGTACCCTTGGATGCAGAACGGAAGGACTTTCATAGAGTTGTTTTTAAGAGCTTTCATACAGAGAAGGTTAAAAAAAAACCAAACAAACAAAAAAAAAAACACCAAAAAAAAACCCCAAACAAACAAAAAAAACCCAACAAACTTTTCACCTAATAAGTGAATTTGTAACAAGTGCTGTGTGCTATGACGTGACTTACTGCAGAGTTGGAAAACCTGAGTGGTGAAGAGTAAGCAGTTATTCCACAGGCCAGTAGATACCCAGTGACATTTATTTTTGCATTTAGCTATGGAGCTCTAGTTCCTTTTAACAGTTGCAGAACTTCGAAGGCTATTACAAAAGTTTTTAACTGTTGTCTGCATTGAAGAGTGATGAAAAGTTTTGGATACATTAGAATGATTTATGGCAAATAAATGTTTCCTTGCTCTGTGTTTCTTGTGAAATTAATTATTCAAAAATAAAACAATAACCAACCTGTAGCCTATCTTTTATGCAAAATGAAAGTTTTTGATCAGTTGAAAATAAATCTTGACTAGGTTTTTTCATATAATGATCAAAAGTATATATCACAATAATATATTACCTGATTCCCTTAGAAAAATCACTGAAATTAACAGTATTTAAGATAGATGCTTCTTTCTCTCCTCCCCACTCCAATTTTAAAGCGAAAAAGCCTGGGTACTGTTTTATGCGCTGTGAAGGGGTTTGGGAAAAAAGGAGCCTGCTTCCTAGTCTGCAGCTTACTGTTTGCTTTTAGTAATCCATTTCTTAATCTTCTTTGCTGTATACATGCTCAGTATACAGAAAAAAAATAATTGACTAATTTAAAAATATGCTGAGATCTTTGGAAGAATTAAAAAAAAAAATTGAAATAGCTTCTCTTCCATTACAGTTTAATTTTCCGCTTTTCCATTTAAGAAGAAAATAATTGGTATTATTTATTTCAGTGTACACTTAGCACAGTTTATATGGGCAAACTGAAGATAATGAATTAACACAAAGCATGTTTAGTGAACAGAATGTTCCAAATTGGTTTTGGCTGGTATTCCAGTTGTTTGTTTACCTGCATACTTGATTACTGTTCCTTTCTTTCTCTTCATATTTAATTGCTGTCTAATTAATTGGTCTGTTGATTTCCTACATAATTAATTATTCACGAATTAATCATTGATTCCCTGCATAGTTAATTAACTTATTGCTTATTTGATTTTTACATTTAATTGACTATAATTCACTGCTCTATTGCTACACCACCTAATTAGCAACTGGTTAATCAATTATTGCTTGCTTATTCCTGATCTGGTTGTTTAGGCCTGTGATCAGCATGGTTGATCCTCTGCTATCTGACCTCCTTTTCCAATCATTCTTCCTAAAATCATTTCGTTACTTGGTTTTTGTTTCCATCTCATGAAAGAGTCTCTGGGCCGGGAGTTTGTGTATGTAGCTGAAGACAAAACATGCTGTTAAAATTGGTTCCTGGTTGTTGTTAGGTTTCATTGGACACTGAAGGCAGCAGGGGCTTCTGAAAAATCAAACCATTAAAACAAATGACAGCGGTTTTAGAAAGCAAATAGAGTTGTCTGAATTAAGTCTCTGGCAAGAGTTTGTGAGCTTTTTTTTTTTTTTAGCAGGATTTTTCTGAATTATTAGCTTTATTTTAACCCTTCTTTATTGTTATTTACTATCTTGTGGCTTTGCTTTCACAATCACACCTCAAGTACCTGTAAATTAAAACAAAACCTACAAAGTTTTGTCTAAAATGTTCTGTAAAATTTCTGTTTAAAGCACTGACCAAGGGAAGTTTTAATGAAATTCCTCATTTGCTGCTGCTTCAAAAGTTTTTAGTTTGTTGAGGGCTTTTTTTGAATCAACAGGAGTTTTTCATAGAACTTGTATGTCAAAGTGTATGGAATACTAGATGTTTTGTTAATATCAAATGTTAATCATAGAATCTTCATGGTTGGAAAGGACCTTTGAGATCATTGAGTCCAACTGTACACACACACACAAAAAAACTCCAAACCTACAATCTCTGTCACTAGAGCATGCCCTGAAGTGCCGAATCTACACGTTCCTTAAATACTTCTAGGGATGGTGGCTCAACCACCTCCCTGGGCAGGCTGTTCCAGTGCCTGACCACTCTTTCAGTAAAGTAGTTCTTCCTAATATCCAATCTAAACCTCCCCTGCCGCAGCTTCAGGCCATTTCCTCTGGTCCTGTCATTATTCACCTGGGAGAAGAGGCCAACACCCACCTCTCTACAACCTCCTTTCAGGTAGTTGTGGAGGGCAATGAGGTCTCCCCTCAGCCTCCTCTTCTCCAAACTAAACATGCCCAGTTCCCTCGGCCTCTCCTCATATGGCTTGGTCTCCAGACCCCTCACCAGCTCGGTAGCTCTCCTCTGGACACGCTCCAGCACTTCAGTGTCCCTCTTGTACAGCGGGGCCCAGAACTGAACACAGCACTCGAGGTGAGGCCTCACCAGTGCCGAGTACAGAGGCACCATCACTTCCCTACTCCTGCTGGCCACGCTATTCCTGATACAAGCCAGAATGCTGTTGGCCTTCTTGGCCACCTGGGCACACTGCTGGCTCATGTTAAGCTGGCCGTCCACCAGCACCCCCAGGTCCTTTTCTGCTGGGCAGCTTTCCAGTCACTCTTCCCCGAGCCTGTAGCGTTGCTGGGGCTGTTGTGACCGAAATGCAGGACCCGGCACTTGGCCTTATTAAACCTCATACAGTTGGCCTTGGTCCATCAATACAGCCTGTCCAGGTCCCTCTGTAGAGCCTTCCTATCATCAAGCAGATCAACACTCCCACCTAGTTTGGTGTCGTCTCCAAACTTACTGAGGGTGCACTCAATCCCCTCATCCAGATCACTGATAAAGATATTAAACAAAACTGGCCCCAAAACCGAGCCCTGAGGGACACCACTGGTGACCAGCCACCAAGAGGATTTCACCCCATTAATCACAGCTCTCTGGGCACAGCCATCCAGCCAGTTTTTAACCCAGTGAAGAGTACACTTGTCTATGCCATGATTCACCAGCTTCTCCAGGAGAATGCTGCGGGGGACGGTGTCAAAGGCCTTACCAAAGTCCAGATAGACAACGTCCACAGCCTTCCCTGCATCCAGAAGGAGGGTCACATGGTCACAGAAAGAGATCAGGTTGGTTAAGCAGGACCTCCCTTTCCTAAACCCGTGCTGGCTGGCCCTGATCCCTTGGCTGCCCTGCACTTGCCGTGAGAGCTCACTCAAGATGAACCTCTCCATGATCTTTCCTGGTACCGAGGTCAGGCTGACAGGCCTGTAGTTCCCCGGATCCTCCTTCGGACCCTTCTTGTAGATGGG
Organism: Alca torda; assembly: GCA_008658365.1. NCBI lineage: Eukaryota > Metazoa > Chordata > Aves > Charadriiformes > Alcidae > Alca > Alca torda. The sequence goes on along the minus strand of CM018077.1, from coordinate 156,881,961 downwards.
CGTCACATTAGCCACCCTCCAGTCATCTGGTACCTCCCCTGTTGACCAGGATTGTTGATAAATGATGGAGAGAGGCTTGGTGAGCTCTCCCGCCAGCTCCCTGACTACTCTTGGGTGAATCCCATGTGTCCTCATAGACTTATGTGCATCTAGGTGCAGAAGCAGATCATTAACTGCTTCCTCCTGGATTATGGGTGGGTTGTTCTGCTCTCCATCCTTATCTTCCAGCTCAGGAGGCTGAACACCCTGGGGATAGCTGGTCTGACTATTGAAGATGGAGGCAGAGTAGGCATTAAGTATCTCAGCCTTCTCCTCATCCTTGGTTGCAACTTTCCCCCCCACATCCAGTAGGGGATGGGGATTCTCCCTGACTCTCTTTTTGTTGATGTATTTATGAAAAATTTTTTTGTTGTCCTTTATGTTAGTGGCCAGGTTGAGCTCCAGCTGGGCTTTTGTCTTCCTAATTTTCTCTCTGTATAACCTGACGAGATCTCTGTACTCCTCCTGAGTTGCCTGTCCCTTCTTCCAAAGGTGGTAAACCCTCCTTTTATTCCTAAGTCCCATCAATAATATTGCCTCTGAGGCTGATACGATGCATTTTGTTCTGAGAGCAAAACTTTTTTTCCCCCTCCTTAAATTTTCCTCCTATTTCTGCCCATTTTTCTCCATGTAGATGGGTGAAGATGAGGCCTGATATTTTTTTCAAATACTGGGATAAAAGAAGAAAAGTCTTTGTGTTTATACAGCTCTGAAGTGAATGGCCAGAAGGAGAAAGGAAGACGATGTGATGGCATAGCTGTGACTGTCATATGATGCAACATTTTGTGGTCTACAGCACTGCAGATGTTTTGAGCTTCTTCCCCACTGTTTCATTAGTGGCAGAGCCACATCTAAGGATAATGACCCCCGAAACCACACACTTAACATTTTTAACTCGCAGTGTACGCTCATGGTAATGTGCTAAGGCAAAAATGACACATCAAAGCATACATTTTTTATAAAACATATTTATTTTCTAAGAAACGTTATTATAGTGAAGGAAAAGTTTCCTTTTATCTTTGATGGTTTTTAATTCTTCCTTCTTTTGTTTCCAGCACTTCCGCAGGTAATTAGCAAATTAGACTTGCTTAGGTGAGGTAAGTAGAAAGGTTAAGTAGATGTAGGAAAGAACAGTGAGGTCTGTGAACGTAAATTAGGATTTGGGGCCCAGCTTCTCTGTATTTAAGAGCTACTTTGTAAATAAAATAAATAAAAAATGCTTTGCATTTATACCAATGTGGTACACATCAGACCTGGACAATGACTTAATGTCATATCATTTTATCAGCTGTTTGAAAAAATATGAAATTATAACGATATCTGAGGCTGGAAGGGGAAAAAAAGGTCTTCCTGCTCTCTTTTGGGTCTTGTTATTTCTAAGATTTGAGCCAGAAGACATTTTTTGCCCTGTGAGGATTTGGGCAGAAGTTGAACCATTTCTTAAATGAATTCATTTTAGGATTTATGATGAATGTCTTCATTTAATGGTGCAACGTTCTTTGTTTCAGCTCATTACTGTCTCTTAAGTGTATTAAGTTAACTGATAGTTACTGTGTTAGCTGAATCGAACTCTCAATAACTAGTAGTAATATAAACAAACAGATTTTGAAATGTTAACTCCTCGTTTTAAACTTACCTTTCAGGGATCAATTCCATCTTCATGTGTAAGCTTTGTAACTTGTTTTCACCAAATCAGTCTGAACTGCTGTCTCACGTCTCTGAGAAGCATACAGAAGAAGGGACCAACGTGGATGACATCATTATTCCTCTCCAGCCTCTAACAGTACCCGCAAACGTAAACAAAGATGCAGAAGGTACATTCATAAATTGAGAGGAATGTCATTTTCAAAGTCATTTAGTTTTTTAATAAAAGCTGTGGTGTGATTATTCTGCATTGTGTATAGAATGATTTGTGTAGCTTGTTTTTATAATGGTCACGGTACAACTGCCAAACTGAATTCCGTTCAGTGCAGAATAAATCGGAAGACAGATGTGGATAAACTCAGCATGTGATAGGGGGTGATGACATTGGTCTATTAATTTTAAATGTCAAGTGTAGCTAAGTCTGCCTCCTACAGCTTTAACTTGAAGCTGTGTCATAGCAGCGGGAAGATGGTGTGATGGCAGTGGAGAGCAATCAGGACACCATGGATGGGCGTCTTGAGGCTTAGGAATGGTGGTGTGCTTTGAGTTGCCTAACTGCTTGCTTATTGTGTTTCAGATAATATTAATAGTTCTATTCCAAAATGGAAATGGCCTGATTAATAATTTATAACTATGCTTTGATGTTGGCACTAGTAAATAAAGCAATCTGGTAGTCAAAGGTTAATTTATACAGAACAATTTTACTCTGCAATGGAAGCAGTTCTGTTAATTCCATTTTAACTGATTATAATTGCAGTTCTTTGTAATATTAGCAATGGTTTCAAAATAATCCAGACTTCATAATTATGTCTTCTTTTAGACCCTTACTGAGCAATGGATTTATGTTGTTGGCAAGCCTCTTATTTAACACAACTAGTAGAATTTTCCAATCATTTAGATTTCTGGATCTTAAAAAGTGTGTGCTTATGAATAAAAACCACTCTGATATCATACATAAAAGTTTGTGGGGTTTTTATCATTAATGTATGCATGTGATATTTCTTCATTTATTTACCAGTGGTAATTCAGTAGTTACATTAACTTCATCAACATAAGAAGATATTTCTAATAATGGTCGTATATTATTCAGCTATAGCTGCAGTCTCCTCAGATGGTTGGTGAGGAAAAAATGCTTCAGATTATTATTTCACACAATGCCTAAAATTAACAGTGCATCAGAAGAAGATGAATAAATAACAAATTACATCAAGTTTCACAATGCCATTCTAATTTTATTTTAATTATACAGACTGAATTTCTCAGGCGTGCAGAATGCATCTTCCTTTCTTAAATCTTTGTTTCCTGTTAGCTCTTCACTGAACTGTATTTCTGAGTACGACAAGACTGGTATTTGCTAACGTTCCTTTTAGTAAAAAGGCTCTTCTGTAAACTTTTTGCACTTGCGTGAGGGACTGTCTGCACTGTCTGCATTACATGTTGTTAAGCACGCATTGTACATTTACAAGAATAGTATGTACGTACCGTTATGATCTGAAGCAGCAGAAATTAGACATATGCAGCTTTTAAGCAAATAACTTTTCAAATCTAATTACGTAAAATATAACATTCATATGTTAAGTTACATATTCATTAGTTACCTTTTTCATAATTCTTGGTGGATGCTTCTCATCATCTGATATGATCACGTGATGCCACCTTTTTCAGCTTATGTAGCCCAACTCTGCTGTCTGCTGTCACTAAGCATGTCAAGGTAAATTACTTTCACATAGTTTTCAACTTTATGTATTATAAACATACTTTAATATTTCTTCTTTCCCATCATGTAGATTGACTGGAGAAGACAATAGTCTGTTCTGAAGTCCTATTCAATTATTTCCTGTGGTTTTTTTGAAAAAATAGGGTATTTCACAGTTGAATATAGGAATTTGAAGAGTTCTTCTTTCAAGGCATCAATTATTTCCCTCCTATTATGGAATCCTCAACAGATAAAACTTCAAAAGTTTATAATACACAGTTTTTTCTCAGTGGACCCTTCTTTGTAGTAATTCCGTATTGTCACTTAAAGGAGAAGTGATTGATGAATGACAGTCTAGAGATTACAGCTTCCGTTTAGTATTCATTGACTGAGGAATTAACATCTTTTTGTCCTTTGAAAGCATAGTTTTTCTTCCAGGTATTGGTAAACAATGTAGCGAATCACAGAATCACGGGGGTTGGAAGGGACCTTCAGAGATCATCTAGTCCAACCCCCCCTGCCAAGGCAGGGTCGCCTAGAGCAGGTTGGACAGGTTTTGAATGTTTCCCAAGAAGGAGAGCCCACAACCTCTCTGGGCAGCCCGTTCCAGTGCTCTGGCACCATCAAAGTAAAGAAATTTTTCCTCGTGTTGAGATGGAATTTCCTGTGTTCCAGTTCCAGAATCGGTATAGATGAGTGAACGCTGAGTTGTTGATGGAACTCTGTTCTGCCCGAGTAATAAATTAATTATAAATACTGTGAACAAGTACAATGCTAGGCAAGTAACGTGTTCATTACTCTAATGTTATTTTATTGGCAATGCTGTTTGCTGAATGTTATTTAGTCATGCCACTTTCCCATAGTTAAGTCATGTTATATTTAGAGTAGATTTGTCCTGGCCATTTTAGTAGAATGATGTTAGAATTTTTTTATCAAATGGCACCAAAGATACCAGGCAGATGTTGCTATTATAGAAATTATGCATAGGTCACATTTTGTCCAGTGCTGGATGCGACCATCCAACCAATTCCTCATCAACTGAACAGTCCACCCGTCAAATCCATTTCTCTCCAATTTAGAGAGAAAGATGTTGTGGGGAACCATGTCAAAGACCTTACAGAAATCCAGACAGGTGACATCAGTAGCTCTTCCCCTCTCTACTGATGTAGTCACTTCTTCACAGAAGGCCACGAGGTTGGTCAGGCAGGACTTGCCCTTGGTGAAGCCATGCTGGTTGTCTGGAGTCATGTCCCCGTCCTGCATGTGCCTTAGCATAGCTTCTAGGAGGATCTGTTCCATGATCTTCCCAGGCACAGAGGTGAGGCTGACAGGCTGGTAGTTCCCAGGGTCCTCCTTTCTACCTTTTTTAAAAATGTTGTAATTGATTAAATAAAGTATATGCTTTTCATACTGACATTTGAGGAAGGATTCCTGTTGTGTAATGCATCTAACTGTTGGAATTTGGTCAGGGTGTTTAAGTGGACACTTGCACAAGCGTTTTGTGACTTCTGACAAACTTTGTTTGAATCATGGTGCAGCTGGAAGTGCGGTGACTGTCTTGAGCTGCTTACTTACACAGGTTTGGAGAAAAAGGGCCATTTGGTAGGGATCGCTTACATCTACTCTTCCAGAATCAGAGCTATTTGCCCTCTTACAACATTAAAGTGGTTTATTGAAGATTTCTTTTATATGAGTAACTTGAGTTACACACGTAATTCAGTTAAGGCTGAGGGGTAGAAAACCAGAGAAAAATCCTTGTTATACTTACAGTGTATAGTCTTGCCGATTTATTGCATTTTCCTGTACATAATAAAGTAACTTTGGAAAATCCTGCCCTCTAAGAGTTGTTGTCCTTTAGTGAACCAATTTTGGTAAAACTTGGTTTTGAGGCAAACACTGTACTGAGGATCATTAAGTCCGGTGGAATCCATAGTCCTGGTGTGCCAGGGTCTGCATGGTCTACAATTGAATCTATGAAGAGATAAAAATTCTCAACAGGGAAGTTATTGTTATTTAAATTTTATGTTTCTTTTTATTCAACTTCATTTATTTTAAAAATAAATTTTTAGAAAATGTTGTCTAGGCCCTAGTGCTCTGGAGGTCTGGTTATGGATCTCTATTTTTATGTAGCATGATCCCAGACAAGTAATTAATGGGAATGATCACAGACCTCAGTAGAATCTGATTGAGATGCATATATATGTATATATATTGCACAGGATTAATTAGATATAATTCTGCTCTATAATAATATGAAGGCCTCATAAATGGAAATGTTCTGTGTTACTCATGTTCTGAACATTTTTTGAGACAATTGATAGCTAAATGGACTGATTTGGAGAAGCTTATGTGAATAATTCCTATGAAGGAACAATATAAAAATAGACATATAGTTTATTTCATTATTCTCTTTTTGAAGTGCCTTTTTATGTCTTTGAGTACATAATTATATAGCGTAGCACAGAATGTCTTCCCAGAATATTGCCATTGTGCATCCAATACCAATCAACGTAAAGATTGGTTCCAGTGAGTCTGTGGTGAGTGTGAAATTCCCAGAAAAACCTAAGATGTTCTTGGGGGAGCAGAATCTTACTTTTAAAATCTTTTTAATGACCAATTTAAAACTTGTGACTAAGCATCCTTGAAATAAGTGGGGGTTTTATTCATTTATTTATTAAACTATTTTTAACAGTTAAGCAGATTCTTTTTTCTAGCAAGCGATGATGTTTCTGATGAACTTGGTTACGTGCTAACAGAGGAATGGCAAGGTACCGCTATTCAGTTACTGTGTTTTGTTGGTCTTAGGTGGTGCTTTGAACTGTGATGAGTACAACACAGCGTGACTGGCGAACTGGTGGCAAGCTGGGTAGAGAGAGACAGCTGGAATTTTATGGTCACGTGCATTGCTAAAAGCTTAATTTGGGCATCACTAATTCAAAGTAGCTTGCGATATGTTTGGCCCTGGAAAAAGTAAAACAGGGAGCAAGAAAATGAAGTGATTGTTGTAAGCTCAGAATTTCTGTCTGGTGATTTATCAGTTTCCACGTGAGTCCTCCTGGTTCCCAGCTACCCAGCGCTTGCCACCAAGCCTTTTTAAATGTCTGAGAACTGCTGCAAATTCTCCTACTGGTAGGATCACTTACAAACAGATGTAAAATTTAGACATTCTTTATACATTTGCCGCACCATTAGTAGTCACAGTGACAAGAACTACAGTTTTGTAGGCCATAGAAGAGGATCTACCACCAACCTTCTGAAGGAGCAGTTTTCATATTTCCGCTTGCATATGAGATTTTGTTTCCATTTCTGTCTTGATGTGAACATACTGTTCTCTTTTTCATTAAGTTTGCATTAAAACAGTTGAGAAGAACCTCTTTTACCTGATTCTGCTTCATTTCCTTTTGGATAACATGTTGGGTAATCTGATGTAAAAAGATTGTAAAGGAAAGAAAAGAATATTACACACGGAGAATATGGTGGTTGCATTCACTTTTCAAATCCTGGGATTTAATTATTTTATAGTAACCTGATCCACATCTGTGTTCCTCATACTGTGTTTGACACTTTGGCAAACTGTGACCTATTTAGAGGTTGACGTGAAGATAAATGTTATTTGTGTGCTTGTTTTAATTGCACGTTTATTTCTTTAGCTCAAGGCACCAAATACTGATTGCTGCAATTGATGGTTATCAAAATCACATGAATGGTAGCAAAGAGAAGTTTTGAGAGCATTGAAATAACTCTTCTCTTTTTGGCTAATTGACAAAAACTACTTTCACCGGAGTGCAGTAGCACAGAAATTCATAATGCTGCTGATGGAGGGTTGCAAAATTTATGTGAAAGTGTTTTCCTTTTCCTGTTTATAACAAGGCTTTTAGTATTCTTTTTACATTATATTTAAGCTCCTATAACAAGACAGAATGCTTTCTTTTTCACTTGATATCAATTACGTGATTAATTCAAAGCTATGGTCTCTGTATGCGGGGTTTTGTCTGTCTGGAACAGATTTTGAATAAGGTGCTGCCACCACCTCCTGTTCTCATACATCATCTTCCCTTAAGGTCATTTATTTTTCCATATGCTCTAAGTCCACCAATTTAGTAAGGTCTTTTGGCCCATGTACTTGAAAATTTCTCCTTTTGTGTTTTTTTAATTAATATTCTCTCCTTTCATGATTTTTCAGACTTTTACATTGTCACTCTCAATTTATCAGGCAGAATGTGAGCTATTGGCCTGATGAATAATTGATAAAAAGCTTTAGACAGTTCTTAATCAATCTTTGTTCTTGACCTACTCTGGTTTTGGTGAAAGTTTCTGGAATAAGAGCAATAGAAATGTAAATTTCTCATAAGAGGCACGATTTATGTGTAGTACTGCCAGTCTGTTTTAGCTTGAATAATCTCAAGATATTTTCAATCTTTTGAAACTGCAGCAGTTGCTTAATTACTGGACATTTCTCTCTTTTAACCCAGAAGACATATTTCATACTTCTCTCATTTGTGCTATGCAAAAAAACCCCAAAGCAACAGTAAAAGTATGAAATTCTGTGGAGAATAATTTTATTTCTGCACAGGTCTCAAGATTTGGAAATATTTTAGTGTAAGAAAACTTAAAGGGACCTCTTTGCTATGACTATCATGAGATGAAACATGCACAAGATTTACATTTCCTTGTTTTTTGCTGAGCACTAAGACCAGAGTTATTTAAAAAATTTTAGTATGTGCCAGTCCATTGTCTTTCTCTATGATATTATAAAGATGGTGGCTGACAGGTGCTTCATACAAGTTCCGTTTCACTTCGCACATTTTAATGCACATTATACTCTGGGGCTTTTTTTGCAATTATGACAACCATATCAAGCTGTTCTACCTTTTAATTCTCAGAGCTGGAGTTCACTGCACGTGACTGAAGGTTCTTAAACAGGGAGCTTGGTCACCGTGGGATCCAGAGATGATTCAAGCCTTAACGTGATCTGAACTGCACTCTGGAGAGTAGTTTATCTGTTCCTTCGATATAGAAGACAAATATTAACCAATTTGAGACCTCAAGTGCCTAACATTAGTTAAAATTAATCCTAAAAGCCTGGAAGAAGACTGGCTGTGTCCCGTTTCTCCACACGCCATGAGGCAAGCTCTTCCAGATGCACCCCAATTTTTCGTTTTCAGAACTGTGTATCTTTATGCAGATACTCAGAGTGGATCTGGTACTTCACCAGACATCCGCTCAGACTTTAAAAGATCATTTAAATGCTGCCATGCTTTACTGTCTGTGCACTGCCAGTTTCTTGCAGAAGAGCAGCTTCAATGTAAATAACTAAAATGTATACACTAACAATGGGTAATTTCTTAAGAAGCACAGTATAAAGAAATAAAAAAAAAAACAGGCAAGCACCCCTGTGTTAACCAGAAAGACAGAGACTGCTAGAGACTGGTTCTTTTCATTGTATTAAACTATTAGATGGAAGTGACTTGTAGCTAGGCTGAAATCTAGAATTACTGGATCACTATGTGGAAAATCTCACTGATTTTATCTATGATTCCTCTACAAAAATAGGGAAATGTGAAGTTACGTTGTATATATTGAGAATTGTGGCTTACTTCTGATTTTAATTATTTGAAATACTTGTTAAGGAAACATTTTTTGCATGACTTCTGGAATTTATTTTTTGCCAACAAGTTTTTATACCAACTTATGGCTAGAAAGTGCTAACAATGAACAAGCATGGGAAATATTAGAGAGTAACAGTTCAGTTTGTTAAAAGGACAATGAACTTTTGGTTTTAAAACATAAACTGTTTTTTCTCTGAATACAAGTCTATACTTAAGCAATTTCTTTGAGAGTGATTTAAATTAAAAAGGCTTTATGTAGAATGTCAGAACACGGCAGGGCAACTGTGTAGAACATGCAGGCTGATAGTTATACAACAGTCTAAAAAAGTGCTTGCAGTGTAATTTCTGTAAAACTTTGGCACCTTGACATTTACCGATCTCAGTAACACAAATGTTATTGCTTTGCAGCTAGCAGAAATGCCAACAAATACCATTTCTTAAACATAAGTTTGTGTGAAGCTAGCGTTTTTTTAAGCTTCGGGGGTAGAGGCTCTCAAACTTAATTTAATATTCCTATTTTTTGAAGTTCAGATGGATATTAGATAGTCAGCGGTGGAATTTAATTATAGCTTCTTTTTAACTTAAACTTTCTTTTCTAGAGCTTCTTGTAGTGAAGAGGAAAAGGGGCAGACCAAAAGGGTCTACTAAGAAGTTTTGCGTGGATGAAGATGCGGCAGAAAATAATCCTGTTCCAAGCGAAGAAACTCCAGCTGGGCCAGAAGAAGGTTCGGAACTGTCTGAAGTCTCACCAGGCAGCTTGGAATGTAGGAAATGCAATCGGAAGTTCTCCAACACACGTCAGTTGAGGAAACATATCTGCATTATTGTTTTAAATGAAGGAGAAGAAGAAGGAGATGGAGGTAGGAAAACATGCAACAAAAATACCTTAAGCATGTTGTGCAATAGTGTGTTTCCATCCTGTGATCCGATTGGTAGCAACTCCTGATCTGCAGTGCTAATTTTAAATGGAATGGAATTGTCTGTTTCTTCTAACATAAAAAGCATCTGGAAGCAAAACAGAGAATAAAGTCAGACAAGGTATTTAAATTTTTTACAAAAAAGGTCAAAATGTTTATTGCATGAATGATTGTCTTGAACTCCTTGAAATGCTTATTTTGCATAAGCAACTGTTCTGTTTCTCACAAAGAGGATCACAATTTTCCAGTGAGAAGCGGTGTGGGCCATGTAGGTAAGTATCACACATAGGTGAGGAAGGATGATCCTGTAGAGATGTTTCTATCCTGTAACTTGGGAAACCTGCATTCTATCCTGTTCTTTTCATAGATTTAAAGACTGCTTTTCTGGATGGCTGATTGTACTATATAAAAAATAATGCCACACTCACCTCTTTGTTTTACAAAACTTTATGCGATTGGCTGTCTTTGGAGTATCAGTGTTCTTTGTTTAAATTTAGCTTTAAGATCAATTTGAATATATTCAGCCTCTCAAAGTTTTAGAATAGAATAGAGCAGAACAGAGTATTTTAAGTTGGAAGGGACCTGTAATGATCAGCTAGTCCAGCTGCCTGACCACTTTAGGGCTCACCAAAAGTTAAAGCATATTAAAGGCATTGTCTAAATGCCTCTTCAACACTGACAGGCTTGGGGCATTGACCACCCCTCTAGGAAGCCTTTTTAAAAGGATAACAGTGAATATTCTTATACAATAGGTTAGGTTAGGTTAGGTTAGGTTAGGTTAGGTTAGGTTAGCTTAGGTTGGAGGGACCTGCAACGGTCATCCAGTCCAACTGCCTATTTAAGTTTGCTCAAAGGTACATGTCACATACATTCAAAGTAATACTTTTGTCCAAGTTATCTAACTTTATAAGAGTCTTGTGTTTGCGTTAAAATTAGGTTTTTGCTTTTGCTATAGTTGCTTTGCGTGATATTCTGTTGATTCTACCTGTAGACAGAATTTGCCATTGATTTTTCTCCAGTTTTCTATTACTGTTTTGTGTCCAGTCTGTTATTATGGTACACAACCTGTATGAGTGTTCTGCGTTCAGTGAGATGTAGAGTTTAACTTCTATGGCAAAGAGTAATTAAAATGGGCTTAGAATATGTTAACAGAGCACAGAAACTCTTGCTTTGGTAAAGTACCTGGTTATTTTTTTACTATCATCAATGGTAGGACTTTTCAACTAAACGTAGTGACCTTCACTCCAGCTGTCTCACCTCCAACGTCACAAGTGTCCGTGCCCTTTGTTGTTTGCGTGTGCTGGGTATGATGTTAATATTTGCATTATTTCAGCAATATTGCCTTTTCTAATGGCCTTTTAAAATAAAATTTTAGATCAGAGTATAAACTCAAATTAACTGTTCTTGACCTGTTAGCTCATTAGAGCTCCTGAATTGTCTTATCTTGATCTGTTTTGCTACAAAATACACTGGCAGGTTTTTCAAAATAAATTGCTCATCCTTTTCCTTCTTTAAAAGGAAAATAGCCTCAATTTTGGGCAGATGAAACATTTTTTATTTATTCTCTGGCAAAAGCAAACCAATCAAGCAACGTGTCATTCTTGAGCAGCAAATAACAGGGGCTTCCAGTCTCTAGCCCAAAGCTTCCTACCTTGTCTGCAAGCTGTGAAGGTATTGGGGTCTGTTTTTTACCCTGAAAGGATAATTCTTCCTTGGAATACATCTGGGAAATTCAGTCTTCAGCCATCTACTGATTACTGTCCCATCACAGCAAAACTTCTCACTTCTGGCTTGACCATATGAACTGCTGTGGGACAACTTTTCAGTTTCTGAATATGTAGATGAAAGTAGCATGTGTATTATTATTATCCTTTAAGAAAGTGTGATTACATTGAGTAGCTCAAAACTTCCTGAGAAGTGGACAAGAACAATCTGGTCTGTGCCTAGGATTATTTGTCATACTTGTGTTGCTGTACTGGCTCTGGAAACATGATCTTTAAAATTTGAGCTCTCGGAGCTGAATTGCTGTCAGAATCAATTTTCATTATGAAGAAAGTTTTGAGGATGATAGGTGAACCTTCTAAATGTGAACACAAAAGTCTAAAGTTGAAAAGGCAAGCACATAATGAAATGATAAAAGTATTTTTATCTGTTCATGTAACTTCATGAAAACTTTTTAATAATTCAAAAATTAAAAAAAAACCCAAATGCATCAAGATTTTTGGCGAGAGTTGACAGAGTCCCTGAATTAGAGGTTTCACCCATATCATTGGCAACTGAAAGCTGCTAAACTCATTAATTTATCTAAGCGGGTTACAAAGCTGTCTGGTTTTCTAGTTTTCAGTATGTTCTCTGTTAATGAGTTTAAGGGCATTATTACATTGTCTGTGAAACAGTGGTACTTCTGCTTGTTTCTTTAACCCGATGTTGCTCATTTTATCGGGTGCCATCTTACTCTGTAATTATGGGAAATGGGGAATAATGATCCTCTATAACCTCTTGCATAAGGTTCATAATTCAGAAATCTTCATATTTGTGTTCAGATTATTCTTATCCTGTTAGAGTCTTAAGTAACAGATGAACTAGACTATATGGGAATTGCTTATGCATCTGGTCAGTCTTACTTTTCTCAACTCTGCTGTAACTGTTTCGAGATGGAGGACCATTTCTTGCAACGTTTAGCACTGTATGGACATCTGATTAATAATCAAGTTTGTTTTCACTTTGCACTGGGTCTGGTGGGGATGGAGTTCATTTTCTTCATAGCAGCTCATGTGATCTGCTGTTTTAGATTTGCGACCAAAATAATGCTGATAACACACTAACCTCTTAGCTGTTGCTAAAATATACTAAACATAAATATTGAAAAGGTATATATTGATATTCTGTGTGATATTCTTTATTGAGAGAAACTTAATGCAGATATTGAGCTGCAGTTGAAATATTAGGAAAGGTTTCCAAGTAATAAAGTGTTTTGCTTTTATAGATCCACAGGGGAAATATTGAAATCCTTATCATACTGGACGTTTAAAATTACAATAAATAAATCACTATAAAACCGTAGTGAAACTGTAGTATGCATTGGTGAGAGGAATGATTGGTGGATGTAATAGGCCCCCGCTGCTGTTTGCTGCCGTGCCTAGTGATCCACATTGACCTCTCGGAGGCCAGTGTCTCATTGATAGTTCTCCCACTCTTTTAGGTGTCACCAAGCTTTACTGGTTATTAGCATCCTCTGTGCATCTAATTTAATCCTTTTATGCATGATGATTGCCTTCACCTTCTGGGTCCATTCAATAAAACAGCAAGAAAGAAGTGTATTAATTTTTTTGCATAGAATTAAAAAATGTCCATTGTGCTTACAAGTCCCCCATATACATGCTTAGTAAGTATTTATATTTTTTTTTAATAGAGGGCTTATTTACCTAAGAAAGTTGCTGTGATTTAAGCAGAGCTGTGTGTACACCTATTTCTGTTTTTATGTGGTTAAACCAAATCTAAGGGTTTGGCGAATGGATTGGATCTGGCTGGCTGGAGGTACTATCATCCATCCTAGAAGAGTTGAGAATCTTCCTGAGCACTCACGTGTCTTCACTGTGTCCGCTCCGGGCCAGAAAGCGGAGCTGCTTCGGCCCCCACTGCTGGGCTGGGCTGGGCTGGGCTTGGGGATTTTGGGTGTTGCTGGATTGGATCAGTTCCCCAGCAGCTGCCTCTAAACTCGCTGGTTTTGAGATATAGACAACAGGTCGTTATTTTAACCAGCATCCCTCTCCCACACTGCTGCACACCTGAATCTCTGCCATGTAGAAGAGAGGATATTTGACGGCTGGGGAATAGGATTTGGGTGGATGACGGATTACAGCAGTGGACAGCCCAGATTCTCTTCTCTGGAGCGAGCCATGAATTCCTAGTGAATTAGGAGCCTGCGTAATTCTTAAAGATGACACTTTGACCTTAGCTTTAAATGTTTTTTCCATCAACTTGATTGTAATTTAAATTAACTCTTTTTCTGAGTAGAATGTCAAGCTCTTCAGGAGAAGCAATTGCATGTGTTCATTTTGAATGGCCAGTTTACTTATTTTTTTCCAAGCTGCTGTCTTCCTACTATGAACTATCAGCACCTTGTAGGGGATAAGAAGTAATTTGAATGAAGAGTGGTTTAAAAACATGCCAATTAGGGACGTGTATCTGTGCCCACAAAATGTTGTTCATCCAATTATGAATGCAGAGAGCAGTACCTTCAGTTACCAACTGAAATAGAATAATGGGACAGATGAACAATCTAGTTCGACAGGACTCTGAAAGCAGTGATTCCGAGCTTACGGTAGCTTTGCTCATCAACACAAACATGACCATTTCTTAAACATGTTAGAAGGCACAGGCACGGCATTGTATTTCTTGCATAAACAGAAACAGGCATTTAAAATGCCAGGCAGTCGACAGGAGAGGTGAGTTTATCTGTCCGTTGAATGGAAGTGCCAGCTGACAGAGAGCTAAGCTGACTGCTTAGCAAGGGAGGTGCAGAGTGAGGCAGTTTGTCTAAATAAATCTGTTGAAGAGCAAGCAAAGACTCTTACTGCTTGGAGAAAGTTTACTTAGCTATTCTAAGTTGCATATACTCGATTTTCTCATAAATCATCTTAAAATCACTTGCGGGTGTTCCTTCATAACACAAGAAGAATTGTTCTATTATACAGGTGGATTGTCCTAAGTCAAAACACTTATTTTGACTTTAATCCATAATGGTAGCACTTAAGTAATTTTTTCCAGGAAGATAACTAAATTACTGATGAGATAGTCCCATGTTATGGAAAGGCAACTTGAGCCCTGTGGTCAAAATTTAAGCTGTTGTTTTTCATTAAAACATGCTTTTGTCTCTGTCCTAATCCTTTCCTAAGGCACACCTTCTAGTTCAGGGTTTTTGTGGTGTAGATGATAGAGTCCAGGAACAAAGCAGATGTCATCAAGAGTTCAAGATTTTTTTTTGGTTTGGTGATTTGATGGAGAGTGTTGGATTTCGAGGTTTTTTTTTTAAGTCTCTCTCAGCCACAGACTATGAAATAGTTGTGTTTGTAGCAAAAAGTATTGGCAACTCATGCAGCCCCAGCTCCTTATCAGCAAATTGCTTCTGGAAGATGCTTGTTCCTCTCAGAAAGGGAAAGAACGGGACTACTGCCATTGACATGTGTCAGATTAGTGAATAAATTTTAATGTTTAAGCATCAGAACTGGACCTGATCTCTGTAGAGTGGTCAAGTAGCACATTAGGAAAGAAAAACAGCGTGAAACATTTGTTAGCTTGTTGCTGTGGTAATAGCACTTAGTTACTCATTATTTGTGTCACTAACAAGCTCAACTCTGGCTCGTTCTTTTCTTCCTTTTCTATTTTTTAGTAGAATTCCAATAGTCAAAAGTTAATAGAGTTGCAGGTTAACATTAAAATCATGAAAAGGCAATAAAATGTCTTTGTCTCTTAGTTTCAGCCACTTTATTCTCTCATTATATTGACTAACTCTTACTTTGTAATGGCTAGAAAAGAGGATTCAGGAGTGTGGTGCTTGGATTCTATTCATAGGCCTGCTAGGAGTTCATTACGTGATCCCAAGCAAAATGTGGAAAATTCTGTTGTCCTAATCACAGCTTTCCATTCCATCTATGGGTCTGGAATTTAGCTAAAACATGCTGAAAAATGACTTTGAGTTTTGTCCATGGGTATATAATATCTTTTTTTTCCCCCTCAACTATCACTAACTCTTACCATCCACTGAACAAAAGCAGTGGATGGGAATTAATTTCTGTATTTGTTGTTTAACAGTATGTGAAATAGCTTCGGGAAAACACAATTTAATAAGCAGTTTACATTCTTTGTGTATTCTGATTCTTTATGAGAAGAGTTTCTTCTGTTGGTTGCCTGGTCCTGCTGTAAACTTTGTGACAATTCATTTTATTATTGATAATATAATAAACTAACGGAGGCTGTTTCATAAATGAAATGTGGAAAAAAGTGTTTGTTTCCTCCCACCCCCATACATTCCTCCAAAAGAAAACACTGCACAGGCAGTTTCTGGTTGAAGGGGATATTTCTTTGTATTCAAATATCCCTTCGAAGTGTTGCTGTGAAACGCTGGTGTTAGAATTACTTGGTTTCAATATCAATCAATAATTTACAACTATATTAAGGAGTTAAATGGGGACATAATGAGGCCCTTTATAGATAAAAAGCAGCAATATTTTCCAAAATCATAGAAATCTACAGAGGAAGAGGTAGTTGAGAAGAGGCATATGTCAAGGAATTTATCTAATGAAACTGAAGAAATCATTAACTGGCACTGAAAAGCAGGGGACTCTCAAGGCAGAGCATCATCGAGGCTTTGAGCAGCCTTGTTTAGTGGGGGTATCCCTGCCTATGGCAGGGGGTTGGAACTAGATGTTCTTGAAGGTCCCTTCCAACTCAAACCGTCCTATGATTCTATGATCATTTTCTATAATTTAGAAACTAGAAAATGGGGCAAAAACATTGCCAACGTGACTCCATAGAAAGATGGCTTGCTAACTCATGCTAGCTGTGTTTGAATTCCGTTTGCTGTGTGGTTGTTACTCATTCTAGGTATTGTAAATACGAATTTCAGATGTACAGATTAGCATCAAGTCATTCACAGTTGTCAGTGTACACATTTCTGTCTCAGTATGCCTGAGAAATCTAAACTAATTCCTACACGCTTTGTTTCCTTCTGGTTTTGTATCTACTAAAGAGCTTGCAGTTTATCCAGGTGCTAGTTACATGATCAGTCCTAACTCTGCTACTTTAGTTTTTTTTTAAGGCTCGGCCAGCAGTGTTTAACCCCTTGTTGCATTAAGGTAAGGCCATGGGAGACAGATTTTTTTTTTAATCTCTGGATGTTAACAAAATATTACTGAAATTAAACCACAGCCATTTCCATGTAACATTTCTTTCCACTACTTTTGCTGTTTGCGTGTCGTAAACAACTCTAGACACACTACAGCTTTGCTGTTACTGGTTTTTATTTATATATTGTTTCTCAATAGAGCAGCTAGAGCACATTATGAATATACGTTGAATGACTTACTCTGGAGATTGTGTCAGCTGCTTTGTATTCAGAAATAAATCCAAAATTCACTGGATTCATTTTTAATTTTCTTCAATCAGTTTTTTGCTTTCCTTACTCACTACCTCTGGAAAATTTGCATAATGCCTTAATTTGCCAAAAATGTTTTCTCTGGCCTGTATTTTCCACCACTTCATCTAATATAATGAAATTTTGTGGATATAAACTTGCAACCCTCTGTTTTTATTCTTTATACTGCTAATTCTTTATGTATAAGTTTTGGGGGATTTTTTGTTTTGTTTTTTAGAATTTCAGTAAGGAGTTTCTCATTTGCTTTAAGGAAGAAATAGCTTCAAGGAACAACTTAGCTGTTTACTAATTATTCATTCTTATTTCAGATTTGTGCTTTGAATACAACTATTGCGTTGCTTTCTATTTAGCCAGGTCCAAAAGTTATCCAATTTAAGAGACTGAAGACATTCTGAACAGCAACAGATAGGGGATGATTTAGAAGTGCAGGTCTTTGAAATGAGGAGTTACATGTCAGGAGCTGGCTTGAACCAAAGAACAGTTTTGAACCTTAATTCTTCTTCATCTACGTTGAAAAAGAAAAGTATGTTTCTGGCTATCAGTTCAGAGTGGCAATGGGGAAAAAAAGCCTTGTCCAGAGAGACTATTGGATGACTTTCCATTAAATAAGATGGGTAACAAATCTAGTACTAGGAGAAATAATCCTAAAGTCATCGGAGCAGTTACATATGGAGAGGAGAAAAATGATTTGTTCATGAACGGTGAAATCATAAGAAACTCAACAACATTTGTAGAATTTCCTCAAAAATCTGTAATAATGTCAAGATAATTTAGAAACACAAATATCTTTGAGATTCCTTTTTTAGATTTTGAATTTTTCTTTATTTTGTCTATTTTCTCTATTGGTGTAAGTATCACACTAGTTTTATTAAATAGAGGAAAAAAGTTCCCCTTTAGGGACTCATGTAGCATGTCTTGTTTTGATAACATATATTACTTTCTACAGGAGCATTAATTTTCTCCTAATTCTTCCTTGTAGTGTTAGTGACTGTCACCTGCATTTCTTTTGTACATAGTTACATTCTTTTTGATGTTTGCTCTTTAGGTAATGATTCTGACGTTGACCTTGACAGGAAGGAAGATGAGCGAGAAAAAACTCCAAAGAGGCCGAGAGTTCAGAAAACAGAGAAAACTCCATCAACGAAGGAGACTGAACAGGTTTCAGGAGCTAAAAATCCTATTATAAGTGTGGTTTTGACAGCCCATGAAGCTATTCCAGGTAATGAGAATCACCGGTTATATAAAATTTGTTTTTGTCCATGCTGGCACTGTATAAAATAGTTATTGGTCTCAGACTGAACTGCTTAGGATGTTTGTTATCTGGAAAGTATTTAGTAGTGTTTGGTTATCTTGATACAGAATCTCTGCGTCTGTCAGCTACCATCACATATCTTCATAGGTATGACAAATGGTTGACCTGAGTGCATTTATTTGCATTAATATCAGTTATTTTCAGTCTGTGAATGATTTTAAAGAAGAAACTGAAAAAATCAGTGACCAAGGAAAAGGAAAGGATTTTTTTCCCTGCAATACCTTTATTTTGTCTCCTGGTTTGTGTGTATATTTATGATAAATATAAATTTGATTATGAAAACACAAACAGCTTAGTATATATGTAACTTAATATTTATGCATACAAATAGTTTGACAGAAAATAGGTATACATATTTGAAAATCAAGTAAGCTTCCTATGTAATGATTAAGGGATTCTTCATCTGTAAATTTCTATAGTGCCTTTTCATCAAAGGATTTTGGAATAAATTCAAACTATTTATTTTAAAACTAGACTTGCATTTGCCTGTTTATATAAGCCAGTTACTCACCTGGCTGACAGAATCCCTTTTGAATAGTTTTGTGCGTTATTTTCAGCTTTATAGCTTTATTGTTCTCCTTTTAATTATTGCTGACATTTCTGAATATTTGTTTTGCTTATATCTCTCAGAAGAACTAGAATGCATTTATTTATTTTACTGTTGGGGGTTGGAAGCTAACTGGATTTTCTGTTTTAAATGTCTTTTGATATTGAGATCTGCGATATGCTTGGACTTTGTTTGCTAAAATGCATTTCTAATTGTGATGGTAGAGGATGCTGGATGAGCTCACCTACGCATATCTGTCCTGTGTACTTAGAAGGGAAGTAAAAAACACCTTCATGTTCATTGTTTGAGAAACATCACACAGGGTTTGGGACTTACACTGGGCTGTTAAAAATTTGGTGTTGCAATATTGGAAATGTGGGGGAAGGTGGAAGAGGACTGGTGAGCACTGGAAATGTGGAAACCTGGCTTCAGGGTGTTTTGAGGTCTGCGCCGTTCCGTTTCACTAACCCAGGCCCCTTTCTCTCATGTGATGGAACCGTGGGCTCTTTCATAGCTGTTGCTAAACACTCATTTTCCCACTGTGTCTCCCATGCCTTTTGCCTCTCTCCCACTGCATGTAGCTTCTCCCCCATCCTGTTGCCTGTTCCTTTCACTGCCACACGTGAGGCTCCCCTCGTGTGCTCTACTCCTTCATCTGGGCAAAGGGGAACATGTGATGGCTGGTTAAATGGGTTCATGTAGATGAGGACTTTGGAGTCCTCAGCACAGGAGGGACAGGGACCTGTTGGAATGGGTCCAGAGGGGGTCCATGAAGATGATCAGAGGCTGGAGCACCTCTGCTGTGAGGACAGGCTGAGAGAGTTGGGGTTGTTCAGCCTGGAGAAGAGAAGGCTCTGGGGACACCTTACAGCAGCCTTCCAGTACCTAAAGGGACCCTACAGGAGAGCTGGGAGGGACTCTTTATCAGGGAGCGTAGTGATAGGACACGGGGTAATGGCCTCAAACTGAAAGAGGGGAGATTTAGATTAGATATCAGGAAGAAATTCTTTACTGTGAGGGTGGTGAGGCACTGGAACAGGTTGCCCAGGGAAGTTGTGGATGCCCCATCCCTGGAGGTGTTCAAGGCCAGGCTGGATGGGGCTTTGAGCAGCCTGGTCTAGTGGGAGGTGTCCCTGCCCATGGCAGGTGGGTTGGAACTAGATGATCTTTAAGGTCCCTTCCAACCCAAACCATTCTATGATTCTGTGTTAATTTATGGATCTATACACACATCCTCCCTTCCTCAGGGCTTTTGGGAGTAGCTGTAATTGGGGTCTTCTCTCTACAGGTGCTAAATTTTATGAAACTTGAAAGAATTTTTATCTTTGAGACCTTTACATTTCTGGCAAGGACTAGAACAATTTTCAGGAGAGGAAGGAAAGACGTGGTGGACAGCGCAATCAAAGACCCATTTCCTTAGGAAATAAAAATAATAGTAAATACAGATAGTGAAGCAAATGTAGTAAGCATGTCATGCAGAAGAGGAAATGAAGATTTAGAGGAGGTTGTTGCCTTCATTACTACCTAGTAAAATTTTTCCTTGGACAAAAAGAGGTTGGGGTTTTCTTTACACATGCTTTTTGAGTGACTCAAAATATTAAAACAATTTCAGCTTTGAAACTAATTTGTTATAGTACATGTTGTATTCAAAAGGCTCTCATGAACCAAAGGGATTTACAGTCAAATGTGAACCTGCATCTATTTTTGAAGGTCATCTCATTTATTTGGTTAATAATTAGTAATCTCATTGCGTTCAAGTTCCCAGCTAGAATATATGTAATGAAAAGGCATTGCTGTTAAGACAGTTATGAATTATCATCCTACTTTTCAGAATTTGAAAATTATGGAAGGTATCATGGTTAGAAGGTATATAAGTGGTTAGCTCTTTGAAAACTCAAAGGAAAAATATTTCATTTAATACAATTATGTTTTAATTTATTTTTCATTGCTTTTCCTTCTATTTTTTTCCATTAAAAACCATGGTCTAACTAATTTTTATAAAGATAATTCATAATCTTTTATTCCATTTTTCTGGAGATTTATCACGTACTGAAGAGGTGAGTTATTGCCATAGACTGCTGCTGAAGAATATAAATAGATAAAACATTTCTCCCCTCTCCCTTGCTTCCTTTGTGCTAGATCATCTGTAAAATTAAGTTGAAATAAAGCTTAGAAGTGCTTAAGCACTATCAAAACTCAATCATCTTTCTGCAAGCATTAGCATTCTGTAGCCACCTGTTATCTAGCTTTAGAGATGCATGGAAATATTCCATTTCGTGTCCGATGCAGTAAAATCCTGTTGAAGGCGTCAGATAAACATTCTATCAATTAGAAAAATGGAGAAGGCTGTAAGATTTAGTTGTATTTTATCCACAGTATAGGGGAAATATTCAGACTGTATGTCTCCCTTCTTAAATGAAAGATGCTTTTAGCAGTATCACATAAGCAGTTTGCTGCAATTTTGCTATACACTATTTCAGTTTGCGACACTGCTTTATGTCATGTGTTCAGTAGGTTATGACTAAATTGATCTCTTCAAAATCCCTTCAAACAAACAGATAAGTTAGTTTTTAACTTCCCAGAAAGGACAGTCGGACACCATTGACTTTTTTCTCTGTGTTCCTTTTCTATAATGTTTCCTTGGGAGGCAGATAAAAGGTAGTAGATTTACAGCTTTAGAAATTTGAAATCTTGCATTAACCCACAGAGTAAATACAGTTTGAATAAAAGTGGTAGATTTTTCTTCTGTGCAGGCATTGAAGTACCTTGACAGGCTTGAGAGGTGAGCCCATGCCAACCTCAGGAAGTTCAACAAGGCCAAGTGCAAGGTCCTGCACGTGGGTGGGGGCAATCCCAGGCACAAATAAATACAGGGTGGTCAATGAGTGGATTGAGAGCAGCCCTGAGGAGAAGGACTCGATGGATGAGAAGCTCAACATGACCCAGCACTGTGTGCTTGCAGCCCAGAAAGCCAACTGCATCCTAAGCTGCATCAAAAGAAGTGTGGCCAGCAGGTCAAAGGAGGTAATTTTCCCCCTCTGCTCCACTCTGGTGAGACCCCACCTGGAGTACTGTATCCAGCTCTGGGGCCCTCAGCACCGGAAAGACATGGACCTGCTGGAGCAGGTCCAGAGGCCACAAAAACGATGAGAGGGATGGAGCACCTCTGCTGTGAGGACAGGCTGAGAGTTGGGGTTGTTCAGCCTGGAGAAGAGAAGGCTCCGGGGAGACTTCCAGCCTTCCAGTACCTAAAGGCGGCCTATAGGAGAGATGGGGAGGGAAAGAGGGTAGATTTAGATTTAGTGTAGGTATTGGGAAGAAATTCTTTACTGTGAGGGTGCTGAGGCAGTGGAATAGGTTGCCCAGAGAAGCTGTGGATGCCCCATCCCTGGAGGTGTTCAAGGCCAGGCTGGATGAGGCTTTGAGCAGCCTGGTCTGGTGGGAGGTGTCCCTGCCCATGGCAGGGAGGGAGGATGATCTTTAAGGTCCCTTCTAACCCAAACCATTCTGTGATTCTAAAACTGAAGGGACCCAAAGACCTTGAAGAGAGGGAGTGCTGTGTTCGTGAACATATGTGCCCTGCATCAGATTAAGCGGAGTAGAGTTTTTCATAAGCATCACAATTAAGAATGAGAGTGAATAACTACAATTATATGCACATCTAAAAATATTTCGTTGTGAATGGCAGATACTTTTATTCATAGTCTAATTCTAAGAACGAGTGCTTAAACTCTGCCAAATATTCAGTCTTCTGGTTTTTTATGTATTTTATTTCCCATGTTTCTGTAATATTATCAAGGCTTCTAAAACCAATTTATTATTCATGCTCAATTAGTTTGATTCAGGAGAGATTCTACTTTGAACATTTAAATTGCTGTTTTATGCGAGTCCTATAATATTTTAAAGGCTCAACTTGTTAGTAGGAGAGTTGTTTTAAGTTCCTGTAAAGACGGTCAATGGTAAAATTCTTGATTTTTTTTTGGTAGAGCTCATGATATACAAAAATAGCATAAAATATTTAAATTCTTGATGCTAATCATTTTCTGATTTCTAAAGGAGCTGTACTTTTTTCTCCTAAAATTTCTTAATACAACACTGTGCAGGTTTTTCTCTCCCCAGTTTCCACTGGGGAACCACTATCCGTAAAAGGCCAGCTGTATTCTCCTGCTGTACACCCTGTGCTGCAATTTATGAACACGTGGTTCCGTCTCCCATCGAGATTTTGGGAAGCGGGGAAGAGTTGGAGAATATTGTTTTGCTTACCGGTTTGGGACAGACTTAGTTTAACTGATGACAGTCTTTTCTGGTAAACTGATAACAGTCTTTTCTGTTGAAAATGACTTTTTTTTTTTTTTTTTGTAGCTTACAGAATGGTGATTGTGGGTTTATGACACATCTGAATGGATTTAATAACAGACTGTTGCCAAGGGAGCTTTCCTGCTTGTCTCTTATTTCCCACTTCACTTCCCCTTTTTTGCACCGGCGGTTGTGCTTGTGTCAGCCTGTGGTAAACCGGTTCAAAAAAAGTGGCAAAATAAATATACATCCACGTGCACATGCACATTCACATACCCATTTTCGCTGTCAGAGGATTTTTTTTTTATCTACCAGTTTTGCTTATTCACCTGTCTCACACTGTGGCCACGCAAGTTTGGAAAGTTGGAAAGTGGTGACAAATGATTCTTTCAGGGGAAAGGAGGAGGATTGAGACTACCCCTTTCCGAAGTAGCCGAGTGGCTTGTCATTAAGGCCAATACGGATCGACTGCTGTCCCCAGGGCTTTGCTGTCCTCCCACCCCACCCCTGGCCACAAATTCCTGTCTTCTGGAGCATTGTACACATTTATGCAGTTGTGTGGTAAAACACACTAGAAAACTAATTCTATATTTGCAGAGGGAGACACATGGTGTAGATTTTAGCCAGATCCATTCTCTGACCCTCTTCTTCATCTTCATAAACTCATGTGCTGGCACTTCTAAGGCATCACGGACATGCAGTTGAGTGGAGGGCTGCAGAAACAAAGCTAGCCTTATGTTGATTTAAAGCAAACGTGGAATTAAGCAAGTTCAGGAAACTTAAAGCTTTCCCCTCTGAATGTGAGCAGGTATTTATGTTAACATGGGGTTACAGATTGATTTAGCTCAATCTAATGTCCAGCTCTGTTGAAAGGGGTCAAAATCTCCATCCCATCATACGCACGTCTGTGTTTCTGTTTCTTTGTCCGAGTTAAAATGTGTTTAATCTCATGGTGAGCTAACTTACAAAAATATTAAAAGATTCTTCTGCTTTTTTTAAGCAGAAAGGGGGACGAGGGGTAGTTTTTTTGAGATAGAGAATGATTATTCATATTTTTTTTTCACTAATCTTCACTCACTTGCTCCTTTTAGAGGTCTTTCTGATACTCCTCTCTCATTTATCTCTCTTCCAAGCTGAAAGTCTCTGAGATATGTATCCCTTTTCCAAACAAAATACTTCTGGTTTTGTTACTGTTTTCTAGTTCTTTTGTATTGTTTTTTATACTCGAAGTTGTAGGACGTTCAAGAAATTTAGTTGGATTTATTAGGAATTTGGTTGATGCTGTCTCTTGTTTTATTTCTGATCTATTCCTAGTAATTCCTTCCACTGTGATTACCTTTTAGACTGTTGATAAATATTGGGGAGTTCTATAGTGAAGGGGAAGCCACTTTTCTAAGGGACAGACTGTAAGAGATCAGAGGCTATCGCTGAGTTTGAGCCAGAGATAAGGCACTCTGTGTAACGCTTATCTGTAGAAGTTGCTGTTGGAATGTCATGAGGAACTCAAATCTTACTACTCTTAAAGCAGATTTGCTTAGAACAGATGATATTGACTGAAAAGATGAAAGCAAAAGGCATAAATAAAGTCTAGTAAACTAAAGTCCATTCTGCATTTAAAATAGAGATATAATAGTGCTGGAGGAAGGATTTTTTTTTTTAAAGAAATGATCAGTACAGGTAACCTCTTTCTTCCCCCTGGTATTTGTGTACTCTGACTTCTTGAAATGATTGTCTAGGTAAACAGTTAGGAAAACTTTTATCTTCCTTATTGGCACATGATTTTTTTTAAGGGAAAACCAGACCTTGTATCTGTTTGCCTTGTTCTTACACTTTTCCCTAGCTCATGGCTGCTTTTAGAGATAAAAATATTAGGGACAGTTTTGTGGGATGTGGGATTCATGGGTTCACTACTTATTAGGTTGGGTAGAGCTTAGAAACAAGTTTCTCACTTCCTGGGCGTATTTGTTAGTCATTAGTTTGTGATATAGTAGCAATTGCTGTGGCTACTGGTCCATTAGTAGCCCGTACTTAGGCAGCATCCCAAGTGGATGGAGGCATCTAATGTTTCTTAAGGCTTCCTTATCTTCTAATGGTAGGAAAGAACCACCTAACATGAGGGGGCGTGATTGCCTGCTGTGAGCAAGTAGTCTATCAGTATGTTTGAAGAACTGGATCTCCCTCTTTAGGTTTTTAGAGGCATTTGTGTCTCTATTAACTGCATGGGGAATCTAGAGGCACTAATACTAGGATGGCCTGGGGTGTTCTGAAGGGAGCCTACAAGAAGGCTGGAGAGGGACTTTTTACAAGGGCATGTAGTGATAGGACAAGGGGTAGTGGCTTCAAACTGGGAGAGGGTAGATTTAGATTAGACATCAGGAAGAAATTTTTCACTATGAGGGTGGTGAGACACTGGCACAGGTTGCCCAAAGAATTTGTGATGCCCCATCCCTGGAGGTGTTCAAGGCCAGGCTGGATGGGGCTTTGAGCAGCCTGGTCTAGTGGGAGGTGTCCCTGCCCATGGCAGGTGGGTTGGAACTAGATGATCTTGAAGGTCCCTTCCAACCCAAACCATTCTATGATTCTGTCTACTCTGAGTATACAAAATACTGGTGACCTAGTTCACCTAATTTAGGTGATTAAAATTTTATACTGGTAGCATAAAAGTCTATTAAACAGTCCATTGGTCTTTTTAGGAAATGCTCAAACATCCTGAAAGGCAGAAGGGGACGGAGGAGGTTCAGTGCAGAGCATCTAATGAGAGTCTTCCTCTCACATTCAGGAAATGGGAGGCCTGAAAGAGGTAGCCCTGTGTATAGAGCAGTTCAAGATCGTTTTTATTTTAACTGACTTGTTCTAAATATAGAAGAATTTGCTTCTATTTTAGTAATATTTAAGTATGGAAACACTTGTCTGGTGTCTAATGTCTGTTTTATCATCTTCATAGTGAAACCACAGGTTAAAGCACTTCTCCTGTACTGTAATGACAAGGCCCCGTCTCACTGGGGTACTACAGTGTAATTTGGGAGATGCAGCCCTGCTGGAGAACCTGGCATTTGTGGGAGAGGGAGTGGCAGGATGAAATGATAATACTCGGGTAACATTTCGGTTGAAAACTTGAAAGATCAGTTCTGATCAACTGGCAGAATCTTTAGTACAGAACTGAAAGCATTATTAAAAAACAGTAGTCTAAAAAAGCCACTTTTAGATCCAGCCACTTCAGTGAGCAGCAGAGCTATTAGTCTGTTTGTTTACAGACTCGGCTGATGTCCCATCTGATAGAAAAAGCTTCAATAGCCTTACGTACTCCCAAATGGCCTCTTCTCAAATATCTCCATTTCCCACTTTAAATCACCCTGAAGGTCCCACAGGATCTCCATCTTTATCCCTTGTCTACAGCACTTCTTTCCTCAACTTAATGTCCCTAAGTCTTTCACACGTGTTGTTAGGTACCCCGCCCCCCCCATTACTGACTTTTCCCATATACTGTACCTGCCTTTTCCTGATGCTTTTTCTCGTCTGCAGGCTAAAAGTTTTTTTAGGAAAACTAGATTTAGTAATTTCCTAACCAGCTAGTTTTCTGTGGACTGTGTGCTCTCTGTGGTTTAGTTTTGCTGTTCTTGTTATTGTTGTTTCAGAGACTTTATGTTAATACTGCATATATTTCGTGAATAATATCTTCAGGAACCTGCTCTTTATGTCGAACAAGAATTAATTTCATACTTTTGTTAAAGAAATAGCTAATGCATCATTCTCTGAACTTTATTCTTCCTATTCAGGTGTTTCATTTTATATATACTTATATTAGAATGACAGTGAGAATCTGTTAAAAATATGTTGAGTATGTTGACTCTTGTCTTTTGCCTTCTAGGCTCTCATGTCTCAGATTTCTTTTATTCTTATTGTAAATTATTTTCTCTGTCACAAAGGTGTGTTGTACTTTTTTTCTCTTCGGCTTCTAATCAGGTGAATTGAAATGAGGTCAGATTCTAAGGTAATATCCAGGAAAAAGAAAATAAAGGGAAACTTACCAAATTTCAGTTTTACCTGAAGTTCTCTTTGTTATTTAATTCAAAGATACTTCCATGTGCAACCTCTCTTACCTCCTTATGCCCAGTATATGACAGAACAATTTTTAATTACAGGCCCTGTAATATTTTTATCCTGCGATGGATGGGTGTTCATCTATTACCGCATATTCAATGTCCTGTTTTCTTTTTGTTATTCAGTATACGGTCCCTCATTTATTTGTCATTTTTCAGTATCAAACCAGAAAGCAACATATTTTTTTCAAAGCTTTTTCTATAGTACTTGTTAGTAGAATATGAGGATTTCACATATATATAATTGTACTATATATATATATGTGAATAAATACATAAATATACAAACGTGTATAATTTCAACTTTTGAAGATAACAGCATTCCCATTGAACACGTGGGTTAGATGAGTTACAGACAGACAAGTTAACAAGGAGGGGATCAATCAATAATGGGTGCTTGGTTTGATATACATGAGGTTTTGTACTTTGTTTTTTTTCAGTGTAAATTAGTATTTCTATGAATTTTCATTACCTTCAATGCTAACTGTGGAAGCCCAGCATTAAGTTTTTCCAGCCACTGTTCAGAAAATAAAGAACACCCAACTAAATAATCTCAGTTCAATCGCATCTCAAAATATGCTTATTTTTGCCTCAACTAACTGTAAAGCTCTGAGGGATAGAATCTGATCTTATTGTATTTGTTAGAACCCCTTTATTCCTGCTTCTAACGGAGATTGAGAAGTGCACATGGAACATACTCTTTTATTCTGAGGGAGTGGCATCATGCCGCGAAATATAAGCAGTAAAATATCTGTTTAAGAAAAAGATGTGCAGGCTTTTAAATACAAACTAACCAGTGTCTTTTCCCCAGCCTCAGTTTGCAGAACTGATTAAACAGCTTGGCTGAAGTTTTCAAAGGATGTAGTATGAGGAAGAAACAGAAATTGCATTTTGACAAGGCATGTTTTTTTAAAGGTGGAAGTATTTGGATATAGGATCTCATATTAGGAGGCATCAAGCACCATGAATAACCCTCAGAACTAGCAGTCCTGGCCTGTTATTTAAGCAGATCTGTGGTCTAAGTACTGATGTCTTCTGGAAGTGTATCCATCATTTTATGAGCATGAATTTAACAACAGAAACTAAAATAGTTGAACTAATGAATACAGGGCTTAATGTTGTGTTTACACTTGTAAATTATAGACAACGCATGTTTTAATATGATATTTTTAGTGAACATTTTTTGTTCTTGCTTATAGGAGCCACAAAAATTGTTCCCGTTGAAGCTGCTCCCCAAGAAAGTGAACCCACAACTCCAGAGGCAACAGTTCAAGACCCATCGCAACGAAGAGGATACCAAGAATATGCCATTCAGCAAACCCCATATGAACAGGCAATGAAATCAAGCAGGTAATTTTGAAGTACTTACATTTGCGTTCATGAAATGCTTCCCTGTCCATTTTAATGAAACTGAAATATTTTCTGAGTCTTTTAAATAAAGGAACAGCTGAAAATAATCTGTGCATAAGTTATAGAATTTAAGAAGCCTGTGGAGAATACCTTTTTAAAATAAATTAAAGTAAACATTTCTGCCATCATGAATATCTGTGGAAATTTTGACGACGTATGTCACCAATTTTCAATATTGTAAATATAACTGGTTTGGTTTCTTTTCAGGTTGGGTCCAACTCAACTGAAGATTTTTACATGTGAATACTGTAACAAAGTGTTCAAATTTAAACACTCCCTCCAAGCACATTTGAGGATACATACCAATGAAAAACCTTACAAGTGTTCATACTGCAGTTATGCCAGTGCAATCAAAGCCAACCTTAACGTTCACATGCGGAAACATACAGGGGAGAAGTTTAGCTGCGATTATTGTACGTTCACTTGCCTCAGTAAAGGCCATCTCAAAGTCCATATTGAAAGAGTTCATAAGAAAATTAAACAGCATTGTCGCTTCTGCAAAAAGAAATACTCAGATGTTAAAAATTTGATCAAGCATATCAAGGAAACACATGACCTTCAGGATAAAAAGGTGAAGGATGTTTTTGATGAGCTTCGCTTGATGACACGAGAGGGCAAAAGACAACTTCTTTATGACTGCCATATTTGTGAACGCAAATTCAAAAATGAACTCGATCGTGACCGTCACATGCTTGTTCATGGTGATGAAAGACCCTTTGCTTGTGAGCTCTGTGGTCATGGAGCCACTAAATACCAAGCCCTTGAGCTTCACGTGCGAAAGCACCCATTTGTATACGTGTGTTCTGTGTGCCTGAAGAAATTTGTCAGTTCTGTAAGACTCCGTGCTCACATCAAAGAAGTCCACGCAGATTTGCAGGAGACTTCTGTTTTTAACAGTTCTATCAATCAGAGTTTTTGCTTGCTTGAGCCGGGAGGCGATATCCAGCCAGAAGCCCTTGGTGAACAGCTAGCACAAAATGCAGCTGCACCAACTGTCACGGGTACTGATGCTATTAACACACCACAACCGTCTGCTTGTAAAGGTGAATCAACAGCTGCAGATGTAAACCATAATGGTCAACACAATGGTGACCTAAAAATTGATACGGTCCCTTTGTTAGAAATTGAAAACCCTCCAGTGGAGAATGTAACAGAGATGCTGTGTCAGACAACAGAGATTCAATCCTGTGTAGCATCAGATTGCTTTCTCCTCAAAAACGGTACTTCTGGTTCTGATGGGTTAAAAGTTTCTCCTGCAAATGAAGAGGAAGTTAATCACTGCAGTTCTGTGAATGAGCAGGGTGAAGACATTCAGCTTTTGCTGTCTGAAGACAGAAGTTTAAATCCGAGTCAGAACAATGCAATGACTGAGAACCTTTCAGTCTCTGAAGAGAGAAATCAATCTGGTCCTTTTAGTGAGTCAGAAACGAGCAATCCGCCAATTCAGAATTCAACAGAAACCACAAACCCTTCGCCAGCACCAGAAGCTAATGCAGCCGTCGGTCCGCAGGCAGCCCCTTCTAATGCAGCTACGTCAGAGAGCGGGAGCGGAACTGTTGCCTTTATGCAGATCTTGGATAGCTTGCAGAAGAGACAAATGAACACAGAGTTGTGTGAGAGGATAAGGAAGGTTTATGGAGACTTAGAATGTGAATATTGCGGTAAGAAGCAGTAGAATGATGTTGGTTTTTTTTAAATGTTATGTAGTAGGACATCTTTTTCCTGCTCCTCTGGTTTATAGTGTTTGATGTACGTGTGTATCTTTGTAGCAGTATTTATTTTGTAGTTCAGTATGGATTCTGGGGTCCAGCGAGATTTACTTCATGCTGTATAAATAGTGTGAAATGACTCAAGTCTCAAAAGAACCCACTAGCAGAGTATAGCATAGCAATGCTTTGTTAGGCTCAGTTTTACGTTGATGTGGAATTTGATAAAATTAGATTATTTCTGTCCACGTGCCTTGCCCCACCTCATCACTTTCACTGGGGCCAAGCACAGCAGATTTAGGCATGTGACCAGCACGTGTTAGTCAATGCTTTAATGCTCAAGCTTCGTTATCAGCTTTGTATAAAATTCAGAGCCTTTTTCATATAGTATGGAAGGATGTGTGATAATATACAGTCTGTACCATAGATACATGTACTGGCATATTTTTGTATACTTGCTTTGAACCAGTTCTTTTGAAACAATTTTCATTATGCCGTATCAGATCAAGACTGTTCTAATTGATATTGTTTTTTTTGAGTTTATGGAAGTGGGAAGAATACACCATTCCCACTTATTCTAAATGGAATTTTGTATTTACATAACTGGAAAGGAAACACTTTAGGATTTATCTTGTAGTTCATCCTTGAGAAGAGAAAGGAAAGATTGGAGAAAAAAAAGAAAGTTTTGAAACACCATAACATTGCACGTTAGATAAATTGCTATGCACTTTCTCTTTTTGGTGCCATTATGTCAGAAAAGCTTTTAGGAAGCAATAACATGAAAGCAAGTAAGAAAAAAGATTTTGACGGTCTCTTTTAGTGTGCAGTTCCTTTCAGATCCTTTGTATGGAACAGATTTAAAGGACTTTCTCATAAGGAAAAAGATCATTGATATGTATTAAAGTTGCCCTTGTTAGGCTGTTTCAGGACATAAGACGTTTTTAGACAAAAGTGTAAACCTATTTTCAGTCACGAAGTATCTTTAGGACAAGTTTTCATTACAGACAAATCAAACAGAAAACTGGATAGGTATTGGAATTTTCATTAGCAATTGTTTAGAACTTACTTTCTTCGTGTCTAAATTTATTTTCAGGCAAGTTGTTTTGGTACCAAGTGCATTACGACATGCATGTTCGTACGCATACTCGAGAACATTTATATTACTGCTCCCAGTGCAATTATTCTTCCATCACCAAAAACTGCCTTAAACGTCACGTCATTCAGAAACACAGTAATATTTTGCTGAAATGTCCCACAGAACATTGTGACTACTCTACTCCGGATAAATACAAGCTCCAGGCACATCTTAAAGTTCACACGGAACTGGTAAGTAATGAACAAAATGGTATGTTTGTCTAAATTCAGTGTCACCATCATAGTGTTTGGAATAGTGTGGCAATATTTGAAGACATAGGTAAGAGTTCTCACCCGAGCTCCCTCTGCATAATTCTGTGCAGGGAATACATGAGTTACAGTAACTAGATATTTCACAGAATCATAAAATGTCTTGGGTTGGAAGGGACCTTAAAGTTCATCTAGTTCCAACCCCCTGCCATGGGCAGGGACACCTCCCACCAGACCAGGCTGCTCAAAGCCCCATCCAGCCTGGCCTTGAACACCTCCAGGGACGGGGCATCCACAACTTCCATGGGCAACCTGTTCCAGTGCCTCACCACCCTCACAGTAAAGAATTTCTTCCTGATATCTAATCTAAATCTACCCTCTTTCAGTTTGAGGCCATTACCCCGTGTCCTATCACTACGCTCCCTGAAAAAGAGTCCCTCCCCATTTCTCCTGTAGGGTCCCTTTAGGTACTGGAAGGCTGCTATAAGGTCTCGCTGGAGTCTTCTCTTCTCCAGGCTGAACAACCCCAACTCTCTCAGCCTGTCCTCACAGCAGAGGTGCTCCAGCCCTCTGATCATTTTCGTGGCCCTCTGTTGAACTCACTCCAACAGGTCCATGTCCTTCTTGTGCTGAGGACTCTAGAGCTGAACGCAGTACTCCAGGTGGGGTCTCACAAGAGCAGAGCAGAGGGGCAGAGTCACCTCCCTCGACATGCTGGCCACGCTTCTTTTGATGCAGCCCAGGATGCAGTTGGCTTTTTGGGCTGCGAGCGCACATTGCCGTCTCATGTTGAGCTTCTCATCCACCAACACCCCCAAGTCCTTCTCCTCAGGGCTGCTCTCAATCCATTCTCCGCCCAGCCTGTATTTGTGCTTGGGATTGCCGTCACCTGTATGCAGGACCTTGCACTTGACGTGGTTGAACTTGATGAGGTTTGCACAGGCCATCTTCTAGTAGTTTCCAGTAGAGTATGTCTGTATCCATTTTTTCCCTTTGATTTTCCCAGTGTTCTCAGATTCTTTGGGTTTTGAGGGAGCATAATGTGGTCTGGTACTATTGTTACTTTACTTAATTCCATGGACCTGAACTCCCTTCCTTCATAAATAGATGACTATGGTAAAATTAAAATATGTTCCTCTCTTAATTACTATAGACAGAAGAAGTTTAAGTTGTTGAGAAGAATTTTTTTTTTTTTTTTTCCCCAATATCTTCAGCTAGTTGTAGCTAATCTCTTTTAACATCTATCATTTTCTGTTGTGGTTACAAGGATGAAGAGATCCCATTTTAAAGGCTCTTATCTTATTAAGTAAGCCTTCCAGCTCTGAATGCTGTGGTGTTAAAACAGGTCTGGTCTCCTTCTTCAACGTGTCCTGTTACATGTCGTCTTTGAGACTATGCGAGGAGCTGCATGCCTGACTGAAAGCCCTCTTTGCGCAAGACACTGCTTTGTGATCTTGCTCTGATCCAACATTGTAAAAGGAATAATCTTTGGGGAAATATGTTTTCTACATCAACCCTACTTGCATTTGTTTCAAAAATATGTTTTTAAAAGTATATCATGGTATTCAGGATAAGAAATATTTTACAACTAAGGAATGAGAATGTTGTTATTCATTGTTGACTAAGATGTGTTTTTAGAAGTGAAATTATTTACATGCTTTTCTTGCAAGATTAAGAAAAAAACAATTATTTCCACATTACGTGTGTGATTTTCACACATCAGTGATGGCTCACTTTTTCTTCTTGATGTTTTATTATTTTCCATGAGTAGCCCAAATAGGTTAAGCTATTGTAAGAAAAGGTCTGCGTGCTATGGACTTCTTTTCCTACCACATGGCAGGATTCTCTCTGCTTGCAAAGGTATAATTGATCTGGGACATTCGAGACTTGTGTATACCCAAAGAGGTTACAATGTGCGTACAGTCACAAATGGTATGAATACAGGTAAGCTCCTTCTTTCTCCAAGTTGACCTCTAGAAAAGGGTGTTTATCCTTCTTCTGGATTTTATTCTTATCCCAACAGAGGAAAAAAGAATGCCAGTTGTTTAATAGCAACACTCACTCTTCTATCCTTTAAGAACAAGGAAATAGTCATACAGATTGGCCTTCCTTCATTTTCACTGTTGTTGTCTTGTAAATAAGTCTTACAGACCCTTGATAGAATGCACCACCTATGACACATTCCTCCTCATCACGTGAGAATGCAACATCACAATTTACTTAAAGTACTGTGATAAATATTGTTGTCGCTCTTCCTTTTGCTAGTGAAATGTAATGTTTGAATTAAAAATTCATGTTGATTTTTTTCCCCGGATGTGGACAATTTCTGCATAGCTACTTAAAAAAGCTGTTAACAGACTGTGCCTAGTGGTTTCAGGTCATCATCTGCAGTCAGCAGGTAGGCTCTTGGACAATATTTACAACAGCTAAAGTTCCTTTAAAGGTGTTTGTAACAGAACAGAACACTTCACCTCCTACTCTTGTAAAGTACTAGTCTTTTGGAACTGCAGGAGAGCTTTAAAAAACAAAACAGGTGACACAAAAGGGAAGATTTTCTCCCCCCTTCTGTCCCCCAATTCTGTAGGCATTTTAAACAGAATCTGAATCTGTTACAAAATGTGTGGAAAGCTCCCGTAATAGACATTCTTTTAGGCTGCTCTTGAATTTATTAAGTTTATGATGTCCATCTGATGGCAAAAATCTGTGTAAATGATGTCTGAGACCACTTAAGGAAAAAGAGGCTAAAACTAGTTATCTTACATCCTTATGTAAGTAGCTGTTTTTCAAGTGTGATGAATGTCTGACAGCTCCCACCAGGAGGATCATTTTCATGATACTGAAGAGAACCAAGAAAATGCATTTCAGAATTAAAAACAGTGACAGCGAGATCTTTCAGAATTATGCTTACTGATGCTTACCCTCAAATATATTTGAGTATTTAAATGGATTGAAAAAATCATGTATTAGAATTTACTCAGTAACTAAACTTGGCAGTTTTCATATTGGTCTTTGCGCCCACTGCTTGATGTATTTGCTTAATGCATACCTCACTGAACAGGACCACTCATTCAGAAATATAGCACTTTAACAAACTATGCACCATTAAATGTGGAAAGCTACCTTAACGTTAATTTTAGTTTGCAAAATCAGTACTTAATAAATGTTAAACTTAAAGCTTCCTCAGAGACAGTCAATATCACAATCTCAGTTGAGTTCATTGTATGAATGCCTGTCTTTCCTTACCTTGTTGCTGGCTGCTTTTCAACTGGATCCTTGTCTTCTTTCGTGAACAGGATGAATGATGGTTAATGAAAAGCAGCTTATTGTTCATCCCTGTCACCCATTTTATTCTCTGTGCGTCATCCAGGTCTTGCACTGAATTTGGGGTTGTTTATTCCCTGGGGGATGATGATGGGGACTGGGTATGCGCTGCCTGTTGCCTCAGTATTGGTTACACATCAGTGTTACAGGGAAGATTTTTACTTTTGAAGTCTGGGAATTGAGGCTCGGCTTGATTTGAAACCAACATTTGGCGTATATTCTCTGATTTTCAGTAGCTGTCTTTCACCTCTACATCTTGTGTAGTGGTTTTTGACAATTCTTGGCATTTATGGAGCTCTTTAGAAGTTCAGACTATGACATGTGTGAATCAGTTCAGTGTCATAGTGCCTAGGAAAGGAGTGGGCAGTTTATAATGACTTTAGAGTAATTTATAGTTATGAATGAGGTAATGGTAATACTAGGGACCAGTTGTGGAACTAAACATGCCGATGTAGGCACCAGAGTTTCTTTACAACCTCCAGTGGGTTTTACAATACTCAATATGCTGAGTACATAAACATCACGGAGAAGTTTGTATCTGACATTATTTTAAATCTGTATAGTAATAGTTATAGTAATAAATCTGTATAGTAATAGATACTCCGAGATAAGCACCTCTGTAAAACTGGAGTTCAGACTCGGAACCGCCACTTGCTCTTGGGTCCCTGTGTCTGCATTCACGTACGTTTCAGGATGTGAATGATTCTTGTCTTTGGAAGGGTGCTTAGAAATTTTATTATGCTGCTGACCTTTCGTATAATAGCGTAGTTAGAGCTTTCGGTAGGAAGTGAGATACTTGAGCTGTGATTGCTTGTTTCCCCTTCCTGAGGAGCCTTCATTTTCAGACCGTCACCAATCTGGGTGTGATACCTTTACCTCTGGAGCTCTGCCACTGCGTAGGCAAGAACGCAAGGTACTGGAGAGGGAAGGAATTCACCAAAAAAATCTATGGTCCAGCGATCAAACGCTTGGTTAGAAAATGGCTTTTGTTCTTGGTCCTTGCTTCCATAATGAGTTTCAGCTAGCCATTCCTTTTAACTATTTATTTCATGAAAAAATGCTTAAGCAGTACCGTACGCAGGTGCTTGTCATTTTGTGAGCTGTGATTTCTGCTGCTTGCCAGACTTCATAAACGTCTGTCTAACCATTTGCAAATTTTTCTGTAGCCTCCTTCACACGTGCGCAAAGCTGCCTCCTGGGTACATCAGATCCGTTTAGCTAAGTTGCATTTTAATAGGACATCATCTTAAATCAGGAATCTTTTGTGAAAATTTTGATTTGAACATCATGACAACTGTGGTGAAGATTTCCAGATGTCTTCACTCCTCAGAAATGTAACTCAGGGGCCTAATTCTGTTCCCATAGACTTTAGAAATTAAATTTCTGTTGATCTGAGTGTGTGCAGGGGCAGGCTTTGGCTCTCTGTTCCTCTACGAAATCACACAATTGAATGTTGTGTTAATTGTGTTGTGGGAACTTTTGCTGGAAATGCTTTCGGAGTATTGGTATTCTGTAGAGTTTTGTTTTATTTCCTCCTCGTAAAATCATGTCACTACTAATGAAAGGAGGGGAATGGATTGTTATTTCTGTAACATATTTGTCTAATTTGGGCCTGAATTTTTTTTATTATGGCCATGGTCTTAATTTTACACTATTAATGAAACGGATAACAAGCAGCCAGGAGTTCACAGAGTCTGTTTCAAAATTAGTGGCAGAATTGCTGTATACATCATATAACATATGGTCATATGTATTCAATGTGTGTTCATAAAAGAAGATATTTGTGTCATCAGAATGTCTCTTTACTGAGTAGTGCAACAGAATAGCTGCTGATGCCTCTGATGTTTTGCAGCGTAGGTTGTATTTAGTACTATCTGATTCATTAAATAAACTTCATAGTGGTCTGTTGGTTTAAATCCTACATATACAGAGGTTTTTCATTTTTCTTTCGATGACTGTACATGAGTACACTTAGCCCTCGAATTATCTTGAAACACATGCCTTAGAAAACCAAAATTCTCTTCAGAGAGCTATAAATTGGTAATGCAATATAGCTGATACTTTCTTAGCACAATTTTAATTCATTTATATAAAGAGAAAGGCATTGTGATGCCTGTGTAAGTGGCCTTACTTTATAAGGAAACATAGCATAAACAAGAAAATTCAGTGATAGTAATAGATTAATTTTTTCACTGAGTTTAACAATATTTATGGAACTAATTTATTCCTGATTTGTGCAATGTGAACAGTAATTCCAGTCAGAAAGCTAGCTTTATTTTGGAATTATGTTAAGTTTCTTATATTTTCTCAAATTGGCTATTAGGAGGATTAATCAAATCTCAGGAAGTGTGGAAGAGACTTTGAAATTTAAGTAGCTTATTAGACTAGGCAGCTGGTCTCTAACAAAGGTAGATCCATCTCTCTTGATACTTCGCTTCTGTTTGTGTCCTTCAAAAAAAAAAACCCCGAAGGCATTTAGGAGGCAAGCACTGCTATAAGGCACGGGATAAATAACTTATTCTTACCAGAGGAAAACTTGCACGCTGAGAATGTGATGAAGGTATTACTACAACCTCAGTCTAAGTCCTTCAAAGTGTCTCTGTCATCGCCTGTGACAAGGGCACTCTGAAGAGCTAAAGCTGTGGTGAGGGGACACCTTCTTTGGGGTCTGTGTTGTGACCTGGGTGCTCTGAAATACTTTGCAAGGGAGGATTTCTTAAAGGCTGGTTTTGAGAGGGATGGGATTACGCTGAAGGACCAGCACTGTCACAAGCTCTCAGGGCACCGACAGACGTACACTTAAAACATGCAAAGCTAGTAACGTAAGCTCCATAAGTCAGTGGCACTGGCCTGGAAGAAGAACCATCAAAGGTTTGACTTCAGCTTCTTTCTATGAGAGACTGGAGCTTGACACATACACTTTGAAGGCACTCGGTGCTCAGAAGTGCAATCGGTTTGTTACACTACAGAAGATCCCCCTTCTGAAGATCATTTGCTGCAGAACTTGGTTTAGATAACTTTCTAACTGCTTTAAGAAAGCTGTTTGGAGTATTTTCTTATTGAAAAATTTTGTTACCGTCATTATGTGGAAAGATGTGTTCTTAGTGCCCATACTTTCCTGTTGCTCTAGAGCTCTTGGTGCGTTTACTGATGATTTTGATGTTTTCTATCAGGCCTAGGCTTATAGCCTTGCCTTCCTGAGGAGTACTAGCAAGGATGTAAAGTTGTCACAATTACAGCATTTTACTTAAAGCAGTGTGTGTGGAATGGAGTGTTGTATTATTGTTTTTTATTCTTGTTTAACTTTATGAAACAGCAAGGTGTATTTGTCCTAGTGTTCTGAGCACACTGAGAAATACTACAATGAGTATTAAAGACCAGCAACACCCGACTGTAGATTAAAAGTATACTACTTTATTTATTTATTTATTTATTTTATATTTTGAAACGAATTATATAGGAAGTTTGAGGAACAGACTGAGATCTGTCAAGAAATTTCAGCTGGCCCTTCAACAGCCCCTAAATGATACTGTCTTTATGTTTTCCTTACACATGCCAAATTATGAACATGATCATACGACCCAGTCTTTGAAAAGGTGCAACCACTGCTGTACAGCTTTATTAGAATTAATCTACCATTTTTCATTTGAGCAACTTGTTTAAGTAGAAATTTAAAATCATCAGTAGCAGGTTTAGGGATAATAGGTTATATCATTTGAGAGACCATAATTCCGCAAATTAACAGCTCTTTCTCGAGAAGATTTTGTCAGCACTGTAGGCTCTAGCTAGTATTCTCTTCACTTCCTTCTTCACTTGAGATTCTCTGAGCTCAAGATGGTGACCACCCCAAGTCCATCACAGCAAGATACTCTCCTTGCTTTGCTCATGGTGGTTATCCTTTAGGACCTGCCACCCCCAGTCTCTGGTGTGGGTTTTCTCACAGGAGCAAATGACCTTCTAACAGGACAAGCAGAATTCTCCTTGTGCCGTTGCCATATTAATGGCCATGAGAGCGTCACGTTCCATACCCTACTGTTATGAATTTTTTTATTGCTATTTCAGCCCATGAGTTCTAGGACTACCTCTGGTTTTAATTTTTAGGTACTTCAATACAGGGATTTCTTTCTCAGAGGTACAGGATGCCGAATGCAAATACCTGTATCGTATTCCAAAACCTGTTTGCTATGGAAACTCCTCAGTTTTTGCTTGGGTTTTGGGGTTTTTTTGTTTTGTTTTTTTTTTTAAAGGGATGTCCATTTATATATGTATAACTGTGGCATATACACAGTAACCTCCTTGTACATTTTTCCTTGCTATTTAGGGGTGCTGTTTGATCTCAGGTCAGAAACTGATAGAGTCCAGGATTCTTATTCTCCTTTTAACTCCAGATTTCTCTTTCATAACACAAGGTTCTGTCTCTTTTTGGTACAGTAATCTTCCTTCCACACTCTTCGAGAAGTTTTCTGTCCTCTTGAAATAACTAGTGAAACATCTGTTCTATAGTTTCAGCTCACCTTTTCCAGTGATCTCTTGGTACTTTGGTAGGTACACACCTCCCACCAGGTAATACGTTATCTGGTTCTCTGCCTAGTTGTCAAGACTAACTAGACTTTCTTCGCTCCATCTGCTGTTCTGATAATCCACTCACATGTTAATCTGATTAATCTATGTTAATCTAATGGGGTGACTGGATGACCCACTCATTTGATTGAGCATCCAGTCTGTTGTGTCAGCAAGTACTTCTGGAAAGAACCTCCTCTTCAATTTATATAATAACCGACAAAGATTATTATAAATTGAGCAATTTACCAATTAATGGAGAAAAGTCCTACATTTTTACGTGGAGTTAGGTGCGTTTGTAAAAACATCGAAATTACAATTACACTAAAATTGCATGTAGGAAAAAATTGCATCAAAACTCTCCACTTGTCAACTTGTTTGATGGTGGTAAATCTTTTAAACATCAGTGACACTGATAAAAACCAGAGTAGTCTGTAAGTTTTCAAATCAGAATAGTAGAATATTAGTTTATTGGTGATACATAAAATACTGAATAAAGCAGTTAGAAATGTAGACACTGAATAAGTAATGGCATCTGTCACTGTTAACTCTTCTGCTCAATTTCAGGCCATTAAATAGTATTATAAATGCACATACTGGTGGATGTCTTCAGAATAACGAGATGTGATCCTTAGGCTTCAGAAGGGTGGACTTGTGAAAAAAATGAAAAAAAGCCTGAATATTACTGCTTATATCAAATATGTTTTCCTCTGTTATGTGACTTGATCTTTCGACTCTTGATTCTCTAAAGAGTCAGTCAGAAGATAATACTTACATTTATTGTGCATTTTCTCATGTGCTATAACTTGGAGCCTTTCATTCATGAGGATTAATGATGTGCTTAGAATACTTTTATATTTCTCCTTCACTTATTTCACTATAAATATCCTCATTTTTTCCTTAAAAACTGAACCTTCAATTATAACTTTGTTGAGAACCATGTATTACTGAATAATGACTATAGTGATTACAGCAGTGGACTGATAATACAATCTCTTTCTTTCTTGCTTGCTTAAGGAGAAAAAGAGTTATTCCTGTCCTGTGTGTGAGAAGTCATTTTCTGAAGATCGACTTATAAAATCGCACATCAAGACGAATCACCCGGGTAAGAAAAAATCAAGGAAAATTTCTCAGTCTATTCCAATAAACAGGTAAAGGTTTAGAGTGAGCAGCGTAATGTGATTACATTCCATTACATTCCAAAGAAAGAGAAGAGTCTACGTCTAATCTACCTGCTTTAGAGAATCGTATTGGGTTTGCAGCTGTTAGAATTTAGGGTGAAAAAAATTATTGTTCCGGTTTGTGTTTTGTGGAGTGTATCAGGTAATTGCGCTAAGAAATCTGTCTTCATCTGGCAAAGAACTCACTTCCAAGAGAGGACCTAGGTGAACTCAAATTAAGCATTAGGAAGTTCAGAATTAGTCACGTAGACATCCTGTAACAACCCATGAGACATAAAATTCCCATTGGCCATACATAAACTGACAGAAATGCATTTATTGCCCGTTATTTTGTCTGTAGGTAATTCACATGAATGCAGAGGTCCCTGAGGTGACTATGCGTGCTCAGTTAAGTGTGTGGCTGGGCTTTACGTCCAGGGCCAAGTGAAGTCTGCAGCAGGGCTCTTGTTTGAACCAGCTGTGATATAGCATGGCCAGTGTTAAGCTGGAGCTGACAAGCCTGGCTGGACCCAAGCTAACCATTGGAGTCCATTCAAACTGTGTTTATACCTTGCATTCTAGTGCCCTGATTTACCAGTGCAAGCACAATGTAAAATGAATGCAGTAAGTCAGTGTGCTGTTCCCGAGTAAACAATCCTTTCTCAGATCTTGGGAGCTCAGTGCCAAAGTACCGGAGTGACTGGTGCAGGGACTGATTTAAATCTGACCGATGTGAACTTGGCAGAGCCGCATTTCTCTGTCTATGCTTTCCTTCTCAGTATCTGTTTGGATAAAAGTTGGATGGAAGGCCCAGTGCTACTGTGGATGAAGCAGAGCTGACCGCATTGGCCAACGTCCTTTAATTAACTCCTCTACTGTGTTACTTATCACCTGACATAATTTGATTTTAAGAAAGAAAATACTGGCCATGCTCAAACTGAGTTTGGGGAATGAAAAATCCAGTAAAAATGACGTAACTTTTCTTGTTTATGTCTGAAATACAACATAAAAGGTGAAGCAGTAGTTTCTTATCTTCCTACTGCCACTAGATAGTGCTAGACCCGTGTTTTAAACAATTTTCCTTCACTTTAATTTCAGACTAACTCCCACTTTAGCTCTTTAGTTACCAAACCTCTTTATTTGCAGACCACTCTACAACAGTGTGGTTGGAGGGCTTGTCATACATCAGGGGACATGTCTGATGCAGCAAATTGAGATGAGGAAAGGCTTCTGTGCTATACTGTAGTCAGGAGGTATGTCACCCAGTGAGCATAGAAATGACATTTCAAGAGCTGTGCCTATAAAGCCTTTATGCTGTCTCAGCCAGGGAGTATAGGAGGTCTCCCTAAATAACGGGATCCATGAACTAGCAGTACATTACGTACTGTGCCCTTACTGGTTGCCGTTGGTCTGCACTGGTCCATTGACTGCTGAATTATTACCGTGTGCTGTGTCTGGGGCCCAGAAATAGCAGTTAACTCTGGAGCACTAACGTGCTAAACTCACGCATTTAAATACTTCTGAACAATTCATTCGGTATCTGAATCCCTCTCAAAGTGTAGTGTAAATTTTTTGATCTAGTAAAGCGTGTTCTTTTAAACTCTGGGTTATAATAGAAGTGAGTTTAAAAAAGAAAATCTGCACAGCCTATTATTTTGTGTTCTCATTTTTAATTCATACGTTGTAGGCGAATAGAACTTAGAAGCAAAATACTAGATCTATGAGATATATCTCCATGGTACTAAAGAAATACTACATCTCAGATGTGCTTATGCTGTAGTTATGCAACAACACTATTTCAATGTATGTAGGAGAGTTAATGCAGAAATCTTTTTCCTGTGCATGCTGTCCTTGTACTCAGGAGGAAATCCTTTATTCGTACAACATACTTAATTACAAGCCAAATAAATGTAAGGGGTCTGATGGTATAAACTATCAAGTACTACAACGGAGTGAGTACAATTGTTTTTAAAAATGTAAATGGGAAAGAATAAAGATGAAAGGAAAAATGGATACTGTTAAAAGGAATTGAATTTTAAAACCACGTATCAAAAATTAATTTAAACTGAAACCTTTTCGTATTTATCATTAAAATGCTATTTCTGGAGCTCTCCTCTCCTTTCTTTCTTAATATCATTCAGCATGACCTCTCTATTGTCTGCTGTATTTCATCAAGTTGAAAATATGAAATAAAACAGTACTCCTTCCTCTTCTATGTCTGCAGAGAATAAGAGTTGGCTTGTGGTCCTGTGAAGGCAGTGGGACAAAAATCTGTGTAGACTTTGGTAGAGCAGTATTTCAAACCAAAGAGATAGGACAGCTTGGCTTTACTGCCAAGTGATTTGGGTACACAGCAGTGAAGGAGGAGTCTTGGATTCTGGTCCCAGGTCTCAGAATTATCTACCTTCCCATCCACTGTCTGATTTAATATGGAATTTGTTAATAGTCCTGAGACATGAGAGGCATCAGCTTTCATGGATTCCTACTGAGCAGACAGTAGCCTGCAATCACGAATGAAGGATCTAAACCATAGAAGGCGGATGAGGGTTCAGACTGGTGTCTGTATTTTTCTTTTCTGGGTACT
Source organism: Alca torda (assembly GCA_008658365.1). NCBI lineage: Eukaryota > Metazoa > Chordata > Aves > Charadriiformes > Alcidae > Alca > Alca torda. The sequence continues at coordinate 156,838,560 of CM018077.1, read as the reverse complement.
TTAGAACATATCTCTGCTCAGTTCATGGGCTTTTATATTTCAATTTTGAGGCTGTTTTCCTTGTGCATATGAGTTCAGGCAGGATTCTTGATTCCACTTGGGGACCAATCATCAGGAGACTAGGTATGACGGTTTATATTTGGTAAAAATCCATGTTTAGAATGTAACTTTCAAATTTTATAAGATTTGGGGCGTAAGTCGTCAGATTTCATGTCTTAATGTTTAGACTGAATGAGTGCTGTACTTTCATTGAGTCAAGTGATAGAATTTTATTCATCTGAAATGCATCGAGTAATTTGATTTATTTTTTAAAAGCATTTGGCAATGTTTTCAGTATGTGTGTTTGGGACATTTTAATTTAAACTTCATTATTTTGAGCTTTTTCACTGTGACAACCAAAACATTAGATCGTATGAAAGAAAAACTTTGAGAGTTGAGTGTGCTTAGTCTGAATAAGCAAAGGCTAGGAGAGGAATCTTAATTGCTGTCTTCAGCTATCAATAGGAGATTAAAAAGAAGACAGAGCCAGAATCTTCGTGGAACTGTGCAGTGAAGGGACATGAGTTGAAGCAAGGAGATTCTGATTAGAAATTAGGAAAATAATTTTGACTGTAGAGGTGGTAAAGCACTGGAATGGGCCAAGAGAATGTAGAATATCCATCCTTGGATATGTTCAGAACAGGACTGGATATGACCCTGACCAACTTGAGGATGTAACTTTGAAGTTGTAATTCCAAAATTGTCCCTGATTGGAGCAGGTGACCTTAGAGGTCCTTTTCAATAGCATTTATTCCGTGAGTCTGTTTTTAACTTTAAAATTTCTGATTATCATGCATTTTGATAATTATAGCCTTGACATCTGGAAATCATCTGGGATGAAATCTTGAATAAAAACTTCCGAAAATATTGAAGGAAAAAGCGCCAAATTAGCTTATTGGGAAGTTCATAGTTGGAAAATGATTTCTAAGACAGTAGCACACCCAGGTGTTTTTTTTATATATATCAATTATGGGTTTTTTTAGTCAGGCAGTGGGGACATTGAGTACAGAGGAGAAAGAGAGGAAGGACAGAACATCCTAGAAGTTCTAATGGAAAAAAGGTCCTTATGTTCTTTGCTCAGGTCTTATCTAAGAGTCAGTAGGGGAAGTAGGGCTTTAAAAAAATGGGAGCGAATCAGGATGTAGCTCTTCAATATTACTTACATAACATAGAACAAATTCCCTCATGTCCTTCTGGTTTTTATTACTTTTCACTTTTCTCTCAGAGGTTTCAATGACTACCATTTCTGAGATTCTTGGCAGAAGAGTTCAGCTGAAAGGACTTATTGGAAAACGAGCTGTGAAATGTCCCTACTGTGATTTTTATTTTATGAAGAATGGATCAGATCTTCAGCGTCATATTTGGGCTCATGAAGGTAAAACTCTGCTTCTAAGGTTTAGGGCATATTATCAGTCTCATATTCCACACAAGCTTTGCTGACATAAAAAGGAATTCAAAGTTATCTCTATACCTGAATCAAAAACTTTAGGCTACAGTAGAGGTTAAATAATTAGTTTAATAGATTTCAGACACATATGGAACTGTATGCTTATAATATGAATAGACAGCCTAAATGTTAAATAATGTTAGTGTTTATGATTCCATTTTTTTCCAAAACTCTTTCATAAGCCTCCATAAAGTATTCTAGAATAAATGCTAGTGAGGAGTGAATTAAATACATGCTCAGTCTCTTAAGACAAGTAATTTTCTATAACTTCTCATGAATAACTGCTGCTGCTTTCACATTTTTCCAAAAATACTTGGTCTGGAAATCTATTAGTAAAACAATTGAAATGTAGTTGCTTTGATGTATGTATATAACTTCTCTGCATGTTTTAATTAAATCGTGCTGAGCGTGGCAGCGAGCTGACATGGACATAAACAGCGATGAAAAACCTGTGAGATAATGCTGATCCTATCTGTCACTTTTTAGGGAGAAATTCCAGTAATATGACAACACAGAGGTTAAAAATCCCTTGGAGTTAAATCTACACCCACTAAAATCTTGTGTCCACTCTATCTGTCTATTTTTGTAACAGGTGGAAGACCACTCATATGCTCTTTAGTTAGTTAATAATTTATGGAACAGATTGCCTATGGCATTTGAGCATTATTTTGGCTTCTTTAGCCATCCCTCTGCATAAGGGGGATAATGGGTACTCTCGAACTGATGTTTTGGTTCCAAAGTGTTTGTTCCCATGCAGATAGTTCAGACGTTTATTACTAGTACTGCATGTTTGTTTGAATGCTTTAACTATGAGCTGACGTGCCTGTACTATAGTAGCGGTCCAGTAGCCTTTACTCCATTAAGGAGTTCAGGTAATGCAAAACCATAGGCTTAGAGCAATTACTTGTGTATTCCATGATACAGTTTGTTTATTCTACCAAGAAAGCTTGGAACTCCTCTCATCTAACTAGCAGGAGAAAGAGGCGCATGGAAATTTATTCCAAAATCAAAGTGTGCCATCAAGTCTGCTTAAAATAGGCTGTAATTCCTCATGCTTGTAAATCTAGTTTTAAGGTCATGAATATCAATCTAAAACTGGCAGAGCCTCATGAAACTGTTGAACCACTCTGCCAGTTCAGATTTATTCAACTTTTCTTTGAAGGATTTACTTTGTTCTTGTAGACCTTCTGGTAGATGACATACTGTGCTTATCTCTATAACATGAGAGAAGTTTGAGAGGAGTGAAATTGGAAGTACTTGCATCTTACAAAGGGGAAGAAAAAAAAAAGTACTACTGTGTGAGCCGTTAGCGAATCTGATGGTAATGAACAATAAAACACAACTTTGCACATTTAACTTGTGCTTACATATTAAGTACCTAATGAACCAGTCCTCCTAAAATATGTTTCTTCATTCTTTATTGTAGTATATAGAGAAAGATAGTTATCTGAAGACTTTTAGAGGGGATTTGGTGTGTACACCAGCTAAGCATCAACTTAGGCAGTCTGGATTCTAATTTTAAACAAAGGATGGACATACCAAGACCAAAACATTTCTATTTGCTTGGTTAAACTCAGTACCTGGCTTTGGTAGGGAAGTACTTAATTCTAAAAGAACCTCTTCTTTCTCTTAGTAAGTTGAATGATGCTGCCAAGAGCTCAGTGTCATTTACACAGAAGCTATACATGAAATTTCTTAAATGTGGATATCCAAATTTTAAAATTTTGATCTTTCTGTCTGTGTTGCTCACATGATCTGAAATTTCTTTCAAGCAAATGTTTACCCTCTCATCAAAAGGTACACCTTGGTTGTTTCATAGTATATTTTTTTATTTTCAGGCGTCAAGCCCTTCAAATGTTCTCTCTGTGAGTACGCCACTCGCAGCAAGAGTAACTTGAAAGCCCACATGAATCGTCACAGCACTGAGAAAACACACCTTTGTGATATGTGTGGGAAAAAATTCAAATCAAAAGGCACTTTGAAGAGCCATAAACTCCTTCATACTGCTGATGGTAAGTTTATTAAATTCCAGTTTATTTTAGGACAATAAATACTGGCCGTACGGTAGGACCTTATAACAAGCATTTTTAGGTCGAACACTAAGGACTACTTACAAATTTTGTTTATTCCCAGGAGACACTGATTGTGAAATAATTCAAAACTTTGCAAAATTAAGACAGCTGTCTTTGGAATAATTGATTTTTCTGTAATTTTGTGTTGGCCTTATAGCCCTCTTACGGAAAACTGTTGATCTCAATAAACATTTGAAAATACAAATAGTTCCATGTTTAAGTCTCTTACTGCATTCTTCTGTGAGAATATCATTAGGAGTTCCCGAATCCTGTAGCCCAGTAGAGGCCAGGCTGCTGCATCTCTGTGTGCCCAGGTCTCGTCAGTGGCAGCTCTGAGCACATATTCCCTACAGGCACATATGCAGCACATGCATTTGCTCCATAATTTTAATGTTTCTGTGATGGTAACAGGAAAAAGTGAGATGCAAATCCAGATAAACACCATTTTTATTTCAAAATTTGGGATGCAACAATACTTTATTCCACTGTGATTATGAAAGTGAAGTAAATGATTTAGCAAGACAAGTTGTACGGACCTTCATTTTGACTTAGTAGGTTGATCTTTTTTACTTAACGCAGCCTTGTGAAACCTCATTCCCTTCTTTATTGACCATGTCATTTAAATTCTTTTTAAAATTTTTTTGCATATTCATTAGCATTGTCCTTTCAAAGAAAGTGCACATGCTCTGTTACGCCTCTAGAATATATGTGAAGTTTTTGTCAGAGATATTTATTTATATGTATGCTTAGATCTGTACGTGTAATATTAGTGAAAGAGATCATCCCTTTTACAGTGATGTGATACATATTATAGGAAGCATATAGTTACTGTGTTATTATCATAAGGCAGTAAATGACTCATTATTCAAAAAAATAATTTGAAATAACTTGGTCAATAACAAGTAGATTTTGCACAAACATCTGAACTTCATATGTAAGAATCAACAACTTTACTTATCAAATGCAATCCCCAGCTGATTCCTGGCTGGGAGATGGAGGCAGGTTGTATTTGAACTAAAAGGAAATTTGGAGCACGAGCAGACTATAAAGAAAGAAAAAGGCCTCTTTGTATGGTGCCGTAAAAAAATCCCTGCATGGGGTTTCATTTCAAAACCTTTCTGTTTTGTTTTCACCATCTGGCATGTCCAAGTAGTGAAATTCATCAATGGGAGCTGAATTTGTTTTTACCTGTGAGTTAGTTCCATTTCTTGAACAATATATATATGTGTGTAAGTAAGTATTGCAGTTCAGCTGAGGATGCTTTGAAAATTTGGCCCTGCTAAGAATAGGACCATAGTCATGCAGGAGCTACCCTTGTCTGGATTTGATTTAAAGGTGTGAAGTTAGTTTTAAACATTTAATTGCATGCAAGGAACTATATTCTCTGATCATTTACTGTTAGGTCAGGCTGAAGCTTCAACCCTAGAGGTGATGTTACCAGGAGCCTTTTTTGTCTGGCTTCAGACTGTTAACTTCTTCTGCAATAACATGTTGATCCACCTCCCTTTTTGACTGATACAAATAAATCCAATACTTAATGCTCTTTTGCCTTGCTTTTTGCACTTCCAAAAGTGTTCCAGGAAATTCCGTGTACCTTTGGAAAATGTGTTTTGTCGTTGGCTGCAGTTGGAACAGAATCTTACTGTCTGTGGAGTCTTAGATAATTTTCCTCACTAAGTCCACCCCAGCAAGCTCTTCATGCATTTCAAACACTTGTGAAAAATAAGATAACATTTGTCACTAAGAATGTAATACATGATTTGTCAAGGGACTTTCAGCCTCTTGAATGCTGACAGTTTCTCTTTGCCTGGTGTCCCTCTCTATGGTGACAGCACTTCAGAAGTTCTTACTAGCACGCATCTAGTGTTCTTCAGTTACTTCACAAATAAATGAATTTGAAAGATGCTTCACCGTTTATGAGTCTTGTCTTCCTGACTTATGAATCCAGGCAATTTTTGTTCAAATATCAGCCCTGCAAGGTTGGTTTAACTCGTGGAATATAAAGGAGTTTTCTGTCTGCTTCATTCTTCTCCAGAAGACAGACTTCTCAAGAGTGGCATGACAGAAAACAATTCCATAGTCCAGTCTTTTTACTGTTTGTGATTAGAAATAAACCAGAAAACCTGGTTTTCATTAGTTTGATTAGATATCAGAAATTCTCTTAAGGTTTTTCTTCGCTGTGTTGTATGGAAAATGTCACGCTCTAGTGTAAAATGCTTGTAACTTTTTTGAGCAAGATCCAGAATCTAAAGAAACTTGATCTCTTCAGGATAATACAGAATATTCTGTGTTGTACTTCTTTCCTTTTAGTTCTTTTCCACATCAGTCAAATACAGTTTGCCAGCCACGGGCATTTAATACAGGGATGCAGTTTTTCTGTATTTCGTACCCCTTGTAATTTGACTGGAGGTAGCAAGACTGACAGAATCTTAAAGCCAAAATATGGGGAAAAGGGACTATGAAACCCAGAGAATAAAAGGAAGGAAAACACGTTTTTGTAAATCCTAAGGAAAGAAAAGATTTGGGAGAGAGAATGCTTTGAAGGGAAAGTAAGAGAAACCTACAGAATGGTAAATTGTTTGGGAATTTCACTCTTTGTAAAGGCACAAACAGCAACAGGTGTTTCTCGAAAATGTCAGTGAGAATTCATTCCTATTGGAGAATCCTAAAAATATATAATGACAAAATCTGACCATCTTGCCTTAAGAAGGACTCAGAATAATGGTTTCAGGGCCAAAAGCAGACTCTTCGAATCACAAAGTCTGATCTCTTGCAGAGTACAGGCCATAACTTAATCTAATAATTTTGCATCACATTTCTACTGGATTGTAATACATCTTTTTAGGAAGGGCCAATCAGGCTTGATTTAAAGGCTTCATATGACAGGGTATCCATCTGATTTCTAAGTAAATTGTCAAAGTCATTAATCATGCCCTCTGTTAAAAATATTGACTTTATTTTAGACTGAATGTTCTGAGCATCAGCTTTCATTAGCTGAAATTCCAGTTCTGGTTCTTCGATTTTATTGTTGCCGTTTCAGGTTGGAGGGTTAGTGCCCTCAGCATTGATGCCTGTCTAGAAAGCTCACAGGCATGTAAAGAAATGTCAAGTATAATGTCTTGTCTGCACAACTTACGGTAACACCCTTCTTTGGATGACACTTCTGAAGTAATATTTTTTTTTTTTCCCCACAAAGCAATATATATAAATTGCATTGACTCTGTGCCGCGGATGGAAATATTTGACACAGTTACAATTTTGTAGCAATTTGAAATTTATAAATGATTCGAGATTGATCAAGAGTTAAGTTTTAGCAGCACTTAATCATTAACCAGTTTAAGGATTTACAAGATGATTTAACAAAACAATTGAACAGCGACTTAGTTACAGATTCGAAGATGGCAGGATTCACACTAACTTCCTATAAGATATCCTAAGTGAATACATGTATATACATAAAAACACGAACATACAAACGCGCAACATTTAAGGAGTCACACACACACACACCCCTACACCTGAGTTAACTATTAGGACTAAAGGTCCCTTCACAACGGGCAACCCCAATGAGTCAACGCGTCCCCCATTGACTACACGTGCACTGGATCCAGTAAAGTATTCAAACAGCCACACTGGTAAGAGCTAACGTGCATACAGAGGTAGGTGAAGGAGAGGCTAGCCTATAGTTAAAATTTCCCTTTTCGAGTTTAGAGCAAATACTCACAATGCGTCAGCATTCCTCAGCGGGCGTTAACTGGGACTCGATGGGGAGTTGACTTGCCCTGGGCCTTTCGGTCTTCCAGGTGTTTGCCTGAGCGCCTCCCGGCTCAGGGGAGTTGCTGGTCATAGCCCACTGCGATCCAGGAGAGCTTGAAGGGTCTCACTAGGATCGCTACTTACAGGGTCTGAGATAATTGACTTTCATCAGATATTTTTCCACTCCAGCCCAACTCGGATGATGGAATATTTCAATACTTTGCACCAGTTGTGCAAGTCCAGAACTCGCTAGGTCTGCAAGTTCTGGTATCATCTCCCTTTGGGCCATGATCCAGGTACAGATGTCCCAGGCTGTCAGGGAGTGATAGTCCCAAGGGACGGGGGAAGCAGGAGCCAGGCGCGCTGAGGGAGTGCCTTAATGCTCTGGTCCTTTATCTTTCCCAGTTCGTGCCTGATATCCCCTAGGTTGGTATGCGGCACAGGGATGGGGAATCACACCAAGTACCTAGTGGCCAAAAGTGGGGGGGCCAAAAGTACCACCACACTCTATTTCACAGAATCACAGAACGGTAGGGTTGGAAGGGACCTCTGGAGATCATCTAGTCCAACCCCCTGCCAGAGCAGGGCCACCTACAGCAGGTTGCACAGGAACGCGTCCAGGTGGGTTTTGAACGTCTCCAGAGATGGAGACTCCACCACCTCTCTGGGCCGCCTGTTCCAGTGCTCTGCCACCCTCAAAGAAGTTTTTTCCTCATGTTGAGATGGAATTTCCTGTGTTGCAGTTTGTGGCTGTTGCCCCTTGTTCTGTCACTGGGCACCAGTGAAAAGTCTGTCCCGGTCCTCCTGACACCCGCCCTTTAGATATTTATAAGCTTTATAATGTAATGTGTAGAAGATCAGTTTACAACGCAGACTTTCAGTCTGCCAATTACTCAGGAGACAGAGCCTGTCTCAAAACTTTCAGTGGCTCTTTAGGTTGGTATCTGAAGGACCAGTGTTTATGCAAATATGCACCCATTGTCTTTACCCTTTTTCCCGTCCACTCTATGATTTTTGAAAAAAAGATGCAGAATAGAAGTCCAACTGTTACTTTAACGTATTTTAACAAATTTTGAGAAAACTTGTGCCCAGTTACAATAAAGAAATATGGATCAGCCCTCTCTAAGAACAGGTCACAGAACCTACCCATTATACCTCATGTTTGGTGGCCGCCAGCGTGGAAGTTACCACATACAATGTGTAAACTGGTCCCAGTATGTGCTTTGTCTTGCCTTCTGTGACTGTATGTGAGACTTAGGGTTACTGCAGAGATTTACATGATAAAGGACAAAATGTCATGATGAACAAGGCAAGCGGGCATCATTCAATCTGATGTTGATGGAGCAATTTGAGACCATTGCTTTAAAATTGTGTAAGCAAAAGTGAAAGGTCGAAACAAAACCTCTGTATTATTTGCCATTCTAATCTTACTTTCATCTGTAGCATATTTTATTTCTCCCTGTATCCAGGGTTAAGCCAGTGTAGGAAACCATTTTATGATAGTTTGAGTCATTATTGGAAGAGTAGTGCTAAACACATAACCAGATCTTGTGGTAAAAATAATAGGTTATGTCATACCCTACCAGAAATACATCATGAGAACTTACAGTGGAAAACCCAAGAAAATTTAAATGTATTTGAATCATAACAATTCAGAGCTTGGGCTAGAAGTAGGTAAAAACACACGTGAACATTACTAAACATCTGTGTTTTAAGGATTTCCAAATCTGCTTTACAAATAGCAAAATAACTGTTCCTGCAGTTGTAAATAATTGATTTCATTCTTTTTCTTTTTCATTCACTATAATGATTCTTTTTTCTTCTTTTCCAAGTGACTGTCCCAGGAGCACTAATTAACGCTTATAATTCTAAGATGACACTCAAGCCTTCCTTACTCTGCTCTTAGCTCTATTTAACCAAAATTTTGCAGAACAAGTGCCAGACTTCTACTGTTGTTAATTGTTCATTCTTAGCATTTTGGAAATCACCTTTATGAGGAAATGTAATTAGCAGTTTTCTGAACATAAGTGGAAAAAAGTTATCCCATTTTCTATTCCCGTTTCAGGAAAGCAGTTTAAATGTACAGTGTGTGACTATACAGCTGCCCAAAAACCACAGCTCCTACGTCATATGGAACAACACGTCTCTTTCAAGGTAAGAAAACATATAAATCACGCTTATTGATAAGTCATTAAAAAAACTGGAACATTTCACTGTTTGTTGACAGTTATGGCATCTTACATTTTGATATTCTGGGAATTTTGACTTTATATACAGACTTTTGAGATAGGGTTATTTTATTCATGGACAATTTGTAATTACTATCTTTACTTGCCAAAAATATATATATGTTATGTTGCAATATAAAACAAACATTACTGTTTTATTTTTACTTCAGTCCTTGAGAGAACTAATCTAATATGTACCTTAAAACGTCCTAGGGAAGTAGGAAAGCGAATCCCATACATCACTCTTCATTGCCCGCCTTAATTTGTTCTGAAAGTTTGCCAGTCTAATGTACTACAGATGAGTTCATATACTTGAAGAAAATTGAAGGAAATTAATTTTAAAACTCCCCATTTATCTGAAACGTGTCTTGGAAAGAGTTTTGAAGATTGTTAATGTTTCTATGAAATGTTTAGATTAGAGATACGGTTTATTTTAATAAACTGTAGTACGTTTTTATTCCTAAATTTCACGTTGGTTCTCAGTGTGATAGGTCTTGATGTAATGAATTGTGAAATGTTATATTCAGGAAATAGAAATGATACTAGTTTATTTTCCAGAAAAATCCAGTATTTTGTATGTATGAAAATGTTCATTTTAATGTAACGCTTTATCTTGGGAATGATCATATTTCTTACTGAAAACATCATACTATTTTCACATACAACTTCTTTCATTATCTAACAAATCATTTTGCTTCTATAAAGAGTACACTTCAGACATTCTTTATAAGTACCAATGCTACGTATCTCCATAAAGCAGAAGGGAAAGACAGTCTTTTGATTCATGGCTTAAATTTTGGAAGATAAGACATAAAAGAAAATGAAGTGAGTCATCTGAAGAGATGATATATTTTGAACAAATATTTTTTTCTTTCTTAAGTATGTAGTTTTGCTGTGGAATTATCTTTTTAAAAGGATTTTTTTGTAGATGAAAATATACCATTTTCCTTTTTTAATGGCTAATGGGAAGAATGTACTCGTAATGCAGTTCTCGACCTTGGGATCAGCTTTAGAACTGTTGACTCAACACCTCTTTCCAGCCCTCTGTCAGTCTGCGTATAAGGGTGAATATTCGATGCATTATCAAGAGAACTGCAAAACACTGAAATAAGTCAATCAATCAGGAGTATTTGTCAAAAGGAATTCAAAAACTTGTCTGTTGGTAACGCATTGCCTCCTTCTGGGACCGTTGTTTGCATGTATATCAAATGCAAAGAGGAATGTAAGTAGTTATGTGACCTAATGATAATTGAATCCATCATATTTCCAAGTTCATGAATTGAGTAGCTGAATGTTATTGTACCCTCTGAATTGTAAGATTATGGGAGTCTGAACACCGGTTTTCTTCCTTATTTTTGCTGTTTGGAGCCTGAAGGAAGGTCGTGAGCAGCAAGCTTAGGGGGATGTTCTGGTCAATGGGCCCTGACGGCAGACATTTCCCTGCTGTAAATTCACCTTCTTAATAAACAATTCAGTACCAACCATTTTCTGCTGACTCGCTTTAGGTGGGCCTGGCTGCTGTGCATGAAATATTTTGCATCCCATTCTAAGGTACTTGACTTTTCCCCAAGGACTCGGTCAACGTCTGCATTCTTTTCCAGGACCCTAATGGTTGCGTCAAGCTTCCTGTAACTGTGACATATCTCAGTCAGAAGGCTATTCTCAAGGGCTAACTTTAGGCACAAATGCTTGTTTTCCTGAACTTTTTTCTTTAGGAATGTCTCTCCCTGTCGGTTGAAGGGAGATGTATGAACTAAAAATGAATTAATTTAGTTCCCAAAACTTAGCTCACCAAATGGTCAGATGAATGCAAGTGCCAGTGAAAGGGAAGCAGCTGGGAGCATGTTGGAGAGAGAAGGGAAGGAAAGGAAAGGGAAGAGATCAACCCTGTCAGGTACAGGCATCTGTTAAATTAGGTTGGCTATACAGTCATATTGTACCTTCAGTTATTTTAGCTCTCTTACTCCCCCTTTTCAGACCAAAGCTCACAGCAGCTGAGTCATTTCCTTGTAGTAGAAAGTCTCCACGTGGTCAGACCTGTGATCATCAATTATGAAACCACACAGTTTACTGAATTACGAAAAGTAGGTAATAATCTTATAATGTTGAGAATATTTGGTGTCTTACACATAATAAAAAGTACCAAATTTTAGGTAATGTTTAGTTACAACTTCCATTTATATTGAATTTTGGAAGGTCTCCTTGGAATATTCCCAAACCAGAAGTGAACATGGTTTCTTGGGATCAAAACATTGCAGCTTAGACCTGAAGAGGTCAGGAAATATGTTCTAACATTTTTGGGTTTGCTCCTAGCCTTTCCGTTGTGCACATTGCCATTATTCCTGCAACATATCCGGTTCCCTGAAGAGGCATTACAACAGAAAGCATCCTAATGAAGAGTATGTAAATGTAGGTTCTGGCGAGCCTGCAGCAGAAGCCCTTATCCAACAAGGTACATTTCTACCTTATAAGACTTGTTATTTTAATTCTAAAGCAAATTTGGTGTAAAGGTAAACTTTTGTGCAATATGCGTTCCTCAGTTTGGTGGGTTTTATGTGATACATCATTACTACATTTTAGTAATTCTGAAAAGGCCACCTTTTATCTTTCATTCAGTGTCCTGTGTTCTTGGTTTCTAAGGGTAGATAAACCAAAGTTCTAATTTACCTTGCCTGTGCTATTCATTGTTGCATATGTTTATCGTTTTCACTTGTCTCCTTTTGTAAGTAAAGTGTCACTATGTGTTGAAACGAATGATAAATATATATCGTTCTGCTGATAAATTTCTATGACAGTTTTGCAAGGTTGAACTAAAAGTGAGGTTGAGCAAATGTAAGGAAAGAGACTGAAGAGTAAATGGCAGCAAATTATTCCCCCACTAGAGCAGTGGCAGGGAAAAGAGAGCCCAAGTAAAGCAGGTTACGAGTTGTTATGCTCAGAATCTTGTTTATGGGCAAAGGAAGCAATCTTTATCTGTGTAAGTAAGGCCAAGAATTTATTGTTACTATAATGGAAATCTTAACAGTCTAGTTCAAGAAACACCGTTAGTCTAGATCTAATTATTATTTTTAAAAAAATAAAATGTAGTTAGAGTACTTACATACGGAATTCTCAATAGTGTTATTATTACAATTAAAATGGTCACACACACTTTGTTTCTGCTCCTTTTCCCAGTGTTATGGTCACCCTTCCTCTGTGAGTCCTAAGATGGGCGGTTTCCCTCTGGTGTTGGCTTTGGGATGGGGGTTTCAGTAAGTTGTCAGCATCTGGAGTTCTTCGCTGGGAGAAATATGATGTTCATCTCGATGTCCAAAGAAGAGCAACAAAGCTGGTGAATGGTCTAGAGCCCAAGTCTTATGTAGAGCACAAGTCTTATGAGGAGCGGCTGAGGGAGCTGGGGTTGTTCAGCCTGGAGAAAAGGAGGCCGAGGGGAGACCTTCTCACTCTCTACAACTACCTGAAAGGAGGGTGTAGCGAGGTGGGGGTCGGTCTCTCCTCCCAAGTAACAAGTGATAGGACAAGAGGAAACGGCTTCAAGTTGTGCCAGGGGAGATTTAGACTGGGTATTAGGAAAAATTTCTTCCCCGAAAGGGTTGTCAAGCGTTGGAACAGGCTGCCCAAGAAAATGGTGGAGTCACCATCCCTGGAGGTATTCAAAAGATGGGTAGATGTGGTGCTGAGAGATGTAGTTTAGTGGTGAAAGTGGCAGTGCCTGGTTAACGATTGGAATTGATGATCTTAAAGGTCTTTTCCAACCTAAAGGATTCTGTGATATTCCTCTCCCGTTCCAGATGGGGCCATTGTTACGTGTTTGCTTACGCACATTTACACTTTTCTTTTTCTTTGGTCTGTAGCTTCAGATTAAATCCAAATCTACTGTTTATTGTGCCCTTCGTGTATGTTAAATATTATTTCTGTTGTCCCTAAAACCAGCTCTGGATTTGCATATTTTTAACTGATCAGTTCTGTGTTGTTTATAACTGTGGGTTCTTTAGTCCCACACTTGTGCCCGACTTCGTCGCACCAGTCCTGCCCTCGTCTGTGCTGCTTCCTGGGTCTCTGCTTCTCAAGGCCGTCACACCAGGCCTGCATTCCTCTACAGCACGTTTCTGTGTTAGAGTCCTAAATATCTCATTCTGCCTAGAACAACTGCTTGTTACTGCCGTCTGTGTAAAACTAGAGTCGTACCTCACAAAGATAAAGACAAATAAAACTAATTAGATATAGACACCTGGTCAATTAGAGAAACTGCTGACACAGATAAACTAATTAAAGGCAATCAGGATTTTGGGAGGATCGAAAATGCAAGAGCAAGTACAAGGGCTAATGGAGTGCCAGGGGGAAGAGAAAATCAGATTGTAGTGATTTTTACCACATTTATATAGTTGCATAAAAAGTTATATTCCTGGCTGTTGGTTTTGTTTATAAATTTCATCCCAGTTGAAGTCCTATATCCTTCTGAAAAGATGGTCAATGCCACTAATTGATTTATTTCTGCTTGATACAGGTGTCACAAATTGTACAAGTTGTCCGACTCCCATAAGTAGTTCTGCTGTTGTGCGCCGGGCAGGTGAAGCAAAGCAAACAATTGACTGCAGTCAGACACCTTTTTGGGTGTAAAGCCTCTTCAGTTCTAGTGCCTCATTTCGGGGGAAGTGGGGAAGAAGAGGAGAAAGCCAAATTAAATATTCAATTGTGTTGAAAATATTTTAATGCTTGGTAGATTTGTGTTTCTTTCTTTGTTTCTGATAATTTTAGAGAGGGTCTTCCCAATTTTTTTAATAGAAACTACCAGCTTTTTCGTAGTATCTTTTTTGGATCTTCAAAATTTCTGGGCTAGTTGAAGAAGAGACCAAAATAATGCTGTTTTTTTTTTTTAGATAATAAATTAAATACAATTCTTCTAAGGTGACATTATTTCTAAATAGCATTTCCAAATTGTTAATCTAGCACAGAACATGTATCTATTGAAGGCATTAATCCATGTTAAAATAACAGTGAAATCATGACAGAGAAAGACAGTCAATTTAAAGGCTGAGACTCTCCCTTGAACTTGCACTATAATGGAGAAATTTTCCTTCCCCTTCGGAAGCCAGGTAAATGCACTTCTGAAAATAATTCTTTTCCACCGGAGCAAACAACTTGTAAAGTTATTGAGAATGCAGGAATAGTCTTACATTAGAGTGAGATGAGAGAGGGTAGCCTTTCATTTTTTCCGTGGTGGACTTGCTTTGTCCACCACAGATTCATGGGATGAGATATAACAAGTCCGAATGCCAGATTCTACAACTGCGATGGAGTGACGCCAGGCACAAGTATAAACTGGGAGAGGAGTGGCTGGAGAGCAGCCCTGCAGAAAGGGATCTGGGGGTGCTGGTCAACAGCAGGCTCCATGTGAGCCACCAGTGAGCCCTGGCAGCCCAGAGGGCAAACCCCATCCTGGGGGGGCATCAAACACAGCATCACCATCCGGACAAAAGAGGGGATTATCCCGCTGTATTCAGCATTGGTGAGCACTGTGGGCAGTTCTGGGCCAACCATTTAAGAAGGGTGTGAAAGTCCTTGAATGTGTCCAGAGGAGGGCAACACAGCTGGTGAAGGGGCTGGAAGCTATGTCCTGTGAGGAAAAGCTAAGGACTTTGGGTTTGTCTGCTTTGGAGAAGAGGAGGCTGAGGGGTGACCCCATTGCTCTCTGCAGCTTCCTGAGGATGGGAAGTTGAGAGGGAGGTGCTGAGCTCTTCTCCCTGGTATCCAGTGACAGGATGCCTGGGAATGGTCAAAGCTGCACCAAGGGAGGTTCAGGCTTAACAGTAGGAAGCATTTCTTTATGGAGAGGGTGGTCAAACCCTGGAACAGGTTTCCTGGAGAGGTGGATGACGCCCCAAGGCTGTCAGTGTTTACGAGGCATTTGGACAATGTCCTTAATAACATGCTTTAACTTTTGGTCAGTCCTGAAGTGGTCAGGCAATTGGGCTAGATGGTCGTTGTAGGTCCCTTCCAACTGAGATTATTCTTTCCTCCCCTCCCCTCCCCTCCCCTCCCCTCCCCTCCCCTCCCCTCCCCTCCCCTCCCCTCTCCTCCCCTCTCCTCCCCTCTCCTCCCCTCTCCTCCCCTCTCCTCCCCTCTCCTCTCCTCTCCTCTCCTCTCCCCTCCCCTCCCCTCCCCTCCCCTCCCCTCCCCTCTCCCTCTCCCTCTCCCTCTCCCTCTCCCTCTCCCTCTCCCTCTCCTCTCCTCTTTTCCTTCCTTCCCTTACACAGCATGTATACTCCCTCTGCCTGCTTTCTGCAGCTTCACCTGCTGCATGGACTTTCAGAGCAGTAAACGGGCTTCAAATCCACGTAGTAGCTATGAAGTGAGGGCCTCTTATCGGGACTCTGCCAGGAAGCAAGCCATGTTAGTAGATACATTTTTCCCACATGCAAGCTCCTTTGCTGTCGTTTCCTGCTATATGACACACCGTATGGATCTTATATGCGGTCTCAAAATAAAAACAGGAGACCTGCAGGTTTCTTATCACACTGTAGAAACGTCACTTTTTCTCAGTGTTTTGGTATCTCACTGGGGAAGGGAAAAATGTTCCTTGTGGGAGACTTGAGTTAATTAGGATTTGCATTTGGAGTTGATAAACACGATTCCTATTGAAGTTAATAAAATTTTCCGTGTTTTTGGAATCAGAAGATCTTCTGTATCTGGGTCACACAGCACAAAGAGATCGCTGTGGACATGTTATGGAGTATGACAAGGTATATGTTTCTGAGCTGCTTGGGCCAGCAGTTGTAACTTTGCTGCCTGACGAGCCTCTATCAAGTTTCAATTTACCGTACTCATAGATCTGAAAAGCAATTTTGGAAAACTATTCGTGTATTCATATAAGGGAAGAAGACCCTTCAGACCTGGTATTAAACAAGTCCTTTGAAATTAAAGGACTATAGACGAAAAGGGAAAGGCGGGAGAACCAGCAAGAGAAAGGGTTTGGAAAAAAAGTGAGAAGGGAAACTTAACGAAGATTAACGTCTAATAAAAGCTGTCTATATCTATTCGTCTTTTTGTATTCCGCTTGTTCTAAGTTACACACGGAGCCCAAGGTAAATTGCCTCACACTTGCTCATCTTTTCTTCTCCACTCTCAACTGGTTTTTGACTGCATTGCAGACATTGCAGATGAACTTAATTGGAAGTATTTATATGAATGTAGGCTGCTGGACTCTACTCAAGATTCCTAGAATGAGTTTATAAATAAATGAATGATTCATCGAATAGAAGAGGGAATGTGCTCATTTGAACAACTGCATTGCTGGGGATAGACAGCAGTATTTAATTTCTGTGCTTAGAAATTAGGATCTTCCAGGATCAGAAAAATGCTTGGTTTGGTTTTTTTTTTTTTTTTTTGGTTAGTTGGTTTGCTTGTTTTAGTTGAAGTCTGTAATCTTGACATTTATTTTAGTATTTTAAAGTAATAAAGGAAAGTAAATACTGGAAGAATTTGATGTATTCTGCATAGGGGACAAGAATATTATATATGCATTAACTACTAGGGTTTTTGCAATACCCTGCCTACTTGCTCTTTTGATAGCTTCCTATTTTAGTTTCATTTGCTTCGTGCTGGGCAATTCACATACAGTTTTTCCAGAAATTGGTTTTTTTCTCTTCACTGATATTCCCTACCATCCATTGTTTTGTTTGCATATTTCTGTCCTTTCTGGGAGATGGATTTTCTCTTTGTGTTTGTGCAGCAAACTTGTGCAGTACATACATGATGATCCAGTTGTGGCCTCTATGTTCTATTATACCACATGCTTTCTTTTAACATAAAATAACAGTTGTCTTATGGAGATTTTAGGCCAATAAATAAATAATTTGGAAAGCACGTGTCAATGCCACAATGGAAAAAAGTTGTGGAGCTGTATAATATTTCTGCGCATTGTTTTGTTGCAAACATCAGTTTTGGTATTGAAAGTAGACAAGGTGTGTAATTCATTGACTTTCTCTGTGTATTGCCCATTACTTTAAAATATAGTCTAGAAATTAATTTTACTCAGCTTTCATATCAAGTCATTGATGTGGAGTTATGTATTACCACTTTGATTTTAGGCTTCCATTACTTGTTCTTTAATTAAAGTCATAATGACAAAAGTTACAGCTTTAATTTAACTGGCGTATCGTTATAATAGTTTCAATATCAAAGTAATGCAGAAAAGTGTTCCGTCTTTCACAACAGCATGTTTTTTCTAATACTACAGATTGGTGTGAAATGAATATTTAATTTCATTTTCTGTAACTGATAATATCTTTGTGCTAATCTGAACAAAGGTATTTTGCTTTTGTGAACTTTTGAGTTTCTCTTAATGGGGAAACTATTTCAGATTTGTCTAGAGATGGAGTATTGAACGTCTGCTATAATAGTGAAGATTGGTGAAGACTTACAATAGGTTGAGAGCAAAGAGGGGAAATTGTTTAGGAATAACGTCAGCGAAAGACCCTAGCAACTGGGTGTAGTTATATTCTGTTTTATCAAAATAAAAAGTTTATTTCTTTTCACCTGGTAGAATACCATATGGTAGGTTTCCATTACTGTATAACTGTATCCTTTTTCTAACCACCTTATTGAAAAAAGACTATAGGTAACGAGGACTTGGCTTATAACCAGCTTATGAGTATATTTGAAGCATTTGAACATGATGGGTAAGAGTCATTTGCCATGATGATGTGGAGACAACCATCTGGTGGCATAGTTGCTAAAGTGACATAATGCCCTTCCCTAGGCATTAGAGTTGTGAGAGGGAGTTCTGGTCCCCTAATGCAACAATTGATCACATGCAGATTGTTTCTCTTCTGCTTTAGTCAATAGTGGGGGGGGGGGGGGGGGGGGGGGGGGGGAAGGAAATACTCATTTGCATAATTACAAGCAACTGAGATCTGACATTTGACCAAATGACTTTCTTACGGTAAAGAAGTAAAAGCTGTTTAATTTAGTGGAGAAAATTGGATGCTTACGATTTCGTCATGCTCAGTTTTTTACCTGTAATGCTGCATACTCAGCCAGCAAACATTGTGCTAAATTCATGCTATGCATCATTTGTAGATAGAACCTAGAAAACTTAGGTTTAAAGTTTTATGTGTTAACATAAACAGTAGAAGCTCTCAAAAGCAAAGATAGCTGGTTGAAGATGACATTACGCTGTTAACTCTCCCTAGATAGCTCTGATCATGTGCCAGAAAACTTAATGTTTGTTTGAAACTTGAGAAAACTAGAACAGAGAGAAAACCGTCTTAGAGAAGATACATTTTAAAAAAATTATTAGTATGTCACTACTGTGTATGTTAAATATTAATATCTCAGTGTGGTTTATAAAGCACTTAAAAAATATCCCAGCGCTTACTGAAAGATTACATGGTTTTGCATTGTGTCCTGAAGGCCAGCACTCCAGGGCTTTGTAAGGCAACGGGGAACTGATATTTAAAGGTGAAGCTTGTCAGAGACTTGTCTTGCCGATTTTTGGACTATACATAGAATTTATATTTGAAGCTGCAATGCTATGTAATGGAGTAGGCATTAAAAATAGTCTCCAAGTAACTCTATGATTTGAAATGAAAGAGGATTTACAGGCCAAAAGTGTTAGTTCAAAATTATTTAAAACATGTGCTAGGCTTTGTTTATGGTGGGCTTAAAGCAGAATATAAGTCATTAGACACCCTCAGACTTGAAAAAAATTTCACTCAGAAACTATGACTCGTCTTCATTGGTGCTGCTAAACTTGAATTTCAACCAGAATTACGGCTGTGGGAATGATTCTGCACAGGCTGAAGCATCCCTTAGGTTTCCAGTATTGTTTTTTGTGGCTGAGGAAAAAAATGGGATGGTGTTGGTCAAACTTAGGATGTTGTCATTCCTTGAAAAAACTTTTCCCTCTCTAATTTACGTGCCACTTTAGAATAGCTTTTCTTAGTAAAGCAAGCACAAATTCTTACCCAGTAGATAAGTTATTATTTACTTTGCAATGTATGTTCTCTGTTATAATTTGGCTGTCTCCCTTAACGTCTGCCTCCTAAGAGATCAAACCAATACTTCTTACGTGGACCTAATTGCAGAAATAATGCTGTATCATCTCAGACTAATGCAAATAGTTGTCTTCCTGCTCTTTCTTTTTAATTGGTCTGTGGTAGGGGTTCCCCAGGGATAGAGGTGTAGAGGAAGGGAAAGGTGGGAACAGCATTCCTGCAACTTCACATCCACTGCAGGGAGGCATGTGGGCAGGGAAGCAGGGTGGTGATACCTTCCCAGAGATATGAGTTGTTCCAGACTCCTTCCGCTACCATTATCCAGAACTGCCCTTTTAAGCACTGTGAGAGTTCAACTGCCTGATTTTTTTTACCTTTTTTTCATGTTGGACCCGTGGTTAAAGGAAACCCTTTTAAAGTACAGTTATGTGGCTTGATTGAGATGGGGTCAGATTAAATGGGTCCTTGCTGCCTTGAAAAAGAATTTCATAGAATCATAGAATAGAATCATAGAATGGTTTGGGTTGGAAGGGACCTTTAAAGGTCATCTAGTCCAATCCCCCTGCAATGAGCAGGGACATCTTCCAGTAGAGCAGATTGCTCAGACCCCCGTCCAACCTGACCTTGAATGTTTCCAGGGATGGGGCATCTACCACCTCTCTGGGCAACCTGGGCCAGTGTTTAATCACCTTCAGCATAAAAAATTTCTTCCTTGTATCTAGTTTAAATCTACTCCCTTTTGGTTTAAAGCCATTACCCCTTGTCCTGTCGCTACAGACCCTATTAAAAAGTTTGTCTCCATCTTTCCTTTAAGTACTGAAAGGCTGCAATAAGGTCTCCGGGAGCCTTCTCTTCTCCAGGCTGAACAACCCCAACTCTCTCAGCCTGTCCTCACAGCAGAGGTGCTCCAGCCCTCTCATCATCTTCATGGCCCTCCACTGGACAGATTCCAACAGGTCCATGTCTTTCCTGTTCTGAGGGCTCCAGAGCTGGACGCAGTACTCCAGGTGGCGTCTCACCAGAGCAGAGTGGAGTAGAGGGGCAATTTGTATGACAATAACTCAAGAATCTATTTGTGTTTCCTTATAGGTGGCATTAAGTGTCCTGTTTGCAGCTTTGTGTACGGTACAAAATGGGAATTCAACAGACATCTTAAAAACAAGCATGGAATGAAGCTAGTGGAACACGATGGGGAGACCAAGTGGGAGGTAAAGCAACGTTGCCATAGCTTTGGCCCTAAAATTTCAAAAAATTCTAGGGAGAAAAGTAAGGGTAAGAATAAGAAGTATTCAAAACTGTGTTCTTGACTTCACATAAGTTCAGAAGGTCATCTTGTCTCCATTTTGAATGCATACATTGCTGTGACTGTTAAGCTTGACTGCTTTAATATCTGGTAGGATTAACAATATTGTACGTGCTTATTTCTGCATTTTAGGGCTCTAGTGCTTTATTTGCAGCAGAAAGGGTGAAAGTTTTAGCAAGAAAATGTGAAATTGACAAACTTACTGCGTTTTGTTTTATGCCAAGTAGTCACTGGTGTTAACTGCAAGATGTGCAAAGCTGCAAGCTTATATTGAATTAATAAGGGAAACGTATGTCTTGGTCCAGAAGAGGTTAGAATCTAGAAAACTGAATTTGTAAATTGATCAGCTAAAAAAATGCTACTAATATACAGAGTAAGTCTTCTATCATTTGTACTGTGTTTCCAGCTTCAATCCGAAGTGTACAGGAATCACAGCATCACTAAGATCAGACCTTAAAACATTTAAGTTAGACCTAAGAAGCTGGGTTAGAAAAAAAGAAACCAACAACCTGAATTTTCTTGGTTTGGGCTGGGGTAGGGCAGCTACCTTGAGAGGGCTTACCCTTTCAGGCTTTCCTCTGCTGCCATATGTGTAGCTATTTGTTTTAAAATGAAAACTGTTTCTCTTACCGATTAGAGCTGACTGTAGAGCAGAAGCTATGGGAAAACCACAGAACTATTTAGACACTTCTATTTAAAAAATTACGGTTGGCAAGCGGAGTCTCTTTTCCACTGCCTGACTAGGCTATTGTTGGTGTCCAATGAGAGGAAAAAGACAGAAGGCAACTGCAGTTGGCTGACCTCCACAGTTTAAGACCTGTTCTGCTAAATTTCAGGCAGTCTAGCCCCTGCTATAAACCTAATGCCTGATTTAGAAGAGGCATCCTGCAGTTCTTGTTCAAGAGTTTTTGAATATCCAGAGGCATAATGCTAAGTCCTTGAAAAATATCGAAGTAGGTTCTATATAGTCAGATATTCAAAGAAGCCAGGGCAGGCATGTTAAAATGTAGTCCTTCAAAGTCTTATATCCACGTGCATTCCACAAACAATTCTCTGTACACTATCACAGTAGATGCCCAAACCTGAAAAAATAAGAGGATGTCCAGGATGCAGGCGTGTCGCTGCTCTTCAAACGGCTGTGAATAAAGAAGTCCCATCAGAGCAGGAATCCGTGTTGACAGCTTGTCTTGAAAAAACATGGTCATGGAAAGGATAATTTTTCTAAAACAAAATGCCATTTTCAAACTTCAGAGGGATTGTACCAGATCTGCAAGGACACGCGTTATAAACTAATTTTGCCCAAAAGGTCTTTGCTAGACCCTGATACAACAAAACTCAGTTGTTAGTTCTAGAATAACTGTGCAACAAAAATGAATTCGAGATAGTTTAGCATGCTTCAAACAACTTGTGAAGTAGACTCTAGAAGAAAACTATGGGATGATATCCTGACTGCCATGTAATGATGTTCTTGAATTCTATTTCACTCTGTATTTCTATAACTCGTGTTTACAAGAGTTACATGAGAGTGAGATTATTCATGCGTTGGCTGGGTTTTGTTTTCAAGTTGACAGCTGAAGTTTCTGAAGAAGCATCCACTCAGTATCTCCATATTACGGAGGCTGGAGAAGATGTTCAAGGCACTCAAGCTGCAGTCGCTGCATTGCAGAACCTTAGATATACTTCCGAGAATGGTAAGTTACCTTCTTTAGGTTAGAACACAAAATACATCTTTTTTTCATAAATATCTAATTCTTTTGAGTATAGTGAGCAATACATGATCTCCTGTGAAACTATTAAAAATTATGAAATTTTTCATCTAGAACATACTTTGGAGGGGGCGGGTATATTTTTCTTTGAGGATAAATAATGATAAATGACCATTCGTTATGAATTTCCACATCCTTAAGTCATTCATACTTGCTACACTCTGTTTTGCACTTTATTATTAGTTGTGTGGAATTTCCTGCCGGTATTATTAAATATATTGTGAAATCAGCGATCTTGGCAGAGTAGATGGTGTGTATCTAATGGCAATTTTCTAGCTATTATTTTTCTCCCTGCTTAAGTCAGCCAGCCTGCAGAAGTGACACAGTGGAATAGCTCATTTACCATGTTCCCAAGACAGTACTAATAAACTTAATTCTGATGATACGCAAAACAAAGCAAGCTATTCTGTATCGGACTGAGGAAGAATAAGAGTGGAATTAGGCAATGATTGCTAAGTGGGAAATAACAAAGGCTGGAAGAAAAGAAAACATGTTCAGGTTTCTGAGAGTTTTAAAACATCAAAGACTAGACTAGGTGTTCATGTATCTTGGTTTTATATATGTAAATAAATGCGTTCGTTATCAGAACACAACATTTTACGATTGTTTACTGTTGTGGTCTTTATAGTTCATAATACAGATACATTTCAAAACCTCCCATTTTTAAGGGAATTTCCAAGCATGTTGCAATTAAATTATGTTACTGACATTTTCTGTATATTATTTTAATGACTGGGAATCCCGAATGAGTAAAAAACACCTTGAGAACTTTTCTTAAGCTTTTATGTATTTAAATTATTGCATCACATATGCTGTACATAACATTGTTTATTTTAAACATGAGGCTGTAATTTTCGAAGTTGCATTATTTGCTTTAGCGCGTCCAACTTTGGGTACTCTTCTGGCATATTCCTTTTAGGTATGAAAACCAGTAGTATCTTGGCTAAAGGCTGTTAGAAAAAAAAAACAAAACTAAAGCAAGCAAACATTTTTCAGTACTCAGATAAGCTTGTTTCTCATGTAGATAACAAAATATAACTACTTTCTGTTTGAAATTAAATTACCTGACCTAGATCCCCATCACAGTATCAACCTGTTTGAAAGGGTTTGGGGTTAAGAGATGGGCTTTATTCTATTTATTATCTTTTTCCTGTCTCTTTCTTAGCTCCAACAGTGATTACAGCAAATATAAAGCAGCTTTAACATGACCCTGAGAGTTTTTTTTTCCCTTTCTGACATATATCTCATGCAAGGCATGTGGGAATGGTAGGCCACAGAAGGGGAATTCATATTCCTGCGTAACAGAAAAACTCCAGCTTCCAAATCTTTCCTTTTCACACTTCAGGAGAAGAGAGAGTGCGACTATGTGTGGTTTTTTTTTTTTTTGTGAACTTGCCTTTGGCAGGGCTATACACATTAAGAGGATTTAAAAAAAAGAATAAACATGTTCTGATCCCGTGCTTATAAAATGATGGGCATGAGCTCTCTCAGCACTTAACTTCTCCCTTCAGCACGTTAGTGATAACAGTATTTCTTTTGGGTTGAGAGGTAGGCAGATGGCTGGACAGATGGTGAACACCGGTTTGTAATATACCAAATAGCTGCTGTGGTTATAGGTATAGAGTTCAGGTTCTGTTGAGGCTGAATGCCTGGCAGATACACATTTGGATTTGTAAAGTCTTGCAGCTTCCTAATTTACAGGTACTGCCGTGAATCGTGCCTGTCGTTTGTTTATTCAGTGCATTCTTTTAGGTCTCTTTCAAATAGGCATAAAAATGATCAGTGTGGCTTCACTTGCTGATTCATGCATTCCTCAGGCAAATTTGTTTTGTGAATACATTCCTGTCGTAGATCTATTATTAAAGTGTCACGTTATCGAGCTATTTGAAATTTATAAACAGCGCTGTGAGTCAGGTTTAAGGCAGAGGGGGAAAGAGTGCCTGTAGCACTGAGATTCATATACCCTTAGAGCTGTTTTACTATAATGATCTTATGGTTTCTGTCTTTCTGATAAGGTGAAAGACTTGATCCAACAGCTGTAAACATCCTGCAGCAAATCATTGAGTTGGGTTCGGAAACCCATGATGCTACGGCAGTTGCTTCTGTAGTTACCATGGCACCTGGCACTGTGACAGTGGTGAAGCAGGTAAGAGCTCTTTTCTTCTCTAAAAAAAGCTGTATTGCATTTTCTCATATTTATTCTGCAGTAAATATTTAGCAAGGGCTAAATTTTGAATGAGCGTGAGAGACATACAGAATTTTTCCTAAACTAAGTTTTGACTACGTGGTGTGTGTATGTATGTTTATATTCTCACACACACATGTTTATACACATACACATATATGTTTATGCATATAAAAATGCATACATTTCTGCAGGTACGTAAGACATGAGTCACCAAATACAGGTGTGTGAGAAAATACAGGTTTTTTTCTAGGAGGCATTTTCAGGCTTTTTAAAATAGCATACCTACACTGTGGGTGGGCACTTGGCCCCGTTGTCATGTAAAAGAATCAGGAGGTCGTTGGCACAGCGATCATCTACATACAGAAGACAAACCTGATAAGATATTGGCAGAAGTAACTTTAACGCATGGTTATTTTTCTTGAAGTTTGGTACTGCACCGTTTTTGCTAAAAATATTTGCAGTGTACAGTATTACTAAAGCAGTTTAGAAATTAAGAATGATAGGATATGCAAAATCAGCAAGTAAAAGGAAGTAATTTTCAACTTGAGGTGGCTGTTGAGCACAAACATCAAGTCTTTTGCCCGGTATTTTGTCCTCACAGGTGCCTGCTAACTTTGTTGCTGACATTTTACATTTCTCCTCAGTGTTCTCCAGGCTTCACTTGTTCCTCCTGTTTCATCACACCTCTCTGCTTATCCCTTTTCCCATTCTGGTCATTGATTCACTGAGGTCTCTGCACTCAATGTGGTTGACAGGTGAGGGACAGAAAGTACATGAGAAGTCTTTAATTCCAGAAAAGTTTAAGTAACTCCTTTTATTTGAGTGGACATTATTCTGAGAGCTAGAACTAACTTCTGAGTATTTTTTTGTAGTGTTGTGGATATTGAATTCATGAGAGCTCCACAGAAGCGGGAAGTCTGCAGTCTGTGAATGCAGTATTTGGATAATTCCTAAACCTGCCATCTGAATGTCAGGGAGATGAGGCAGAATTTCAAGATAAAGTATTTTGAGATGTTCCTTTGCAATACTTAACAGATACTTTGATTAGAAATCTTGTAAGAGTTTTTGGGTTTTTTGAAGAATAAGAGATCCAACTTTGGAAACTAAATTCAATCATTAAAGAGAAGAGACATTTAGTCCTTTTTATGTACAAGTTTCAAAACAACTTTAACAGCAGAGTTACTGCCAACACGCGCGCTGTGCTGTATGTGTGACCTGTTTAAGGGTTGAATACAGTGTTAGCCCTTGGTGTTTGTCTGTGCTGTCTGTTAATGTTACTGAAACCTTTTCTTCCCTTAAAAACGTATCTTTTGAGGCCTTTCTACTAAAAGCCTAGCAAAAAGTGACTTGAAGTAGCAGCTGCCAAGGAGAAACTATGTTTTGATATTTGAATGTTCAACTTAAAAAAAGTGTCATTCAAACAATTCAGTGATTCCTCCCCCTCCAAGTATTAAATCTGATCAATGTCTGATTCATCTTAAAACCTATCGTCTTCCTTGTTAGACCATCTGAACTTGCTGACAGCTTTTTGTACATAAATGTTTATATCCCAAATTAGTTCTTTCCCTCACTTTTTAATCCATATTTCTGGCATTTGAGTTTACAAGCTGCTGAGCACTGATCACTTCTTTTTCCCTTGCGTTATATAAATCAATGATTCTCAGTGGTCTGGTGTCGAACTGTTACAAGCTCCACTCCTACGTCAAATCAAATATTGAATTCTCAGAGCACAGAACCTCTTTCCAGCTTTTCTATTTTGTTTTCTTTTCCCCACTTTAGAGTTTTTAATATAAATGCCTTTTCCCTCCTAACTTGAAGTTGGACAGAAGGAAAATCAGTGAAGAATTTAAGTACATCTCAAGCTGAGTGATCTTGTGCTACCTCTGTTTATGCTGGATGTTAGTAATGCCTTACTTTGATGCTCGGAGCCCCGTTCCTCTATTAACACGGTTCTTGCTTGTACTGAAATGCCAACTCATTTCTTTCTCTGGTAGCCTCAGTGACTCTTCACTTTGTGTGTGCAGAAGTGTGCAGGTCTGTGATTTCCCAGGGGAGGGTGAGGTGGCAGTACGCCTACCGGCAGCTGACTGACTACTTAGTTACCTTCAGTGGCCTTTATGGAAGTAGAATGAGGACCAAGGGAGGTTTGGAGATGATGATTATTTCTCTTCTAAATTTTTCTCTTTTAATTTTCTATATAAATCGATGTTTCATCAAAGTCTGTTTGATCTGTTATGCAGCTTTAGTTAGCTTCCAGTTCTTGGCTTCCCACCAGAAGATTGCCTCAGAATTGTAGCTGCACCCATTTGTAATTTGAGGGAAATAAGTCTTCAAATGTTATTAATGTGACTGTAATCCTCTCCTATTCAGAATTCTCAGCTTTTCTTTTTTCTTCAATACTGAGTTGCTGTCTGTGGGGTATCACTCATTTGTACCTGCAACTTTGTCAGGTTTTAATTATGCTGAGTTCCTAATTGTTAACCTTGAAGTGATCTTAGGACATGTTCATATTTCACTTTCCTACTGGAAAATTTATTCTACGCTTTCTTCTGTGACCTTCAGCTTCTCTTGTGGATTGTGAGACAAAAAATTCATCCAGGATGTCAGCAATACATCAGCATCATCTGTCACTGAATTTCCACTCTTGTTCTTTAATGGCCTCACTGAGTCCTTGCCTAGCAGCTTCGTTCCATTTTTTTCCCTAACAACATTTATTGTAGTTGTTCTGATTTTTATGCTCTTATGTTGTTTTTTTTTTTTTTTTTCTTTTTCTCTAAGGACATATATTATCCAATTTTTTCCATCAGTTCTTACCTTCGTATCTCATTTTTAGCTAGCCCTTGCAAGTTGCCTTCATATTTCTACACCCCCAAGCATAGGGTGCTGCACCTGGGGAGGAATAACCCCATGCACCAGTACAGGTTGGGTGCTGACCTGCTGGAGAGCAGCTCTGTGGAAGGAGAGTCCTGGTGGACTCACCTGGGAGTCCTGGTGGACAACAGGATGGCCATGAGCCAGCAATGTGCCCTTGTGGCCAAAAAGGCCAGTGGCATCCTGGGGTGCATCAAGAAGAGTGTGGCCAGCGGGTCGAGGGAGGTCATCGTCCCCCTCTACTCTGCCCTGGTGAGGCCACACCTGGAGTACTGTGTCCAGTTCTGGGCTCCCTGGTTCCAGAGGGACAGGGAACTGCTGGAGAGGGGACAGCAAAGGGCTGCAAAGATGATTAGGGGACTGGAACATCTCTCTTATGAGGAAAGGCTGAGGGATTTGGGTCTCTTCAGTCTGGAAAGAAGACGAGTGAGGGGGGATCTTATCAATGCTTATAAATACTTAAAGGGTGGGTGTCAGGAGGATGGGGCCAGGCTCTTTTCAGTGGTGCCTGGTGACAGGACAAGAGGTAATGGGCACAAACTTGAACATAGGAAGTTCCATGTAAACATGAGGAGGAACTTCTTTACTTTGAGGGTGGCAGAGCCCTGGCACAGGCTGCCCAGAGAGGTGGTGGAGTCTCTGTCTCTGGAGACATTCAAAACCTGCCTGGACGCGTTCCTGTGCCACCTGTTCTGGGTGACCCTGCTCTGGCAAGGCGTTGGACTAGATGATCTCCAGAGGTGCCTTCCGACCCCTACCATTCTGTGATTCTGTGATTCTATATTTGCACCAAGAAATTTCTTCTAAATTACTTTTTTTAAAAGTATTTTTTGCTGTAAATGTTACACTATATTGTTGCTGTCTTTGCCTCCCATTTCCTCGCTGGAACTTTCTCCCACTGCTGTCACCTTCCTTCCTTTCACCCATAAAAGTGCCATTTACATTTCATCCTTAAAATTATGCATGAATCTAGATGTGTCTATCAGTAATGCTCCCATCGTCATGCTTTAGCACTTGCCCTAACCTGTGTGCTCGGATACCTTTGGTCTGCAGTACTTGTAGTCTTTCAGGTTAATGCAAGACTTTTGCCTGCAGAAACAAACTCTTGTCTTTATCTCTAAGTCCTTTTCAACATCTTGCAAGATGTCCAGTGTGTTAGCTAGGTCTGACTGGTATATTTTTAAAATTGTTTTCTACTAAGTCGCAAGACAGAAAGGATACCATCTTTTAGGTGTTCTGTTAAATTATTGTTCTGAGTTGCATGTAGTCTTATTACAAGTATCTTAAATCCTAAGTACACATTATAATGGAGGTGTAATCAAGATCAGATTGTTAAAAGCCCCCAGCTCCTGAATGTGGTGTTGAGAAGAAAGAAAATTTGAGTTCTGACTTTGGAAACTTTATATTTTTTGTTCATAGGAATGATTCTATAAAATAGAACATTTCAACAACATAGCAGTAACCAATCTGAGCGTGAATCGGGATTCAGCTTACGATTTTAAGCCCCAAAAATGCAAAGTTAGCCCTGTTTAGCTTGGATTATGATTGGGAAACAGGAATCGTTGCTGGTTCTGGTAGTGTCGGATGTATGAGGCCTTTCAAAGGTTGTGTCTTGATCATGAAGTGACTTTAGCTCATTCTTGCCTGAGAGTCAGTATACTAATCTGTTATCAGATTTTTTCTGGTGTCTAATTTGGGAGAAATCTTTTTCTGTGACAGCTCTGAAAACATACAGCTGCTAAGGAACGTAATATACACCAATGCCTGGGAAAAAAAAAGTTAACAATGTGAAGTTTTACCAGTATGATCTCAGATTGGCAAGAATCCACACTGAAGCTTTGATCACAGCGTGGCAGAAGTGTATCCTTGTCAGTCTGAGTCCTTTTCAGTTACTAGTGATCCAGTCTGGAGCTCTTTCTGACAGACCTAATGAAGAGATTTCTTTATGGCATGATGTTTGAGTTGTTCTGCACTGCTTAAAGACCAAAAAAGTAACAAGATGGGGAAAAGGGGAGAGAAAAGTTTGAAGAATAACTAGGAAAGAGGCTAATAAATGCTTAGAAAAGGCAGGAAATACTGTTCATGATGGATGGTAAACACAGACAAGAAATTGGGGAGAAAGCAGTTTTGTGGGAGCAGGGTAAGTAGCAAGGTGAAGGGACTGGAAACGTGAAATACGTCACTTTACTTTCTGTGCATTTGACTCTCTGGGTCCTATTACAGATATACATTTGCCCTCATGCTTTAGGATGGAGATTGATTCATTTGGATTTTTGTTTATTCAGTCCATCATTTACATAGCTGGACTATTTTCCTAGCTCCTGTGCTGCATCTAAAGGCAGGATGGGAGGATGAGCAGTTGTGCCAGCATCGCAGCCACCCTTCATTCACTCTATCTGCAGGTCTGTGGTCAAAGACTGGTTTTCCACACCATATCTCTGTAGGTAGATTAGAACAGAGAGAGAGAGTGTTTAACTACGAACTACCTTGGTGTATAGTTCTTTCTTTTGGTTAGCATATACATCAGATAAGGATATTGATTGATCCTGAAGAAGTTTGTTCCAAGTTAAACGTTTGTTTGATTTAAATACTGATTTCCTTGCGAAGAAACATTTCCCTCTGAAATGAGCACTCCTGTTCTCTTATTTTCTGCAGAGGAGACTCTTTCAATGTGTAGTGTCTGTAAGTTATGCTGCAGCGAGACAAGATTCAAAGGGCGTTTTCTTGGTTTTACAGTATGAACATCTTTGAATGCTTATTTCCAGAATTCCTCACTGCATTAACCAGAACATCTGCAGAGTTGCCCCTTTTTGGTCTGTGTCCATCAGCTCTAGTGTTTGTTATAGTTGTTCCTCTTCCATTTCCAGTGCTTGTTAGCAGGCATGTGTAAGGGTAGCAAGATCCTTTCTGGTTTAATTCATTTATTTTTCATAAATACAGTGTATTACTTGTACCAAATCTCTTTGAAAGAAAGGTAGAAACTATGTACGGTTCTTTGTCCAAATTTAATTTTTTTTTCTTTTTGCCTCAAATTACTGAATCAGAGCAGGAGATTTTTTCATTCCTAGTCTCAACCAACATTTTAAATCAGTGTACTATAGTAACAGGTTAGATTTGCTTGCATGTTATCTGTTTTTTAATTTTTTTTTCATTTAAATACAGATGGACACATATGCTGCTAATTTGCCATGTTTAGGCCTGTAATATATTTTATGTGTCATACTGGACCAGAGATTATTGTCCTGATGTGAAAAACTCGTCAGCGGATGATTGTGTAAAGCTTTAGATCTTGTCCTCAGTATTATTTTTCCTGAATGAACAAGCCACTGGGATCCCTCTTCATTCAGAGCAAATCCTGCCTACCTCATGTACAGAAAACTGCTAGAGAGCAGAGAAGAAGTCTTTGTTCTCTCTAAGAAAACAAAACCAACCCCCAAAGATCAGCTAACCTATGCCCATGGTCTTGTTCACCGTGTCAGCTCCCCATTCTTTTCCCTAATTTCTAATTGTTCTGAACAGTATATTGGGGTGAGCACAGCAAACAGGCATTTTTGTGCCGCCTTGCTTATAGCACATTAGCATGAACAGCTTTAGTCAGAAATCCAGGGCTTCACATGCTCAGTAATACACAGACATTTGACTTGCATGATCTTTGTTTCAGGGTTGAAATTTTGCAAAATTACATTGCCACTCTAGACAGTCTTCTCCTGACCCAAGACTGCATCTATCCTCTAAAGTTTTCCTATTGCTCTGGAGTCATCCCTTCGAGCTCACTCTGAAGATGGCTAAGAACCATAGAATCACAGAATGGTTTGGGTTGGAAGGGACCTTAAAGATCATCTAGTTCCAACTCCCCTGCCGTGGGCAGGGACACCTCCCACTAGACCAGGTTGCTCAAAACCCCATCCAGCCTGGCCTTGAAGAAGATTGTATTAATCACTAATCATTGTTAATCACTAAGACGATTATATCAGTCTTTCTGCACAACTGTTCGTCTTTAGTCCACTTTTTTTCAACTCAGTGGGATGTAAGTCTTTCCTGGTATCCAAGCCAGAAAGCTGATGGCCCCTTCAGGTAGGATTCTTGGGCCTTGCATGCAAGTGATTCGCTAAATGCTGCTGAGTTGTTCTGCTTGGTGACTTTTATATGGTCTCGTATTTCAACCACTTAGCTAAAATGGTTGTCCAAGCCATCGCTATTTTATGCTACAGTTAACTCTGATAGTCTTCTTTCTGACATTCACAGATGATGTTTTGCCTCTTTTGTATTCTTCCAGAAAAATTCAACTATTACTTTTCTCTGCCCCTCTTGACGTCACCCTCTCTTACTCTGTTCACTTGCTGTTCCTTTTTTGCCACATCAAACAAAACCTTGTGTAATTTTCCAAGGTTTTTTACTCCTTTCTGACCTACTGTCCCATTTCTCATGACCTGTAAAGATTTTGACTCCTACCTTTGCTCAGTCCATGAAGAATTAATTGCTCGTTACGTTTTTCAAACAAGTTTCTTAATGCCTTCTTCCATATTGTGCTTAGTTACGTGAATGTTTAATGAAGAGCAATTTGTACCTCGTTGTCTTCTTTCAATTATTCTTCAAATATATGATGACAGTAACTCTCTGTGGTTGGGCTATTGGTATACTGATACTAATGCCTGTCACACAAAACGGCCACTGTCTCATTTATGTTGTCCTCTCCCACCTTTCTTTCTGTGTCTGCTTACTGTCTCTTGTTTTATGTTGAAATTAAAAGGTCTTTGGTGCATGAGATACATTTTGTATGTAGCATACCTGATACAATCCAGGTCCTGGTGCAAGGGACTGCACTAGTATTAACAATAAAGAGCAGTAATCGGCTGCTGAATTCTTTCTCTTTTTCTCCCATTCAGAAATAAGAGACAGGACTGATGTTCTTCCTACCTCTGTAGCTTGGGGCGTAGGGTTAAGTCTATTCCTGAAAAGCATAGTAACCTATTTTCAACCTAGACTTCTACATAATTTGCTCTTCAGAGTAAGTATATCAACTGTTTCACTAACCAAGCAGATCTTTATCAAACTAAAGAAGATACTGGATTTCCGTGCATTTCACCCTCTGTTTTAGTTCCTTTCATCCTTTTATTCCACGATCTCTTCAGGCTCCAGTAAAAGCCTACTGTGGTAACAGTCGCTTGCTTCAGAGGGACAGCGGTAGCAATGCACAGCAAAGATTACACAGCAGCTTGAAGCCGATCACAAAACAGAATTGTATAGTGTAACACATCTTCAAAAATAAATATCTAATAATACTAGCATGGCGGTCATGTCAGAGGCATATTTCAGCAGCACACCTTGTGTTTCAGTCTGGCTCTGATTTGTACCTACACAATGCTGGGTGCGCTGTTAATCTAGAAAATTTGCCAATACATGGATTTATATATATAAGTTGATTGTCAAGATTGTAGTTCTTTCAGGACACGAAGCAATTTGATGCTTAACCTGATGGTACCTGCAAGGTTTTAATTGGGGCAGATGGCCCTGTTTTCTCAGGCTCTGTCGAGTTCTTGTCATCTGTGTTAACGTATAAATAAAATTTCATGTGGAGATTACTGTCCTGTTACAACTCTTGAAATGATGGCAATCTTGCCGTACTTCCGCAGCGGGAAATCTGGTGATACAGCATTTTGTCCGTTGAGTGAAGTTGCCAGTCACAGTCTGTGTCAGGATATATGCAACCAGCCGATTGCTTTTTTTTTTTTAAAAATTTACGTCACTAATGTGAAGATTTGTTTGCCACCTTGCATTTTTTTATTGTATGCAAAGCAACTCGTGCATATTCAAGTCTCTTATTATTCTGAGACTATCGTGTGCCAGATTGCCTTTGGTTTATAGCTCATTATAGAGGATCACATGATGAAATCACAGTGTTTTCTCTGTGCGTCTCTGTGTCTTTTTCACACAATGTAAACTGGAACCGAGAGAGAGTTCAAATTATTCAAATGGCACTGAACTAAATGGTAGAGGCAGCCCTGTAGGCACCAGCATAAGCTGACACATCACGTATCCAGGTGCTCTCTGTGATCTAGAATGCTTAAATTCACTTTTCCTTTTAATCCTTTCTGTAGGTATTTTGTATATTTTCTTACTGTGATGTCTGTGTGAATAGGAGCATCTGTAACCTAGTGTAAGGTTTTGAAATCCTGCAAGATCTCTGTGATTAACTTTTCTTCTTTGTGGTAAACTGAAAGGCAACGTTCAATCTGAAATCAAGGGAGAGATTCTGTAGAGGATTTGGGGTCAAGTCCAGCAAGACAGTTTTAAACGCTGTGGACCTGCAACTCCTGCTGACTTCAAAGGAAATTTCAGATATTCATTATTTCTCAGGTTGAGCTCTAGAATAAGAAAGAGGCTTTAGCATCTTACTGCAAATATATTTTTTTACTCCTTTTCAGGGAAGGGAAGAAGTATATTTAATGGCTTGAATTAATTTCTCTCAAATTAAAAAAGACTTGCTTGTTTTGAAAGGAAGAGATTCCTCTAAGAATTTTTAAGACATTTTTAATGTCACTTACATGTATTTGGATGGTCCTCAGATGTGTAAATTAGTAACATTTACAATTTAGAAATGTTGAGCTTCTTATGAAGACATGGGGGTGAAAGTCCCATTGGCTTTTGTGACAGAGACATTTAGCTGGTAAAGAGTATTTATGCGGATACTGAATTGATTTAATATGCCAGCTGTGTGTGGCTTCGGCTTCTTGCTGTCGTTCTTTAGCGAAGGATAAGCAGCCAGATGCTTTTCAGCTGGCTCTCAAACAGAAAAGAGGTCTTGGCTGCTACTCTTCAAAAGATTTCAGATGCCAATAAAAAGAATTGAGTGTAGTGACTTCATTCATCCTGGTGGCAGCTGTCCCACTGTTTCATCAATTTGAGGGATGTGAATTAACGGTTTGAGATTATTCCCTGTGGAACAATCTAATAGGAACCAAGCAGACGCATGTAAACATTGAACAGATTTGAAATGTAAATACCCAAAATAATGTGGTGATTTGTCAAACTAAAAGGATTACAGATAGCTGTCCAAAAAAGACACTGGGAGCTAGAAACAGCAGAAATAAGGGCATTAGTCTTCTTTACCCTGCGTGACAAGGCTACTAAAATCACATTGATAAAGTCAGGTAGGAAGGTTAAATTAACTTTCTTTATTGGCCATTTTCATTTCAAAAGCATATAAAACTGAATAAGTATTAGATTGCTGCTATTGAATTGAATGAATTTCTGGTTTCATTTCATTTTCGTGTCAACTGTGCTTTATTTATTTTCCTTTCTTCTTTATTTATGTACACTCACAAAACTATATTTAAAATTATTTATGGGGTTTGATTTACAGTGACTAAAGTGAGACTGTACGAGATCCTTCTCAGACTGCGTTGTGCATTCTTGCAGCTCTTAGCAAAGGCAGTGTAATTTTTCTGGCCTGAGGCATGTTGTCAGTGGGTTATGTGTAGCACACTAACACAGGAGAAGTTAATGTATATTACATAATTAAAGGGCCAAGTTTTAGACACCTCTATTTGTTTATTTTTTTTATGATCTCTAGCATCAAGGGCTGCGATTGGGAGCTGATGCCTAACAAGCTGTGAGATTTTAGTTATCTAACATTTTTAACTGCAGCTTCCTATCTGCATTCGCTAGTTATTAGACTTGTGTCTGCCAATTATGGTCTTCATTAGTAAATCACAGGTGACATTACAGTGGGGCTCGGCTACAGGCCACCAGACCAGGAAGAGGGAGCATATGAGGCCCTCTATAGACAGCTGGGAGCAGCTTCACGTTCGCAAGCCCTGGTCCTCAGGGGGGACTTCAACCACCCCGATATCTGTTGGAAGGACAACACAGCAGGGCATAAGCAATCTAGGAGCTTCCTGGAATGCGTCAAGCTTAGCTTCCTTTCCAAGTGACAGAGGAGCCAATGAGGAGAGGAGCTATGCTGGACCTTGTTCTCACCACCGAGGAGGGGCTGGTGGGGAATGTGAAGCTCAAGGGCAGCCTTGGCTGCAGTGACCATGAAATGGTGGAGTTCAAGATCTTTAGGGCAGCGAGGAGGGTGCACAGCAAGCTCACTACCCTGGACTTCAGGAGAGCAGACTTTGGCCTCTTCAGAGACCTGCTTGGTAGAGTCCCATGGGATAAAGCCTTGAAGGGAAAGAGCGGCCAAGAAAGCTGGTTAATGTTCAAGGACCACTTCGTCCAAGCTCAGGAACGATGTATCCCAACAAAGAGCAAAAACGCCAGGAGGCCTGCATGGATGAACAAGGAGCTTCTGGACAATCTCAGGCAGAAAAATGAAGTCAAGAGAGGGTGGAAGCAAGGACAGGTAGACTGGAGGAATTCAGAGAAATTGTCTGAGCAGGCAGGGATCAGGTTAGGAAAGCTAAAGCCCAGATAGAATTAAATCTGGCCAGGGAGATCAAGGGCAACAAGAAAGGCTTCTATAGGTATGTCAGTGAGAAAAGAAAGACTAGGGAAAATGTGGGCCCTCTCCAAAAGAAAATGGGAGACCTGGACGCCCAGGACATAGAGGAGGCCGAGGTATTCAACAACTTTTTTGTCTCAGTCTTCACTGGCAAGTGCTCTAGCCACACTGCCCCAGTCACAGGATGCAAAGGCAGGGACTGGGAGGGTGAAGAACTGCCCGCTGTAGGAGAAGATCAGGTTCAAGGCCATATGAGGAACCTGAAGGTGCACAAATCTATGGGATCTGATGAGTTGCATTTGCAGGTCCTGAGGGAACCGGTGGATGAAGTTTCTAAGCCACTATCCGTTATATTTGAGGAGTTGTGGCAGTCTGGTGAAGTTCCCACGGATTGGAAAAGGGGAAGCATAACCCCCATTTTTAAAAAGGTATAAAAGGAGAACCCGGGGAACTACAGGCCGATCAGTCTCACCTCTGTGCCCTGCAAGATCATGGAGCAGATCCCCCTGGAAACTCTGCTAAGGCACATGGAAGATAGAAGTGCTATGTTTCTTTTCATGATTAGCTCCTTGCTTTTTGAAGAGGGGCTCAAGCTTGCATTAATAAAGGGTACTTTGGTGACACCCATATTTTGTGACAGCATAAATTACTTTGGTGACACCCATATTTTGTGACAGCATAAATTAGTTTTTATGAGGGTGTTTGCAAATTGTGTTGTGTCAAGACAACCATCCAGCATCACCTGCTTCTGTAGAATGTTGAGCTTGAACTTCAGCAGGAGCTGTTTAAAGTAACTTTCAATTAAAATCTTCAAATATGCTCGATAAAAGAAACAGAATGTGGAAAGGACTTCAGCTCATTCCTGTAGTTTTATCCGTATAATCTGAATCCTGTGCAACAAAGCCAGAGTCAGCATTGTGCTCTTGCACTAGGGTCAGTGACAATGTCAAGATTCTCTTTAGATGTTAAATCTTTCACCGGATAAAATCCACATATATTTCATCAGTGTATCACAGGCATACTGGCTCTGGGACCTCTGAATAATTTAACACCTGAACATGCTTGTTATTGTTCAAGAAAAAGCTTTGTATAGCCTGATGAATTGAGTGAAAGTTCAAAGTGATATGAAGTCCTGAGGGGTTTGTGGGTCTCTGAAATTTTCTTCATCTGATGGATATTTGAAACACAGAATTAAAAAGTGAAAAGTCAGTGTGCAACAATGGGAATGGTTGCCTAGGGGGAAAAAAAATGAAATTAGAAAAGAGCATCAGGAAAACAAATATACAGAACTTCTTTTTCTCCTTGCTGGTCTCTAAGGAGTTAAACACATGCTTGGAAGCTTCGCTCTAGTTTTTCCCTTCTGTCCCGCTCCCCTCTTGAGCCACAATACTGATCGTAATTGTATTTTCTGGAACTTGATTGTTCTAATACTGTGGTTTACAGAACAATTTCATAGAAATGAGGATTGGAGAATAACTTTTGAATCAGCTTCTAATTAAAAAAAAAAAACAACCTTTCTAATTCGCATAATTTAGATTGCACACTTTGCGAAATCTACTATGTTTGACCTATTCTTTTCAAAATTCCTTATGAGTTCCGTGCTGCCAAGAGCACACCATACCCTGCTCTGGGATGCAGAGGGGCACTGAGATCCATTAAATCAATATCTGTCAATCCTTTGTTCTCTTTTGTTACACTTCGTATGGTTATTGGAAGTACTGTGGAGCTTTGCTTTCCATCATGAGATGTAGGTGGGCCGGCAATTCTGTCTTCATTCCCCGTTGTTTGTGTAAGTGGACAATTTATAGACGCATTTGAGAGTGTCAGAAAAGTATTTGTTGTAGAGAATGTGACCTCCTACAGTTTCAATCAGCTACTTTCTTGCGGTGAGAAATAAACATGATTTCTCTCTGGAAGCTTACTTCATAAAACATTTGCTAAGCCTAAATGAAAGAAAAATAAGCCTTAACAAAACCAACCCGTTTTCTGAAAAGAGAAGGAAGACAGGATTTGATGAACTGCATGTTGCATTTATGATTGGCCTTTGTGATCCAGCAAATAAAACAGCTCACTTCAATGAACACAGGGAGTGGTATTGTACTGAAAACACCTAACAAACGCCTTTGCGTATATCTTGCATACCAAAAAATGGCTATTCCGTTCTCTCCTCAAAAGTACGTTATGTTATCGCTAAACATTTGAGAGAATGCATTTCCTCCACGACTTACAGTCTTCTGATGTGTTTTTACTGGCCTGGAGTACTTTGCATATGAATTTTTTATGGATCTGGTAAAGAATTAAGATTTGTTCTTAAATTCTAGTAAGTGGTGTATTTTAATAATTGACACATATCTGTTTGAACTCTTGGAAATTCGATACCAAATTGTGGTTTGTTTTTTTTTTTTTTTTTCTTTTTGACAAAAAGCAAAACTTCTGAGAAAAATGTTGTAATTTTCAATTGTTTTTGTCACTATCCTTTCAGTAATGTAAAAATTGCTGCCTCACAAAGAGTAGATCTTAGGAGTCTATTTCAGTAATACTTACATTCCACAGTTTTCTAATAAAAGTTCATCAAGGTTTACAATGAACTTTGTACTTCTGTGAGCAAACTGTTGGCTGGGAAAAAAAGAAAAGAAAAAGAAATGGGTACAGTAGATGTTTTTTCATGTGGTTTTCGGTGGATTCACATCTCAGTGCTACTAGAGGAATTGTTTGACTTCAGATTTATTCAAATAAGAGCGGTTTTGAATGAATGACTGCTGAGAGATTAAAGCTGTCTCCAAAGACCTGTGTTCCTGCAGCTTCACAGCTCTCTGTGCATATAACTGAGATGCTGCG
Organism: Alca torda; assembly: GCA_008658365.1. Taxonomy (NCBI): domain Eukaryota; kingdom Metazoa; phylum Chordata; class Aves; order Charadriiformes; family Alcidae; genus Alca; species Alca torda. The sequence continues at coordinate 156,799,605 of CM018077.1, read as the reverse complement.
TTGCTGCTCTCAGCAGTCTCTCTACCCGTACGCTTATTAATCAAAAGTGCTCACTACAAATTTTGTGTAAAACTGACATTTTCTTTCAAACAACTGATCTGATTTCTAATTTCTGTGGTGTCTTTCCATTAATCATCACAATATTGGGTACTCACTGGAGAAGTGAAATTTCTGTAACCTCTTCAATTTCTCCGCAGGTAAAAGAAGAGGAGCCATCAGCCAACCACACTTTGATGATTCAAGAGACTCTGCAGCAGGCGTCAGTGGAGCTGTCGGAACAGCATCACCTGGTCGTCTCCTCAGATGAAGTGGAGGGAATTGAGACGGTGACTGTCTATACACAGGGTGGAGAGGCTTCAGAGTTCATAGTTTATGTTCAGGAAGCTGTGCAGCCCGTAGAGGAACAAACTGTGGAACAATCGGTGCAGGAGCTCTAGAGAACAGTGGTCAAAGGAGATGGCTACTTGATTTGCCAAAGCCAAAAGTTTGTGTTTTTTTTTTCCCTAGCCAAAAGCAAGCAAGCTGACAAATTCTGTTGATTTGTGAAACGAGACCTTGTTATTAGATAGTGATCTGACTGGATCATTGGATTGTATCGGTGACTTAGACATATTATGTACAAAACCTCCTCAGACTTCTTTTTTTTTTCTAAAAAAATGTCCATATTTTGAGGAAAAAGTATTCTTCCCCTTCTTCAAAGATCTCTCACTTGATTCCTGTAAATCCCCACAAATATTATCTGTTCAAAAGCATGTTATCCCACGGTACTAAAACATCTATGAAGGTAGCTAGAATGTCTAGAAAAATCCATACATCCCATTTTGTACATACTTAATAGGTGCTTGACTTGACTGGGAGCAGAGTTGGTTTGCCTTTAAATTAGAAGGGCTTCTTATTCCTGAGTACATGCTTAGAATGCATTTGCTGAGTTGTGGATCTAATCCAAACAAAGGCTCAAGACTTTTAATTAGCAACATACCACAGATGGACTGTAGTTTGTACTTGTGAGATGATCCTTCGAGTTTGGGAGGTATTTAAAGCCATATATGATAATTCTGGGTACCAGCAGGATGACTGTTATTTAGATAACTGAATAATGACAACTCTTTCCACCCCACTGGATAAATACCTGTCCAGTACCATATGATGAAACCAAATTTGTCAAATCAATGAAATATTCTTTTGTTTTTAAGAAAAAAAAAATTATATTCAAATGATTTGTAAATGCTATAAAAGATATATGTTCATATGTTTTAAACAGACATGCTTGTAAATATGATTGTGAAAGAACTTGTACAAAGAAACTTAAGTAAATATTGACAAGAATATAGATATTCTTACTTATGCATGTATATAGTTCCAGATTTTTCTTCATGAATCTTGAATTGTTTCTGATTTAATATTTTTAAATTTGAGCTATAAAAGTTATTAATTAATAACAAAATTGACACTTTTTTCCCAATGCTCTAATTTCTTATATGTTGTCTTCCCTTAACAGCTAAGTAAAAAAAAATGCTGTTTTGCACTGACTCTGATGAATTATTCCTCCAGTTAGTAGTGTCTAATCAAGCAAGTAGCATAACGAAGTCTAGGCGGACCTTTCTCTGTGATTGAACTTCTTTATGGGTGTTCTGGGTAGAATAGTGGAAAAAAGCTTTTGACTAAGTTGATGTAAGGATCACGTTTTTGTGAATTTTCTGTATCCTTTTTTTAAAAATTTTTAAAATACTTTTCAATTCAGGTCTTTTCTTAAGTTCCGGGTTTTTTCCCAAGTCTGCTTGGAAATGCAATGGTTGGAAACACACGAGGTGTAAGTCAGGAGGGACTTTCAGCTGCGTTGAGTACTGCACGTTGATCTCTTGCCTCAACGAATACATTTTCTTCTTCCTAGAATATGCAACACCTGTAATGCTATGAGGAGGTAAATATTCCCTCTTTAATGTAAGCAACTGTACTTTACAAAGTGAGTGTCCAAAGATTTGAATTTTTTCAGAAGCATAAAGAAAACAAAGAGAGCTTTGTTTATACCAGGCATTTGTTTTGAGACTACGTGACTTTCCACTTGTCTTTTGTTGGGATTTGGAACAACCAAAAAGGTAAGAATTAAATCTTTTGCTTGGCAAGCTCTGCTTCTGTTGTCACCTAAACAGCACAGATTGTTTTCAGTGTAGATTCAACTCCTTTTATCCAATTAATCTTTTCTGCGGGTTAGGTGACCTTTTCAGTTCAGGGGAGACAAGCAGTCTACAGTTTTAAGTTAGTCAAGCAGCTCCTGTGTCTGAAGGTTATACATTCTTCCCACACACCGGTAATTTTCATTAGCATTTATTACACTGCATGGTCTTCTGTTTTTTCCTTTTTCTTTGACACCTGAAGAGTATCTTGGTTTTAAGCTAACACTTGGCAAATATTACTCTTTAAAAGCTTATGCATGCACAAATCAAGTAACTGATGGGCTAACTGATCCGCACAGCTAAGAACACATCAAATGTTTCTGCAAATGTGTTCGGCTCAGAGGGGAGATGACGTCTTGGAATCGTGCAAAGGTTTTAAAAAATGGAAAAAGGAAGCTGCAAATAATTTCAGTGGCAGCAGAGTCTTACTTAATGGAAGATAAGATTCTGATGCTTGAAGCTGATTCTTCAAAAGGTCTTACAGAAATTAACGAGGACGCTAGTTCTGGAAGGACCTCATGTTACAGAACGGTGTGAGCATCTGTACACAAAGGGGATAATTTGGACCTCACAGGGCAAAAGGCACCGGACAGGGTATGGGAAATGGAAGTTCCAAAATTTTTTACATCCCTGATTTATTATCTCCACACAGGGTAATTTCTCTTTTCTGAATAGAGAAGAACATGGGATCTGCCTTTCTTCCTGATGTGGTTGGATTTCTGTGACTGGTTGTGGTTCCTCTCAATCCCAGCCCTGTTTCTTGGTACTGGTGATTTTAACCAGCTGTTGCAGCATCCTGACTTACATGAAGCTGCAGTAGCACAGGTTTTGTACTGCATCTGTATCACTTACCCGCAAAACCCATGGGATGGAAAGAAGAAGGAACTGCGTACTTCTACTTTGCTGTTTTACCTCAAATTTTGGGTTGTATGAAATCACAACTGGAGACAAGAGTACTACAGTGATGATAATGTTAGGCCAATTGTGCATACTATAATAAGGAATTACAGTCCTTGAGTATATGTACTTGAAATGAATGCTTTTAATGGCATGTTCTCAAACAAGATTACAGAAGTGACTTTACTGCAAGTCTGAGATTTTCAAAATGTTTTAATAAATTTCTTCTGAAGTTATAAAGTTCTGAGTCCACAGAGCATCCTAGCACTGCCGTATAGAATGTGGCACTTAATCCCTTTGGTCTTAATAAAGGAAAAGAAAAATACTTTCACATTCCAGTAAATTTGCTCCCAACATGGACATGTACTTTACAAACTTAAAAAAACAAAACTAAAACACACCTCCCCTCCCCCATCTCAAGAATGAGCAAAAATACTGTTAACACAGTAGAGAACGGAAGAAAGTAGCAGAAATAATATTGCAAGACATTCAAATGTTCAACTAAATGTTTTAAGCTCCAAGTGGGCAGAGAGTTTGGCCTGTGAGGGAACCTTTTGGAGCTGTGTTCAACTGCAGGATCAGGATTTGATTTTTGGCTTGAACTCTTCGTGCCTGTCTATGGAAGAGTCTTCTCATTCACTGCTCCAGATTCTCGAAGCTTCGTTAAAGTCAATGGAGATGGGAAAATTCAGCCAATGAGGAAGTTTTAAATACAGGCCCCTTCTGAGAATCGAATTCTTGGTATGAAAGAGTACTGAATAACGGAGACTAACCACTTTGGGGGTCTTTCTTCCAAAGTCACACCTCATCTTTTATGGAGGTAGGAGAATTATCAGCCAGTCTTATGCCTTAAAAGACTGCCAGGCTGCCTTTCCTTGTCTTGCTTAAATGTGGAGTCATATTTCTGTAAGAACAGCAAGGTTTAACTGAGTACTGTTCAGCTATTACTGAATTGAAGAGAATATTGATTTTATTTTTTAATTATTTTGATCTGAAAATAGTGATGCTTATGAGAGTGCACAGAGAGCTGAGTGAAACAGATGGTGTACACAAAATCATAGTACGTGGGTTGTTACAGTTTCTTTGGTGGTTTGGTTTGGGTTGGGGTTTTTTTTGTTGTTTTTTTTTTTTTTTTTTTTAACACCAGATTACAGTTTCTGCTTTTTGTAGGTATGTTTGAGCTGTATGTGAAAGTTTAAACAGGGAAAGACATGAGCTCATTTGCGGGTTGTATCATTAGCGAAAATGTTGTTTCTTTAGGTAACATTAATAATACAGTCTTTGCTCATAACGTGACAAACAGCAGATGTTCTTTTCCCTTTTGTAATCTGATGACAGCGAGGTGACTGAGTTGTACTGCACATGGCTCGACAGCTTCTCAATTTGTGATTCCGGCTTTCCCGTCATTAGCACACATCATTTCCATCAATAGCAGCACTACTCCACTTGTCTTTTTTTCTCCCTTGAAATGAGGACGACTTTTCATCTTGGAAGACTTTCATGTCCACTCAGTCACAGAGATGTATTTTGGCACATCCTGAGAGTATCAAACTTGATATTATGACATAAATATGCAGTATTATAGTCATCTCCACTGTAATTCCACAAGGTACAGGTAATTGCTTAGTGATCTTTTTATGTGTTCCTGCTCTCAACTTGCCTCTAGTCGGCTTTAAGTGATTAAAACCAACGCCACACGTTTCAAAGGACAGTGCAAATGACAGAGCCCTTGTATGTTCATAACAAAAAATTCTGTTCAGGTCTGTTGTGTTCCCTTCTGTCCACCTTCGAGATGGCTGGGGCAGGGAAAGGAAGCCATCACGTGTTTCTTGGTAAATAGTAATGGATAAAAATGCCCTGTTTACATGTAAACATAATTCCTCTCAGTACAAAGCAGATCACAGTGCAGACTCACCCTCCCAGAATGACTTTTGCTTTCTCAGAACAAGTTGCCAATGACCAGCCGTTCTCGAGCCTTTTCTCAGATGAACCAGCAAAATGTTGCAGAGTACAGAGCGTGTTGATGCTTATGGGAATGACTTGCCACATCATTGATAAAAAGCCGTCAGCTAGGATGGATGTTTGTCAAGGGGCACAGACTCAGCCCTCGATTACAGCGGAGTTAAAATTCAACATAAGAATGGTGGAAAGGGACCACTGCGGCCGCAGCAGCATCTGGTTGGCAAGTGGCTCCAGCTGGGCATATGTTCCTGCAGGAGGGGACTTCAACTGAAGAGTATGAGAGTTTCATGCGTGTTTTAGCGCAGCTGCCTGTTTTCCTCTCTCTGCTCTTAAGTTTAAGGTCCCTGATAAATCTTCACCAAATTTCTAAGCTCTTTGGGTGAAGGAAAGGAATGGCAATAGTTATCCTTTTTTTAAAAAAAAATACCTTTCTCTGACATGCACACATTGCTCCCACGCTCCCGGCCCCTCTCCCCACCCCGGGGGGCGCAGGGCTGGGGATGGGGGTGTGGGTCCGTCCGTGCCAGCCCCTCTGGGCCGCTCCTCCCCCTCACCCCTCTCCCTGCTCCAGCGCGGGCCCTGCCCCGGGCTGCAGTCCTTCAGGGACAACCTGCTCCCGCCTGGGCTCTTCAGGGGCCATAATTTCTTCAGAGAAAGGCTACACTTAGTAGAGCTTCGTGCAACTGGATTGGCCTTTTTTTTTTCTTTAACTCAGTGGGTTTTTTTCTGCTGAGTTCAGCTGGCTCCATATCAGCCTGCAGCTCCTCAGAAGCCAAGACAAGAAGTTGGAGCTCAGAATTACTGAGAACGTTCTTTGTCCTTTCCCCTCTCTCTCTCTTGTGTTGGGTTGACCTAAGTTGACCATGTGATTGTTCCCCTCTCTCTCGCTGGGATTTGGTTTACCCAAGTTAACCAGGTGATTGATGCCAAGTGCCCACATGTACAGCGATCAACGATACTTAAAGATTTAACCAGAGGAGAATAGGCAGGGCTTAGTGTGATTGAAAAACTTGAAATGGTGAAATGTCATTGAGCAAAAGAAATACTAGGCCAAATAACAGTATTAATGTACTGTTGGGGAGAACTATTAGCTTGAAGGACAGTCCTTGAAATAGTAAAAGCTCCTTTTCTTGAGTTGTGCTATTATTGTGCTGATTAAAATACAGCTAGACATTAGGATGGAGCCTGGTGGGAAGAACAGGGCAGGTGACCTCAAAGGATTCTCGTACACCTCACATTTCTGGGGATTTAATAACAACAAAGGAGAACAAAATGACATAAAACCAGTTTTATATTCAGAGCCGCCCCTAACAAGGATGCCTGTCAGAGCTTACTCTGAAGGAATTGATGGGATGGGCGATGATGGGATGTTAAAATAAGAGCAAAATGTCATTGTATTTTCTTACTCTTATGTCATTTATTCGTCACGAAAAGCCCAGTGCAAGACTTGAGGTGAGTAGTGGTTGCCAGTAAAATACAAAAACACAAAATAAACATTTCTGACAGTGCTATAAATGACCCTTTTTATTCCCTATAAAAATATTTTTTACAGTCTGGTTTACTAAAAGCGGACGAAGAGGGAAATCACAGTCAATACATTGCACAGAGCTCTGCCTAATTTTTAAAATGCTGTAAATTTTTCTGAAAAGCTGGAAATAACTTTATCAGCCGAGGCAAATTAAAAGGGATCAAAAGGTCTTTGGTGTTTTGAAATGAAATCAAATAGTTAAAGGGAACTCACAGAACAAGCTCGGTTATGTTTTTTTCTTCAGTTCAAGGAATGTTATCTTCTGGAAAACAAGGAATCGTTTTGTGTCATGCACCCAAATGAAATACTCTGTAATACAGTGTATTTTACAGGAACACGTAAGATATATGAGAATGGGACCACAGGAGCTGCCTCATTTGTAATATTCTTTATGGGCTCACAATGAAATAAAGGACAAAATACCACAGTGGGTTACAGAGCTAGTCAATGTTTTTACAGTTTGCTTTGGAAATGGTTCTCCTTTTTGATTAGCCTTGATAGCATTTATTTTGCTGCTACCATTAGGAGTCAAAATACTTTCTGGGAGCTGAAAGCTAACTGGGCTTGGAGTATTAAAAATATACAGACATTTTTGGTGCTAGGTAGTTTGTTCAAATCCATATTCAAATGGTAGGAATCAAGTATTTCCTTCATCTAATGGTGACTGAAAGAGTTGGAGACTTCAAATCCAAGATGGATTAGAAAAGGTCCAAGGCAAAAAAATCACCATGTAATTGGGAATGAAGTAGGATGTCAGTCTTTTACTGCAACAACATAACTTCAAACAGCCACGTGGAGCCTGAATTTAGGTCATCCTCAAAGTAGTTGAAAAACACATTAGTAGGTCAGTGGGGAGGTTTCTGCAGCCGTTGTGGTGCAAGTTCTGTGGCGCACCTTTTCCTCTCTGAAAATAGGATTCATTCTGGTGATCACAGAAATGTCAGGTAGCTGGCTTTTTAGATTATTCTGTCTGAAAGCTAGCGTCCAGTACAGAGGTTCCTTGTGTTAGAATCAACCAATCCAAGCTGCCAGAACTGGAATTAAAAAAAAAAAATAAAATCTGAAGAGCACATGTTGCTGATGAGAGCACTCTTCACCAGTGGGACTGGAGTCAGAGTGGGAAGTAAATAATCCTAGAGCAACTGTAAGAACTTCAGACTAGAAAAAAGAATGGAAGACAAATTAAGAAACTTTTTTTTTTTTTGTGATCACATTACCGGTTTTCGTCATGTAACAAGCTCAGAACTTGTAACACCCACCCAAATTTCAAGAAGAAAAAAAAAAAAAAAACACCTGATTTCACCTTGTGGCTTGTGTTGTGTCATTACAGCAGGAGTCTGTTCATGGCTCAACAGAAATAGGGTACATGAGGGATGCTTAGGAATACCAATAGATCACAATTCTCTAACTGATGTAAAAAACCCTGGGTGATTTATGCCCTGTCTTTAACTCTGGAGGTTTTTTGTGCATGCCTCTTACCCCTTCATCAAAGGTTAATCAGTTTATCCAGCAAAACCAGCCATCCTTCACTTGCCACAAAGTTAGCCTAGGCAGTGACGGTCTATTTGACATTTGGGTTTAGCTATTCAGGTTGCATTTTAAATCCTTAAATAACGAATCTCATGTGAAGCCTCGTCTATTTAGAGGGCAGTCCCACTAGTGTGGAGCTGCTTTCCGTTTCTCCTTGGGTGAGTCCGGTACCTGGGGTGTTGACTTGAACTCCTGGGCACTGCCACAGCGCAAGAACTTTTTACTACAAATCATAGCACTTGCAAGTTCTTGTGGCATAACTGGGCCGTTTTGTGAGGTCAGAAAACAGACGGGGGACAGTAACACTTGAAGCTACTAAAATTATTTACTCACGCACTAGACAGATGTCCACTTTTGAACCTAGAGATGTTCTCTAAAGACAGTGTGGTCCTCAGGTGCTGTTCTCTTCCATTTGCTAGAGGTTACTCAATAGCTTTGCCAGCGGAAAAGGTAACGTAGGAGCTCTCTCACCTGCTCCAAGGAAACGGGAGCATTAACTTCATCCCATACGCTTCTTTTGAAGCATATGAGAGAGTTTCAGCTGAGCCTCTGCTGACAGAGCTATTGGGCAACCTCAATGGGGCAGCTGATCGTGAGCCTTTGGGGACTTCACTGTTATCAAACAGCGTGGTCAGCTGTGGAAGAGGGTACAGTGGTGACCAGATAAAACGCCTTACACTAGTATAGCTAAGGCTGGGAATAGCGTGATAAAATTTGCTTTACTTGAATGTGTTTCTTATTTAGAATAAGTTCTTTCCCCATTCGCCTGAGTAGAGTTCTTTTTTCCCTGGTGAAAGGTCTTTGCTAACGTAATAGCATCTGCATTAGAGATGTGACCCACTATAGTTCTCTCTCTCTCTCTCTCTCTCTCTCTCTCAAGGTGTGTTTTTAAAGAAAACAAACAAAAAAAAAAAACAAAAACAGACCCAAACCATGGACAAAGCTGTAGGTGGTGTACTTTAGCCAGTCTCAGTGCTTTAATTTTCCTGCATCAGAATGGGAAAAAAAAGCCCCAAACCAACTAGCTGACATAAAATTTAAATTTGTATGTACTTCAGCAGAAAATAAATAACAGAGGGGCTGCCCCAGTAGTTGTGTTATACTTTTCAGTGATTAGTCTAATACTATTTTTATTGTACTTGTATTGAAACTACACCAGAACTTCCATTTTTTCTATGCGATGCATTTAAGTACTGAGCCTCTCCAGACCCTTGTCGGAGTGAGGGAAACAAAGGAAGCAGGCAATGCTATTAGACTGCTGCGTAAGGATGCAAGATGTTCCTTTTGACTAAAGCTAACATTTGTTTAGTCATACTTAAAACAGGGAGTCAGGGTGAAATCTGTTCCTGATGTTCTGTACTAAGCCAGATGCACTATGTACAAAGTTTACTGGGTCTTTTGTTTTTGAGTTTTTTTGTTTGTTTTTTTTTTTTGTGGTTTTTTTTTTAACCATCACCTTAAAAACTGTTACAGCAGGAAGCAAAGTGCAGCACAATATCTGGCAAGAATTGATAAAATGGAAATATATTACTATGTTTTATGTTCTGGAGTTCTGGGCCTGTTTATTTTGCTATTAGTTTGTAGTAGAGCAGAACTGAGCCACTGGTTCATCTCGTGGTAGGTGCTGTAAAATCACACCGAAAATCCTTGCCCCCAACATCTTACTCTTTAAGTAGTCAGGATTGATATCAGTTCTTAAAATACAGATTTTCCATGTCTGTAAACGGAGAACTGGAGCAGGGGGTAGCTGTAAATCTGTGGCAGAGCCAAGGGAAGCCAGCTGTCCTTCTCTTGTCTTTCCTCTTGCGATGCAAAACGCAAGGAAGTTGCACAAAAGTCTCCGGGCAGGTGGAAGGAAGCGTACATGGAACCTCTCCTGGAAGAAAGCTCTTCTCCCACCTGAAAGGGGGTTTACCTGGAATCCCTCTCTACCAGCTTTGTTGAGCGCCGCGTCTTTAGCGATGCGGCGTGGAGACAGCGCCATACACAGCTGCACGGGTCTGTAGCTCGGGGGACAAGTGGGAGCCTGGAGCTTCTTGGATTCTGATAACATTTCCGTGGCAGGGGGAGTGGAAGCACGAAAGGACAGGTCCTGGCTGAAGGATGGCAGCCTGCTTTCACTTGTTATGCTGTTTTTCAAGCGGTTGCATTTTGGGGTGGTGTTCTCAGCGTGGGAATCTAGGTGGGACCAGCTTTCAACATCCGCAGACGCATAAAATGAGCGTGTTTTGTCATGTAGCTACCGTCTCGCCTCTAGTGGTAGACGCTGGTAGATACCAAGATAGGACTGTAATGCCAAGGCACACATAAACACAGCTCGCAAAACCACACGTAAGGGATAGTCTTGAACAGCCCAAATTTGTAGTGTTGCCAGAGAAGTATTTCTGTCTTGATTTAACAACATTAATAGGTTTAGCAGCAAAATTCTGTATTTATACTATTCTCTATGTAAGCCACCAGGACTTCTTTCCCTCTGCTCACCCCTCAAAGCCATGAAAGTGTGTTGTCCTAAGCTACAAACTTTGATTTTTGCTTTCTTCTCTCTTTTCACAGCCTAGTTCAGTAGCTGTTAGTGCCTGCATTTTATGCTTAAGTTTGGTTCACAAAGACTTCAGGGCACTGAGTGCGGTGAGGCATCAATAAGGTTTCTACTCTAGATGTCAGAATGTCCTACATCACAGCTCAGCATAAAGCCAGATGGTCATTTAATTGCGTGTTTCCCAGTTGAGCCGAGATCCTTCTGAATTGGACATTCATCCTTATTCCCTTGTGCTATATATTCAGAAGAACACGCCTTGCCACTTTTGAGGTCTCTTGCTGCTCTTTTATGATGCTGAACGCTTAGGTTGGTCCATTTTTCAACCCATGTTCGAGGCAGTTTGCTTTTTCCGCGTACTCAGAATTTTAAAAGGATTCTGTGAATTAAAGTATCTTACTTGTTCTGAGACAATAGATCCTGCTTATAAAACAGAAGGCACTAAGACTTGGACACCGTGTGATTTACTGCAAGCCCAAAACATTTCACTGAGGCTGACACCACAAGGGTATATGAAATTGTGTTTAAATCACCCTCCCAGTGATTTAGAAGGACTAGTTAAATACCTGATTTAGAAACTAATAATTGAGCCTATGTGAGCAGGGAATTATGCCTGCAGTAATTGCATGTGTTAGGAGCATGTATCATGAAAATGGGAACCAATGGGATTATCCCACTTCTCAGGAGGTTTTAGAGATTGAGGGGAACAGCTAGCGTGGTTAAAAACAAAATTAGCTATGCATATGTAGAGATTATGAAGCATCAGCACACAAACAACAGAACTAATTCTCCAGTGCCAAGGAGCTTGGGAGCTCATAGCCACCGAGCATCCAAGTGGGCGGCAGTAATTGTTGCGCTCCTGACACACAGGTGTCTGGGGGACTCTTGCAATGTCTGGAATATGACCATAGAATCATAGAATTGCTGAGGTTGGAAGGGACCTTTCAGATCATCTAGTCCAACCATCAACGTAACTCTGACAAAATCCATCACTAAACCATATCTCTAAGCACTATGTCTACCCGTCTTTTAAATACCTCCAGGGATGGTGACTCAACCACTTCCCTGGGCAGCCTGTTCCAGTGCTTAACAACCCTTTCAGTGTAAAAATTTTTCCTAATATCCAGTTTAAACCTCCCCTGGCACAACTTGAGGCCATTTCCTCTTGTCCTATCTCTCTGTTACTTGGGAGAAGAGACCAACTCCCACCTCTCTACACCCTCCTTTCAGGTAGTTGTACAGAGTGAGAAGGTCTCCCCTCAGCCTCCTTTTCTTCAGGCTGAACAACCCCAACTCCCTCAGCCGCTCCTCGTAAGACTTGTAAAGTCTTGAGATGAAGCTGCTGTAAAAATAGATGCCAAACTCTTTCTCAGCGTCCAAAGGTCAAGTCTTGTTTGTATAAAACACAGCATTGCAATAGCTCGCTGTGCAGGTAACGGCTCGCAAAGATCCCAGGCTGCTGCCGTGTGTTTTGAGCCGAGTGCCTTTGCAATGATTTTTGGTTTTGTAGGGTTGTGGGCAGGGGGTGAGTGCCGAGGAAGTCAGTCCCAGGAAAGAGGTCATTTAAAACTTTCACCAGGAACACGTACATAGTATTAGCAGAAATGCACAACTAACGATGAAGCACTTCTCCCTGGATGTAGCTCTCTCTTACACTCAGTTACACAAAACTTGTAAAACTGTCTATGATAAGGTTGTCTGCTGACCGCAAACAGCGTCACAGCCCTTCTGGGTTATTCTTGCCATCCTTCTTTGTCATTTGCAGGATAAAACTAGTAGACAGTAAAGCAGTATCATTCTTTAGTTAGTGATAGGTAGCTACAAGTTAAATAAGGATGCAATTCCTTTTTTTGATTAAAAATGAATTTTTAGTAATCTTAAAAAGGAAATTCATAGGATGATGATCTTGAAGATTGCACAGAGCTAGATGTCCAGGGCTGGTCATCAGGAGTGAGGAGGACCTTACGTGCCCTCTGAAGATTTTGAATATCATTTTCCTTTCTTAACATGGGTATCAAGAGTTCTGGCCTGCATCGTGACTGGTATAACAGTTTGCTTATTAAGTCTGCATAACGGAAAGCCAAGAGGCAACAGAAGGATTTTGGAAGCTGGGATCAACATTGAAAATGTCGTGGGTATTTTGGAGACGTGTCTGGCCTTGTTTCCCAAAAGGACCTTGGTTGTAGGTAGTTTGTCTCCAGTCCTGCCTCTGCCCCTGTCTCCTGGATGGACCTCAGACCTGCCCTGTGGCTTTGTCTGCAGCCGTGCGTCCTGCCCAGTCTCCTGCTGTTCCTCATCCTGTTCCCCCTGGATGAACCCTGGACCTGATTCATCACCTGGGAAAGCTGATGGACCCTGTTAGAGCCACCCGGCTCTGGCCGTGCAGCTTCAGGTCTGACTGACAGACTGAATGAAGCAGTTGGACCCTCGTGCACGATGGGCTTGGAAGTGCTACTGCAATGTAAATCTTTGGGAATAATTAAGTCGACCATTTAAGCACGTCTAATGCTCTCTGTGGCCTTTACCTAGCTGCAAAGCACAAATACAAGCCAAAGCAAGTACATCTATCCCAACTTATTATGTATATTTGTAAGTAACTTGAACATTGTTTTTCTAAACACTTTTTAAATTTGTAGTGTAAAACTAGAACTTCAGTTCTAAATCCCCAATTAAGTCATTTGGCATTAAAAAGAAGCCTGGAAAATAAATTAATCAGTACATTAAGAACTTTGAGTGCTGGAAGACATCTTCCACACTATGTGTCTATGCTAAGAACAGAGATATTGCTGAAATTTTGAAAGGAAAATGTTGCCTTAATGCAAAGTAAACTCCTCTATTTAATTTTTTTTCTAATCTGCATATTAATTACAGTAACACAGCTGATGCAGTGGGCTACAGCTACATTCATCCCATTTAAATCAGCTTAATCCTTTGCAAGCTTGCAAAAGTAATTATTCTGCATTTCCATCTAACACTGTGTAATAGAAACTTCAATCTGTTCAGCTCCTGCTCCAGACCCTCGGTGACCTTTTTGCTCGTACACCAGCAGCACGGAATGCAATTAATTTTTTCTCTTATTGAGAACCTTCTCGAATTGATCTGCTCTTCATAAAAGATGGTACACGCTCACCTGCTGGATTACCCTTTAAATAATATCTCTCTCTCTCTCTCTCTCTCTCTCATTTTCACTTTTACCAGCCACAATATTTAGGTCATACATACCCTGGCAGGACTTTCTTGTTCAGCATGTAGACCGTATTGCCATTAATTTCTGGTGGCGTTTCCTTGCCCTGGCCAGCACGGCGCTGCTCTCTGGGAGCGTCGCAGCTTCTCCGCATCTGCTCCGCGTGCTACATTTCTGCCTTGGCAGCGAAATGTTCCGAGACGCTTAATTCGTCCTTTGGCTGAGTTCACCTGCTTTGTCAGCTTGATTTAATTGACCATCTAGTGAACCTGGGGTGCGAGCCATTTCGTCTGGCTGGGGAGGGGTAGAGCCCCTTTGTGGTGGTGATGCAGCAAACGTATTAGTGTGGCAGAAATCTCTTTTAAAAGGCTTGAATTCCGTTCTACTTTAGGATTATACAGTCCACCGAAAATTGCAGTAAATCACTTCATGGATTTAAGTTTCAGATTCTGCCGTATTACTTAAATCTTTTTGCAAAATTCATTTCCAATTCAGAGCTCGTTGAGCCTCAGCCTTTCTCCTGCGACCATCATTGACCCAATGATCCCTCTTTCGTGAGCGTTGCTATTATCTTGCCTGGTTTTCAGAAGTGTTAAGAGAAAACAGCACAGACATCACGATGTCAAACATATACGTATTTTTTGCGTGACATTCAGGTGAACTGAACGCCTTGCAGAGCTGTGACTGTTCCTAGCGAGTGGCCCAGAATGACTGAAGTTACCATTACAACATGCTGGTCGCCTTTCTTCTGGGTACAGGTCGCCGTTTATTGCAATCACTCTACGTAGCTAAACAAGATGTAGAAAATACGCAGCTCTATAAAACAGGGCAATTTCCCAACTTTTCAGCCTTCACAGGTGATTCAGAGGTTATTCCACCATTCTTACATTACTTAGTACGTTATTTTTATGTGTATGCTTAATGCTTTTACGTAATCCTGCTCCCTTCTTAACCTTTCAAGGACAGGTAATTACAACTGTTTGAACTGACGTGGGATCTCAGCCATGCTGAGACCAGGGGGGATCCAACAGTAATGCAGAAAGGTGAGCGGGATGGAGCGTCTTGCAACTGCTATATTTAGATGTGTGCATATTCTTAACTAACAGATACCATTTTTTTTATACATAATGAAATTACAGAGCATTGGCGATCATTTGCTTCCCATTATTAAATATTTCTGCAGCTGCAGCAACTGACACCTCAGTTGGGGTCCTTCACAGTAGGTGCTTCCCAAGCACCTGAGAAGTTTGCACCAGTCTGCAAGTTGAGCTCTGAGGTACTTGCCTTGTCCAGTAAACTATCTTACCTCTCACGATTCTGCCAAAACTGATCAAACTGTTACTGCAGTGCAAATAAAGGACCTACTGTCTTGGCAACATGGGAATGATGTAGAGGTGATGATCCTCAGCTGCCCACCCTTCCCCACTCTCTCTATGGTTTTTGCCTTGTGAGGCAGCTGCTGAACTTCTCCTGGTTTGCTTTCTGATAACACCAGGTGATCTCAGATCACGTTACTGTTGTGCGTTGGGTTCAGTTCTGGCTTCAGGAGCAGCCAAGCTGTTTGTGCAGCAAGAGAAGGAACCCTTAATGAAGGTAAGCGTCACCAGCCGCTGCAACCATCTAGGCACATCACCTCTCCACCCATCAGAGCCTTACAAGTATGAAAACGAAAATTTGGCCCCAAATGGACAAGATCAAAGGAAAAGAAATTTTGATGTCCCAACACAATCACTGTTGGATTAATTCGTTACTCCCTGAGCTCAAAAAGAGTTTTGTTGACAATTTCAGAGGCCAAACTCCGTGCGCTTTCCCACCATGGGACTGGAAGACAGAGCAGTCTAGATGAATATGGAAAAAAGTGACATAAAATCAAAATTTCAAACACTCAAGCAATAGGTTTCATTCTGTATAAAGGCAAAACCCATCTGGCGGCTGCTGATGATTCAAAATGTCAAAGATTACATGTTAATTGACTCTCTAGCTAGGAGTTGCTTATTACCTTTCAGTGAAGTCTGTGCGCAAGATGAATTGAGCTTTGAGAAACGAATGGAACAGCCATGAAAGTACTCTAATAGGAAAAAACATCATGTGCAAAGGACATCAAAAGTCTGCCCCTGTTTGCTGTTCTGCATCGTTCTTTCTCTTTAGTTTCTAATACTTCCAGCCCCGCTATGCAGCTTTTTAATTAACATCTCTTATTTTATACAAAAGGTGGGGGTAGTGCTGCCCCAACCTCCTGTCACCGGGTGCATAGGTTGGAAAAAAATCATTTCTAGTCACAAACACGAGATGGAGGAGTAACAAAAGGAACAGAAAAAAAAACCAACCCTGCTTTCTAAAGCATCAGGTCTCTCTGACTCTGATCCAAAAAGCCGGTGAAAGAAAGGAGATCCTTTTTCCATCGGCTTCTTCTCTTTGAAGAGAGCGCTCTGTTCGAACAAGTGCCAGCTGTTCTCCTTTAGCGACTGTAATTGGTAACAGCGCTGCTATAGCTAAAAATAAAGGAAGCGGCGTTCAATGTCTCCATGGGAAAGAAGAATGCCCTCGTAACATCTTGCCTCCCGTGTTTATAATAGCAACATGTAGTGAATGTTTGCCGAGGGTATGATGGTTGAATGTTGGATGTGCTCCATTAAGGCCCGGCGGCCTGCTCCGAGGGCTCGGTGGATTCAATAGGGTGGTATTGGCACCTCTAGCTATGGTGACTTAATCCTTGTTTTGCACTTGCCTGCATTCATTTATCTGGGAAGATCAAAGCGCTGGAAATTAGGAAACTCATTGAGGCTCCCAGCCCCTTCCTGGAATCAGCATCCCGAACAGGTGCTTAGGTACTCTGTAATGGTTATTGCACATTAAGTGAATAGAGCAATTTTGTCTGAATGCATCAAGCATGTGCCCCCCTGTTGCAGGCAGGGAGGGAGGGAAGGAGGGAGGGAGAGGGGCTGCACGTTGCTGTCAGGGTCAGAGGGAGCCCCGTAACACTTTGCGCTGCCCATCACAAACAAACCCGCCACTTCAAAGGCTCTGAGAAAGGAGGCAGGACTGTTTTCTTGACGAACATCTGCAAAGCAGTTGTGATGCTTCAGCACGCGGCGTGTCCTGCAGGCACCATCCTTAAAGGGGGCCTACAGGAGAGATGGGGAGGGACTCTGTATCAGGGGATGTGGTGATAAGATGAGGGGTAACAGTTTTAAACAGAAAGAAGGGAGATTTACATTAGATGTTAGAAAGAGATCATTTATTGTGAGGGTGGTGAGACACTGGAACAGGTTGCCCAGGGAAGTTGTGGATGCCCCATCCCTGGAAGTGTTCAAGGCCAGGCTGGATGGGGCTTTGAGCAGCCTGGTCCAGTGGGAGGTGTCCCTGCCCGTGGCAGGGGTTTGGAACTAGATGATCTTGAAGGTCCCTTCCAATCCAAACCATTCCATGATTCTGTCCTGCACAGGTTTTTGGGAAGGCTCCAGCAGTGTTGGGGGTTACACTGCACTCTGCCAGCTCAGGCTCAAAAGCTCCTTAGGGGAAATATAGAATCACAGAATGGTTTGGGTTGGAAGGGACCTTAAAGATCATCTAGCTCCAACCCCCTGCCATGGGCAGGGACACCTCCCGCTAGACCAGGCTGCTCCAGCCTGGCCTTGAACACTTCCAGGGATGGGGCATCCACAGCTTCTCTGGGCAACCTGTTCCAGTGCCTCGCCACCCTCACAGTAAAGAATTTCTTCCTGATACCCAATCTAAATCTACGCTCTTTCAGTTTGAAAACGTTACCCCGTGTCCTATCATTACAATATAGAGTTCTTTCCATCTCTGGTCTTTCATTATCTGTCCTAAATATCTGGCATTGCCTCCTATCACTTTTGCTAAAAAAGCGAGCCTTTTTTCCCCTCCTCAGTCCACTGGAGACACCATTATCACACAAGCTTTATCTGGGTGCTGAGCCTGGGCAGAATTTAAAGTCTATGCTTTTTGAAGCGCAGTCAATCCAAACGTGTAATCGGAGGAAAAGCAACCAGCAGCAGCAGACGTGCGCATCACCAGGCGTCGGTAACGTACAGCTTCTTCTTCGGGGGACAAGGGTGCAGACCGCGCGTCGAGAAGTGGCAGATTTCTGTTATTGGCGGGTGAAGGGAATGACAGGGCATGCCAGCATTTGTCACAGCCGTGTCAGGGAGTGAATGACAAAGGAAGGACAGCAATGTGTCTCCCCCGGCAGATAGGCAGAGATAGTAGCCCGGAGTCAGAGCCACCGTTGTCACTCAGCCATTGTGAAACGCGACAAAGAAACAGCGGCTGCCCTGCCGTTTAGAAGCAGCATGAATTATTAATGGCGCGCTTGTAAAACCAAGTTACCAAAAAAAAGGAGGGGGGGAAAGAAAAAAAGTCAGCATGCTCTGCTGCAAATCCAGCGATAACAATTCCCTCCCCTCTCCTTTTCTCTTCTTAATCAGAAGATGGAGCATTCTGGGTTGGTTGCTTCTATTTCCATTTAATAAGAGAGCGGGGTTGTGGTGACACAGCCTGGGTTCTGAACAGATGCTGCAAGGTTTTTCCCCAGTAAATATTTTGGATCTCTTTCTCCCTTTACAAAACCCTCTCTATAAAACCCTGAGCGCAAATGGTAAAGTTTCTATCCCCGCCCCCCCCAAGCCCTTTCCAATAATTTAAGTTCTCTCTCTCTTTTTTTTTTTTTTTTTTTTCCCCTCCTGAAAAGTTTGTCACCTTGTGTGAACTGGCAAGATCGGGTCCGCTCTGTTGTTAAATTCTAAGTGGAATGCCAATTTTTGTTTTCCACAAACTATAGGAGATTGCAAGTCATGAATTGCATTTTAAAGTTTAATCGCTGCCGGTCTGTTGTTCAGAGAAATTTCTCCTTTGGTGCTCGAACTGAAAGGCAGCTGTGTAGGCAGGCAGTAAATAACAAACTTGAGATGATTGGCGTTAGTGTTTTTAAGGGAATCAAGGATTTCATACCCTATTACTTTGCAGTGGTGCTCTTCTAAATCCCGGCTGCAGGATTTCCTTGACTTAGGGATGTGCTTGTGCTCGCCTTTAATTTTTCCTCTAGTGCTCTTCGGTCCCTTCCCTTCTATTTCGCCCTCACAAAGACACACATCTTGGGTCTGACAGCCTGAAAACATTCTCGTTGGGTTAAAATTAGCCCCTTTTTTCACCTCCTTTGCATCTGAGGTGCACTTGTAACGCTGGAGATGATGTGTAACTGCGCTGCCAGCAAAGCACCAGGGAATTGGAAGTTCTGCGTCATCATTTCCATAAATGTGGTTTGTAGGACAATGTGGGGACCCTTCTGGAGCGCTCAGCACAGGAAGGACATGGACTTGCTGGAACGGGTCCAGCAGAGGGCCATGAAGATGATCAGAGGCTGGAGCACCTCTGCTGTGAGGACAGACTGAGAGAGGTGGGGTTGTTCAGCCTGGAGAAGAGAAAGCTCCAGGGAGACCTTATAGCAGCCTTCCAGTCCCTAAAGGGGGCTACAGGAAGGATGGGGAGGGGCTCTTTATCAGGGAGTGTAGTGACAGGACACAGGGCAACGGTTTCAAACTGAAAGAGGGGAGATTTAGATTAAATATCAGGAAGAAATTCTTTACTGTGAGGGTGGTGAGGCACTGGAACAGGTTGCCCATGGAAGCTGTGGATGTGGATCCCTGGAGGTGTTCAAGGCCAGGCTGGATGGGGCTTTGAGCCGACTGGTCTAGTGGGGGGTGTCCCTGCAACGCCCATGGCAGGTGGGTTGGAACTAGATGATCTTGAAGGTCCTTTCCAACCCGAACCATTCTATGATTCTATGAACGGTTCCATGCTCTGCAGGGTCGAGAGAAATGCTCTGTGTGTCTGTTGCAGCTCATGCCGGTTTTCTGTCAAGTATTTGTTTGTTCTTGGCCCTCTCTAATCCTCAGCTTACAAAATAACTCACATATTCCATCTCCTCCTAACTCCAGCGCTGTGCAGCTGTAGAAGGGCAGCTGAGCCCATCCGCGGTGTAACGAAATGTGAGAAAACAGAAAAGGGCACTGGCAGCACTGTTGGAGATAGCAGTGAATCCCTGGATGCGATGTTTTGTTATTAAGTTCATACTCGATAGCCATTCTAAGGAGTTGTTTTACAGGGCTCTGAATACTTTCCCTTAGGAGGAGCAAGGATAAATTTCACACTGGTTTAAGGAAGGGCTGTGATAAATCCGAGTGAGGTTAAATATGATATAAATATCTGTGTTAACAAAAGAGCAGCTGGCGGTGGCTTTATCTCACAGGGTGAGAAATGGCCTCAGGTTGCGCCAGGGGAGGTTTAGATTGGATATTAGGAAAAAATTCTACACCGAAAGGGTTGCCAAGCTTTGGAACAGGCTGCCCAGGGAAGTGGTGAAATTGTCATCCCTGGAGGTATTTAAAAGATGGGTAGATGTGGTGCTGAGGGACATGGTTTAGCGATGTTTTTTGTCAGTGTTAGGTTGATGGTTGGACTTGATGATCTGAAGGGTCCGTTCCAACCTCGGCGATTCTATGACTCTGAGTGAGATACACGTGGCCCAGCAGCAGGACGGGCTCTCTGTGCGGGGGGAGACGGTGCCCTGCAGCCCTCCCCAGGACTGGAGGTCGAGGAGGAGCAGACCCTTGGGCATGGGACGCTGCCTGGGTGGGTTTACGGGCAGATGAACGGAGGGTTTGTGTTTATGGCATTGTCTGGCACCTTCCGGCAGCGTTACGTACAAACACGTTTTAAAAGGAAAAAAAAAAAATCCTCGCTTTCCACAAGAGGTGAATAGAAATATGTCTTCTGCTACTGCAATGCCACCTATAACATAAATAGAGCTTCACGCTCATCCAAAAGCTCTTCCATAGCTATTTAAACAGACACGAGAAAATATTCTCAGTAGTAGATAATAAACCTTTCTTTGCATGATTCTGACTGACAAACAAGCAGAAATGAACGTACACTGCAGCTGGCTATGGAAAAAAACCCGGTACACTTTCATTTTTTCAGTTTAGTTTCATTGCACTATATTTTCAGATACCATTTGTTGGTTTTTTGTTGTTTTTTTTTTTTTTTCCCCAAGTAATTTTCAAATTAAATGAGTCCTCCTCAGTCTGGAGAATGTGACCAGAAATATCGTCCTGCTTTCCTCAGTCCTGCCCCTCGCAGGTGTGGTCCTGTGTCCCTGGTGGTGACACTACGGGTGACGGATCTGTTTAAGACTGGGAAAGCAGAGAAGGCATCAGCCCACCTGTTTCCTGAGGCCTCAGTAACCTCTGCTCTGCAGAGACTGAGCAGTTGCGTTTTCTGGTTGTAAGGGATGCTTTATGCATGAAATACTGTGAGAAACGGAAAGCAATTTTCCTTTCAAAATGTTGGCGCTGTTACATCCAGCTGAGATGCGGCTGCACAGGAACGTACGAAAAAGAAAACTTTTTTAGGAAGACAAAAAAGGACTCAAACTAAATACTTGGGTTCATTCTAACGACTCAGCACCGCTTTGGAAACAGAGGGAGTTTTCCAAATGCTGCTTCACCCACCTCTAGCCACTGGTCCGGTCGCCGGGACAAGAGTGTGACTAGAGAGATATCTTCTTGTAGCTAAATTTAGCAAGAAGGCTTTGTAACGGTGTTATAAGTGAAAGTCATTCTCTGTGGGGAAGATGAAGTGACTCATTTACCTTGTTTTACAGAGTTGTCTTCCAATAATAATTTCCTTACAACTTGCCCTGTTGGGAAAGTTCTGTGCATGGGGGAGCCTTGAATCTCTTTACCTCTGCCATCAATAATACATAAAAAAAGGAAAGGGGTTGGGGAAAAAAGCCTATAATAACAAATCTTTTACTCACACACATTTCATGTGCAGCTTGCAAAGAGGCGTCTCTATGACACGATGGCACGCTTCCGCAGTTTGAGGCGGTGTATCGGTAGCAGGACAGAAGCAGACCAGCCTTGGGACTGGGCAGGCCGCCGTCCGCTCTTGGCGCAGGCGACATTCGCCCACTTGCGCTTTCATCTGAAAATATAAATTAGATTCTTACACAAGCCAGATCAAAACTTTACATTAGTGAATTGCTTAGCTCTTGGCTTTGAGTGCTGTAGATCGGAAAGCTCACCTGTATTATATCCCCAACTCCTTAGCCTTGTCATTCAGCATATAAATAAATATATACATGTTCGAATGCTGTGAGTTATTGTTTCTTACCCTCCTCCAAGGCACTCAGTCCCTGTTTGACATGTAGAAGAAAAAAATCAAATGTTATTGTTCCTGCCTGAGACAGCATCATTGAGATTCACAGCAATGACAATATCTGGAAGAACTTTGTTTTCTATTACCTAGTCACGGCTGCTGGTATTTCAAATGACCCAGAACTACTTTTGAGTTTCATCCTTCTAAGTTATCACACTTTCCCCTGCTGGGCTGAATGGAGCAAACACTCTGTTTGTCAAGAGACTGGAGAAACTTTGACATGAAGCTTTTAAAGAGAATGCTTAAGGAAACGAACACATGCACCAGATGCACACGGGGCCATCTCCTCCTTCAGGCTTCATTCCTAAGGTGATTTATCTGTGGTTTCGGAACAGGTTTCCTATCGTCCTTTCATGAAGTGCTTGGGATATTCAAGCTTCTTATTTTATGCCTGAGTGAAGACTAGTGGTTCTAGTAAGGGGAATGCATGGCACCTTCTGACAATCAGAGCACATCCCAGCTATTTGAATTGGACACTAGATTGGGCTTTTGCAAAAACCTGCTATTTTGAAAAAAATATTAAAAAAGCTTTCTTAATATATATAAATAAGTGACTATCCCTTTCTGAGTGTTGCCAAGTGTATCTTCCATATGGAATCGCGAAACTTTTCAGTCTTAAAAAAATTACTTATTCTTGAGTCCAAGTTACCTTCTCGTAACTTAAGGAAATGTGTTTATCGGGTCAAGTTTTCCACTCGGACTTCACCGATGTTCTTCCTGCTTTTGTTAGCAGTGTTTTTGACCTCTTGCCCTTAATTTAAAGAAGATATTTTGCTTACAGAGACATTTATCTAACAGGGACCTGTAAGGGAAGAAAAAATTTGGTTTACAGATGACTTGATTCCCTCAAGGTACGCAAATCAATCACGTAAATTGTAGTGTGTCCTACACTTCAGCTTCAATCAATAGGGGATTAAAACTCTAGTTTCAGCGTGCGGAAGATAATGCCCATACCAATGCTGTTAATAACACCTGGGATAACTAAAAGTGTACTGATGTTTTAAAAATTTCACTTTTTGGTGCTTATGTGTCTTGTTTGGTATTTTCACCATTCCTCTCTGCTGGGAGGGTGAGAACAGAGGAGGAACTTTGACTTATCCTAACTTGCTGCCAGGCATTGCTAAAAAGGTTTGTTTCCTGCGACTCGGTACCCTGTGTGTTGTGTCTGGCTTCGCCTGGCTGCAGCAGAATATTAACATGAAAGTAACTCGTGAGCAAAATTAAGAAGGACCTAGTTTAACACAGAATTTTTAGAGGGTCTCTATTCTGCCATACTTATCCTCGCTCTGCCACTCTCTTTCTATGTTTGCCTTGGGCAAATCACTTGTGTAATAACGACCCATGGTCCCAAGGGCATAGCACCCTTAATTTGAAAGCAGGTGTTTCCCCAGGGCAATTCGGGATGTGTTTGTACGACTGATTTGGCATGCCTCTCCTTTGACTCCAAGTTTCTGATCCACCCCCAGCCTCATTAACTGCCTACTGGTTTTTTCCCCATCTGCAGTGATAATCTCTTTTAGAATAGTTTGAGATCCATTAAGGTCCGTATGGCTGGGGGGCAGGGATCACTCTGACGTGTCCACAAAATATCATCTCTGGGAGCAGGCTCCCTCTCCAGGGGGTGAAGCAATGTCCTCATAGAAGATAAGGGGTGTTTTTCACACTGGCTGGGAGCAGCCTGGAGGCAAACAAAGGAAATAGAAGTGCTTGATGGAGTGTTGCATGTTATGCGTGTTGGCCTGCTGTGTGGTCAGAGCATTTGGTCTTCTTGCAGAGATGGTACCTGTGTTGTGTCATCTCTGTTGAGATGAGTCAATGCTCTATGTTGACTACTTTTCCCATAGCGTGTCCAGGGTCTGGGAGACCTCCGTTCAATTTCTTCCCCAGGATGAGAGGACTCAAACTTACATCCCCATCAGCAGGATGTGGCGTTGTCTGTAAAAGACATTTTGGTTCACAACTAAAGCCACTGAGCCACATGGGAGAGAAAACAGCAGGAGGCCTTGCTTTGTGGGGTAGGAGGATTACTGGGTCCTGGTCACTGCTACAGACACCCTTCCAGTGTCTGATATCAGACAGGACACATCAGCCCATTTCACAGGCACCCCTTGATAACACTTAATGGTCAGTCTAACCTCTACAACCTTTTGTTTTTCATAAAGGACTGGAGAATCCTTTCCACAACTTGCAGCCTGATCAGTCTGTAATTGCATCATAAGATAGAAATTATGAACTCAGTATGTAAAACAGCCTACGTGTTGCCTACCCCAGTGATGCTATTTTACTAGTACTTCTTTCTCTAGAGCTGCATCTGTAATTTCACTTGAGACTGCTACTGAACATTTTCTCCCTCTGATAAACGAGCTTAAAAAAGAGACAGAAGTAGGTATATCTTTTTTACATGCGGAAAATACTCTTTAAAGAAAGGACCATTCTTTGTTGGGATTTAGATCTGCTGCCCTAGCATTTACTGCATCTTCTGACAAGCCTTTCCAGTCCTAGACAAAAAGCGAGATTTACTTATATACATCTTTTTGCTGGCCCACATGTATTGTCACATATTTTGTTCTTTTGTATTTAGAAACTGGAACTTAAATAATATATTTCTTCAGAAATTAAATTGATAGAATATATTATGCCACATCAAATATGATTTCCATATCAGTGTGCTTTTGAGCTAATAAATCCATCACAGTTGTTAGTGAGTTTTAGAATGATCTTTCGTCTACTTTAGATGGTTGTCATTGATTTTGAAAAGTGCTTGATGAACATGAAATATGGTTTTGTAGTTTGAGTGGTTTAAACTTTGGAGACTTCTGCTTTAATTTATTACAGCTCTCAAATGCTTTTGGCAAAGGAAGGAGCCTGTCTCATGTACGTCTGAAAACAGAAGTAATTAAGGAAAGTTTCCCATCGGGAGTCACTTGTCCTGGCTCTTTACATGATTGTTTTTGTATCTTTATTTTCTGTGAAAGCCGTTGCAGGGAATTGCTCTGTCTTCACCGCAATCTCTCAGTGACTGGGAATCTTATAAGCTTTGTAGTGAATTTTGACTCACCAAAGACAAGATCAGCTTTAGCCAAGCAGATGATGAGCTAACCTGCTTGTGGACATCTCTGAGCAATATGGGCTTCACAATTCTCACAGGCAGTGTTCTCACCTGAGCTGGTCATGTGGAAATTAAAAGTCCAGCATTCTTTGTCTGTCCCCATTTGACTGATATCTTTCTTAAATTACCCAAACTAGTCTCCAGAGAGGTCTTATGAGGCTGCATGAAGAAGAAAGATGTGCTCTCGTGGCAGTCGTTATCTTCTGCTCTCAGTGCCCTGCATCCATTGATCCATGGTCTTGCATCTCAACAGGATCAAAGTCCTGGTTTGGTGGTGAAAAATTCATGCAGGTTTATGGATGTGGTGGGTGTGAGGGGTTAACCTTGGCTGGACCCAAGTGCCCACCAAGCTGCTCTATCACTCCCCCTTCCTCAGCTGGACAGGGGAGACAAAATATAATGAAAGACTCGTGGGTCCACATTAGGACAGGGAAAGATCACTCACCAATTACTGTCATGGGCAAAACAGATTTGACTCAGGGGAATTAATTCAATTTATTACTAATCAAAATCCGAGTAGGATAATAAGGAATAAAACCAAATCTTAAAACACCTTCCCCCCACCCCTCCCTTCTTCCCAGGCTCAACTTCACTCCCTATTTCTCTACATCCTCACTCCGAAATGGCACAGGGGGATGGGGAATGGGGGTTCTGGTCTTTGTGGTCTGTTCATCATACTTTATCTCTGCTGCTCCTTCCTCCTCAGGGCGAGGACTCCTCACACTATTCTCCTGCTTCAGCATGGGTTCCCCCCCATGGGAGACAGTTCTCCATGAACTGCTCCAGCATGGGTCCTTTCCATGGACTGCAGTTCTTCATGAACTGCTCCAGCGTGGGTCCTTCCCATGGTCTGCAGTTCTTCATGAACTGCTCCAGCGTGGGTCCTTCCCATGGTCTGCAGTTCTTCATGAACTGCTCCAGCTTGGGTCCTTTCCATGGGGCGCAGTCCTTCAGGAGCAGACTGCTCCAGCATGGGTCCCCCACAGGGTCACAAGTCTGGCTAGTGAACCTGTTCCAGTGTGGGTTCCTCTCTCCACAGGGCCACAGGTCCTGCCAGGAGCCTGCTCCAGTGAGGGCATCCCACAGGGTCACCGCCTCCTTTGGGTGCATCTACCTGCTCTGGTGTGGGGTCCTCCATGGGCTGCAAGGGGACAGCCCACCTCAGCATGGTCTTCACCATGGGCTGCAGGGGCGTCTCTGCTCTGACAGCTGGAGGACCTCCTCCTTCTCCACTGACCTTGGTGTCTGCAGAGTTGTTTCTCTCACATGTTCTCACTCCTGTCACGCAGCAGGTTTCTTCCCCTTCTTAAATACGTTATCACAGAGGCAACACCTCTGTTGCTCATTGGCTCAGCTTTGGCCAGCGGCAAGTCCATCTTGGAGCTGGCTGGCATTGACTCTATTGGACATTGGGGAACCTTCTGCCATCTTCTCACAGAAGCCACCCTTGTATCCCCCCCACTACCAACACCTCACCACGCAAACCCAGTGCACGTGGGTCGACCTTGGACATCCAGCAGATGCCCACTCAGCCAGGGCAGGGGTTGGGGCAGCAGCGCGTGTCTCTCACTGGGGTGTTGGGGGTCTCCCACTGCCTTTGTGCCTCCGGGCTCTCCTGTGTGTGTGCAAATGAGCTTTTTATCTTGTAACCTAATATTATACACTGGTCAAAACAATACTGTGTTGTTTTGTATAATCCAGAAAAGTGCACATTCCAGTCCTGGCAAAGGGCGCCATGCACCCTGTGTTTAATAAATTTGTCTCCCTTACCCTGTTTTACAGAACTGTTCACCTTGTGACATCCTACAGACTTCCTTAGTGGTTATCTTAGGCAAACAGTTCATCTATGATCACATCTTCTGTGAGACCTGCTCTCACTACTGTGTCAGAAAAACCTTGATACGGTTACAAATACTGATCAATGTCTAGAGCAAGGTCTGCAGCTTCACATCTTCAGTAGGCTGCACGCTGCTTGTCACACATCCCAGGATCGTTTTTGCTTTTGCGCACACCAGGACACCGTTAACTCAGCTCCAACTTGTGACTCACTATATCCCCCATCTCCTTTTCTGAATAGCTATTGCCTGGGGAGTGCGTCCATTATTGTGTGTTTGTACAGTGGATTCTTCCTGCCTTGCGTGCTTTCATATTGCGTTTCACCCTGCATACTTCAGACGTCGAGATCATCTGGGAATTTGACCTTGTTCTCAAAGAGGCTCAGCAGTGCCTTCATTCTATTTGAAAATTCATTAAAGACTTGCTGTTAAACACTGAGCAGAAGGATGACAGCCCACCCGATGCATTTTTCTCAAATTGGCAAAGAGCAACTGATAAAAGTCCTGACCAACAGCAGGAACAATACTAGTTTTCCTACTATTTCTGCACCTGCTATATATGACTTTGTCTAAAATTTGCTTTTTCTGATTTATAATATAATATATTGGAAAATTGTGTCAACATCCGTGCCAATTAAACTGTATGAAATTCAAAACTTCTTCACTGCCAGTTGAACTTTTGGAAGGTAATTAGATAGGTTCACTTATGATTTAATTCTTGGCACATAGGTATTTTTCTTATCTATCCAACTCGTTCTTATCTTCTGGATTCTCACACATGGCTGGTCTGATGATTTGATCCAGAACTTCACTGTGTATTTAAGCCAAGCTGAAAGATCTGTGTTTTCGCCAGGTCCTCGCTATTCCCCCCTTTCATGACTGGGAATGCTTTTGACCTTCACCGTCTGTTGGTTCACGCACCCTTTACAAATTCTCTCAGCTGACCCCAACACCACCAGTCCCCAGCGTTAACCTCATAAGGCCAAACTGTATTGATAGTATCAAAGGCTCGTATTAATTGTTTAAACACAGAGTGGCATTTGGGATGGTTGAGTGTGTCTAAGCATCTGCATCAGATGTGGAGTGTACCACATCTTTCTGTACCAGCAGCTGGAGGTGGAGTGAACATTTCAAATAACGCCAGCTACCTCTGGCTAAGTGGTGCAGTCAAAGGTCAGCTGTATGTAACTGCCGCTAAAACGTCTCCCCAGAGCCTTCTCTTCAGGCTGAACAACCCAAAATCTCTCAGCCTGTCCTCATAGAAGAGGTGCTCCAGCCCTCTGATCATTTTTGTGGCCCTCTTCTGGACTCGTTCCCACAGGTCCATGTCAAGTCTGTCCTCCAGAGATCCAAGGTAGCAGCTCTGTTAACCCCCCTATTTACTTCAATGAGAATTGAAAACTATAATTTCATGACCACTATGCCCAGGATGGCCTCCAACCGTCACATCACCTACAAGTCCTCTGCTCACAAACAATAGGTCCAGCAGGGCACCTTCCCTAGTTGACTCACTCACCAGCTGTGTCAGGAAGTTATCTTCCACACATGCCAGGAACCTCCTAGACCGTTTCCTCTCTGCTGTATTGTATTTCCAGTGGACACCTGATAAGTTGAAGTCCTCCATGAGAGCAAGGGCTAGCATTCATGAGACTTATCCCAGCTGCTTACAGAATATTTCATCTGCCTCTTCATCCTGGTTGAGTGGTCTATAACAGACTCCTACCATGATATCTGCCTTGTTGGCCTTCTTCCTGATTCTTAGCCATCAACACGTGACCCTTTCGTTACCATTGTCAAGCTCTAGATGTTCAAAACACTCTCTAACATACAGGGCTACCCAGCCACCTCTCCTTCCTTGCCTGTCCCTTCTGAAGAATTTATAGCCATCCATTGCAGCGCGCCAGCTGTGTGAGCCATCCCACCATGTTTCTGTGCTTGCAACTCTATCATAGTTTTCCTGCTGCACAATGGCTTCCAGCTCCTTCTGTTTGTCGCACATTGGTGTAGGTGTACTTCAGTTGGGTTATTGATTACTCCACCTTTCTGGGGGTAGAAACTTTAATTCCTACATGGCCATTCTCAGGGCCTTCCATGGTTTCTAACACATCCATAACCCTTCCATCTTTGCTGCCACATGGATCTCCATGTCCTACCTCCAACGAGACAGCAGACCAAAGAACCTCGCAAGTACACTGTCCCTCAAACATTGGCAGGCCACCCCCAGGCTTATCTCTATTGAGCCTGGTTTTATCCCTTTCCCTCTTC
Source organism: Alca torda (assembly GCA_008658365.1). Taxonomy (NCBI): domain Eukaryota; kingdom Metazoa; phylum Chordata; class Aves; order Charadriiformes; family Alcidae; genus Alca; species Alca torda. The sequence goes on along the minus strand of CM018077.1, from coordinate 156,770,347 downwards.
AAGTCTAGTTTAAAGGTCTCTCCGTGAGCCCTGTCAACTCAAGGGTGGACACCATTGGTTCCTTGGAGCTGGCAGAGTTACAGCACCCATCCTGCGCACCCTTCCACGCAAATTCCTGTGCCAAGCCCTGTTTGCCCACCCTGTTTGCCGTGCTCCCCAGGGGTTTCTTTTATACATGAACAGCTGCCGCTGCTCCTGCCACCACCCAGGTCTCCTCAGCCACTGTCATGTGAGCTGCAGGCTCCTGGCAGATCTCTCTCCTCCCTTGAGGTTCCCCTGGCTCAGGAAACACCCCTGCGCACCATGCTAGAGTGTTCCACTGCCGATCATGCCGGCACCAGAGATGCTCACCTCTGTGACTGAGTTTGCATTTGTTTCTTTCATTTTTCTCCTTGCATTTGCTTCATTTGCTGTCAAAATACAAAGTTTCTGGCAATTCTTTCCACCTCTATCTAATCTCTTCTAGGGCTTTTCTGTTGAAAAATGGCAGCATTAAGAGAATTTGCGTTTCCAGTCCAGTACACCTGGTAGACAACACAGTGCTGTGGGGCAGATATAAATCAAACTTTTCAAGTAAATCACGGAAATTCAGTGTTGAAGATTATCAGCATGTAACTGTTTAGAATTGACTTAAGTGACTTCATCATAAAAGAATATCTAAATAGTTCCAATAATGAAACCAAACTGAGTTCTCTGCTCCCACTTGTTTAGTAATGCCAAATGCAAACTGGTTTTTGTTGTATCTCCAAAATTGAAAGCATATTCTCCATAAAAAATTAATTGCTTTAACTTGGCTTTGCCCTTACTCATAAGAACTGACTATATTGGCCGTAGGCCTGCGGCCATGGAAACAGCATGGTATTGAAAATCTTTACTTCTTTCAAGGTTCTCTTTTGATCATCCATTAATGGCTCCATTAATACCTCTTTAGGTTACTGGAATTTGTGCTTTGAGAATGGAAAAAATGTCCTTCCTCTTTAACTACGTCCCAACTTTCCCCTTTTCTTTTTTTCTTTTTGTTGTTGTTTTGGTAAGCTGTTTCTGGCAGAAGGCACTGATGATTCTAGTTCCTCCAAAATCCTTGGCAAGTAGATATTCATGGACCTTTAAAAGGCTGGTACTAAGGTACTGGTTGAAACCTCCCTCCTCTTTGTTAATAGCACAGCATTTCAACAGCATGGAAATGGCACATATCTTTAATAATATACAGTTAAAAGCCAGGGATAACACAAAATCAATGCAACTTTCAACCAGAATAAACACACAGCACATGATACCCTCCACCCATTTTTAAGTTTCACATTCGTACGATATAAAACTCATTTTTCTTTAAGTTAAGAGAAGCCACCACCAACTTTCTGCTATGAACAATAAAATCAGTACTGCAGCATCTATGCTATTATTTTAATCTCAAATTTAGTTTATTTTATGCTGGTTTTTTCAGTTTGCTTTATGATGTTTTTTTTTTCTATTAACAATGCAATGTCACATCATGAAAATTAGTTCTTGTTAATTAAACACATTAGCCTGCAGTGCTTGTTAAAGCTTTAATTCAGTCCAATCGTTGAATAGATGCTTAGTTCCTGTGTATTTTTCAGGTCAGTCCCAAATAAAGACAATATCCTTGGTCATGGGTCACTGTTCTTTGGCACCTTGGCACACCAGGCTGTATTATGTTACTTTACCTGGAACACTAGACTAAAAGGATCATCAGACTCTGCCTCCTGCAGAGCTACTCACAGTTTCCTATCCCTGCTATTTGCTGATCCAGGATCTGGCTCAAAACTTTGTTCTTGTTATTGATGTTCACTGGGCATGATCCAGGCTTTCAGTGCTCAGGGATCTGGAAACTTTCTCCTGGTTTCTATCTAAATGTATTCGTGCCCAGTTTATTTGTCCTGCATTGGACCTAGTTCTCCCCATCTGGAACTGAAAAAAATGGAAGTAATTTTTAATAAAATCTTTCTTCCTTTTGTCATGGCAGCTTGAGCAAGCCCCGTCTGCCCAGTTTCCTTTTGCCCAGCAGCCCAGCCACGTTACTGGCCTTGTCTTCACCATGCCCACTTTGGGTTCTCCAGTGTGGGACCTTACTGGCTCAGAGTCCTGCGGGTGAGGTTTCTCCAGAAACGAGGACACTGAGGTGCTGTGAGATAGAGTGACATTTGTATTGCACTGCATATACTGGAAAAATCTCATCTTGTGTCTGAAGAACACCTCTGCATTTCTCACAGATGCAGCAGGGATGACTCTCTGTTACTTGTGATGGGCAAGTACAAACCAGCCTTCCTCCTCAGTTTCAAGTTATTACTCTCCTATATAAGTTATTTCACTAGCTAATTGACCCGATAACTAAATGCCACCGATCATTTCCAAGTAGCACACTTGAATTTCCACTCTTACTGCTTTAATTTTAACACATTCTCTAGATATTATCACCGTATGTGTCAGGTGGTTGCTCTCTGCACCGTATTCTGTAAATTTCTTAAGCTGTTTTTCCCATGTCACACCTTGAAATTCTTCCATTGGACTTGCAGCCCTTGTCTGGCATTATTCCACTTTATCTCAGACTTTTGGATGCCAATATAGATCCTATTTCTGCATGTCAAAGCATTTGCAAGGGCCAGCAGGAAATCTGCCACTGTCTCTAGGCAGAGTATCCACTAGGCAAAAGAAACAGGAGAAATTTCTACTGCTTGACTTAATATCCCCCCCCTCCAAAAAAAAAACCAAAGAGTTGCTCCATGTTGTATGAACCCCTTGAAACAGCCGGTGGAAGCAACAAAGTTTAACAGGAGATTTAGAAACCATTGTGTCATTTAAGAAAACTGTGGCTCCTCCGCAGTCCTCTAAGCTAATTTCTTGCTTTTCTGAAGCCCAACATTTTTATGTGTAAATATATATCCCTGAGGGAAATGTATACATTAATGCATAAGTATGTATAAAAAAAAAACCCCAAGCAAAAAGTAAACCAATCACTATTAAGAATTAAGTTTTTGAAGACTAAAAAGAAAATATTGTGGAGGTAAAATAGGTGCTGTACTCATTCATGTCTCTATGAAATATTGTACTCATTCAAATCAATTATCCTTTTACAGATGTGATTTCATAAAGGGATAATTAGTTCATGTCTGGAATTGCATCAGCAAAACCAATCAATTTTAATTGTTTCTGTATCAGTGAACTGCAGCACTTTTTTTTTTTTTCTAGACACAAAACAGATTTAATCAACTCTGCCAAATTAGAAGTCATTTGTCACTTGAAAGATGAAATTGTTTATTTTTACTGTCAGCCAAAAAAAAATATTTGGCATAGATCTGCTTGCATACATTTTTTCACATCTATAAATGCACCTATTTTGGCCTTTGGTAAAAATCCACTTGCACTGGAGAACTGTGTAGGTGATTCTCCTTCCCTCCCATTACCTTTCATAGAAGTTGCTCTTGGGTACACAAGGACTGTGCATGGCAGAGGTTCTGCTGACTCCTATTTAAAGGTTTCTTTAACCAGGTGAAATTAAAAACCTCTGCCTGCAAGGTCGTTTATGAAAGTCGCATATGACACATGAATGATGAAACATTGCCTTTTGTTTTTCTCAGGAGGAACTTATTAAAGGGACCAAACCAATACAAAGGAGACGAAGCTCAGTGGATAAACAGAACATTTTGAGTAAAATTCCATCAAAATGCAGTAGATATTTCCCCATATACATGAATATGGGAGGCGCATTCCAAAGACTTTTCTCCAGCCCAGCAGAGGGGGTGGATATAGATGCATAGACCTGTATGAGATGCATTTTGCAAACCTCAGGCTCCGAGGGCAGTGAATTTTCCTGGTCCTCTGCAGCCAGCAAGCATGAGCCAGTGCCCTACAACCAGCACCAGGCGCTGTGGGTCTGCCCCATCCAGCCTGGATGTGCCAGCACTGAGCAGGGAGCAAAGCATGCCACCAGTCCATGCTGTCTTCTCTGTGCAGTGACTTCTCTGTTACATGATGGACCAGGTGCTCTAATTCATGTGTGTAGAGTTGCCAGCCCTATTGGTGACTTTTTTAACCAGATCATGAGGGTTGGATGCAAATGAACCCTACCACAGACCTTTCCATCACCTTTCCTGCCCCACCAGTTCTCCACTTCTCCATCCATTTGCATGCCAAGGCTTCCTCTGTAATTTCCAGCATACTCCTGGGCACAGGAATGTGTCTTGATGTGCTGGTAAATCCCTAGACTGTTGCCTGTCAAGAATTTGTCCTGTTCCAACTTGTGCAGTCCCCAGCAGTCCCTGGATGCAATTCAACAGCTGGCATGGGCCAGGCATCATTCCCCAAAGTGGTTTGTGTGCAGCCACCTTATTCTGGGGACTAGCGTGGTTTACTAGCGTGGGTGCAGGCTGATGTGTAGCACTTGACTTCAAGGCCCAGGAACAGTTATTTGTCACCACAGGCATCCAGCATGTCCCACCACATCCTTTCCTCTGTGCCTGTCAGCTACCCTTGTGGCACCTGCCATTTCAAATCTCAGCTACTGCAATTGACCCTTAGTCGCTCTAGGGCCAAACCATTTTCAAAAGCCTCCTGCATGTCGAGGTCACATCTGTGCTTGGATGTGAGCTAATCCCATCGCTCAGCAGCAGGCATGAAGTGCTCTGCTCCTACCGAGGCTTATTCCACAAGGCGTACCCTAATTGCAGAGCAGCAGCTCTCCCATCCCCCAGCCTGTCACTGATGTAGCTGCCGACAGAAACATTAACCACATCAAGAAACAGTCAGAATTGTCCCTAAAATATGAACAGTAGTGATGTATTTCTTGGCGTATTTCTTTCCAAGACCTTGCAATACAATAATCTGATAAAATTCTTATTAATATTAATAATAATATATTGTCACTGCTTGATGAGACAATTGGAATAGCAGAAATGTGCCCACGGTATTTTGAATCATGTCTTTTCTGATAAGACTTAGACATCTGGAGTAGAGGGCAGAGATTTGCAGCATGATTCTCATGACTCTTTGTGCATTGATAGCTGGATAATTGGGAAAACAAGGGCAATTCAGACTCTGATTCACATTGGATTTACCTGCAGTGGCTGAAGAGGTTGCCGTCCTGGAAGACAGACTCTTCAGCTGTTGCAGCTAAATCAGAGATGATTGTGAATCAGAGTTGCCAGCCCGCACGGTTTACAGCTTGATGTTTTAATGTAAACTGAGGTTGATAGTGGTTTACATTTGTTGGCAATAGCGAAATCAGCCCCACGCCGAATCAGTAATCGGGCAGGGACATTTGGGGATGGCAGGCTTTTAAATCCCCTGGCCTGAAGTGCCAGATCTTGCGAAAAAGTTGGCTTTAAGGACAGGGCTGTAATATCTGACTCTGAAGTCACAAGCCCATGTTCATCAGCTGTGTGGATTTCAGTTGACTAATGAAAAATAGCTGACCTGCGGTGTTGGGATAAGTGTTTTTCCTCTGCACAGTTTCTCTTCATATCTCTTGATCTCATCAGAGATCTTGTCAAATCAGATGACTGGAGTAGATTTATTGAAGTGGGTGAAAAAAAAAAAAAAAGAACTGGCTAATTAAAACCCAATTAGTTTGGTGGCAGTTATACTTAAGACTTTAGAAGAAATTTTTAAGGAAAATATAGACATACAGAGAAATGAATTAACATGCTGAAAGATTTTGTCAGAAACAGATTCCTCAGAATAATCTGAAGTCTTCTTTGATAAGATATGAGGTTCTCTAAATAAGTCAACAACATATTTTTCTCTTGACACGTAAGAAATTATTACTTAAGATGAATAAACTGAGTATCAGCAAAGAACTGTGAACTCAGTAGGGATGAAATGAAAAGAAAATTTACAATAGGTTGTGGTGAGGGTTAAATTATCACAGGGGAAAAAAAGGTCTCTGTCTTTGGAAACTAATATTTAAAAGCGTGCATTAACAACCTCTACGGAAAAAGCAGGCGTAAACGTAAGAAAATTACTTGCGAGAAAAATTAGGCAGCACTTTCATCTGAGAGCAGGCTAGGAATAATTTAGAAAGAGTCAGATGACCATAGGGTGGGGGTGGCCTAAAATGTGTTAGAATGAAATGCAAGTCACGCAGGTCTTGGGAACAGGCTGCAGTGTGGGACACCATGATATAAAATAGAAGAGACGTACCTGACTATCCATTCAAATGTGCTTCTAAGATTAGGATTACCAGGCAAGGTGCTTTTAATGGAGATAAAGAAATACAAGACTGTCAGGACTTCTCTGGTCTCTGGTTCTCTGGAGTAGCATGGGAATTCTGGTCTCCCATGCCTGAGAAAAAGAAATATGAACTGAAGCAGGTAGAGAAAATGATGACGCAGCTGTTTATTTTATTGGAGCAAACCAAATGAGCTTAATTTATTTCATATGGAAAAATGATACCAGAATACATCCACGATAGGTGTGTGCCTCCATCCAGGGAAGGTGGTTCCTGGTGGAGAAGACTGGCGATCCCTTCAGTGCTGCGTGCCTGGTAGGGAGACACAGTTTGGTGCCAAAATGGTTCAAAAAAAAGCATTTCAAGCCATTCTGACAAAATATTTCAGTTGTGGAAGAGCCAAAATATTTCATTGCCCTTTGGAAGTTCCTGGACAAGCATGTGACGTATGAAAATTATTAAATTGGAGGAGGTGAGGGAGATCAAATGGAGAGGAGGCTTCTCAGCTCCTTGGTCTCTCACTGCATGGGATGTGACTGCCTCGACTTACTTTGGTTGCGGGATTTCTTGTACATTTTGTGCCCTTCTGCAGATTATCCCAGGCACAGCTTGAGTGCCGGCAGGGTCCAGGAAACCTTCCCAGTAGCAGTTGGCTGACACCTCTGTGAGAGTGTGGGCAGATCCGAGGAAGACCACGGTACTCTGCCCCAGCTTGTACGGTGTCTGCTGTCGGCTGCAATGCGCTGAGCTAACACTGAGTGGTAGTAAAACTCATGGGCTGCGGAGTCCAGACCCGGGCATGGGAGGGAGGATGATGAAGTTTCCTATCAGTTTGACATGAAAGAAGGAATCTGATAAAAATATCGATGCTAGTATGTCATTCAAGCTCTATGAGGATCCCCAAGGCTTGTTTATCCATTGGTTAAACAGATGTAGTAGACCTTACCTCCTTCAAAGAGGATTCATAAGAAACGGCAATCAATAAATACTTGTGAAGACCTTTGATGCTTGAAAATGGAAAATGCTATTTTCACTAGACGCATACAACAGTCCAATTACTGTTTTGGAAGACCAGAGGGAGAAAAACAAACAGATTTGATCAAGAATGCAGTTCTTTCCCATGATTACACTGAGAGTTAAATATGAAAAATAATAACAACAAGCTAAGAAAGAACTGATTCAAATAATTGCCTTCCAAATTTAGAATAAGTACAAGATCTAGAAACGTAAAAAAACCCCAAACAAAACTGTTGAAGAAGAGAGGCAAGGGTCCTTCTGTCAGATCAACTGTTTCTGTGTCAGGACTAACGGGAGCAGAGTATCAGGTTGGGAAGGTGCAGTCACAAAACTAATGAAAATATAGGGGGATGATAAATGTGTTTTGATACCATCCTAAGACCTCGGTGTCCCTGAGGAACTTACTGCAGAAGTAAGTGGAGGACACAGTTCAATTCCATGTAATTGCAGTGAAGGGAAGATTGAAGTCACCTAAATTAAGACTGAATTTAAACTAACGTTCTGCACAATTTGGATACCACTCAGACCACCTCTTCAAAGCGGCAATTGTCTTGATATCCTCCTTATTGTCCATTGTGTGTCCACATATCTCTTTGGTCAGCCCCAAAGTTCCCTGTCTATACAAACGCAAACGTTGCACATCTCTCCTGTCACCCATTCAGATCAGGTTGGTGCCCATGTCGCTTTCAAGATCCCTTGACATTCAGATTTGGGCACCAATGTCTAATTCCATCCAAGACCCATGAGAGCTTCTGGTCCGTGGTCCTATATTTGCAGGTGTCCTCTGCCATGCATACATCCATATAGCTGAGAGACTGCAGATGTTAAAACCCATGATAGTGAAGAAGACAGTACCCACAAACCAGGAATTTAGCCTTTCCTGATGTGAGGGGTTTTGATTCTCTGTCTCTCGCATCCCCAGCTATCATGCTCCAAGGACACGCACTCCACTCTTCTGGATGCACGACCGGGAGTTCAAGGTTTGTGAGACCACGAGAAGAGAGAAACAACCACCTGACTCTGCTCTGGGAAAAGCAGGCTGTATTTCTGTCTGGGCTAATAAATCTTGTTGAAGGACAGAGCAAAGGCGGGTTTCATTTGGTCCTGAGCACTACTGTAGTAACAGTTTAGCAGTTGGAAAGTTCTGCACTGCGCACCTGTGTGTGAAAAGAACTTGCCAGACTGACCTTTCTTGTCGTTAAAGTTTGCTTCCATTGTGCAGACTTGTTTAAAAATGCCTCTCACCATGCATTTGTTATGTGCTTTTCCATCTGTCTCCTAAAAAAGGAAAAAATGTCATTTGAATATAACAGAAAACCTACTCCCATGATTAAATGCAATGAAGAAACCATTGAACACAATGATTTTCTAGCAGGAGCCTCATACATCTTTAAATCAATAGAGTTGCATTTGCTTGCTGTGATGAGCCAACAGCCCACCTATGGCTGGCAGCGGCTGGATCAGCTGGCTGGCTGCAGGACTCCTCAAGCATGTATTACAAAAACATCAAAAAGAGCACATCTGGGCTGTCAGCTGTTTTGAGAATAAATCCTGTGCTAGACAGTACACGAAGACTGCACCACAATCAATCTCCCACCTAACATCTCAGCCTGTCTCTTGCATCTCTTCTGTTCATGTGGAGTCTCACCATGGTCACAAATGTGGCCCTGGTTCTACCCTCTTGCCTGCCTCATCTCTTGGCTTCATCGCTGTGGGGACATCATCTACCTGTCCCTTTGTCATAACAGGGGCATCTTCCCTTTCCCCTCTCCTGCTCATTCAAAACACCGCTTCTCATGATATACATTATCTCTTCCAAGTGCTTATGCTGTTCCCTGGCCTACAGTATATCCAGGAGAAACTTGTTGAAAATATTTCACAGCCTACATTTTTTGCCCTCTTTTCCTCTCCATCCCCTTCCTCCTGTCCTCATTCAGGCCTTGGCATCAGCTCGGTTGCTTGCTTTGTGCTTTCGAGCAAGCTCCTCTGTGCCTTCTCTGAAGTTTCCACTTGCATTAGGTAGGAAAACCCCACAGACACCTCTGAAACTACTCTGTTATGATTCTCCTCTGAAATCCCTCCCTAAATCACCTGCTTGCTCTGTGAGCAGGGCTTAGGTCCTTCCTCTCCTGAAACCGGTGGCCTTATCACTTTGACCAACAGTGTGTATTGGTTTCCTTGTATTTTCCTTGCCTCTCTGTTGCCTCTCATCTTACGTTTACCCTGTGAGCTGTGCAAGGCAGAGAGCTCCCTTTTGCCCTGTGTGCAGAGTCCTCCAGGAGGAGGACTGGTACAGAACTACTGTCCAACTAAATTAACACCCTACAGGCAGCTGTTTGCTCTTTCTTTTAAGGCAGGATCCATTTTATTCCATTGCCTCTCCATGTTATTTGTCACGGTCACCCCTATGAACAGAATGCTCTCCTTATTACTGAATGGCATGTACTTTTCCTCACTGTAACCCCTAAAAGAGGCTTACATTTTTACAACAGCTCTCTTAGACTCCCAGCTCTGCAGGCTTGGAGCTTCTTTCGCTGTGTGTATTTTAATTTTAAGCCCAGAAAGGATCCCTGTTGGCCTGACCTTTGCTGCAGCATGCACCAAGATAGCAATATTCTGCCCTGCTATGCTGAATGTCATCAAGGCCACTGGGCTGTTGGGAAACACGCTCAGATTGGTCCGAAAAACCCAGAGAGAGAGTTATCAACTATTTCTCTTGGCTGCGGCAGAAATTTCTGCAGCTGTTGTTTAAAAAAAAAAAAAAATAAAATCCAGACTGGATTTTTAAGTTTCAGCTTTCAGTCCTCTTATTCCAATTATGTCTACATTAGGCACATAAAAGGCACTTAAAACCCAATATATTCCACAACTGCAGTCTGGTCAGTTTTCAGACATATCCTGTACCTTCAAGAGTATAATAATGAAAATAATAACTAATAATGATGATTGATTCCATTATTCACAGAAGAGACAAAACACACAAAGTGAAAAACATACAGAATCAAAAATGAAGTTTCGAGCATAGCCCAAGACATTTCATTAGCTGAAAAATGAAGGCCTGAGTATAGCCTAAGTCATTTCATAGGCTGGGACATAATTGCTCTTGATTTCTTTATATTGGCTTTTTATCTCAAAGAAGCCAGATGACGAATTGCCAAGTGATTTATTATAAGCCGGTAGTATGTGGTTTCCCTCCCTGACTCCTCCTCCTCATGTTCTCCTCCTTTGCCTTTGGATTCTTTCCTTTTGATATTAGTAAGTTTACACAATTTGGAAAGGCCAAAAAATGCAGAGCACAAGCCTTTTACACTCTGCAGCCAGCTGGCCTCCTTCTTGCTATTTATACACCGGAGTTGCACTTGGAACTCAGTCATCTTTGGTGTTAGACAAACCCATTAAAGGAGGTGCTCCTGCCCTAAAAGGTTTGCACTGAATAGATGAAGCATCTAAGAGAAAGAGGATAAACGGCAGTGACTCATCTGGAGTCAGCGGGCAGGCAAAGGGCAGGCCTGGGAAGGAATTTATATCTCAGCGATGCCTTAGTCACTGCTTTTCCCATCAGCTCGTGTCCTTTTTTTTTAGGACAAAGAATATTGCTGCTGAGAAATTAGGTGTTTCTCCAACCCGTCACTGGCCAGCCAGTCCACAAAGGTCCACTGGGGTGGTCCAATGCAGTTGAATAATCTTGCAGTACGCCTGTATCCCCAGAGAGCACAATCGCATTTTTAAGCTGATGGTCAGATCTAGGTTTCCCGGGAAAGAGTAAGGGAAAGATTTCAACAAAGATTTATCCCCCCTGCCCCAGTAGACACCATTGCTATTCCTCTATCACGGCACTCAAACCTTGATCACTGTGGATGTTGGGGCCCTGGCACTCCCCACCTTTTGATCCTGATCACTGGTTGTAGGCAGCTGGAGAGAGCTTGCGACGCCGGCAGCATCAGGGTATGCATTTTTCATCCTCCCTGTGATAGGAACAGAGGTGAGGAGTTCAGCACGCTCCCTCACCTCCACTGACATCAGCGCTGTGTCAGCCCTGATGGTATTAGCACAATCTTTTAAAAGCTGTTCATCTTATTACCATGGTGTGCACTCCCTGAAGGCCATGGACAAATGTTAAAGTCTGGAAGTGCGTGTGATGTCATGGAAGAAATATGAAACAGCAGCTGAACTGCTAGATGCTACAAGGGCAAATTTTGGTTAATGTTTCCTATTAACTCCTAGCTCCTCCGTCATCCTTCTATCATGGTAGGGAGAGACTAAAGGAAATAGCTTTCTCGTCTTCTGCTCAAAATTGCCATTTGCCAAGGATTTTTTAGAGGTCTAATTAAAGCAGAATAAATGTATTTTGCATTTCTCACCCGAGAGGGTAGTTTAGATCACAATCAGTGAAATGAATACAGCATGTTTCTGACTGAATTTCCAGCGCTAATGAAAAGGGATACTCTGAATGATGAAGACAAATGTACTTGAAATGAATTAATACCGCTCTTAACAGCACAAATATGGAAATCCACATTCCTAGAACAAATGCTTTGGTACTATTAGGCACTTAATGTGTCTAAATCTCTGTTAAAATCTACAGCTGGAATAGACAAATATTTCTGCTGATATTTAGTACTTAGTACTAATGTGGTTGTAATTTATATTCCCCCATAATCATGTCAGAATGCCACTTTGTGTGCTTTGTGCTGTGGCATTTCCACTTTCAATTTTAATGTCCCTGAAGCAACTCTTCATGGGGAAACCCATTCTTCCAGCCAAAGAACAACTGTTCTCAAATTTCTGTGGTGCTCTCTGAAGTACAAATAATAACACTAATAAGGCCCAGAAGCTTCTGCATTGAACAATACACAATTAGCTTGTGAGAAATGTTTTCATCACAGGGGACCTTATGTTCTTAAACAAGATGCATCAAATGATTTTTGCAAACAAGCAGTTACGGAGGGAAACCATAGCTCGCCAAGATATGTGGTTATGAAAGCTATCTATAAATGTGAGTTGCGAGAATGTCTTGTTTATATGGATAGGAGCAAACAAAAAAAAATTCATGATATCACAGACCTTACTAAGAAACAACCTTGCTTGCTTCTGCTCCAGGATCACTGGAGGATGATCCAGGGTGCATGTCCTCTTGACAGCCTTTGCACTGGATTAGTCCCCCAAATGGATGTAGGCTTACTTCTGTAGAGGTTCTTAAAGATGAATGAGAAGTTTAACCAGATTGCTCTCTCCTGTAGTCTGTCTTGGAGCTCCCACACCTTCCCCTTGATCACGCACTTGGAAGCACATCCTTGACATCCTCAGCTCACTCTTCCTGCTTCTAGCAGAACAAATGAGTGAGCGAAGCACACGTCTCTGGTAGCATGAAGGAGCATGTCTCATCCCTTCCTAGGGGAAGCCTGAGCTCAGCCACATAAAGATTTCCCACAAAACTAAACTGAAGCCCAATTTCAAAACCTAACATATGTTCCTGGAGTTAGAAGAGTGTTGCAGGCTGTTAAAGGTGGCAATTGGTCATTGGTTAAGACTCTGAGATCAGAAACATAAACTTTAGGATGTATTTTCTTGCTAGGTGTTGTTTTTGCATGGTCATCTGGTGTCCCTGTTTTGCAGTCACATTTCAGTAGTGGTAGATTGTCGGTTGGAGTGTAACCTGAAAGGCTTACTCTCTTCAAATCCCATTTTTTCCACCATGGTGGAATCTATACCATAACTTGTCTTACTCTTTCAGTCTACTTTTTAGAAACAAAGACAGCAATTAGCTTTGTAGAACTATTATGTCATCCCACAGAAGACACTATTTATAAACATTTTTATTAATACCTGAAATGTGGCTCCAACACTTGCCCCATCCTTGCCTTACAGACTGTAGCTGTCTGCCAGACTAACTCCATTTGCTCCCATTTAATAAAGTGTTGTAATAGTTTCTCCAAGTACATTTTTTTCTGCAGGTTTTCAATGAACCGTTGCTGTTTACTCATGAGAAAAGTTGTTGGTGGTATCTTGGTTCCTTGCGATAACGAAGATATTGGCTTATGCAGTGAATAGCTGTTCCTTTGCCATCAAGTTTATGTTAACATTTATAGTATCAATTAAACAATATTTGAGGATCAAATATGTGACAATAACTGGAGGGGCTGAAATAATTGCTAAGGTTAGATCACGGTGATCGAGCTTCCCCATGCATTTTACAGACTGCTGATGTTAAGTCTGCAGGTTATTTCCTCTTCCTTCAGGTGTCAGAACTCATTTAGGCTTTAGACACTGCCATAAAAGGCAATCAGATCTTCCTTTCCAATCTCCAAAATCATTTTAACACAAGTAATATCAACAGAGTCACATCATTTAAAGCCTTCTCCTACGGCCGTACAGCTGCTCAGGCAGTTAATTACAATATGTTCCCAGGATGAGAGGCTGAATAGGCAGTCACATTTCTGCGCTTCATTAAAATGAGCTTAGCAAAATTAGGCTGATAGGATAATGGGGATACCTTGTGCAGTTTCCACCATTCCCAGCAGCAAGGATCGTACCAGATGTTGATCTCTTTGTGTAAATTATATACCTTGTATTTGTTGACTAGGAGTAAGCACATGCTTTCATCTTACACCAAGCTGCTAAACAGAATTATTTTAAAGCCTTATAAATTAATGCAGCACCTACTCATGCAAAATAACAGCATATCTACTATCAAGCTCATCATTTTGTGCTCAGGAGAGAGAAGCTTGAAATATTTTTGTTAGGAAAGTACAGGAAATGAGCCACTCCATGAGAACAGGTGCCCTACATGAAAAACATCGTTTGTGCATCTTCATCATTTCAAGTAAAAATGTTCCTTCTAATTTTATGCAGCTCTTCTCTCACACCTTCAGGAGTTATTAAGACTGGAAATTCCTATGATTTTAATAGCATTGATTTGTCCATTGCTGATTCATTTGCAGTGGGTCAGGCCCCCAAAGGTAGGATTCATCTCAACTGTCACCCAGTTAGCTAAATTCAGTGTGAAATGGTTAGGGGAACGAACTGCCCTTCAAGGAAATCTGCATCAAGAGAAGAAACACCTTTGATTAGCAAAAGGGCCCCCAAACCAGCTTGAGACAAATGAGGGAAATGGGAGGCACTTAGTGTCAGAAGGGGCGAAATAAGACCAAAGAGGCCCATTTTTTGAACCCACCCATTAATAAGCTTTACTTGACTAACAGAAAGGTGTCACATTGAGATAAAATAAAGACGTTGTTGATAAATAAAAGATGTTGGCTTTGAGCAGCCTGGTCTAGTGGGAGGTGTCCCTACCAGTGGCAGGGGGGTTGGAACTAGATGATCTTTAAGGTCCCTTCCAACCCAAACCATTCTATGATTCTATGATGATTGTTTTCTAGGTTTTTGGTCTTTGTTGTTTTTTTTTCTGGAGGGGTGGTGGTGGGTTTTTTTGTTTCGTTTGGTTTTGTTTTGTTTTTCAGGCTGTACTTCTTGCTTTCTCTTTTTCCTTTTCATGGTACCAAATGAGGGACTTCGGCACTCTCTAGCATCCTCCTCTTGGCTTAGGACAGAGCAGAACGAACGTAGGAGCGCAGGTTAAGCTTTACCAAGCCCCTTTAGCCATTTCTCTGAGCAGATAATGAGTGTGCATGGCTCTCATGTATGAAGTTAGGGAAAGAAAAGTGCTATATCCTATTCCAGAAGCTGGTTTTCGTCCTTATCTCTGGCACATCTGCAACAAACTAAGGAGAATCTAAATTGGATGAACAATGAACAAGACTATTAAGTCTGGCTTCAGGCGACTCAGCCATCCTCGGGTGTAGCCCACTGGATATTGCAGACCAGGTCCCTTTGCAGCAGGAGCATATGAGGCATATTCTGCTGCATACTTCAACCATTACACCTGCAATTTTTGAGTTTCATGGTCAAACGCCAAGTCAGAAATAAGCCTTCAGTATCTGTTCCTTTACTAACCACACTGCGATGAAAATGACAAATAGTGTGAAGCTATTACTTTTAAATGGCCATGGGGGGGAAGCAGGTGTCCCTTTCTTTGCTGTTAGCAAGAGCTGTATTCCAAAGATAAGTGAGTGAAACAATTGCTGAGAAAAGTAAGACATTAATCTATACATCATCCATCACAGAAATACCTATTATTTATGATATATGGATAAAACAGGAGGATTTTTTTTTAGAGGCCTATTGTTCTATAGCAGTGGGGTGTGTGCTCTTATGAACGTGTAATTCCAGTGTGTGCAGTTTTATTGTAGTCAGAATTGTGGAAAATAATTAACCACAATACCAATTTTCCTTCTGGAGCTTAAGAAGCAGGTTGAAAGCAATGGTGTTATTAAGTATAATTTCAGAGCAGTAAATATAGCTATCTAATCATCTATAATGGCAGGCTAGGCATCTGCATTTGACTGAAATGAAGAAATATATCACGGCGCATTCTATTTCAGTGAAAATATACATACATCTATCCTGCATGCAGCAAATGGGATGTATAGAAAACATTTTTCAAAACACATAATTCCTTCAGTGATCAGCTCCTAAACCTCACTTTTGCCTCCAAAGTATTAAAACCAAAGCACTGCATAAAATATTGCATCTATTCTGTTACTCATCTTGATCTACTAAAAAGTTGGAATACTTTATATATATTTTATATAGATTTAAAAGCCATTCTGGATCAAAGCCCACGTTCTGGAAGACAATGAGACTCTCGCTGATGGTTTGGTTGTTAAGTTGATAAGGTCCTGGAGATCTTGTTGTCACTCAGTGCTGGGTCCACATGAGAAGTACAAGTCAGTAGTTGTGGAGCTGCGTGAGCAGATGGGGCTGTTGCTCTCAGCTTTGGAGCATGCAAGGTTCGCGCCCCCTGATAGCAAAGCCTATGGTCTAATAAACATAAATGATGGTCAACATTTAACACTCTGCTCTTGAGGTATTTAGTGCTCACCTAATGCCCTTCTGACAGAAAGCCTTATGGGACTTATGTGGCCAACACTTCCCATACAGCATAAGTATAACCATTTGTATCCTGCTTGGCACGTACTATTTATACTTCATATTTTTAATTTGTCAAGTCTGCAGCATTTCACAACTTTTATGATGCTACATTTAGAGATGAGACCAGTAACATGGAGAGGCAGCTGAGGCCGAGCTTGTCACAAATTTTGCAAATTTTGTTGTCTTCAGAGAATCTCAGTGATACAGACTGACTGTGACCACGATCTCGTCTCCGTGTGTCCAGTGCTGTGAACTGGCCCACATCTTTTGGGGCAGGCGCTGCAAGCCAGAGCTTGCCCTCACAGGAGGAGAAACAGATGGACTGAGCCTGCAAATCACAGCTAGTTTTGCCAAGGTATTTTAGTGAATTACTTTTGATAAGATATTTTAATAGATTTGTACTCTTTTTAAAGGAAAATTAGACTATCAATTAGGGTAGTTTGACTTCTGCAGTGAACATCAGTACTAGATGAAACCTCCTAGTGCTTGTTTCCCATTTCCAGGTGAGATCACCTCTCTGCTCGCATTCACTAGGCTTCTCCCATCTGCCCACAGACTGATTTTGACTCAGCGGGGCTCATTGGTGAGTTGCTCTTTGCTGATCCATTCCCAACGTATGGCTTGTATTAGGTGCTTCCTTGTCTTTTCTCACATGGGCCTGATTTATTCAGTGGAGCAGGTGACTATATGACTGATGCAGCTCATCAGTATCTGGTGTTTCATTGATCTGGATGTGGTTTACAAACTTTATCAGGGTCACTGCAGATGTAGTTATTGATGAAGCTCATCAGAAAGATACCAGGTAACGGACAAAGGTGTCTTCTGGGGATCAGGTAGCCCATTATTAAAGTTTTAAAATATGCTCGTCATTTCTACTTATTTACTTTTCTAGTAATCACATGACAGTAAGTAATAACTCAAAGCACCTTCACTACACGGAGTATGCAGTGAAAAAGCTCAGGCTTGCTGCTGTAAGTAGACTTCACCCTCCCAGATGATGTTTAACACTCTCTCCATTTAAAAATAGACCAGGGGTCTTAGTTCATAGCTCTATGGCTTTTCTGAGCTTGGAAAGTCTTTGGCTATTACTTGCCATCTGACAAGGAAAAGAAGCAAGAAAACTCAGAAAGAAGCAAGAAATCTCAAAAAGAAGCAGAAACTCAACATCAGTTACAGCTTTTCAGTGTGGTTTGGTGGTGTTTTTTTTTTTTTTCTCCTTAACACTTTCAAGTTTGTATTACCAGACATGATAAATAGTAAATGTGCTATGAGAAGACATTTAGAACAGAAAACATTAGCATCGTTGCTGCTACTAGTTTAAAAAAAAACAAACCAACAACAAACCAAACATAAATCCCACCCTCCAATGTTCAGAGCTGTTTTCTTAAGTAATTAAACCAACCATCTCATTAGTATTAACCATACTACACAGTGTAATGACCCAATTTATTTTAAGCCACAGATCCAAGCAGATCTGATAAGGCCGTAGTATCCTAATTCTGAATTAATTCCCAATTTAAAGCAGACTTATAGGCATTGGCTGCCACGTCAAACCACATCCCGTTGCAATTGGACTTACTCAGCAGACGAGTCCAGTTCAACATGAAGGAAATGAGAGAGAAAGCTTTCAAGCTTTTTGAGTCAATATGCTCTTTATGGGAATTTGCTTAATTTATTTTAGTTTAAACATATCTAAGGACTAAAAAAGCAAAACTGTTATGAAAAATGAACTTTTTTCTTTGTGTTGCAGATTCTTCCCTCTCCCAAGGGCAGCATCTAGCAGATGGTACGATACGTCGTGCTGGAATGCAGCTCATGCATTTGAGAAGCAAGCTGTAATTACAAAGGCAAAGCTTAGAGGATGATTTCTTTTGACACAGCATTTTATTTCAAACACCGGCCAGATTTCTTGGCCCTCCTTGACTTCAGATGATGAACCGTAGACACGTTCCCAGTAGTTTTATAGTGCATCGAGAAAGCCACCATGCTTACATGATGGTGACTACCTCAGAGCGATGAACTGCCTGTGCTCTGAGCCCCCAAGATCCAGCCCAGGCACCAGCAAAAGCTGTGTGACTCCATCGACACAGTAGTGGACTTGATCTCCTTCTGCTTGGTGCCATGATCAAGGCACATGATCAAGGGGTTTTGGCCAGCTCAAAGCACAGGCAGAGCATGTTCACATCTTCACACAGCGTATCATGTAGCCATACACTGAGCGAAGTCACTGGCTGCCACACTCGAGTCTCCCCTTCCAGGCAACTTCAGTGCTTATCAGTGACCCTTGTTAGGAGAGGATTTTGAGTTTAAATCTGATGATAAACTCAAGTTATCTTTAAAGAGGAAGGTCATTTGCTGTGATCAGATGAGATGGCAGACACTTGCCTTTCAGAAGAGCTCCATTAATGAAAAAAATATAACTCTCATTAGTGAGGCATTTAGCTCAAGACGCTAAAAATCTACATCCTGGTATTGACTCTGGACACACTTAGTAGACAGATTAATTTAAATATTTACTGTGTCTAATCTTTCGTTATGCGAATCTGGAAGGTTCATAAACCAATTACTTTAGGTATGGAAAGATCAAGCAGTAGAGATGCAAACTATACATAACTTCTATGCAAGAACATCAGAACATGACATTAATCTCTTTTCTAATTTCCTATGCTTCCATTTTTGTTGTAGAATGTGACATCCCTCACAGCAACTGGGTGATTTATACTGTGGAGGGTAATGCTTAACTATCTTTAATATTGGTGCAATAGCTCATCCATCTTAAAACAAATGATACATGCAAGATTATTTATTCAGAACAGGCACTGAATCATTAAAAAAAAGGCTTATTCCTGGATAAATACAGCATATCTGTGTTTGTCTTTCTGATATCAAATAAATTACATGTGTCCGTTATGAGTATGTGTAACCCGCCCCAAATAGACAGACTCTAAAATCTTATGGTGAAATACCTCTCTCAACCAGAATAAGGACTTGAAAAATAAAAACTAAAGGCAACTCATCCTCTTAGTTCCACAATATAATAAATTATATAAGTACCATGACACGATGTCAGAAAAGCAGAACGAATAAAATAGTTGTCTGTAGTCTGTTCTAGTCTAACAGTGTGTCAGGGATTTTTGTGTGGATCGCATGAAGGACAGCACTATGGTTTATCCCTGTCCATGTATTAACATCTTTATGTGTAATAATTAACTTCCTCAATAACACTGTGCTTTTGATAGACTTGAAGCTCTTCATTATTTGTCCCCAAATTGATAAAGGCTGTCAACCATAATTGCCTTAAGTTTCTGCTTGCTTTTGTCTGGGGATGAATGAAGTTGGGCTCTTTGACTGCTATCTGGCTACCAGAAGTTTTGTAGGATCTGTTTGGGTTGACCACGTTCCATTGGGAAAGCATGGAGTAAATCTAATCTCCTAGGACAGCACATGTTACGTGTGGAGAGGTAAAGGTTGATGGAAATCTACTATTTCTTGGCTTTAAACTGACAAATGTCCTCTTTTACCAGAAAGCACCCTGTAATGCAGGGACATAAGAGGAAAATGAGGGGATTCCAGTGAAAGACATGAGGTGCTGGCAACAAGATACTTTCTCTCAGTTAAACACTGAGCTACTGTTTAATGCTGTAGCTCTTCTGGGTAGCTCTTCCGGGTAGCTCTTCCGGGTAGCTCTTCCGTGGACCACACTAGAAGGGCTCATTGAGGACCATGCTTCCCTAAATAACCTTTGGAAAAACCCCAAATCCTTGTAAAGGCTGGATATATGGTGCCTGCTGCTTCTTCCCCAACCCAGGCTTCTTGGTCATTCACAGACAGCATTAGATTGCTCTGAAGTGACATGACAAGTCCAAGTCCATAGTTACCTGCCACTTCATTCTCTACTAGGTGTTCACAGACAGTTTTATTATTTTTTATGCGTTTTTTCTTCCCCCTACCATGTGCTCACACCAAGGGTCCCCCCAGTATAACAGCCTCTGCACTTTGAATTCTTCCATAGTGATGGCCACAAGATAGCATCATTGCTAAGTTCAGGGCAGTCTTGACCTTTTTTTTCCTTTGATTCATTTATTCTCATGACAATGTTGCTCTCCATCTCCTTTCCCTCCCTAGTAATTGCCTTCTTGTGGGTGGGCTGCCATGTGTCCTCCAAGCTTTCATTTTGTTAAGCCAACAAGTCAATTTTCTATAGGGGTGGCAGAGTTAAATATTGCTCACCTTTACTAAAATCAGAGCTAAGACAGAGGCAGGGAGGAAGTTCAGAACAGACTGAAGAATTCTGGGATAGCATTGGAGGACTGTCAAACAGAAGCCGAAATATGCAGTTTTAAAAATTTTTGTTGTTGGTTTTCAGCTAAAATGCTCGTATTCCATTGTCTGCCTCAAATTAACATACATCCATTGAGAGTTCATTTTTTAAGCAAATTAACCTCATGCTGAAATCTAGCAAAATGGAAACCAGGAGTCTTAGAAGCCAAGCAAACCACAGCTTGGCCTGATCCAGAGCACATAGAGGTCAATGGAGATATTTTCACACTTTTCAGTGTGTTTTGAATCAGTTCTCTTCTAGAGCAGCCATCATCAATCCCTGCTGTGAGGAGGACAGACAAAACGAAGGTAATTGGATTAAAAATCCAACCCGCCACTGAAAAATCCTCTGCTCTTTATTTAAGTGTCAAATGTAGAAGAACAAATTACTGCAAATTTTTCTTCCATGGGAATTACCCAAATAACTTTTTGCTTTGAAAAGTCGGGGTTCATGTTTTGTGGCATCACTTTTCTTTCTTTTACAGGAATTGCCTCAAATATAAAATGCATGCCTGAAGAAAGATAAATCAATCAAGCATAATAACTTATTCAATAGTATAGACTAGTGCTGCCAGTGAAAATTGATAAAGGAATAATCAGAATGCATTAGACTCCATCCTTTCCTGAATTACATGAATGCAGCCCTTGATGTAGCAGAGGCAGTTTTGATACTTCAGAATCTAGACAAGAAACACAGGCTGAAATCTCCTCCCATATTAATTTTATGCCAGGGTAATTTCATGCATTTTAATGAAATCACTTTGCATTTACACCAGTAAGAGACATAAGAAAAAGCTTCCATAAATACCATCTCTCTCTATTTTTTTTTTTTTTTAAATGGGGGAAAATATATAATTTGGACATAGTAATTTTCAGAAACATGATTCTTTTCCTTTGTGGAAGGATGATCTACAATATCATAAATACAAATAATGTCCATTGAACAAGGTCCATATATTATACTGTCAACAAAATACTGACCTAAAAAAAACAATAAAAGAAAAAAAAAAGAAAAAAAATCCTTAATAAAAATACTGATACTAACACAGGGTCAAGTAAATTAACTTTTTGTTATGCGAGCAGCAATCTAAAAGGGGAAGTTTCATCACGAACTATTTAGTGTTCTTTTTGTGTTGGTTCTCAGTTTTTTTCTTTAACCTTCATTCAGCCTGCATCCATAAGAAGGTCTCTTTGCTAATAAGGTTACTCGTTCAGCCCTTCTCACCTCCTGTAATTTGCCTAAATTACGGAAGGCAAATTAAGCCAGCTCAGAACAATATTAACAGATTGGTGCTACCATCATAATTGAATCACAGCAGATGCAAAGGGACGATGGAGACTTGATTTTAAATATATCAAGTGGTTCTGATGACAGTAATGCATTTTATTAGGGAAAACTATCATCATTTTTATGATCTAATGCACATTTACCTTTTTCTTGCCCTTCAGTCACCAGGTAGGACATAAGGTAAATCAGATTCCTGTATGTTAATGTTTTTTTCCTATCTAACTGGTATTAAGATTATATTCTACATTATTTAGTGGTTGGTCTTACACCTATACCACGTGGTGTTGATAAGGGAGAATCACTGTTTTTGAGAGGTATTAGTGTCCCGCACTCTTCTCTCATAAGCAGCTTCATGCAATGGGCTCTACAAGAGAGACATGGACTCAGCTCTGCCTGTTCTTCCCCTGAGCAGCCACAAAGCTCAGTGTCCTGAGCTGGACTCAAGCAGGAGCTGCAAGAAGGCTGTGGTGGATGGGTGGTCCCTAGGATAGATGGGCTTGGGTACCTCAAATCCCCAGACCAAAGAGAAATGTCAGTCCCTGGTGACTCTTCAGTCACCCCCTCTTTTGGGCTCTGCTCCAAGGCACCCCCCTCTCACCCCACCTGCAGGGCAGGTGCCTCAGGGTTGGGGCTGGACTTGAGCACTTCTGTACTCCAAATCCTGGCCAGGGAGGAGGACACAATATGGTGTTTGTACTTGCCACATGCGATAGAGTTGTCACACATATCCCATCTCTTTGGGTATCTATCAGGCCACCAGTGTGGGTGGCCAACCTTAAAGATGTTGATGCTTTTCTCATTCCCACAGGAATCCAGGCTGTACTCAATGCTGACATCCTTCATTTGATTTTAGCCTGCTAGTTCCTGTGCTGCCCAGCTCTACCCATTCTCTGCTTGTTTACACTTGAGAGAGAAAATCAGCTCGGGGGAAAAAACAAGGCTCTTTTCCATAGCTTGGAACATCAATCAAACCAAGCAAGGGGAAATGAAGTGGAAATGGAGTGTGACATCTGGGGAAAAGCCTTCCTTTATCTTTCTTTATATTGTTGGTTACAGTTAAAGGGGAAAACACTTCACAATTCCTTCATTACTTTGGGGTATGTGAATTAATTGTTTTGGAAAAGGGTAGTGGTTGAAAGTCTACATTCTGCAGTCTATGCTGGGGAACAATGTTGTGATGTTAACATAATACAAACCACAGAAGACAGCTTATCTAGTGGGAAAACTTAATTAATAGACTGGTGTTCATCCACAACTAATATTACCTATAAATTGTACAACAAGTTTTAATTATATCAGAGGGGCTGCAAGATAAGGACATGATTGGAATAGTGTAGAGACCTTCCACTGCACTCCTCCTATTACAATGCTGTATGTGCTTGCTAACTTGCCTGTATATCATATTGGTTTACTGGATTAAATATGAAACATCTAAATTTTACCCTGCTAATTAGCCCTTTAGTGTTATTGTAGTCCAGGAGAAAGATGGTCCTACTGACTTCTCAGGTGTGATCTGCTGGTCAAGGTCTGGGTGGCTTATGATTGTAGAATAGGTGCATGAAGACATCCTAGTACACTTTGTATCATAATATCTTTTCCTGGCACCAGGCAATAGTAACTTTAATCAGAAGCAGACATTTCTCATAATCAGAAGGAACAGAGAAGGTGTTTTGACCATACATGATATTTGAACTCTCAGTTCAGCAATTATGACCTTCAGTGAACTACAAAATATGTTTGGGGGTTTTTTTTCATTGTAATGCCAAATAAAGCAATTTTTCCTCTGGAACGAATGATGGCTTTGCCAGTGTAAACTATGGGTTAACACAGGTTAGGCTAACATTTGGCACACTGTCCTTTCCAAACCCTTTACAGTCAAATCCTCTCTGCATACAGTCAGAGAATTCAGATGCATCCATGCCATGGATGCTCTTTCAGACAAAAATCCAAACATTCAATCTTCCAGAGTGTGACAATCTAGGTTTTTTTTTTTTGTTTTTTTTTTTGTTTGTTTGTTTGTTTGTTTGTTTTTGTGGGGGATCCCTATATGACAATCAGAAAACAACAGCAGAAGGCAGTTACCTGTGTCTGGAGAAGCATATTACACCTTGTGGAGTATGTTACACTCAGGATTGTCACTGATCTAGAAGACCCCATCCTTTCCTAACATATGATGATCTGAAGTCCACACTTCCATTACCTTCCACTTACACGACCACTGTGTGCACCTGTGGAAACTCCTGTTAACGCAGGACACCACAGTGGCCCCTGCGGTGAGGTGGCCTACCTTGGCATCCTCAGACCTGTTCTAGCCTCTCCGACTCCTAAGTCTTGGTCCTCATCATCAAGCAACACAACAGCCTGGGACAAGCGTTTCTGAGTTTTCAATCAGTCCCATTCTAGAAATGTGATCAATAGTTCTGCCTCTCAGGCATCACCAAAAAGCAGCTAATACCCTCAAGACTCAAGGGGATATTTCCAACACCTGCTATAAGAGAACTTCTTTAATTTTCATGATTCTTTATAAGAACAACAGACATTAAAAACATGCAAACGTAGCACTGAGCCTCTCACACCAACCTTCTCTGGAAACCAAGACAAAACTGAGCCACACGCAGCAAAGACTAGGCACATTAGTGCAATGCTGGGAGATGCTCAGTGGTATGGTGGTACGGGCAGAATAAGATACCTTTGCAGGAGAGAACAAAACTGGAATTCCATTAGAAACTCATGGGTTTGGTTTTAACTAATTTAACCATAAAAGCCCTCGGAGCTTGTGAGGTCTTTCTTTCTTCATGAGCTTTACATTTCCCCCCGCTAAGCAGGCAAAGGATGATGAGTGCACAGTCCGTCAGTGGCTTCTAACGCTGCCACTCACCACATCTTTTGACTTAGCAGACTCAGTGTCCATTCATCTTCAAGGTCCTCTGTGAAGCCTGTTCACTAGTTTAAACAATTTGGATTAATGAAAATCATAAATGTACATAAAGTATACTTTTTTCATTATATGTGCAATCATATTTCTAGCAAGTTTCTTTTTCTGTGGCCTAAGCATTATAAATGAAAAAAAACGAACCATACTGGAACACTGTGGGATCAACGCAAGTGTCTGCCTCCAATCTTGTCAATCTGACAGACATTGAAGTAAGCAGTTCAAGACTTTTTTTTCCTGTTTTGTTGATGTTGTTATTTTTTTGTCTGTTTGTTTGTTTGGTTTCTTGTTTTGTTTTGTTTCTGTTTGTTTGTTTGTTTTTATGGTACAGCAGCAAAAATGGGATATTTTTTAACCAGTGTTCTGAACAACTCAGAATTTGAGGATCACTAGATCTAGACCCAAAGACAAATTGTGCACAATATCACTACCACATGATCAATTAAAACCAGGTTCCTAGTTTTGAATTTTGTGTTTGGAGAAATAGCAACAGTCCACGTCAAAACCATGCAGTAGAACCCCGTCCGTCTCTGGTCTCAGGTCTCTCTTCATCCCAAATGAGGTATTTCTTTGTTACTGAATTAAAGCAAAATTCACTAGTCACCAGAGTGCCCTGAAAAACTGAGAAACAAAGTGATTATTACTAGCTTCTCTACAACAGCAAATTGCTTCTGTTTTAAATATTTCCCAGGAAGGACATTTATTTTCCAGGTCCCTCACATAAAAAAAAAAACAATTCCAGAGATGGTGGCAGTGCTTATATTTATTATCTGACAAACCTTATGTAGCAAAAGATTACATCTCTCTATATTTTTTGGACAGTTTGTGGGAGCTGATGCCATCAGAAATGAAATAACCAACTTCTGAGAATGTTTCCTTTTGGTTTATTGCCTCATTTTGTTTTATGAATGCAGCCTCCATAGTCTTTTGTTTTTATTCTGGCTTTCCATGTCTCTGTGCCTGCTACTTTAGCTAGTTGTGTCATCACTTACACGATAAAACCCAGGGGCTCTAACCGGACGTAAAAATAACCTCGTATGAAATTTGTGAACCTGCACAGAATGAATTTGAAATAACAATAATAAAAAGCTTCATGCATTTAGAAACAAATCAGTTTGCCCTTTTTGTAATGGGGGGGGGGGGGGGGGGGGGGGGGAATCTTAAAATAAAAGAGGAAAAAATCCCATCTTTGTCTCAATTGCAAGCCCTCTGTGTAACCAGCCAAAGGAGCAAATTTCTCCAGCAGAGGAAAGTCCATACAGAGGACAGCTGTGCAAGCTTCTGCTCCAACCAAAGCCATCCCTTCAATGTAAGGAGCTCATTGCCAATTCCTATTCAACATATAATCTCACAGGCCAGGGGGAATGAAAGCGTGTGGGGTTGGGAAGGAAGAGGAATGGGGATGAAGAAAAATATAATGTTCCCTGCGTAAAATGTAAGTTTCCTCTATATATGTCTCCCTCCCTTCCTCCCAAGAGCACAAATTTCTATCAGATCTTTCCTGAACCTCATTTGATTCTCAGCAATCCTCCATGCCTTTTCCTCTGGAGGCCTTGCACGTATGCACATATTCCAGTTTTCATTTGCTGTGTCTGTGCCTTCTATTTTTCAAAGCTAATAGACGAGTCTGATGTTTTCTACTATTTTATACTCTGGAGAAGTTTTTTCCAGCAAAAACCTTGTGAAAAATTGCAGTACGCAGCTTTAACTCACACGCTGCAGGTTGCCCCACGGAATGGGAGCCCTGTGATTTTCTTCATTTGCCCACGCAGAATATGCTCCGTGTAAGGCAGAGGTGTAAAACGCTCTCAGAGAACAAGGACAATTATAACTTGTAGCCATGGTCTGTAGTCTTCATCTGTAAAGTCTGAGCCTCATATTACACTCAATAAACAGCCTGTCTTTAAACTAAATATAGACCACTTGCTCATGTAATTTACATTATCCCGAGTGGAGCATACCATTACAGTAATTGCATTTACAAAGGATGTGAGCATGCCTAAGCCTTTGGGGAAAAGTTTTTTCCTCCACCTACATAAATCTTAAGATTCAAGGCTCCATTGAGATGAAGGGCTTGTTCATACCTCAGGCTCCCTGTGACAGGTTGGAGAGCTGCCCTGGGACGCAGGAGGAGGAGTGGGCATTTGCCTGTGATTCTCCAGACGGTGCTCCTGGTGTGGCCATTCACATCTGAGCGGTAAGTGAATATAAAATGCCCTGAAGTGAAATGGGAGCATTTTACACCTCCTCTGTTCTGAAAGTAATTGCGTAAGAAGAATGACAGCAACAATATGAAGCTATAGTTTAAAATAAAAGAAGTAAAAAAAAAAAAAAAAAGAGTTGTTATTCTCAGGAAGGAGGTGCATAAGGAGGTGAATAAGGCTACAAGGTAAACTGAGATTATGGCTTTCCCCACCGCCTTTCTACTAATACTTATTTTTGAGAGTTAAAAATGTCTTTGCAAATGCAAGTAGTTACATAGAAAAAAATCACCTCATAAACCACTTTACTGCCTCCCAATCTTTCTGACGTGAAAACCAGAGACCAACTAGTAACATGGAAGATGGGAGTTCAGGTTCAGAGGAGGAAAATGCCACATCAACAAGAAGGCATTTTTGGCGTATAAGATATAATGTGGTATATGGAATTTAGACATGATTTCAGCACTTAGACTCCATGGCTTATTCCAGAGCTGCGATGAAAACGTGATTGCCCAAAAAAGGCAGATCTAGGATGACCTGTCTCATCTTAGAGATAAAACTGTAATTCCAGTAAATGGTGTCTTAGATAACAGAGAAACTCAGCAAAAAGGATAGGGGCAGCTGAATGATCTACATCAGACTGATATAAGTGAACATATTTCAGAGAGGGTCTGCTAAGGCATTCCCAACAGAGAAACAAGCAATTGGATCTGATAGGAATTTCCTTGCCCTCATGTGGGGAGTGAAACTTCCAAAAAAGGGGACATGTCAAGGAGCTCCTCAGCCCCCTCTGCTCCTACCGCCAAGTCAAAGGGAGCACAGGGCACCCCCTAGGTAGAAGAAACCATTAATAACCATTAAGGCTAAGAGCAAACTTGCAGATGTCTGAAAGGATAAAATAAAACGCTATCTTAGACAGTCTGCAGCACGATGGCACATTCCCTGAATGACGGGAGACCCTAATGGATCTTGGAGGAGGTGAGGACAGAAAGAAATGTTTTCAGTGAGCAAATCTCTCCCTGGGGGGCCAATGAGCAAATCAGATCACTTGGGAAGCTCAGTGGTAGCAAATGCTCACAGGCAGTGCATGGAATAGCAAGTAGGGAAGAAAAGCGTCTCCCAGGTGGGTGCAACAAGCCCTGCGCGGGGCTGTCAGGGCAGCACCAGCCTGGCTGTGACATTACCGGCGACCGCAAAGCACGAAGGAAGAGACCTGTCTTCTGCTGGGCTGGTGGGAGCAACCAGGGCACGAAGGGTGGGATGTTTCTCAGCTGCAGTGGGGATTTGCAGCTCCACCACTTGCAACTGCTGGATAAGGCGTTGGGATCGCTGCCACAGCAGCGTAGCAAATCAGCACTAAGATTTGTCAAGAGGACTCTGTTATTAATATAAAGCTGCTCTTAATCAGTTCAAGGAAGCTGCAAAATTAGCCTCCCCTAAGAGAGCGGCTGAACAAATGTGGCACAGAGAACAAGAAGGGGATTTTTTGGTCAAGTCAGTATGGGAAACCTGGGTTAGAAACCCTGTGATTTCAGTCCCAAGAAGGGAAGGTCACAAATTTAAGTACGTTTGTATCTGCCTTCCCCTCCTAGTCCCCATGCTTTCCTTTCCTCCCAACCTCTCATTGGCAGCACTGGCACATGGAGAAAATACAAGTACAACCCTGCTGTGCCTGTATCAGAGAGAACTTTGCCATGGACTTCAGGGGCAGAAGGTCCAACCAAACTTTCTCGTGTGCTATCCACATGGCCAGGCCCGAGGCAGGGTCCTCCTGCTTCCCCAGGTGCATGAGCACTGGCAAGGCACAGAAAGCAAGATGCCAACAGCAGTGAGGGAAAATGTATGGCAGAGAAAGTGGTTGGTGACTCAGCCACTTCCCTGGGCAGCCTGTTCCAATGCTTAATAACCCTCACAGTGAAGAAATTTTTCCTAATATCCAGTTTAAACCTCCCCTGGCACAACTTGAGGCCATTTCCTCTTGTCCTATCACTTGTTCCTTGGGAGAAGAGTCCAACCCCCACCTCTCTACATCCTCCTTTCAGGTAGTTGTAGAGAGTGAGAAGGTCTCCCCTCAGCCTCCTTTTCTCCAGCCTGAACAACCCCAGCTCCCTCAGCCGCTCCTCATAAGACTTGTTCTCCAGACCCCTCACCATCTTCGTTGCCATTCTCTGGACCCGCTCCAGCACCTCAATGTCTTTCTTGTGGTAAGGAGCCCAAAACTGGACACAGTACTTGAGGTGGAGCCTGACCAGTGATGAGTACAGGGGGACGATCACTTCCCTACTCCTGCTGCCCACACTACTTCTGATACAGACCAGGATGCTGTTGGCCTTCTTGGCCACCTGGGCACCCTGCTGGCTCATATTCAGCCAGCAGTCAACCAGCACCCCCAGGTCCTTTTCCACCAGGCAGCTCCCTAGCCACTCTTCCCCAGGCTTGTAACGCTGCATGGGGTTGTTGTGACCCAAGTGCGGGACCCAGCACTTGGCCTTGTTGAACCTCATACCTGTGGCCTCAGCCCATTGATCCAGCCTGTCCAGATCCCCCTGTAGACCTTTGCTATCCTCAAGCAGATCAACACTCCTGCCCTACTTAATGTTGTTTGCAGCTGGCAGATGACAATTTCAGCTGGCTGGAGCCTTAGGGGAAAGCGTGAGCCTACTAGCAACATCCTGCTTTAGCCTCATTAAACCAGAATGCTCCAAGCTCTGTGGCATAGATGTGCCATAGCATTGCTGTTGTCTATAGCTGTGGGATGTTTTTTTGCTGGAGATAGATGGAAATACTTGGAAAGCGGAGAGTGGGCATCTCTCAGCTTGTCCCAGACTAGGTCACCTTCCAGAGCAGCTGCCAGGGACACAGTGCTCCCATGGCCTCTCAGGGCCTGGGGATTAAGAACATCTCACAGCTGCCCGCGGCAGACACCTGCAGGCAGCATCCTGGGGCTGCGAGGGCGCAATGCGCTCAGGAACTGGTACTCCAGATGGGGATCTCCCCCGGTACGGGGAAACACATGACCAACCTGCATCAAACATACTCTGAGCCCTCTAGACCTTAATTTCCTTGCAAAAACCAATGCATCCCCACTTCAAAGTTCTTTTTGTGCATCCAGACCAGTGAAAAGCATTTATAAATGCACCGGTTATAAACCCAGGTCAGACTGTGCCAGCACCGAAGCAGTTTCAGAGTCGTATGTGTGCAATATAAAGATTCAAATACACCACCTACTTCATTTCAAGCAAATCTTTCTCTCCAGGACATAAAATACTAAATAAAAGCTGCTGTAATGCCTGGGGTATCCAGTTTCTCTGAAGGTATAAAGCAGACCAGTCTCTCAGGGATTTTTCTAATTGACAGAAGGTGATTAAATGGAGAGCAGTGAGACAGGAAGTGCCGTAAGTGTTAAATACTTAAAGCTGGTTTGTGCCATTGTGAGTAAATGGAATCAATGCTCTGTATCATTATTTAAACACTATAATTAAATTTGGAAATTCAGGTGTTTAATGTTCCCTCTGGCCCGCAGCCAGACAAAATTGCGGTCAAAGGAGAGGGGGCCAATAAACCAACAAGGCAGCTCAGGTGCGCTGGAGATCAGAGGAGAAATTAGTTCCAGAGTACTAATTGAAATCAGTGGACTTAAAGTGGGGCCCAGTCAATCTCAGGGAGCTGAGTGAGGTTTTGTATCATTTTGTGTTGGTTTGGAGACATGTTTTCTGGCACCCTGTGCCTCCACCTTGAGTAGCTTCTCCATCGTCTCTGTTGAAGTGACCATGGTGCTACCTTGGGAAGGATTTTGTAGTGATATTTCCTTTGAAAGTCTGTTTTTCTCCCTAGTATCAGCCAAAGCACAGCTACTTTAAAAACTTTTTTAAACTTTCACAAGCAGGAGAGGGACCACTCTTTCTAATGATGGAGTCCCACTCCCAGAAAAAGGACCTACTCCTGTCCCTGAACAGATCCTCACTGCTTTTAGGTGGCCCTTGAGCACTTTTCTTCATGCTCCCCAGCACGGGACAGCAATGACGCTCTCTATGGCACCTCTGCTCTTCAGTCCTTATGTGGCTCTGAGCCAATTATTTAGATAAGGGCCACAGAGAGCATCTGATATAGTCTCAGCCCAGTATTTATTAAAAACTAGCAGACTTGGTCTAAATTATCCTATACTAATTGAAGCAATTTTTATACCTTCTTTAGGTGGATGTACCTGTAACAACAGGCTGAATAGGGAGCATTTTGTCACCTTCTCTGGATACTGCCTTCTGGGTAAGGATTTTTCCTACAGAATAGGAATATTGGATCCATGTCCCTGTTTTTAACGTGACAGAGTGGGGGCATGATGGTAGTATTTCTTCCTCCATCATCTACAGAGGATAATTTAATTTTGGTTCCCCTCAGGTAGCCTAGCCTAATAGCTGGGAACTAATGTCAAGGAAAACCATAGTGAAAACAAACTTTGATCGGCAAGGCCAGTTGGCCACTGGAGCAGATTGCAAAGATTTTCTAGCTGTGATGTCTTCAAATCAAGAATGGATAATTTCCTGGAAGTCGCTGGTTAGGCGGCTTCCTGGACTCAGCATAGAAGTAAAAGACTGAAAGGTGCCTGATAATAGGACAAGGTCAAAGTAACTGATCAAACAGTCCTCAGCTGTGAGAATCTATGAATCATTGGTGCAAAAGGGTTTCGCAGCCACTGAATTTGTGATGCAATGCTGGATTTACTTTTTTTTTAATTTCAAGATTAATAGCTAAAGATAATTGGTGCCAAGGTTTTAAAAGCCAACTTCATCTTATGTATAACCCCAGGACAGCAAATTATCTAATCATATTTATGCTACTTGTGGCAAAACTGTGCCTCCCATTGCTTGAAAAATAGTATCATGGAGCAAGATTTGTAAGGAAGTTTCTTATTTTCATCCAACAAATTTTAAGGTCAAGCTTAGTAGTTTGTCATTGACAAGGCCTTTAGTCATTTTGAAGAATTGGGAAAATAGGGTGATCAGTGGTTTTCAATGTGTTGTCCTGCCAGCATCGCATTCAGAGGGATAAGTGTCCTCATTCAAGTTGCATTTTTCTTAGCATTTTTTAACAGGTATTTCTGTCTTTGGCAATCTACTCTAGGGAAAGAAAAATAAAGATCAAAGAAAATGACAATGCGAATTGCAGAAAGATACCTTCAAGCAGTTTGTATAAAGAGGAGATTGCCTACTAGAGGTGATCTTTAGAGCAGTTTCCGTGGTACATGCAAACCTTAATGCAAAATTATTCCCAAGTCTCTTTCAGATGTTCCTTTAGCTAAAAGAAGGAGAATAAACAGCTCATTCACACCACCACCTTACTTCAGAAATCAGCAACGAGGATGGCAAAGTCCATCCCGGGGTAATCATGCTTTGCAAGAGGATTTCAGTTCTGCGAGATGCTCAGCAGATCCTGCAGAACTGACATGGATTTGGAGACAACTAAGACTTTGCAGGATCAAACTGATCATTATCAGGTTTTGATCAGTGTCACCTCCTGGGTATGAAGTTTATATTTTAAGTTTTGATCTCATAAGTAAATTCTCTAACTTTTTCTCATGGCAGCTTCTTGAAATAGTCATCAAATAACTTTGGCATACAGATATATGAATGTCTCACAGTTTATTAGAGGTGATACTAATGACTTTTTAGCGATACTAATTAATCAAATCATTCTTTTACATTGTCGAGACTTGAGAGAAAAAAAAAACAAAACAAAACCAAAACGAATCCTGATTTTCAGATACATTTCCCAATTTGTTTAAATATACACATATAAATACATTATATACACAAATACAGAGATTTTTATATAGTGAGATGATAATCCTTATGTTACTGTAACGCAGCCTAAACAAAACACATTACTTTGATGTGTATGTCTCACCCTTACATCAGAGGTGCCACTCTTAGATCTCGGGTACGACCCTTAGAGAGTAAACTCCTTGGGACAGGCAATAGCCCTGCTGTTGCTATGTAGTAGAAAAAGACGACTTTACAGAGCTGTTCCATTTTGTGCTGATGTTTCTACAAAAGAGGACTAGAAGTAGGGCTTTTTTTCCTTTATAGTTACATACGTGTGATTGGTTGGCTGAAGAGATTAAGCTTTTGATGTGTAGGATAGGCAGAGATAGGGTGAGGTGTCGCATCCCCAAGAAATGTGTTGGGTGTAGAGTGGTTGCCTCTGAATGCAGAGCCCCAGGAAAGTGTCCATTTAGGATGAGGGCTTTTGGTGCTACAGAGGTTCCCATCAGTAGTGGCTGTGATAAGTGAGACCTCCACAGTGTGCTCCATGAAACAATATTGACTTCACAGCACCTGCACTTAAAAATTTGCTGATGTGCACATTGATCTGCCAGACATTTCAAGATTTCAGATGCTTTGGTCTGAAACCTTTGGGACCACAAACCTATGAATTAGATCATTCATCTGGGAGGGAGGAACAGGCTTTTAGAAAACAACGTCAGTGGGAATTAGCAGGCTTGGGAAATAGCAGTCTCTAGAGTATGTCACTGCCTGTTTACTTCTACATTTGCAGGTGAAGGCAGTAGTACACATACGTGATACCTCAAGCTGTGGCTGCTCTTCTGAAAAGGGTTTTAAGACCACATTTCATTTTTAGGAGAGGATCCTAAAATGAATCAATGTTCTTTTGGCAAGGGCCATACTGGGAGAAGGTTAAACACCTGTCCTAGTCTGGCACAGACACACATGGGGCTGCATTTGCTCTGCAAAGAGAGAGCTTTCATCTCTAGCCCCTGCTGTCTGGCATATTTCACATGTATTAATTCTAAGGAAAAAAAAACAAACCAACAAACCCACAACATGAATTTTGTTTGTTTTTTTTTTTTTTTTTTTTTTTTAAAGCAGATATCTAATTAGCTACTGGCTGCTATTTTTCTCTTAGACATGTTTTTGGGAGATTAATGGTAATGAAAAATAGCTGAATCCCCTTTATCCCAAAGAACATTCATTCCAATAGTTTAGATCCAATGCCATAACCCACAACATAACGCTGGATGCTCTACTGCTTTCAAGTGTAATCCCCATCTCTGTTTTGGGGGAAGGGAGATGTAGTTTGTTTTTTTACATCCATGTCTGCTTTAATTCATACGTAATTTATGGTGTGCTTTCAACTGTTCAGGTAACTTGCCTTCTGTGCGTATTCCACAAAGCAAACAGAGTTTATAAGTCAGATATACAAACTTTGAAGAGTTCTACTTTTTTGAATTGTTTGATGGATTTCACGTATTTGTATAATAAGATGTGGTGCAGACGTTGCAGGCCATGCTTAATGGATTGGAAGAAGGAAGTTTATATTCCCACAGTGAACATAAGCATCTGCTGTGTTTGCAGGCTCCTAGTCAGAAAAATCAACTGAAGCAAAACATATGCTGCCAAAAAAAGGAAAGTTGTCATCTGAGAGTGGGCCGTTGTATCACAGTGGGAGGAAAGGAGGCGCTGTACTGCAGCCTGGCATTGTGATGGAGACAGGGATCCTAAAGATCTCTGCCCGTAGAAATCTTGAGCTGAACTGTCTTCCTGCAGAGCTCCAGTTCACTCTCTTTCTCAACTACTTCCATTGAGTTCTTTTCTACCTCTGCCAGAGACACTTCTTCTCTGAAAGCCCTGGGATGAAAAATTGTTCTCTGTTGTAACAGGAAAGTTAAGGGAGGTGGCCCAAGGGTGGCTTCACATCTCCACTTTAGCTGCCTTTGGCTGCAACCTTCTCATCAGTTTTTTGTCATAACTTGTTTTTTAATCATACAGCCCTGGCCTTCCCAGCCCTCCAGAATGTGGGTAGAAGCTCTTCATATCACACTATATAAAATTTCTCTGCAATTGAAGTGCGCTGTTGAAATAGAAACTCAGATGTTAATTGCACTGAGATATCTGAGTCTTGAAGAATATTCTTTTTCTTAACAAGTTCTGGCTGTTTGAACTCTGCAAGACAAGCAATGAAACCCAGCTATCACAGCATTGATGGTAGATCGTTCTACCAAAAGGGCATCTCTTCAGTAGAGTTATTTTTATGAACACTTTCAACTGTTGCCCCATATGTTGAGCACGCTTGGGGGAGGCTTGGCTATGCAATGGGGTTTTTCATGCCAGATGAAATAGCAGATCTCTTAGGAGTGAATTAGTCATACTGATGTCGTGACCTTTCATTAATATACTCAGTTTCAAAAATAAAATGTAATCCTTCTTAGTAAGTCTCCCTTGCTTTTTCTGAACAACTTTTTCTTGTAACTCAGGAGCAGACAGATCCTAAAACTCGAATGTAGATTCCTGAGAAGAGTCTTTTTTTTTAATCATTCCCCAACCTTTTTTCTTAATAAGCTCAGGAAATTAAGAAAATTTCCTATATTCCTTTCACAAAACACACCAATAATTTCACCTTCGGTGGAAGAGAGTCACTGCAGCCCTATGTAATTAAACTTCCTATCATATCCTACTAATTATATGTCACTTCCTTTAAGGAAATTATTTCCCAATTCCTGTATCGTATCAGTAGAAGTGTAAGGTATAATAGTACTGATTTATTTTTACAGATATTTCCCCACTCATACAACTAATATATGTTTCATTCTCAAACTTGTCTCAGCTCTTTAATATTCAAGAGCTCTTAGATTCTCATTAGTAAATAATAGACCTTTAAATTTCAGCCTCTTCTCGGAGTATTGCATTTTTCAAATTCAAAGATTATCTCAGTATCATGATTTCTAACCCAAATTTGGATTACTTGTAAGCTTCTGAATGCAGCACAAAGCTTTGCTTACATGCCTTTTTTTCCTTACATTTACATTTACAAACAATGGGTTTGTAAATCACCTCCTCATCCCCCAGTGTGCAGAGTATTTTTTAAATTATTGCCCATGCATCTTGGATTTCATCAAATTAAACCATACTCAGCTGATGGATGTGTTTCTGTTTTATCTTTCCTTGCACAACAATAGTCTTTTCTTTACTAGGCTTTCTGGGTCACCTTCTCTTAATGCTCTTAAAGTCCTGCAAAAATTCTGGATAAAATAGTAGGACAATTTAGCCTGGGAGTCCTCGTTCATTATTTCAGATTGGGTCTGATCCTGTGTCCGGTGAAGTTAATAGAATGGTGCCTCATGATTTTTGATTAAACCTTTTGATTAAACCTGATGCATCGAACTTGGTTGTTCTCAAATCTCTTAGGTCAAGACCTCCTCTTTCTTCTCCTCTTCAATAGCTGAAGCATGGGCAAGGACTAAAAGAAAGGCTCTTTACATGACTGCTGCAGAATAGAGATCTTTAATTGAGACAGAAGAGAGGAAGAGAAACTCAAAATTGCATAGGTCAGAGATAAAGACCTGGAGGCCGTACTTCTCTCCCACTCTGAATGCAGCCTACCCTTTGCCATAGAGCCCACGCTCTGAAATCTCTCTTGATTTGAGAATCAAGAGTTGGCTTTGCTCATATCTTCTTCCTGGATATCACTAAATCATGCAGGTGAAACAAAGACCTTCCCACCCTCTTGAGATATGCATCCCACACATCCCACCTCTAAAGGCCTTTGAGACACAATCTGTGATATAAAGCAATTATTCTACTTCTTTCTTACCTTTATAAATGAAAGTGGTTAAATGCATATGACTTTCTACCCATCATCACAGCCTGAATTTAAATGCAGATTTTGTGGCTCTCTGGAAAGAGAACCACATCATTTTGTAGGGACCTATTCCGGTCACAACTATTATTTTATTTTACTGAAGGAAGCAGTGCTAGTTCTTGGCTCTGGCTGACTATGGAAAAGGTGGCTGGGTTCAGAAAAGGGAATTTGGTTATCACAGTGCTGAATTTTCAGGTACCTATCTATAAGGCACCTTCCTCCTTAGTACATTTCTTGCTGTTCAAGCTTCATACAAGGTGTGGGTTTTGTTAGACATCCAGGAGTCACAGAGGCCCATGTGGTGTACAGAGACCTCTTAAACGTAGACAATAAGGTGCTTTAAGGGAAGGCTCAAACTCTTTGCCCTCTTAGAAATCCTAAATGGTGTTTCTTCTGTGAATTCACGCCTTGTAGTGCTCCCTAATCCCCCTGTCAGGATTCAGGGACAAAACTACTATTGGGGAAAAGGCAAAGCAAAAAAACCTAGACATACAGAAAAGAAAAATCCTGCATGATCAACTACTATTTTGCCTGGGATAACATCAAGACCTCTAAGGACTACGCAGGTTAAGCATTTACATGACATAAGGGTTCAGATCAGGCAGATTACAAGTGTGATAATGTCTCTTGCACATTTTATATGTCCTCTCCTGATGATTAAACTGCTCTTCTACTCTGGCGGCAGCAGGGACCTTTCAGTTCCATTTTCAGCTCTTAGTACCCTACAAGAAGGCAAGCAGTCCTCTTTGCAGCAGGGGCCAGGACCATTGAGTGAAAGCATCTTTCTCGGAAGGTAAATTCAAGAATGCAAATGCCCCCAGACCATGATCTTCTTGATCCTTGATGAGCTGCTGTGATGGGAGGCACTACACTGTCCCTTCTAATCATCTTCTGTGAGGACCTTCTTCCAGAGTTTGGTAGACACCATCCAAGCATACTTACAGGACTACGTAAGCTCCTGGGTATGGAGGCACCCCTCTGTACATGCCAGAACCACAGTGGAGGGCAGAACCATGCCCCTAAGCCATCTGCCAGCTGGAGGACATCTTAGGCAGCGGTTCAAACTGAGAGAGCTGGGATTTTGTCTGAGGGATCTCCAGGATGTTGAGAGCAACAACTCTAAGCAGCCTTTCCTAGTTCAGACACCTGAATTCCACTTGGTTTGAGTCATATGTGATGTTTGCATGTCCAGAATCTGGCTCTCAGCATTTAATTACCTCTTGTACATAGCCAAAAATGACATCCCAAAAGCTTTATTTGGTCAAATTGCTTTCAAATTTACTCAGCATGTACTTTTACATCTGACAATTTGTTTATAGCCCTGTGAAAAAAATAATTAATATTTCTTTAAGTCTCTAGCTTTGAAAACCTTGTGGTAAAGTTTACATGGCTCAAAAGCTTCAGTGATTTAGAAAAGAAAGAAAAAGACGCAGAAAACTACTTAAAGCAGAATTGTTCCTGGTGTCAAGGCACCACGAAGTATAAATAACAGCACAAGGATTTGCTTTATATATGTATTTGAAATGGGCATGGAGATAACATTCCTGTAGGAACCTGCAATACTTGCACCAAATGTAGTGCCTCTCAGTTTTCGTGTGCTATTCTCCTTTGCACTTGATCTATTTGATTCAACATTCACTTGATCTTTCGGCACTGAATATGCAGTTAGTGCACTAATACTAATTTTGGCATAGTTTGATATATCAACTAGTAATGAGCAAACGTCAAAAGTTTCATATAAGGATCTGCAGCCTATTCCCTATACCCTGCAGCTATTCCTTTCTTTTCACTAGTGTTAGGGAGCTGACTTAACCAACAACATAAAGCACTATCATCAGGTAAAACAAATAATAAATTGTAACACTTGATCTTTTCAGAACTGACTCATTCAGATCTCAATGCCACTATTTGAGATTTTTTGCTTTGGTGGAACCAAATTTATAAACCAGTATAAAAAAAGCTTGATTAATCAAACTATCCTTGCACCCTGCTCTGAAGATAACCAACTTGGTTCACCAGCGATTGCTTTATAAATGAGTATATGAATATTAATATTCATGTGATTTGTTGATGAAGCTATTCACACCTTGTCAGAATTCTGCGGTTTTAAAAATATACTCCCTTCTGTACCTTCTTTGGAGTCTACCGTCTGCTCCTTCAGTGTGCTGAGTGCTCTACTTCAGTCCTGAGTGCCCTTGGTTTGGTGAGCTCAGGGACATTTTGTGGAGCACTGTTTGCTCTTGGCACAATAATAGAACATCCAGTTTCTTTGCTCTAATCTTTTGGTCCTTCTGTTACTTAAATAGTTGGTTTATTTTAGCTTAGACAACACTGCTTCCAATAACTTACCTTTTACGAATTTTATTTTCCCTGTCAAGGCTATAGAGAAATGGCATCTGATGTTATTCATTGTAGAGGTAGGTGTTAGAAAGTTCATCCTCAGCTTAGCAGGAGTGGCCCAACCTCCCATCTGCCACAGGGTCTGTTAAGACAAGAGCAAGGCAGATCCTTCCTGGAAGACGTTTTTACAGTTTAATCAAGAGGCTACATTATTAGGAACTGTGACTGAATTATATCTCCTGCTTAATTTTCCAAAAAGACTGCAGCCTGGGCAGCAGATGCAGATACTCTTTTCTCTTGGGATCTTGCCTCAAAGTTACATGTGTGGTACCCAAAGCTAAAGAACTGAATCAGAGACTCATCTTTAAAAGTTTTGGAAACAAAAAACATGCTCACAGGTTGACCTCTGTCCTGAGACGATGCAGTGGGTGGTGTTACAAGGTTCCTGCCAGCATTAGCATAATACAGTCATGGAGCTGAAGCCTTACGGTCATGCAAGGGTTACTTAAGATGGGTCTGTAGCACATGACTTCAACTGGGGGAACCACGAGCTGTCCCTTCCTACCACTCCATGCCACAGCTTTTTGCAGTTCTCTGCATCAGCTGGAGGACTGTAGAGAAGCTGCAACGCTCTCCCCAAGGCTGTAACAGGGAAACAAATGGAAGAGGAGAACCAAAGGTCCTTACCTCTGCATAACCTGTCCCTGAGTCCCCGACAATATGAATACAGACTGTAGAAAAATTCCATGAAAACCATTTTTGCTTGGTTTGTCTCCATTTGTAGGATTTACCCTTGGCTGCTGGAGAAACCCTTCTAGGAGAAACTGGGATTCTGAAGCGACTGGGCTGAACAGTGGAAGCAGTTCTTTCTGGCTTCTCCAGCAATGAGTCCAAGTTCCCAGGCTCATCCAATCTCCCAAGCTCATCCTTTTCCTTGGGTTATATCCTGTCTTCACATTTTTTATCATCTTGCCCTGAGCTTTCTGCTCTATAAGAAAGGGGCTATCAGCATGTTTTAGGTTTTAGTTGTTGGGTAAGGAAACAGCATTTTTTGGGCATGAATAGCTGGCCAGATGAATTCTGCTGTGAGTTAGGTTTGTGTGTGTTTTTGTGCTGGTTTGGACTATGTGAGGACATTCTTGCAAAATGCGAGCACCTCTTTGGAGTGGCCCAAGTCCATCAGCTCATTTTGTAGAGGATCTGCTTGCCAAAAAGCTGTCAGGTGATAATACCTACAGCCTGTCTGGCTAAGCTTGAAATGGTGAGCTGGCTCTGAACCATTGGTTTGTTCTTCCAGCCTGTGATAATTCTGTGAGATCAGAACAAGCCTGTGGGGTGCTGGTCCTGCTCCCATTTCAGTTCACAAAATGATGCCCAGATTGATGAGGCAGGATCTGCAGCACCCACACTGAGGGACGTCTGGTTACTTGCTATCTTTTAAGTGCAAGGGCACTTCAAAAAAGAAAAAAAGAAAAAAGAAAACTTAAGACCCACAGCTTAAACCAGCAGGCACATGAACATCCATGAGAAACATAATGTTTCACAATTGAACAGCTTCAGTTTTAATTTAATTTTACAGTTTTATTAGCCTGAATAATCATCTCCCAGGAAAAATCTTCAAAACTCATGGCCTGACAGGAAGAAATCCAAACAGAACAAAACATTAGCCAAATGTGCAGTAGTGAAGACTAATCCTGTCTTGGCAATTAGAAGGAACAGATGACCGAAGAAGTCTTTTCCATCTCAGGCCATGGTGTTTCAATAACAGCACCATGCCAATAGTTGGCTTCATCCAAAAAACAGTCCCAAATTTCTAAGTACATCAAAACACAATGGAAGAACTGAGTTACAGGCAAAATGCTGGATTACCTGATCTTCGCATTAAAGATGAAGAGTTAATCCCAACATGTCTTAGATTTTGAGATTGTCATTTCTCAGGCCCAAAGTAGCTTACAAAAGTAATTTAATATGGAAGAAACAGAAAATGTATAATATCAGAGTGCCCTAGTTAGGTCATCAGAAGAGTTTAAGCTTTTAAATCCACAGCTAGAGATACTGCAACTTGAGTGAATGGAATTCCTGATGCAAGAGAAGGCCCCATTCTTCTAGGTGGGACAGTCATTAGTAGCATGTTGCATTTGCGCACACAAGAATAAGAGAAGTGAGGTTTCTTCTAATTTCTACCTTGAAGCAGATAAGGTGGGTGTGAGGTGAAGTGGTTGGGGAATGTGATGTAACTTATGTCTCGTTCCTGGATGTTTACCAGTGGCTCGGTTTGGGACTGAAAAGGGGGAATGAAATATCCCAGATAAGAACAGTCTTTTATTTGTCACCGGAAGCTGGACTGAAAAAAACTGGGTACTAGAAGACGTGTAAAAAAGTATAATTTCACCACTGTTCATGTACGGAGGAGCATGTGGCAAACAAGCATTCATAAGCAGTGTTTCTTGTGCAAAAACAGGTGCAGTATTTGCAAAATATGAGATTCAGAAAGTGAAAACAAACTGCCAGTTGCCATCATATTTAGGTCCATGGACCAAATCTGGGATAAGCCTAAATTGGCTCTGCCACCAGAGGAGTCCCTCCTCTGACCTCAGAGCAGGTTCTGAAAACCTCCCTAATTCTGTTGCTGGGTTTGGTGGTAGAAAGGGACCCCAATTTTGAGAAACCATCTACCTGGGATTGTTAATCCTGAGAACCAGAAGCAAAGGCTGTGCACCAGAAGTGTGGTGCGTTGAGCTTTGAAACGGTGCTATGGTGGTCCTCAGCATCATAAGGTGCAGCTTGTCTTGTGTGCAGCTTATGCAGGTATTTTAAGCTTTCAAAAGCCATGCAGTGACTTCATGCTTCCCAAGGGGATCCACTAGCATTTTCCAAAGATGGATTAAATCAGAAGGGAATACAATGGCCACACCACAGCCTGTGTGAAAAGGATACTGGGGTGTATATGTGTATAGCGGTAGATTCACTGATATAGTACAAAATCTATAGCAGCACTCACATTTCAATCTACAGTGGAAAAAAATAATTTACAGTCATGGCTCACAGCTTCAAGCGCTTCACTATGCTGATTTTGTCTTGACATCATTAAAGCCAAACACTGTCCATTAACATGTTTTTTAGAAAAACAAGAGAACCTGTAAGTTGTTTTTCTTTTAGAATAAATTCCTGGATATCATTTATTCCAAGTATTCCCTCCCCTTCAGCTGTCCTAGTCCTGAGTTTACATATTACAGAGTACTTTTCTTCTCCAAATTAATTGCAAAACTCAGTCTTTGGAATACTGACAACTGTAAAAACCTAAAACTACAGATGGCACAATTAGAACACAAAGGATGTGTTGACAGGCTGAAAAATGGACAAACTAAGCAAATTTGCCCTAGAAAGGTTTGGGAAAGTATTTCTTAAAGAAACAGGAGAATTTTGTCTTCACTTTGCCTGCACATAAATATTTTTTTCTTTAGAGCATTAAAAAAGGAAACTTTATATTGAGAAAAGGTTAACAAACAGTGTCTTCAAAGACGGGAAGAGTAGTTTTCTATCAAAACACTCAATGGAAGAAAGACGCTGGAGTTATTTTTATAATTCTGAAATCTTTAATAATTTTTGGCTCTGACTTGAGAGTGCATTTCAGCTTGAGAGAGTAAGAAGGTAGCAGAGAGGTTTTCTTACTCAGCTTGTTTTCTCCCTGTGTATGCTCAGAGTCCAATTTGCCAAATGCCAGAAAACTGATCTGTTTGTCCTGTAGTACTAGCAATCATGGGAGCTGGAAGTGGGTTTCATTTTGGCTTATGTGTCATTGATTGGAAACTTAACTAAAATATAAGATCCGATAACTTTGGGATATAAGTCACCGGGATGTATCACCAGGAGTGATGAGTTTATGTTTGAAGATGAAATTACAAGTCAGCTGAAGAAAGAGAAGGGAAAACGCAGTGATGGACCATTTTTGTCCCAAATTTGATGGAGAATCAGAGAAAACAGCAACTCCAAAAACATTGGAGGGGAAAAAAAAAAAGTCCATAGCACAACAGCTGTCTCAGACGCAGTCCATACACACCCAGATTATAAACTCTCCTTCTGTTTCAAGTCCATATCAGCAAAGCTTTACTGGAATGGCCAATTTCAGAGTCAGAGAAAGGCATAAAATTTAGGAGGCATCATTCCTAAATCCGGGTGGTGGTGGACCTTTTTGATGGAGGTTTTGGTGACAACCAGCCTAGCTTTAAGAGTGAAGAGGCTGTTCTCAAAGGCTGTTGGCAGTATCCCACAACCCCCGGCGGAGCAGAATTAGATCTAGCATAGGTACAATGGGCTTCAACACCCAGCAGCCAACTCTAGCACAAAAAAATCGGCACTAATACAGCTGAGAAACATTCAACCATCCCCTACCTTCAATCCCATGAGAAGAAACCAAGACAGTTTAAGTTTTAAAAATAAATAAATGTTTCATGTAGTTGATTAATTTTCAGCTGTGAAAATGAAAAAAGAAAAACACAGTGACTCATGGTTTGTAACTTAATATTACTGTTCAGAAACAAAAAATAAACATAATTCTGAAATACTATCTGTCACAGTGGAATATATCACAAGTCAGGTCTTCATGAGGGAAAATAACCTTTTTCAGTAAGTTATTCTTGGAATCCGAGTGGAAGTGGTGAAAAAATACTTTCTGAAATACAAGGGATGTAGCCGAAGTGGGAGTTTTAATGAGAGGAAGTTCTGACATTTCAGTCAACTACCTCAAAAGCAGTTTGGCAAAGCTTTAAAAAGCCTTCATTAAAGTGTCCATCAGCCGCACTAATGTTTTAAACGTAGTCCATATTTTCATAGTGGTATGTGACTGAAAGGCGAAAGGGACTTGTGAGCAGCAGGTCCCATCTGTGCGAGTGGAAAGGAAACATATGCCAAGTGATTCCCCTCT
This sequence comes from Alca torda, assembly GCA_008658365.1. Lineage (NCBI taxonomy): Eukaryota > Metazoa > Chordata > Aves > Charadriiformes > Alcidae > Alca > Alca torda. The sequence continues at coordinate 156,726,496 of CM018077.1, read as the reverse complement.
TTCAAGCTCTGTAAGTCTTCACAGGAAGAGTATTATTCCCTCCAGTCAGTTGAGGACACTGAAAAATCCTGTAGAAAAATTGTTTCTGGTAAAATTAAAGTTAGATTATATTTTTTTTTAAGATTCTGTTAATTTCAAAGATGATGAAATTTTATCTGACTCTAAATGAAATTTTTCATTTCAACTTGGGGTTGTAGAAACACCTTAAGAACTTATTTCTCCCTCTACCTTTCTCTTTCCATTTTAATGAAAGATATTTTTAAGCAAAGGTGCTGCTTTTAACAAAATACAAAGAAAAACCTTGTTTCAAAAAAAAAAAAGGTCAAACAAGCCCATACTGACATTTTATAAATGAAGCAGTATACCTGCAGAGAGGAGGAGAGTGTGATGCAAGTGTGGATAATAAAATACAGCGCCATACCAAAGAAGGAATATAATGAAGAAAAAGAAGCTTTTAATAAATTGCCTTCACAATGGAATGAAAGACTGAGTTCCCAGGCTTCCCGCCGTCAATCTTGAGAGGGCTTCTTGTTCATGGACTACTTAAATTGGGCAATACATGAGGCATGTAGACGAACAACCATAGAAACGTCCTTTTCAAGATGAGTAGTTCAGCATCATAATTCAGGGTCCCTCTGGTGAGTCAAGATAACCAAACAGTTTGTTTTGTCTGGAAGATCTTGTCATGTAACATTTGTGCCTTAAACTTGCTATCCCAAAATGAATCAGATATGTTCCCAGATGTTCCTATGTTTACCGTTAAACAACCATTTCTGGTTTTTTTTTTTTTTTTCAATAATGAAGGAAAAATTAAATGCATCAGAATGACATAAGCACACTTTGATACTTAAAAATGAAAGTTATTTTTAATTATTTGCAATCGACAGCAGCATAAGAAATGCCCTGTGGTGAGCAGCCTTCAGCAGCTCTCCTGTGGTATGCACAAAAATGTCCAAAGAATGTAGGTCAAGGTAGGAGGCAGGGAGATAAGGTGCTGAAAAAAATTCTCAGAAAGGGTGGTGGCAACGAATGGTGTATTTACAAATGTAGGAAATGAAAAACTCCCTCCTTTCTGTATTCCTGTCTGCAAGTAAGCTGCACTAACCAGCCCTAGGGAAATCCTAAAATCAGAGACAAATGGACTTTTCTACTGTTGCTGGAGTTCACAGAATCACAGAATGGTAGGGGTCAGAAGGGACCTCTGGAGATTATCTAGCCCAACCCCCCTGCCAGAGTAGGGTCACCCAAAGCAGGTTGCACAGGAACGTGTCCAGGGGGGTTTGGAATGTCTCCAGAGACAGACTCCACCACCTCTCTGGGCAACCTGTTCCAGTGCTCTGCAACCCTCAAAGTGGAATGTTTAGATGGAACTTCCTATGTTCAAGTTTGTGCCCATTACCTCTTGTCCTGTCACCAGGCACCACTGAAAAGAGCCTGGCCCCATCCTCCTGACACCCACCCATTAAGTATTTATAAGCATTGGTAAGGTCCCCCCTCAGCCGTCTTTTTCCAGACTGAAGAGACCCAAATCCCTCAGCCTTTCCTCATAAGAGAGGTGTTCCACTCCCCTAATCATCTTTGTAGCCCTTTGCTGTACCCTCTCCAGCAGTTCCCTGTCCTTCTTGAACTGGGGAGCCCAGAACTGGACACAGCACTCCAGATGCAGCCTCACAAGGCAGAGTAGAGGGGGAGGATGACCTCCCTTGACCTGCTGGCCACACCCTTCTTGATGCACCCCAGGATGCCATTAGTCTTCTTGGCCACAAGGGCACATTGCTGGGCTCATGGTCATCCCATTGTCCACCAAGACTCCCAGGTCTCTTTCCACAGAGCTGCTCTCCAGCAGGTCAGCCCCCAACCTGTACTGGTGCATGGGGTTATTCCTCCCCAGGTGCAGCACCCTACACTTGCCCTTGTTGAATTTCATAAGGTTTATCTCCGCCCACCTCTCCAGCCTGTCCAGGTCTCTCTGTATGGTGGCACAGCCTTCTGGTGTGTCAGCCACCCCTGCAAGCTTTGTGTCATCGGCAAATTTGCTGAGGGTGCACTCTATCCTTTCGTCCAGGTCATTGATGAATATATTGAACAGGACTGGACCCAGTACTGACCCCTGGGGAACACCACTCATCACTGACCTCCAACTAGACTGTGACCCTAATCATGACCCTTTGAGCTCTGTCTTTCAACCAGTTTGCTATCCACCCCACTGTCCATTCATCTATCCCGCACTTCCTAAACTTCCCCATGGGGATGCTGTGGGAGACAGTGTCAAAAGCCTTATTGAAGTCAAGGTAGACAACATTCACTGCCCTCCCCTCATCTATCCATCCAGTCATTCCATTATAGAAGGCTATCAGATTAGTCAGACATGATTTCCCCTTGGTGAATCCATGTTGACTACTTGGAGTTGGAGAGGCTCCTGCTGTAATCACTCAAGTTTAATCTCTTCTTGAATTTCAAGAGAAAAATGTCTTATGTAAAGGAAGGTATCCTTCCTATTCTAGAAGAATAAGTCAATGGGCCACCACCCAGCATGGACATGATTGTCTCCTCCTGTACTCATAAAGCAAATCCTTGTTGTCTTCTTTGGGAGGGCTTTCCAAAGGGCAGATGGGATTTCTGTCTTTCATTTTGGAAAAAGAACCAATGAAATATCAGGAATATGAAGTCTGAGCTTTCCTTAGCTGCTTTTAGAGGGCTGTAAACCTGAAAACTGAGATGCCAGGAGGCCCTAATACTCAGAAGTCTTCAGACTGCAGATGCGGGTTCACCTGGAATCTTTTCTTTTTTTCTTAGAGATCATCCAGAAACAACAAACAATACCATCCTTCACAACCACACAAGTCTGGTAACAGTTTTAACTGCCCAGTTTTCACATTCCCCAGTTTTACAGCAACCCCTATTCATAGACATGCAGTGTTTTCCATCGTTCAACAGCCCATAAGCAATGAAGAACAACTTTCCTGTTTTTTTGGATGGGGAATTTGAAAGGAGAACTAATTTTCCAATGTCACTCTAGGAATAGGTGGCACAATTCAGAACTGTGAGCTTTTTTCCTGAGTCCTGAACAGCAGCTGGAATATGGTTTTATTCCCACCAATAAAACCAGCAAATAAATGTTTTGATAGATTTTTTTTTTTTTAAGAGCTAAGGTATTCCCATAGTACACAGGAAATTTTTATAATTTTGTTGGGTTTTGATCACTGAAAACACATATTCCTATTTAAAAAAAAATATATTCCAATGGGAAACGTTAGCCTAACCTCTTTGTAGTTTCTTGTCAGATCTCAGACCTGACAGATCATGAATCTCCAACATTGAGACAGGGATTTCTTTTCAGATTGTTATTTTAATAAACCAGTAGCAATGTATCTACCTATTCTGGAGCTTTAGTCAATAAGTGTCAAGGGCTGGGATTTATTAACTGCCCACTTATGCAAATGTGGTTTTCTGCATTCAAACGATTTGCAGCAGAAGACAGCACCTGAGCTGAGTTCCCTTATAACCACATGCAAATATTCCCCAATGAACCAGAAAGGCTAGCAGCAAAATGTGCATGCTACGTGACTTATGTTGAGCCCAGTCAGGGGCAAAATAAAACCTGGTTGCAGCTTCTACTAAGGAGAAGAGAAAAAAAATAACAAACCAAACAGTAATCAATGGGATAGTAATTTTCAGCCTTGCTAATTATGGATGATACCAGCCTCAGATAATTCCTCACCTCAACTAGGTTAGACAGAGCTAAATTGTGTTATTCTTTATTACAAACAGAAGCTGATGGAAATAAACATGTATAAACATCCAGTGCAGTTTATTAAACATACTCCTCCAGCCTTTGTAAGCTCTTTGAGTGTGATGAAGCACCAGTCTCCAGGTTCTAATTAACCTGTGATGATCAGGGAGGTGAGAGTTTGGGAAACCTTATCTCAGGCCAGTAGCCACTGGCCGCACTCAGCCTCGGAATGGATGGCAACCCATTTCTGCTTCATTGAGCAAAATTAATCCTACTTTCATTTGCTGTCCTCCTGACAATGTTAAACTGCATCACAACACTTTGAGACACTGACCACACACCTATAATGGGCATATTGAGAAAATTAAACCCTGTATGGAAGGAAATTAATTTTTGCTTTTCCTCTCAATTGCTTCTATCAGAGACATAAATATACCATTCTGTGTATAATGAATGAATCACTTAAAAAAACCCTACAAAACTAAGTGGGAAAACAATAGTAAACTACTATTTTGTGACTTGTAACACTATAAAGTGGAGTTTAACTTTCCCTCAGCGAGGGGAGATGGAAAGCCAAGAGGATTGCCCAGGTGGCCAAGAAGGCCAACAGCATCCTGGCTTGTCTCAGGAATAGCGTGGCCAGCAGGAGTAAGGAAGTGATGGTGCCTCTGTACTCGGCACTGGTGAGGCCTCACCTCGAGTGCTGTGTTCAGTTCTGGACCCCGCTGTACAAGAGGGACACTGAAGTGCTGGAGCGTGTCCAGAGGAGAGCGACCGAGCTGGTGAGGGGTCTGGAGGCCAAATCATGTGAGGAGAGGCTGAGGGAACTGGGCATGTTTAGTTTGGAGAAGAGGAGACTGAGGGGAGACCTCATTGCCCTCTACAACTGCCTGAAAGGAGGTTGTAGAGAGGAGGGTGTTGGCCTCTTCTCCCAGGGGAATAATGACAGGACCAGAGGAAATGGTCTGAAGCTGTGGCAGGGGAGGTTTAAATTGGATATTAGGAAGAATTATTTTACTGAAAGAGTGGTCAGGCACTGGAACAACCTGCCCAGGGAGGTGGTTGAGTCACCATCCCTAGAGGCATTTAAGAAGCATCTGGATTTGGCACTTTGGGGCATGCTCTAGGGGCAGAGATTCTAGGGTGTGGTTTGTTTCACGGTTGTTTTTGGTTTTTGTTTTTTTTTTTTTTTTTTTGTGTGTGTGTATGGTTGGACTTGATCATCTCAAAGGTCCCTTCCAACCATGAAGATTCTGTGATTCTGTGATACTGTATGGTGCCATCCCACCAGGGGATGCAGGAACAGCTAACTTTTGCAGTGGAAACACGGCAAGGCCATCTCACAATGAGAAATAAAAGCTCTGCTGTTCTTGATGACAACCATAGCATGGGGACTGGGTACTTCTGTGCAGTACTTCACAAAGGGTCATAGGGTTGCAGGATAGTTCAGGTTGTAAGGGACCTCAGAAGGTCTCTTGACTAGCCTCCTGCTCAAACAAGGGTCAGCTATGGCTCAGACCAGGTTTCTTGGAGCTTTATCTGGCACAGTCTTGAAAATCTTTTAGGATGGAGAAAACAAAAGCTCTCTCAGCAGTCTGCTGTACTGCTTATCTGCCCTCATAGTAAAAAGTTATTCCTTATATCTAGTCATCTCTCTCCTTTCAACTTATGCCCATTGTCTCTCATCCTCACACCATGCACCACTGAAGAGCCTGGCTCCATCTTCTTGATGACCTCCCCATAGATACTGGGGGCTGCTCTTAGGTCCCCCTAAAGCCATCCCTTCTCCATGCTGAACAAGCCCTGGTCCCTCAGCTTCTGCTAGGTGGGCAAGTGCTCCATCTCGGTGGCCCTCCACTGAATTTGCTCCAGTTTCTCTATGTTCTTCTTGTACTTGGGGGGCAAAACAAAGTTGTGATTGAACATGTTTTTAAGTGTAGGACTTATATCTACGTAGTATTAGGCCAGAATTTCCCTTACTCACAACCAGATGTGCAGCAGTGTTCTGTAAACCACCCAGCTGCTGACCTTTCTGCCAGTACCTGCTTCACTTCACAGATTTTAAAGATGAACGCTAATCTGGTCTGATGCTCTGTACAAAGATATTCCAGAGACACCCACTGATTGCTGCATAAGCACCAAACAGTTTATAGATGGTACATAGAAATAACAGCTTGGTTTTGTCAATCACCAGGAGGACTACAGAATATCACATATTCTGAGTGAAATGTAAAGGTATGGAGAGTATGAGAGATGAGTAACTGTTGCTTGTTCCTCTTTGGAATGTCCACATTTGGCTTTCAAAGCAGCTGTTCAACTATTTATATTTAAAAATAAAAGACAATCTGGTTCCATGGAGCTCTGGCACATCTGGATGGTATATGTGAGGAACAGTTTCCCTGTTTCCATGGCATCATCCCCTGTTTCCATATTTTCCAGTGCCTCAGGACTTTTTGCTTGGGTATTAAATGCAGAGGCAGGAGAAGGGCAGGTGCTTCAGTTCTTTGGTGCTTCAGTTATTTTCTTCTTCTATGTGAAATTTGAGTATTAACTGAAGCACATTCACTTACCTAAATTAGGGTAGCAACCAAGCTGACATGATAACTGTTGTTATGCCTAATAACATCTGATTTTCACATCTGTAAAAAGTTTGGATCATCAGAACACACTGTATTTTGTCAGAGATGCTCACTCCTCAAACTGGATCATGTATTAAGTGTGCATCATGTGATACTTGGCCATGAAGCAAGAAAAAGAGGAAAATGGAGGGGAATATAAATCATCCTTGAATGCTGATTTGAAAAGAAACAGAATGTTAAAGGTCAGGCCCTTATCCTTGTTGCCTTATTTACTGACAGGGTCCTACTGACATTGATGCAACTTCTAACAAAGGCATGAGAATGAAATTTAAACAAAAATGTGATTCCTGCATTTATGAGAAAGGACCATATGAAAGGAATGACCAAATTCTCCCTTGTTGAAATTTTTGTCTTTTGCTGTCACTCCCTTCTCCATCTTCACCTGGAGTACTGCATCCAGCTTCGGAGTCCCTAACGTAAGAAGGACATGGATCTGTTGGAGCAGCTCCACAGGAGGGCCACAAAACCAAGGAGAGGGCTGGAGCACCTCTCCTATGAAGACAGGCTGACAGGTTTTGGAGTTGTTCAGCCTGGAGAAGAGAAGGCTCCAGGGAGACTTCAGCCCTCCAGTACCTAAAGGGGATCTATAGGAGAGATGGAAAGGGACTCTTTATGAGGGATTGTAGTGATAGGACAAGCGGTAATGGTTCTAAACTGAAAGAGGGGAGATGTAGATTGGATATTAGGAAAAGATTCCTTACTGAGAGGGTGGTAAGACACTGGCATAGGTTGCCCAGGGAAGTTGTGGATGCCCCATCCCTGGAGGTGTTCAAGGCCAGGTTGGATGGGGCTTTGGGCAACCTGGTCTGGTAGGAGGTGTCCCTGCCCATGGCAGGGGGTTTGGAACTAGATGATCTTTAAGGTCCCTTCAAACCCAAAACATTCTATGATTCTATGACCTTAGCTTGAACCAGCATAATCCTGCATATTTCTTGTGGGTTAAGCAGGCTTGAAGAAGCAAACTCATAATTTGGAATTTGAAATCTTTTCTTAGTCCTTTGAAAAGATATTTTCTCTTTGATTCCAAGATGTATCTGATAACCCTGTGAGGTGGAAAAAGCCCAAAGAAAATCGTTGCTTTTTATGGAGTTTTCTCTCTCTTCCTTAGCATCTTCTTTCTATGGAAACACATTCTATTTGATTTTTCTGTTACTTAACAAACTCAAGACCTGGTATTTTATACACCCTAATATCTGAGAACCTGGAAAAAAACCCCATAGGTTTCAAGGTTCCATGATGAAAATCTGCCAGAAAAAAAATGTGTATAAAATATCAAAACCAAGCCTGCGAGCTGTTTTCCAATCTGATTTCCTGGAAGAACTGCTATAGAGAAATCACAGCACACAAGTGATTCCTCTTTAGATGGAATCAATATCTGGTTCATGATAGATAGTACTGATGCTCACAGGCGTTGTCACAATATAAGCTTATGTCATGCAAAAGAGTACTATTACATCCACAGCTGCTTGTGGGAAGAGTGATGCTGGGAGAGGATGTTTGTGCTCAGAGCATGTGGAGTACCCAACAGACCTACAATCTCACTACTGCAATCCACATATACGTCAAAGTATTGAATTGAATGTAGTCTGGATGCAATAAGCGCATCACCTTTGAGGTGCTCACTGGGTAAGGGTAGACTCATTTCTTGGAGATGCTACTCATCACTGTGACACTGAGAGACAAAGGCTCTTGTTAGAGGTGGATCTGTCATTGTCTAGAGAGATGTCTGTGGGACCCAGAGGAAGGACCCCGAGGGAGGTGTCCCAGTCTATGACCCTCTCTAACAATCATGAAATAAACTAGTCAGCTCAGTTCAGATCCTTTTGCAGAATGACCTGTTTAGGGAAATCTTTCTGTAGCAACAAGTTGTAAATAAAGAGAAAAATGAAAGCAAAGTAAAAAAGTCCATGGTTTAATGGCTGAGTTCAGATACACCAAAGCAATATCCACTTCACTCCAATTATAAACCAATTAGTATACAGTCCTGTGCCTGGAATACTGAACGGTGATGTACAACATACATATACCTAAGAAATAAATGTTCAAATCCCATCAGTAACCAAGCTCAGCAGTAATTGCTTTACTGAGCAATTTTCTGCTGGTCAAACGTCCCCAGACATGCCATAACAGAAACAAGTGTTTTCCCTGAGATTTTCTCCTGGTTGATCGTGTCATCAAATGCCATGTCTTCTACAGTAATGACTCCTTTTCCTATAAATACAAAAATGCAGTGCTGGGGAAAAAAAAAATCCTCCATCCTGTAGGAGTTTTCTTTTTTGCCTCATGAACCCAGAATAACTCATGATGATCATTTGATTATAAAGACATTGAGGTGCTGGAGCACATCCAAAGAAGAGCAACAAAGCTGGTGAGGGGTCTGGAGAACAAGCCTTATGAGGAGCAGCTGAGGCAGCTGGGGTTGTTCAGCCTGGAGAAAAGGAGGCTAAGGGGAGACCTCAGCCCAGTTCTTCTCAGACCCCAATTTCAAATGTTAACAGAAAAAAAAAAGTAACAAATACATGGATGAAATGAAGGTGTTGCATCTTCACCTAAGGATATGCAGTCTGAGCAATAAATTGCAGAAAACGTTCTGTAGTATAAACATAAAAGCCAGGGATTCTGGGCTTTTCTAGGAATCTTTAGCAAGAAATAAACTTGATCTAAATATTCAAACTACTTTGCCAGTATGCTTGCCTTTAGCAAAATCAATTTTTGCACTGTACACATTGTCTTCTAATTGCTTTGAGATCCCTTTTCTCATCTCGGCAATGAGAGCATTGCCAATGGTTGTAGTTTAAGTCCAGCTGGCAACTAATTGACACAGTCGCTCACTCACTCACCCCTGGTGGGATGGGGGAGAGGATCAGAGGGGTAAAAGTCAGAAAACTTGTGGGTTGAGATAAAGACAGTTTAATAGGTACAGAAAAAGCCCACATGCAAGAAAAGCAAAACAAGAAACTAATTCACTGCTTCCCATGGGCAGGCAGGTGTTCAGCGATCTTCAGGAAAGCAGGGCATAACGGTTACTTGGGAAGACAAACACCATCTCTCTGAATGTGTCCCCCCCCTTCCTTCTTCTTCCACCAGCTTTATATGCTGAGCATGACGTCATATGGTACGGAATATCCCTTTGGTCAGTTGGGGTCAGCTGTCCCAACTGCGTCCCTTCACAACTTCTCATGCACCCCCATCCTACTCGCTGGTGGGGTGGGGTAAGGAGCAGAAAAACACTTGACTCTGTGTAAGCGCTGCTCAGCAATAACTGAAACATCCCTGTGTTATCAGCACTATTTTCAGCACAAATCCAAAGCATAGCCTCATACTAGCTAATATGAAGAAAATGGACTCTATTCCAGCCCAAAACAGCACATCAATGTTTTTCTTATGCCTTGAAATGTAGTGAATGCTTTCTGTAATATTTTCCTCCATCCTTAAGATGGTCTTAATGCAGTAAAGAAAAAGGAAACAAAGAAATGTGAAATCTCTAACTGAAGTCGCAGAATCAACATGCTGCATTGATTTCTCATTCAGATGACTCGGTATTAACTCATACCTGAAAAAAGCTGGGTTTATGGATAATATTGTGGCCTGTCACTGAGGTAAATATAAAGCAGATCCTGGCTGGGCTACAGACATCTTATGAAATCTCAGGCATGTATCTTGGTATTGGTGTGACTATCTGTTCAATGAGAGAAGATACAATTTCCTTTCTACAGCTCCCATTCCTGTATGTTGCAAATTCCTCATAGGAAGGCATGACGCTAAATGTGCGCAAAATATGTGAATAGACGCTACATTTCTCTCACTGGGGCTTCAGTTGCTACAGAAAATAGGAGGAATAAAACATTATTTTTTTTTCTGGAACCACAGATGGCCAGTTGCTTTATGCAAGGGGAAAGTTGATCTGTGCACGTTACTCATGCAGTGCCATGGGATTTTATCTCTTCCTAGGGACAGTGGTGCTGTAACTGTTATAGGTCAAGTCCACAAGTAAACAAAGACTTGCGTGGAGATTTTACTAGACAGCATGATACAGTTGGAAATAATATCTGTGTTTCTGAGCATTTTAGGCTTCTCAGATGTGCAATAGAACTAGTTACAGGTTACGAACCTTGTATTTTTTTGTTGTTGTTTAAATAGTCATTGAAAAGCAAAGAGTTTTATTTTAACAGAGCAGATAATCCCAGGTATATGTGTTGCTCTTCCCAGCCTTTCAGAAGCACAGTCTCCAGATGAAGTTTTCCCTTTTTTGGTTACAAATACTGCTTTACTAATAGAGATAGATTTCTGTCCTGGCCTCCTGGCTCACAGATTTGTTTCATCCTACTCTGTATAGTTTACTGAGCATTTTCCCTCCTTTACTAGTTGACTTGTCACTGACATTTCAAAATATCAAAAATTGCCTATAAAACATGCCAAAAACCTAGGCAGCATCAGATTTTGGACTGAACACTGATGTCCCCTGTACGAACAACATTTTAGGATCCAGGGTCCCCTCAGCTGAGAAAGGCAACACTTGCATCATGCAGTGGAGCATTACGGAGACACCAAAGCCAACATTGACCAGGCAGACTTCGAAAGCCAAAACCACAGATCCATGGCAGAGCAACTGTGCATCAGCAGCAAACTTGCTCAGGAAAGGACCTCATAATCTGCTAATTATAAATTTATATAAAAATTCACATTATACATTTTACTGTGCTCTGACAAATTATTGACTAAGTACAAAAACCTTTACCAATTAGGCCAAGAGGAAGCCCAGTTTACAGTGACATTTCTGATCTCAGGAAGAATGGGTCTTAAAGAAGCTTAAGTGGGGATGGCTTGCTCTTGCAAAGCTCACTCACAAGAAAACATGTCCTTAGGATGCTAAAAAGCCATTTTCAGTCATTACCCAATATTGAAGTGGTTCAAAGCAACTTTCTCAGCAACAATGATCATTGCAGAAAAGTGGTGACAATATCAAGGTAATGTTAAAGTTTACTAGATGATTGACAACTAAATTAAATCTGCAAACGTCCACTAAAATAAGTTATGTCTGTTGTTTACTTTTAACTGAGTGCTTAATGTTATAGAATATTGCTACCTCTTGTGGCCTGGAGTTTTCTCTTCTTTTGGCAGGCTGATTAGAGCTAAATAACAAATGGTCCTTAAGAGTCTAATAAGAGACAGGTGATGTTTAAATGCCAATCTCTAAACCCATGGCCAAAAATACATGCCCAAACTCACGTAAATTTGTAGACACATAAATATCTGATAATTAGATTCTGTATGGTAGAAATCCTTTCCCTGCGTCCTTTGAGTAGGCAATTCAGTGATGTGCTTGGAGAATTCTTAATGTATGTCAATAAGAGAAAGCTTTTCATGAAACTTGTCATTATATTTCCACCAACAAAACTTCAGAAAGCGGTTCCTTAATGTCAAAACCCATGAGGAACAGATAGAATCTGAAGCCCCTTGAGGCTAAGTGTTTGGAAGCTTCTTTTTTTTTCAATGCAACTAAATTTCATCAGAAGAATTTGACCATCAAAGAGAAGCTTAGCATTGGGCTATGCCCAATGATTTTATCAGTTCTGAAGGAATCTTATACAGATAAAGACCCTGGATTAAGAATTGTTGTAAATCTCTCAAATTCCTATTATTATTTTATATTTTTTTTTCTATGCAGAAAATGAGTCCTATCCGAATGTTCTTTAAGAAGTATAATCAATCATAGAATCATAGAATAATAGAATCATTTAGGTTGGAAAAGACCTTTAAGATAACCAAGTCCAACCACAAACCTAACACTGCCAAGTTCACCACTAAACCACGTCCCTCAGCACCACAACTACACATTTTTAAAATACCTCCAGAGGCGGTGACTCAACCACTTCCCTTCACAGCCCGTTCCAATGCTGAATAACACTTTCAGTGAAGAAATTTTTCCTAATATCTAATCTAAACCTCCCCTGGCACAACTTGAGGCCATTCTCTCTTGTCCTGTCGCTTCTTACTTGGAATAACAGACTGACCTCCACCTCACTACAATTTCCTTTTAGGGAGTTGTAGAGAGCAATGAGGTCTCCTTTTCGCTTTTCTCCACATTAAACAACCCCAGCTCCCTCAGCTGCTCCTCATAAGACTTGTTCTCTAGACCCCTCACCAGCTTCATTGCCCTTCTCTGGACCTGCTCCAGCACCTCAATGTCTTTTTTGTGGTGAGAGGCCCAAAAGTGGGCCTCTGGTGGGGCTTCACCAGTGTTGTGTACAGGGGGATGATCACTTCCCTAGTGGCCCTTCCCCCTCCTGGCCACACTAATTCTGACACAAGCCAGGATGTTGTTTGCCTTCTTGGCCACCTGGGCACACTGCTGGCTCATATTCAGACAGCTGTCGACCAACACCTCCAGGTCCTTTTCCGCCAGGCAGCTTTCCAGACATTGTTGGGACCCAAGTGCAGGACCCGGCACTTCACCTTGTTGAATCTTATACCGTTGTCCTCGACCCATCAATCCAGCCTGTCCAGAACCCTCTGTAGAGCCTTCCTGCCCTCAAGCAGATCAACGCTCCCACCTAACTTGGTACCGTGTGAGAACTTACTGAGGCTGCCCTCAATTCCTTCGTCCAGATCGCTGATAAAGATATTAAAGAAAACTGTTGCCAATGCTGAGACCTGGAGAATACCGCTTGTGACTAGCTGCCAACTGGATTTGACTCGGTTCACCACCGCTTTTTGGGCCTGGACCTCCAGCCAGTTTTTTACCCAACGAAGAGTACTCCTGTCCAGGCCACGAGCAGTCAGTTTCTCCAGGAGAACGCTGTGGGAAATGGTGTCAAAGGCTTTACTAAAGTCTAGGTAGACAACACTCACAGCCTTTCCCTCTTCCCCTAAGCGGGTCACCTTGTCATAGAAGATCGGGTTTGTCAAGCAGGACCTGCCTTTCATAAACCCATGCTGACTGGGCCTGATTACCTGGTTGTCGTGTATGCGTTGTGTGGTGGCACTCAAGATTATCTGCTCCACAACGTTCCCCGGCACTGGGGTCAGACTGACAGGCCTGTAGTTTTCCAGATCCTCCTTCCAGCCCTTCTTGTAGATTGGTGTCACATTCGCTAACCTCCAGTCAACCAGGACCACCCCAGTTAACCAGGACTGCTGATGAATGATGGAAAGTGTCTGGGTGAGCACTTCTGTCAGCTCCCCCTGTACCCTTGGGTGGGTCTCATCTGACCCCATAGACTTGTGTGCATCTAAGTGGTGTAGCAGGTCACTAACCATTTCCTCTTGGATTATGAGGGATTCATTCTGCTCCCTATCCCTGTCTTCCAGAAGCTTAAACACCTTCCACCGTCTGCCACAGGAGGCTCCTAGCAAAAAGGAAGAACATGCCCACAACAGGCACAACTTCAGACCTGAACTTCCACATGGCAGAGCATCCACATTGGTAGGAAAAGCCATGGAGATTCTATGCCAAGTAACAGTGGTTCAGCTCCTGTCCATCACTGATAAATGTCCCATGCTGAACTGTTTTCTTGAACAGCAGAAGGACACTACTGTGTTGGATTTAATCTCACAATAGTTTTGGAGTTCACCTTCCTTTCCCTCCCTTCATGCTGTTTTTTACTTTTCCTTTATCATCTCATGCATATGACTAAAAGAGTGCTGAGAACCAACAAGTTTATCAGACTGCTTAGTTTTGATAGTGCTTTTGTTGGTACCTGATATATCCCAGAAACCAATACAGAGACTTGACTGCGACGTGTTATAGGACTCCACTGTAAGAGATTAAAGAATGAATAGAGCAATCTCTAAATACCATTCATGTACACATTACTTTGTGGGGGGCATGGAAAATCTAGTTAAGAGGAATTTTTTTTTTTTTTTTTTTAACATAGGGGTACAAGGATATAGGTCTCTGGGCAAAGAAAATCTCTGACCTCATCCATTTTAGTAGCAAAATAGCAGAGGAAATCCTCTTTCTTTAGAAATGCAAAACATACAAGGAGTTGAAGGCAATGAATAGTATAAGTTCCAAATTCATTTTCCCCATGCGTCACTATTAAATTAAGTATGTCAATGTATTGCTTAATTTTATGACTTTTTAAGTACATTTGAGCATAACAGCCCCTGAAAACCTCTACTGAAACTATTTCTACAAAGACAACCCTTTACCTGAACTATTGGGTTCTAGTACAGGGAGCCTTTTACATTCAAAGAAATATATAGTGACAATAAAGTATGTGAGAATGGCTACATCTCCAGGGAAGACAGGTTTGATAGCCACATTTTTTCATGGTTATTGTTATCCATTAGTCCATAAGTGAACTGAGCTGTGAAAGGAGAATGAGGAAAATGGACATTTTTATATCTTATTTTAGCAGAGTTTGGACTTCCTTAGTCCAGGACAAAAGTGGGAACTCACTAAATGAATATCCATTGGGCATCTTAGTACTAACAGTAGGGAAAAATATACACAATTATATGTTAATTTAGAGGCTATGTTGAATAGGAAAAAATTGTCTGGACAAGAAATGTTGTGGCAAAAATGCTGTGTCTCCCTGCCATCTCTAAGTCTGTGAATACAGGAAGCTTTTGACAGAATAGAAGAGGCATATTTCTTTTTTATATTGAAATCCATTTGCTATATCGATAACAGAACCTTTCATCCCAAGGATGATGATATCCCATACATGATAACAATTTTTATTTTTACCAGGTAAAATGACAGTTTCACAGAAAACATCATTAAAATACATAAATACATGTTAACAGCTAGTAATTAAAATGGCCATAAGTCCCACGACTCTCAAAACCTTAGACAATACCCAGCACCTGACAGCAGCTATGACACATTTTGAAAGTCTTACACTGAAATCTTACTACACAACAGACATACCTATGAGGTCACCACAATTCCTTTTAAAGATCTTTCTTCCATGGCCACCTATGAATGCCTTTCTCTCTGCACCGTCATCACTGCAGCTGCGAAGTCTCAAACTTACTGTCGTGACGTTAACTGAGGTCTTATGGCTGCCAAGTGCCAAAGTAGCAGGTAGCTCAGTACCTCTCTCTGCATTATCCCTTTTTGACCTTGCTGTGGAGAAGGGTGCTTTTTTCTTAGTTGCTATGAAATGTTGACTTTGCATTGAAAGGGAATATTTCCTCCGCTGAAAAATGTATTTTTCCCCACACACACACACTTGGCCCTTTGTTTCATGCAACATATTGCAGACATGAAAACCAAGTCTACATACACTGGAGAAAGTCAGAAACATTTTATGAGCCCAGCTGGGAAGAAACACCAAATAAGCGTCGTTCTTTTTTCTGGTTTTGTTTTATGTTTTTCTTTTGTGAGAGTTGTTGTGAACAAAGAACCATCTAGGTCAGAAAGAACAGCACAGTGGTAAAATCATTCCACAATACTTTTTCTATATTGGCTTATGTTTAATTTCAGCTCCTCTGCATACAGCGCATGGACTTTTTCTGCAGTCCCTGGATGTCTATGGAGTCTTCTGACACTGGATCAGATGTCTTCTGATCTCATGTATGCTTTCCTTCTTGTGTTTGCTTGTAATATTTCACTGGATCAGTTTATCTTGACTTTTCTGCATCTATGACACATTTATGTCCAACACATGACACCTAAATCTGTGGAGAAACTGAAACATTTAGGCCCATTGTCAATTCATTCGAAATAAGAGATTGTTTTTTTCTCCTGCTTTTCTCCTTCATCCTCCACTCCTTTATTTCTTCCTCCTGCTCACAAAACTGGGGGAATAAACTGACATCTCAGTTGAGGAGAACTGGGAGCTTGGGGGTTATACCCTCAGCTGATGTAAATTTTCACGGCTCACTGGGTTCTACACCAACAGATAAACTAATTTTTGAGTTTCTCAGACAACATTTCCTGTTTCTGCAAATGAATCACATATTTTAGAGTCAGGTAATCTGAATCACAGTAGCAAACAAGGAAAAAGACATGACACCTGTTGACTTTTTACGACCTCACATCTATGCACGCTGTGTTCAAGACTACCAGATCCAAACTCTCTGTTCATTCACCCCGGCTGTAGCTTTTTACATTGTTTCCACGTAGATAAAAAAGACACACTGAGTCAAAGAAGCTGTTTCCAAAAACAAAGTTATTTAGGTCTCCATTATTGTTTCTATTCAAGCAGCAGGGATTATAAGTTAACATTAAGGAACATTCCACCCCATAAGGACAACGCATCTTATCTTACATTTTGGAAATGCATATGGAAATCATGCTTATGTTTTATGGCAGACCCTTGTAAATGCACTTCTCAATTTGTGGCTTTTTCCTTACAAATGGGTGGGTGTTAATTGGTGTTTCCTAGGAATTGATACAATCTGGTAAAATTGCAACTGAAAGATGATTATACTAGCAGAAAAAGAGCTCGTTGTGTTGTAAAAGCGCTCTACCCAGTCATCCCACTATTATCAGAGCTGCAAATCATACTTTAAAAGGTCTGGGAAGTTAAAGCGTACCATGAGGAACAGGATGTAAATCGTAGCAGTCTGCTACTGTGTGAGTGCAATTTAGTATTAATGTTCATTTTATCCATTGTGAAAGGTGCCTCCCTGGGTAGGGCTGTGGTGCCTTTTAGCAGAAATGGATACCATTACAAAACCACGCGTCTCTGAGGACATTTCTGCAGCACTGATAAAGAAATGACGCTGTTGTTCCCCAGCTGGTTTTGAGCTGTGATGCTGAGTAAAAGCAAATGTAATAAGGGCAGTGGCTAGAGAGATCCTCTCATGAACATAAAAAGAATAAACAGAAATATTTCCCTCTAGGACTCACAAAGCTCTTGTTTGAAATGCATGTGTACCCCACACAGGTCCCTAGGGTCATCATGTCTTTATGCTCCAACATTAAGAAATTCAGTGATAAGAGAAAGATGAAAGCTAGGCTGAAAGATGCTTGGCATAGGGAGGTACAATAATAAGACTAAGCAGGATACTGATTTCACCCAGAGGTCATTGTATGAGCTTGCTGTATACAGAGGGAACCTGACTTCCTCTGGTGGAACATTGAACTGGTCATTAAACATTGATTTTATTTTTTCAGTGGGACAGATGATCCCTAATCACTTTAGGCTTGGTTCCACTGTGTACCGTAATAGCTCATCTCCTGTGGAGGCAGTCTTTGCCTTAGGCAAAAGTGATATACAGAGTCCTGGGACCTCTTTCAGCAGCGGGTAAATGTCATGGTAGAGGAATCGATGTAGAGCAAATGAGTTAACACCATTCTACCTTGCACATTTTCTTTTGGAGGCTGTCCAGAGATTCTTGACTTTCAGGATAGCTTGCATTTTCCAGGCCATTTTCACCAAGGCTGAGTAGACAAAATTGCCAGTGTGCGGGGGGAAGACCAGACATTGATCTGGGTCTAGTTCAAGATGATTTCCTTGGACTTCCCTTGTTATTTCCAGAAATGCATGCAGATCCTCACCTCAAGACCCTCTTGACTAGATGTCCACTAAATCTGACTGCCACGTTTTCCCCCAGGAAAGCATAGGCTGATCTCGCTTCCAGGATTACACATAAATCCCTACTTTGTCCTCTGATCTTGTATGTATTTCCCAGCTATGCTCATCTTCCTGTCACCCGGGGTTAGAATGTGGATTTAAGAAGGAAAAGGATTTGAATGTGGATCACATGTTTTGATGAGGTGTCTAAGTAACAAATGGTCAGATGAAAGAGGCAGTGGGTCTGTCCTAATTTTACATGGGACCTGAAGTAATAAACTTGCTGTGAGAGCACTTTCCAGTCTAAGCCCTAGAAGTGGGAGAGGTGTAGGAATATTTTGGGAAGCCTGAAGGGTTTAGATGTGAGATGGACTTTTAGTGCTTTAACAGGCATCTCCTAACATATTCAAAACACATCTTTAGAGCCTATTAGTGTAATGATTATAAGCACCTAATAGGTTTCAAGCGCCTCCAGGGTTCAACAGCAGGCACAGAGAAGGCTGGTGTCAAGGTTTAACCCCACCTGGCAACCAGAACCATGCAGCTGCTCGCTCACTCTCCCAGTTGCAATGGGAGAGAGAATCACAAAAGTGAGGAAAAACTCATCAGTTGAGATAAAGACAGTTTAATAGGTAGAGAAAAAGCTCACGCAAGAAAAGCAAAACAAGAAACTAATTCACTGCTTCCCATGGGCAGGCAGGTGTTCAGCGATCTTCAGGAGAATGGGGCTCCATCACACGTAATGGTTACTTGGGAAGACAAACATTGTAACTCTGACTGTCCCCCCCTTTCCTCCTTCTTCCCCCAGCTTTATACACTCAGCATGATGTCACATGGCATGGAATATCCCTTTGGTCAGTTAGGGTCAGCTGTGCCTCCTCTCAACTTTTTGTGCACCCCCAGTCTACCCACTGGTGGTGTGGCATGAGGAGCAGAAAAGGCCTTGAGTGCTTAGGAGCAACTGAAAACACCGGCGTGCTATCAACGCTATTCCCATCCCAAATTCAAAACACAGCACTATGCTAGCTGCCAGCAAGGAAGTCCACTCCGTCTTGGCTGAAACCATGACAGCTGGAGAATCTACATTTGGAAGTACAGAAAGTGGCAGCGATCGAAGTCCTGACCAGGGCACCAGTTTTCAACATGGCCTTAGAAAGACACCTCTTTTTAAATGGGTAGAATTCAGATCTTAAAATGCTCCTGAGGACCAGTTGCTTTCTGTCATGCACTGCATGAAAATGACAGATGCTGTGTCCTGCACTGCATGTGTGTCTGCAGTTGCATGTTGTGTTGAGGAATAACCTGTGAAAAGCCATTTTCCTTCAACTTCAGCTGTACTTGCCAGCGATGGAGTGTGCAGAGTGCCTCAGGGTACTGAACGCAAAGATCAGTGAGAGGCAAACACACGTATATCTTTCTGCAGCATGAGCTTGATGTGTCTGTGGATTCATTCGACAGCAGCACACCCTTGATCTCAGTGGTACAAGATCACATCCTTACACCTATCACCTTGGGAAGGTGTGAAAGGACAGACAGAGATGTGCTTGTTTTTCCTGCAGGAAAGAATGGTCTCAGGTGCAAAAGGGAATAAATGAGGAGGGTTAAAGTTAAAAGCATAAAGGAAATACTGAAAAGACATCATATTCCAGACCCGTGCATACAGATGAACGTTTCAGATTGCATCAAATAGTGCAGGAAGACTGTCCTGTAGCTTATTAGCCTGACTTGGTGTTGACTTTGGAGACCTCTTTACATATATCATTTAATGTAATATTGATTGTTCCTATGTGAGCTTCATTACTTGTGAGGTCCCCCAAGATGAGCGAGCGTGATGGAAAAATGGAGTTTTTCTGTCGACTGGCATTAACACTTTGCTTTTCCTCACGCTGCTCTGTGCATAGCACAGAGCTGACCTGAAACGTGGCCAGAGCTAAATCAGTGCCTTGCTCACAGGAGCGGTTGTGTCCCACTCAACATTTCACGTCTCCCTGGGGCCACAAAAACATTCCCATCCTCAGGGAGAGAAGGAAGGTCTGCACACACTTCACAGGTTGAGGAAAATGGATTGACATACAGAAAGCAGGCTGCGATAAATTGGTGGCAGAGCAGGGTCCAAAGTGTTTTCTCATCGAGTCTTAGATCCTGCTTTGCTCTGAGGATATGGACTAGGACAGGAAGGTGTAGATACTACTAAAAACCAAGAGAGAGACTGTCTTTAAAATCTGAGCTTGTCAAATGGTGGTCCTTGGATAGAGCAAGACCCAGAGCCCGGTGACTGGAGGGGGAGGGATTCAGCAGCCAGTTACAGACTCTCCTCGGTTCAGGTCTAGTTTTCATTCCCTTGGCTTTTTATCAACTTCAGCTGTGAGGATCCCAACACGGGAGAAGGGAAGCCTGACTTACACCATCTCTAGCAGGTATAATTTTTTTTTACTTTTTGACATGCCAATTTTCTCCCACCTCCATGGTATAGAGGGAGAAATAGTGCTGGTAGTTCAAATACTGTATTCTTACATTATCTGCACCAAGTTCATGTATATTAAACCTGATCCTGGAAAAAAATGCTACCAAAAAAGACATATGCCTATTGAAAATAGAGGTACAGTTTGAGAATTGAAGTTTACCAGTCTTACCAGGTGTGCAGGAACAAAGCTAACTGAGATGTCCATCTTGCAAAGATTTTCATGCATTCTTAATTTCACACATACGACCAGACCCCCTGCAAGCAACACATGAACAGAAGCATGATCAAGGTGCCAACAGAAGCAGATGCCACCCAGCCCACCCCCTGATCAACACACAATTGCCCTGCAGCCATATGGGAAAGCAGCTGCCCTGTACCTGCGTGGTGACCCGAATTCCCTGTGCCCTTAGATCCAACAAGGATTCAAGCATGTGGGTAACCATTCAGGAAACACGCTCATCGCTCATCTTGTTTTTCCCATCATAACTTTTATTTGGCTGCTCAGGGACTCTGTATTGTCTGGGAGCTTCAATATAATCTGCTGGGCCAGATGATTTTCTTTGAGTTTCGGCAAATTAAATGCCCGTATTATTTCTCTGTCTAACTGAAATCAGTTGTGTGTGGGTTTGTGCCTTTTTTTTTAATCAAGTAGTGATTAAGAACGTGGAATAAAAAAGGGGAGATAGGGTCATATGAAAGTAACTTTCATATTCTGAGTGAAGACAGATGTAATGTCATTACTTTTTGTGAGGAATTGGGATGGCTAGAAATGGGATGGCTTTTAATTTTGTTTTTCAGTACTTCCTTCAGTGTTATGTTAATTAACTGGAAGGTGGCCAGATAACTTGGAGTCTTTACAATGTTTGAGGGGTTTTGCATAACGAGAGACAATCCCACTACTTGGTGAAATAATTAGATTAGCCTGAATGATTTAAAGCCCTTGGAGGAGGAGGAGTTCTGTAAGCTTTGTATACATAATGCTAAGGCTCTTCTTGATTTCTTACACGGACTTACTGAGGCCCTGGAAAACCAGACCTTGTCTATCAAGCATTGTTCTGAGAAGTTCACAAACGAAACAGAAAGCACAAAGGGAAGCAGAGGGAACTGACAGTGGTTACCCAGAAGCAGGGTAGATCGCAGCAGTGAGTAGAACTTACATCTCTGGATGCCAATGTGTTACAGATACTATTTTTGGCCCACTCAGATGCACAGACCAGCAGGGAAGGCACCAGGAACAGACCCAGTGCTGTGCCTGAGGTTGTGGTGCTGCTCAAGTCACAGCTGTCATGGAGGATGCTCTCAGATGACAGCCTCCCTGGCACACCAGGCTGGGACACCAGGCTGAGCTCCTGGTCCAGATGAGCAAGTGCTGTTCCAGTCCTAGCTAACAGGGGACTTGGACTCTCACTAGCAGACTGACACATGGAGTAGGGCTTTGGCACATGAGTACCCACTTTCCCAGTGGAAGAGTAACTCCTTACATGGTGGTTTCCTCTCAGGATAAACTGGTCCTTCTTTGAAGACCCAGGATGTGGGTCTAAAGTTATGAAAAAGTTGACACAGGATATTAGACGCCAGCAGGTATCCAGTGGATCTGTTCATATAAAGACAGCATTATCCAAGGTTGATAAATTCTTCCAGAAAGGGGTCTACCCATGGTTGCCTTAGTGAGTGGGACTTCCAGCTGATATCCGAGGCAATGCTTTACCACAGGGACCAGTGATGAAGAGCAGTGACAGAATCTGTGTATGTGACAACTCCCTGCCCCCAAATAAAGAAAATACTTGGAGAAGAAGGAGCTGCTGTGTCTAAAAGGTTTTAGAAATAACAAGGGGGGGGAGGGGAACCCAAAACACTCTCTCTATGTTGAATATCAGTGGCACAATGCCAGCAGGCTTCCTATGAATACTGTATCATGTTCCATGTGCCACCAAAAGGTTTCAAGTTCCCTGCAGCTGCTAATGAGATAAGCCTTAAATCAGGCTTTTTTTTTTTTTTTTTTTTCAGAATACACAAAGATGTCCATTTTATAGGAGTACAACCTTGCTACAATTAGTAGGACAACAGATGTGGAGAACAATACCTCTGTAGCATAGCAAGATCCCAGATTGCATGCTCAAACCCAACATTTTGACCCGAGGAACTGGAATTTACTTCATTCTTCTCTAAGTGCCTGTTCCAAACACAGCTGAAATCAACAGGAAAGCAGGCTCTGAGCAAAAATGTTGAAATGATCCATTTGCCTTCAGAATTTCATTTAAACTCTGTTCCCAGTTGGAGTTTCATGTAACTGATTGCAGCTGAAACTGGCAGTATCTCTCTTTTGCACTACTACATAGGTAATATCTTTCTGTAAGGATGAATTATTCTTGTACTCTTCCATATTAGGCCCAAATTCAGTCTCTCAGTCTTTTCTGGGCATATCTTATTTTCTCCTATCTGCCTTTTAACATAGAATTTTATGCATATACTGATATATCTCATTTATAACATGCAGGCATTGGATTATTTTTATTTATAAGGCTGAAGTTATTAGATTCACTAAATTTCTCATACTAAAGACCAAGTACATGATGCATAAGACTCAGAAACTGTAGGAAGAGCAATACATATTAATTTAGTAGCTCCAAAGTGATCTCAAATCATATGGAAACATTACTTTTGCTGACTGTTTCTGCACCAATTAGCTGTCATGCTCCTTATCAATTGAAAAAACACCTTCAGCTACTCCATCATTTCATTATGAAGTCAAAATACAGTTTGCCTGTACAGGAAGCTCAGAATAGATTAATTTCCCCAGTGAATGTATCAAATGTTTGACTGGAACTTCTACTGCATGCTTTTGGTAAAGTTACGCTTGCATTATTTAAGTGTTTTAATCTCTTTTTTTCCTCCCCTTGGAATGTTCTCGGACACTGATGCTTAAATGACTCCCAAGAGACTTTTCCCTGAGCAATAGTTTGAGTTCCTACTCCAGGTTTCCTGTTTCTGAGTCTGTTCACAGCCTTGAAGAGCAAGTCTGAGTTACTTGGACTATGTGGCCATGCCTGCGCTGCTCTGCTCGGTAGCTCCCAGGGGCTGGAGCACCCTGCTCACACTGCACTGCCAGCCCTTTGGGCATCTCCAGACCAAAGCAGGCTCAGCCTTTATGAACCCTGTGCAACCTTGTGAGACATCCCCATCCAGCTCTTCTATCAGTCAGCCTGGGCTCTGTCTCCATGTCTCCTGCATGCACAGTGATCCCCTCCAGCCAGGGCCCCGGTCAGCACTGGTGCCGTACCCAGACAGCCTAGAGGAAACCTTGGACACCAGGCAGTTATCCTACGTGGCCATGAAATCACCACACTGAAGCGTAGTAGCTTCACATTTGGAGCACTTGAAATATATGGTATTTCTACCAAATGCATCAGTGTTTAAGACACAGCTAAGACAGAAGTGCTTTCTTTAAGAACATTTAAAATCCCATAAAGCTTTTATTAGCAAAAGTGTTTCTCCTTCTTTAAAGTGCACATCCTCATCATTGTGTGCTTTCTCATCATTACTCATATTTTCCATCCTTGAGATGCTTATATTTCACATTGATGTTATGCACACAGTCCACTGCCCTGCACTTACAGAAGGCTAAATTTCACTGAGGATTTTGAGAAGTTGCACCCAAGTGGCTTGCCTGGACTGGCCTGTTGTACTTGACATCATTTACAATCACAGCACGCAATGAGGTATCTTTTCTGGGAAAACAAAATGAAATAAAAATCCCACTCATGCCCAACCCCACCCCAAGCAACATCATTATTTTAACATGAAGCAAAAATTGTAAGTGATTTGCCTTAGGACGTATAAAGAAGCATGACATAAAATGAGAAGGTTTTTGGCTGTAGTCAGTGAAGTCATGCAGAGATGATGAAGAGAAGAGCTCAGACAAGTAAAATTCCATGTTACGGATGTCTTCTGTTATCTTCAGTTGATTTATGTGGTTTGAGTAGTAAATTACATTGAAAACCAATTTGGGAAAAGAATATTAAACATATGATTCAGACATGGCTTTCTGTTTAAGAAACATGATGATCTAAAGTGTGCTCAGTCAATCGGCCCAAGGTGATTACTCACAGGGTAAACAATCGGAGAGAAGATAGACCACAGTAAAAGGGCAAAACACATCAATCATAACCTCGCTTCTTCCCATGCTGAGTAGGCTCAGTCCAGCTCCATTTGGTTTCTCAGCTGGAGTCCAATAACATCCTCAGGAGGGTAGATTTCTTAGTTACTCACATTATGGTATATTTTACATATGATGAGTGTAAAGTGTATTAAATTAATAGGTCTTAGGCATGGACATGGCCTAAGGATGTTTTCATCTGGATGGGAGGATCAGTGCAGCATGTTGGTCTTTTGATGCATCTAAATCTGACCTTTTCCCCAAGATTCATCCCTACCTACTCATCTGCGTCCCACCATCCTTCTTATTCTCTCTTGTCCATTTTACCTCCGATGTCCAGACCTTCAGACGCACAGAAAATAAGGATACATTCAGAAGAGTAAACTCGAAGTCCCAGGTAAGGGTTCCCAGCATTTAGCTGGTATCTAAGTGTAATCCCCTGAGGCAGGTGACATAAATTTACAGGCCATGGTGTGCTTCAAATGTTCTCACCACACTCATGAAACTGAGTTGAGCTGCAGCAGGGTGAATGACAAGTTTAACAGGAGTCACCAGTATGGCCTTGCACTGAAGACGGCCCTTGTGAGACCACGTCTGAGGTGTCTGGTTTTGGGATACCTGGTACAAGAAAGACATTGAGGAACAGCAGTGAATCAAAGGGATGGTCAGATGGTTGGAGAACCTGACATTTGAGGAGATCCTGACAGAACTGGGCGTATTTAAAGTTAAAAAGAGGAAGCCAACATACTTACTGTTGACTTCAACTGCCTGGTTGAAGGACATAGAGAAAGTAGAGCCAGATTCCTCTTGCAGGTGCACAGGGGGAGGACAAGAAGTTTCTGAATGCATGAAAGTTGCAATTCAGAAAAAAATTATGACTTTGGAAACTACATTCGGATAAAATTAAAATAAGTTTAACAATGAAGGTGATCAAATACTGGAATGGGGTACAGTTTGCATCCTTTGAAATATGTAAAACAACTGAGAAGACTCTGAGCAGCTTGCTCTAACTAGATCTACTCTGAGAAGGGGTTTGCACCAGATGATCTCCAGGTCCTTTCCAACCTCAGTTACTCTGTGATTTTGACAGCCTTTATAAAACCCAGAAAGACTTCGGTTATGCAGACCCATGCTCTGGTGTTCAGAGGAGAGCTACCAAGCTGGTGAGGGGTCTGGAGGCCAAGTCGTATGAGGAGAGGCTGAGGGAACTGGGCATGTTTAGCTTGGAGAAGAGGAGGCTGAGGGGAGACCTCATTGCCCTCTACAACTGCCTGAAAGGAGGTTGTAGAGAGATGGGTGTTGGCCCCTTCTCCCAGGTGAATAATGACAGGACCAGAGGAAATGGCCTGAAGCTGCGGCAGGGGAGGTTTAGATTAGATATTAGGAAGAATTACTTCACTGAAAGAGTGGTCAGGCACTGGAACAGCCTGCCCAGGGAAGTGGTTGAGTCACCATCCTTAGAGGTATTTAAGAAACGTCTAGATTTGGCACTTCAGGGCATGCTCTAGTGACAGAGATTGTAGGGTTTTTTTTTGTGTGTGTATGGTTGGACTCGATGACCTCAAAGGTCCCTTCCAACCATGAAGATTCTATGATTCTATGATTCTGAATACGTAGAGTCCAAACCAGAAACATTAAGTAAGCAACCCTGAGCTCGTTTGAAGCGACTCCTACTGCATGGCTTGGTGGATAATTTATATTCCCCGCTTTAACACTAAACTGGAGACTTCAGAATTTTTTTTCTCTTCCTGTTTCCTCTTCTTCCCTCTCTCCCTCTCGTTTAATAAATGTGAATTTTTCAGGATAGGGTCGGCATTCACAGGCCACTTAAAGTTTGGGCTAACATCTCTGCCATCAGTGACAACAAAAAGGAAAGGTTTGCTATGGCATTTAGCCTGACAAATACACTTGTAAAGAGAGATGTGTATATTTATTGAAGATGAAGTAAGTGCACTGTCTGCTTTTCCTTCCTACAGTATTTTCTGTTTTGGAAGTACCCCAAGACATTTCAGGTCTTTCTATATTTGAGATAGTATTTGGGAGAACAATTGAAGAGGATTGAGCACATAGTGAAGAAAAAGCAGTAGGAGGCAAAAATTTCTTCAGAAGAAAATATAACCATTACAGAAATTGAGTGCTCTGCATTTAATAAGGGAAAGCAAATAGACAAGAAGAAACCAAGGAAAAGGCACAATGGAGACAAAAACGGATTATTATGACAAGAAAGCCAGAGCTGTTACCTATCAATCTGGTGATAAACTATTATAGTATTACCAGTGCTGTCTCCTGAAGAATGTAAATTACGTGACAAGAGATTTGACCCCACACAGAGATAAAGAAAGTGCATGCAAAAGGACAAGAAGATAAGAAAAAAATGGGGGTGGGGAGACAGGGGAGTCGATTTATCATTTTAAAGTCACTAGCACAGGCAAAAACATATAAAAAAGGAACAACTGAACAAACCCTTGAGTAAAATAGAACAACAGATCAAGCTTAACTTATGCAGATGTAAAGAGAAAGCAGATCTCACACTGGGTATTGCTGATTTGATTTTAGTTGAAATTTAGTACTCTGTTAATCAGATTTCCCAAATACAAGAGGATTTGCCTCTCAGGAGACCCTGGGAAATATTTATCAATCAGATAGGAAGAAAAACACCCTCCTCGAAGGCTGTGGGCCTGAAAACTTACAAGAGCAATCAGAAGAAAACGAGTGAAGTTGTCTGGTGGCTGGGAACGGTACCAATCAGCTCAAATAAGTTTTCTTAACTGAAATCACAGGTTGTGTACACTTTAAGGGAGAAGGACAAAGAAATGTTTTCTCAATGTATTGTACCTGAAGTATTTTAACAGGGCATCCATGCAGAGTTAGAGATATCATGACCATGGGCTGCCCACGGAGGTGGTGGAGTCACCATCCCTGAATGTGTTCAAGAGTCGTTTAGATGTGGTGTTAGGGGATATGGTGTAGGGGAGAACTTTGTAGGGTGGGGTTGATGGTTGGACTCGATGATCCCAAGGGTCTTTTCCAACTAAATGATTCTATGATCCTATGATTCTATGATTCTTTTTCCAGGTGTCACCATTAGCAATAATTGCAGACCCAAGTTAGAACTGCAAGCTACTGGCTCTGAGCTGGGCTGTGCCCTCTCTGAAAGACAACGCAGACGGAGCTACACTGTCCTTGTGTTTTGCAAAACTTGACTTTACCACTTTACACAGTCTGCACCCTGAGTACATTGAATTGTACATAAATAAATATGGGTTTTTAGGGCTTTATAAATTGTCTGCATTTCTAAGTGTTTCACGAAGGCTTTGGTCAGGTCCCTTTTGGTCCTGCTCTTAAGAAAATATTTAAGAAAACTTTGAAAGCTGAAATTTATTTTGACTCAGAGGCTCAAAGCTTTGAGGAAGAAGAAGCTGTTTTTCTAAATGCAAAGCTTATTCCTGGAGAATCAAACGAGACAGAACTTTGACAAATTAACCTGACTGCACATCATTAAGGTGAGGAGGGAGGGAGAGGTCACACCTCTTGGGAATCAAGCAAATGAAACCGTAGAACAATGGATTCGCCTCCAGCCAAGTAACTTTGACATTACCTCTGCTGTTTAGTGATCATCTGACCTTTCTTGAGACACTTTATTTTCATATCCTTTTTTTGTCTGAGTCCAACAGCTTGTTATTGAATGAATCACAGGAGGCTAAAGAAAATATTCAGCTGCCAGCTCAGAAACATATTAGATGTACCTTCTTAGATATACTATTTCCATCATATCCACCAGAGATACACAAATATACACGTTACCTGTGCCTAATCCATTTGAGGTCGCTCACTATTGCTTTGGATAATCACTTCCTGCAAGCCCAGTCACACATTTGGGAATTCCCTACACTTTGATCACCAAGTAGCTGTGAAAAAATACAGATCTCTCATGATTTGTTTTTTTTTCCTCCTTAGGCACACTTTTTAAAATGACAAGGTTAAGGAGCGTGCATAAGGGTTACTATGTTTTCCATCTCTAGTCCGCTGTTTTCAAGTGGAGGTAGTATTTCAGGAAAGCAATTAAGCACATGCTTAACTTCCACTGCATTTTATGTACCCTGATTTGCCACTGTAATACTCATAAGAATAAGCACATGTTCAAGTGCAGGATTGCACCAGAGGCCTTTGTAGCCAGTGTAATGTGAAATATTTGGACTCTTGCTGGTAGGCTGAGTCATTTACAAACTCCTCCTATATTATTTGTCATTTGTCTGTGTATGTATATATGTAACATGATAAATATATTTATTGTCATATACTCTAGAGCATCCAAATATGATCTTTCAATTTATGGAGAATGAGGTAGTTCATGCTCCTTTAGCGTTACAGTCTAAATGAGACAAATATAGTCTGAGATAATGAAAAAGAGGAGTTAAGGAAAGGGGTGATAAACCACAGAAAAATAACTTGGGCCATACTGATGTCAGAATGAACCATATTTGTAAAAACTTAAACAAAAAAAGATATTTGAAGGTTGGTGGGTTTTTTTGTTTTGTTTTGTTTTATTTGTTTTCTTGTTTTTTAAACTATATCTGTACATTTATGTACCTGTACATCTTTGTTGGGTGTGTGTATTTTATCCAAGTGGAAATTGTCATGAAAAACAGATAGTTCAGATGATTTTTGTAGCTTTTTTTCAATGTCAAACCTACTACCACATTCTTCCACCCTTTAAAATCCATGTCAAGTTGCCAGATAAACTGAAATGCTTCCTATTTTCAATACAAAAGAGAAGCAGTAAACAGGTGGCTGGGAGTGAAGGTGTAACACATAATCCTCCAAAGCACTGTAGTTTTTTTTTTTTTTTTTTAGTGCAATAAAGCTGCTTTATTCCTGCATATTTTTCTGAGGGAGGCTGTTTCCTGAAGAGGAACACCAATTTTTAGCCGAGAGAAGGTCAGGGAGGCGAAGAATGGTTAGTGTAAGGCTGAAAACGAGGAGGCGGAGGAAGGGATGAGGAGGTGGGAGGAGGCTTGAAAGAGGAGAATAGAAATGTTTGAAATGATGATGTTACTTCAGTGCAAGGGAGCGGCAAGAAAAGTGCCAGGAAAGAGACAGACAGAGAAAAAAGGCTGAAAAACGAGAGGGAGGATAAGGGAGAGGAAAGAGCTGAGCAGAATGGTGGAGGAGAGAAGGAGAAGCAGGGACAGGGAGTAAAAGTGTGACAGAGAGCTGAGCGAGGCACCAAAAGTACAGCCAAAGCAGTGGGAAAAGACTGTATTGTAGCTGCCGAAAACTGAAAGGTTAAAGAGGAGAAAATTAAGAGTGCTGGGAGGAGAAAGCAGAAGCACAGATGAGACACAGCCATCATAGGAACCACTGATTTTATAGGCTTTCTGCCTAAAAGGAAGGTGGACGTTGAGGCTTGTTACCTCAGCTCACTGGGAGCAGGGAAACTCAGGACTGAGGCAAAGGCTTTCTTCCAGCAAGCTGAAGCAGGGATGGAGCAGAGACAGAGATACCAAGCCAGACACAGGCAGTAGTGGAAAATCCGCTTGTTCTGTCTCTGGCTGCACTGAAATATGGTACAGAAAGTCCCTTTGCCTGAGCCTGAGGTCAGCCTCGGGGTATGCTGAACGTGTGATTTTCTTCTGTGCTGAGGATGTTTGTGGCTTGCTCAGGGGTATAGTGTAGACAATTAAATTACTGCTACCTTTGCTCTGCAGGTCCTTAGAGATGACTAGAGTTGCTGTGCTGGCACCTTCTGTGAAACCTATCAGGGTAGGAAAAACTGTAAAAAAAGAGCTACAGCTTGCAGAATGCCGTGCCTCTCTCGGGAAAACACCTCTGGGACCACGGTACCTAATCTGAACTCCTTGGTTAAATGTGTCCAACATAAAAATTGTCCTTACGCATTTGTTTGGACACAGGAAACAGTGATTTTAATAAACCTTTAATTCCAGCCTCTCCAGTCCATTCAGGTAAATTGCTGGTAGAAGATACAAAAAAGGCAGTGGAAAAGCTTCAAAATCTGAGTGGGCCTGGGTCTAGGCTGTGAAGACAAACCCTTTGTCAAAGAAGACATATCAATCACCAAAGTATGCCTGAGAGCAGATATTTTGTATATCCAGGTCTAGATTTTGCACTTCTGCTCTAATTCTTAAAGTGATCTGAATGGATCACAATACCATCATCATCAACAAAGAGGGCAAATGCTTCTCAGTCATGGAGAGATTTTACACGTACAGTAGTGCCATATGAAATTATGTAGGTCACGTCATCTGTGTAACCTGCAGGAGAAAAGGCTAAGCTCTTTGCCTGAGACAGGCAGAAGGGTCAAGAGTAGAGTCCAAGGCTTTCAGACGTGAACACACCTGGTACACGTGGCAATGTTCTTCTAGGTTCTTGAAACTGACAGAGAGGAGACGGCAAATTGAAAAGAATGGACTGAATAATTAAATTGAAACAGGTTCCTCAGGGGAAAATAGTAATAAAAATTTCCAGTCTTATCTGAAAAATGATCTGGAGTTTAGAGCTTTTAGAACAATTACTAACACAGCTGCACCTCCAGTTCCAACGCATTTTCCCAGATAAGTAATATCAATCATGTTTCCACATCTGGCTTTGCCAGCAAGCACATGAATTTTATACTTGCTTAAGAGAATATATAATGCAGAGAGGTGTCTGTGCATCTTTCAAATGCTTTTGCCCTGACAAAACTCAGTCACTGTGTCCCATTGCTGAAGGAAGCTACAGATTTATCATGGCAAATTGTACGGAACATGCTGCACAGCTGAAACCCACTGAACCAACGCATGACAGCTCTAATCCCTGGCCGCTCACAGAGCACGGAGAAGGAATTGCTGCCTGACTGCATCCCATCCATGAGAAGATGCTTCACAGCTTTGTTCCCAGAGGACCCGCGACACCCTCCACTGCGACCGATGCTCTTTCCCATCCCCTGCGTGGCATCTCTGCTGCCCGCTGGCTCCTGGCAGGCTGCTGTGTAATAAGAGGCTGGATTTAGCTCTTTTCCCATTTAGAAGATAGTACAAGACAATACTGGGTTGCAGCAAACCCATGGGTAAAGAAATTTAGTGACAGGACGTTTGTTTCTCTCTGAGGAACCTGGGCGTCATAAGGAAGTTTTGTATGTGGAGAGACTGATGGGGGAAGCAGAAATGTCGAAAACAAGAATGCAATTAAAAAATGCTTTTTTTTTTGCACTTGATTTATCTTTCATACTATGGCTTATTAAGACTTCCAGCTGTCCTGAATTGCCCGTGAAGCTCTGCCTCAAATAGGACAGAAGTACTGAAAAAGAAAAAAAAAAATCATAAAGAGCAATCACTCTTGTTCCTACTGCCATGAGCTCTGGTGCGAGGGAATTGAGGGGCTTATTAGAACCTGCAAACCTGCCAGGAAGTGTTTTTTTCCCCTTTGGTAATAAAGCACAAAAGGAAGGAAGCAAGTCTGAATCACAAACACACATCAAAGAGATACAGCCTGAAGTGTCTATCAAAAGTCATTAAATATTTGTCTTCTATAGAGAGCACAACAATGGAATAATAGTCACGCTGGGACACCGGGAGGAGCTGAGCGAAGGCTCATTCCTGCGGGAGGCCTTCAGGCTTTTCCACACAAAGAGTGTAGTACCCCGTAATGACTTTAATCAAACGCCTGATGTTAAAAGCGCAGCAGAAATGCAAGCAAGGCTGTGCACTGCGCACTTTCTGTCACGGCAAAACATAGCTGCAAATTGATGACAAACCTTTATGAGAATGACTCAGTAACCTTTGTCTCCCATCCCCAGTTCCCCTCTTCCCAGACCCCATTTCTTAGAGGTGAAAGAAAGCACTCAAATTGGTTTCTAGCAGTGGTCCATGGTTACCTTCAGCTAACCTGAGGTTTCGCTGCTATTGAAGGGGGGGCCCATCCTCCCCACCTCCACTCTTCAGGTTCATGCATCGGAGCAGTCAGTCAAACCTGCAGTTTTCCAGTGCCTCCCCAGTCACCTTATTTCATGGCCCCATAATGCTGATACGGGGAAGACCTAGGCATAATTCAGCCAGTAGGAGCTGTGTCCCTCCGAGCTGCCACACAGCAAGTTAAAGTCATCGCTTTTGGAGCTGAGGCGGGTGAGGTGGCTTTGCTTCATCTCTGTCATTCATGAGAGGTGCTGTCAGAGTGAGGGATTTTGGAAAACAAGCTATATAAAGATAATATAAATATATAAAAGCAGATAATATAAATATATAATATATATATAATATAAATATCTAAAAGCAGGTGTTTCTCTGTGGCCCAAACACAGTGGGCTGCATCATGAAGGCTCTACTTCAGTCAGGTGGGTATGCAGTGGGGAACTGAGGGTAACTGTAGAAGTTTTGGAGGTAATGGGAGCTACCACGCTGTCCTGGGTTTTCCTGAAGAAAGCATCTGAGTGGCTTGTCACTGCCTGATGCTTGAGGTCCTTCCACGTGGTTGGAATTCTTCTTTAGAAATAAATCAAGATGAAGGGAAATGCTGGAAGTGCAAATATTTCTGATTATGACACATTTTGTTTTGTCATCTCAATTTTGTGTCATTTTCTTAGGTGATGAGCTCTTTCTAATGGCACCAAACCTGGGTATAATGAGAAAATACAGCAAAATAACTGCTTTTCCCCCTTCACTGTGTCTGTTGGCCTGAGATATTCAGTCTTCCAAAGAAGGTTTTAGAGTGGCAATTTTGATAATGCATGGCTGGTTATCTTTAGATAAGGGTAATGCATATAAAAGCCTCATAATTATGTACTTTCCCTGACTTAGGTGTCAGAATGTATAAAGGTAGTAACATTGTGTTTAAAAAAGCATGAAAATCTACCAACACCATGAAATAAGTTATAAATTTATATTAACACCATCATGTGTTCCTGTTCTTGCTTCGAAACATTCACTAACTGCCCAATCAACAGATTTAACACTTACAGTGAGAGAATAAGGGTCTGATTCACTCCTCATTTTCAAGTAAGATTTGCTGAAATCAGTCATCCCACTCTGGTGTAAATGGCAGGTGAATCAGTCCTGCAGGGTTAGGACTATAACATTTCCTTTACGCAAAATGTTGTTCTGTATAGGACATTCATCTATATTGCACATATATGTGCACATTGGACTAGGTCTGTCTGCTGGTGCTGGCTTTTAGGAGCTCTCATGAGCATCATCTCAGACACAGAGATGCCAAACTGCTCTGTACTAGGTGCTCAGATTCTACCAATAGAGATCCAAGCTCCAAGGCGGTGCTCAAATCCAGACTCAAGTCCAGATCATCTAGTTCCAACCCCCCTGCCATGGGGGTTGCAGGGACACCTCCCACTAGACCAGGTTGCTCAAAGCCCCATCCAGCCTGGCCTTGAACACCTCCAGGGATGGGGCATCCACAACAATTCCGGGCAACCTGTGCCAGTGTCTCACCACCTTCACAATAAAGAATTTCTTCCTAATATCTAATCTGAATCGCCCCTCTTTCAGTTTAAAACCATTACCCCTCGTCCTATCAGTACTTCTTGTGTTTGAGCTGATTCTTAAGGCTTGTCTTTATCCTGCAGTATAGATATAACCTGAGAGCTATCTGGCATAGACCAGACCACCCAGGTCACACCATCCCATTCCTGAGTCCTGTGATGCTAGAAGTAGGCAATTACAAGTCTAGGAATTCAGTCAAGAGTCACAGTCATTTAGAGGTTATAGTCATTTAGAAACTGTATCAAAGGAACTAATGATGGGCAAATATTTTACCTTGCCCGAGCAATAGTTAAAGGGAAATGTGATATTTTACAGTAAATTGTAGGGAATAAAAAACATTTCATCCACGTCAGGTTTTGCATTATTTTCATCTATGTATCTTCTTTATACCACCTGTGTACTAAACATAGCACAAGGAAAATAATTGAGTATTCTTCCTAACAAAAAAGAATCAATTGTAATCCAAGGAGACAGCTTTGTTTTTTTTTTCCCCCTGGGTTATAGCTAAAAGCAAGAGGAAGATGCAGAACCTACTGTCACCAAATCTGGACCTGATAAGCAGACAAAGGATGACAACTATGAAAAAAGGTTTGTCTTTGGAAAGCTGTAGCTAGCGAGTCTATGTACAGTGCTGGGATCTGGCAGGACTGTATCCCTCTCTCCTAGGAACTTTGAAGTTTTCTGCATCTGTGGCAAGGGTGCGAGTTCAGTCTCTTTATTTTATATGATCCAGCTGTATCATGCCCTTACAATTCCGGTGGTAATGAATGAGGGGAACAACGTCTTGTATGCAGTTCAGATAGGGGTATTAATGTTCATTGACATAATCTACCTAACTAGCTCAATGGATACCCCGTACCTACAGGGTTCTACCTTGGATAATTTAGTAATTAAGCTGTGAATCCTGCAAAGAAAACAATGGCTTTAAACTGACTTGGATTCACTTGTCAAAAGTCATAAAAATGTTGATTCTATGCAAGTTCTATCATCACATGATCACTGAACACAGATGTTTGGTGTTATCTGAGGTGCCTTGGTGTGTCCGATACATCACTAAGGGCTGGAGGACACAACACAGGAGCAATGGGAGACCTGCACTCTTCTCATGGGTGTCTGGAGGCCAAGTGGGATACGACATCTCAGGTCTCTGTATATGGGCAAATGAACAGAGTTCTTGGCCCACACAAGCAGTGGTGACTAGTGAGTTATTCAGCTGGCCAGTCAGTGAGTATCTAATGCAGGGGGAGCTGAACTGTTCTACATCCATTGACTTACACACCTAGATCTTGTTTCTGTTTTCTGTACACAGGCATCCAATGCCATTTGAGATACCTTCAGGTGTCCTACCTGGCCTCCAGCTGCAGTTTTGAAAAGGTGGGAGTCTGCTCTGTGTTCTGCGTTGTATTAGCCCTGAGTGGGTGGTTTGGATACCGGGTCCATGGGGTCACCATATTGCTGGTTGGATTTTACTGAATGTCCAATATGCACTTGCGTTAGCACTGTAGTGCATATACCGCTTAAGAGTGTTTCAGCATTTTCTGTAGATGCTTTGTGAGTTCACACCCCTGAAAAAGAAATCCAGTCTTTTTGGAAAGTTTGGGTCTTAGTGCCCATGTTGCTCAGAAACATACAGCAGTTGCCTCTGGATCCTTGTTGGAATGACTTTCACTACAGAAGGAAGAAGATATGCCCAGGGCTAAAGGAACTGATGTCAATAATGACCTATGAAGTCGCTCCAAAGGCTTCTTGTTCTCAGATCTTTGGGGTTACACTTACAAAAAATTAGAGGAAGGGCCTAGATCCATCTCACTCAAGTAAGTGTAGAGCATGAACACTGATAGTCAAAAGAGAAATAACAGAATCAAGGTTGTGACAATTAAAGAGCCTAAAACTGTATATATTAATGAACTCTCCATACCAAGAACCAGATCCCTGGCTGTCACAAGTTGGCATAGATCTATGAACTTCAGCAGAATACTGTCACTTTATGGGAAGATATAGCATTTAAAACCTCAGTATACTTAACCTTGAATGAGAAAGCATGGGGTTTTTTTCCCCTACAAGATCCAGACAGTGCAGATATTACACATTTCATCACCACAGAATTACAGCATGCTCTTCACACGTACTAACTCATAGCACTTTACGAAGTGTAAAGCCATTTCAGTTGTCGATAGTTAAGAGGAGAAAAGAGAAACTAGCGAACTCATGAGAAAAGAAACACTGCTGAGCAAATTGATAAGAAATCTTTAAAATATTTAGCAGTCCTGCAGACAGAATCACGAACAACTGACCTGTGACCGGAGGTTTGTTCCAAAATGACCCTCATGTAGCAGAAAATGAGTACATAGAGAGGGTGTATGAACAAAAGGATTTATTCCTACTGCTTTGGGGCATATGCCAAAAATTTAAATACTCAAAAGTTTTTACCAGTTGCTGAGGAACCTAAATTCTTCATGCAACTTAAGTGTCCACCAGTAAAAGTTATCCAATCATATAATTTTCTGCCAGTGGCATGCATACAGCTGATCAGGTCCTGTATAATCTACATAGAAGCTTTTGGGAACCTCATGATAGGAAGGATCTCCTGATACTTTAGATTGCTGTCACTACTGTTCCTACAGGAAGGCTGGTTTTGAGCTTCCTTCTTGAGGCAAAACTTACTGTAAATCAATCTTCCTACATTTTCTTATATGCTATTGCTCTCAGTTTTAAAACTTCTTTCTAAACCTTTTTGTAGTTACTCCTTTTCTGCATTCACAGGAAACAACCAGGGCAGCCACAGCAAGACTATATGGATACTGGTTGCTTTGTGGTTTAACTGGATAGATTAAATTCAGTCCACTAGGATGATGGTGAGACTATGCTAATACTTTTGTATTAGCATAATTAGCAATCTGGAGACTGGGAGAAACGTATAAACGTTCTGCAGGTAAATATTTTTAAGTATATAAAATCTTCTGATAGCTTGGTCTCTACAAATTAGTTTGGCTGTAAGTCTGACACTCATGAGTTCTCAAAGTTTTCAGGCCATATCCCTCTAAAATCAATGAAGAGAGCCCCAAAGCAAGTTGAGTTTTAACTTTTAAAAAGTCATTGACATTTTCTCAGGCAAACCACAAATACAATTCCACTTTTTTGTGGTTTAAATCATTTAAGCCACAAAGCCTGTGACTACCAGCTTTGCGATATGAGAAGCTGCATTTTGATTTTAAAACAATTCAGATGGAAGACGCAAAAAGTTCACCCAGAGAACCTTTATTTTTAAATATATAAAATAATCAGGATTATTTTTTTTTACCTAAAATTGATTTATAAAAGATTAAAGACAAAAGACAAGCCAAAACAAGCAGCTTTATCTCCAATGAGAAGCCGCATTGGTTTCACATAAATCCTTTTTTGCCTTCATTTGCCAAATGACATAAGACAAATAACAGAACACGCAGGCATGTTGGAATTTTCAAATAAAAAAATCTATAAAATTTTGAAAATCTGTGATTCTGTGAGTTCATAAAGCTCTCAGTTGAAAATTAAAGAAACTGATGCTATAAAATGCTGAGCCCCCTCCAAAACATCCCGAGTGGTGAGGGCTCAACCACACTATGAAGTTACTAAGGCTAACAAACTTCCTGTGCTTTGCCTTCTCACCAACAGTAAATTCAGGTTAAGGGCAACCACAGTGTAGTTCAAGATATGTTTTAAGGTGCCACCAGTACTAAAAGAAGAAATGTTACCTTTCCTCTTTTCTGCGCTGATCATATCCAAACCTCACATGAGCTTAGGGAAAAGATAGAGCTGAAAACTAACCAGTCTTCAGGATGACAACAACGACAACAATAATAATGATAGTAATAATTTGTTTTTCTACTGGATCAATTCCCTAATTTGCTTTACCACACAGTTGTATAGATATTTCAACCAGTAAAGAAAAGGGAGTGTGGAGACTGAATGGCAATGGGGACAGTGAACGACAGTTTCTTTCAGTGTCACTTAATGTTGTCTTGCAGTAACAACCCAATGACCAATGTAGCGAACCAAATTTTACTACAGGCTACATGAAATGTAATTATCAGACTGTTGCTATGGGATAGGAGTACACATAAGGGCAGATACTGCAGTTCTGCTAATGCTTGGTAAGTCCTTAAAGTAAGCTAATTTAACAGTGGGTCTAAGCCTTGAGAAAAGAATTTGAGAAGAATCAGTCTAAATTATCACAATAGCACCAAGTGTATAGCACTTCACATTGTCACAGTGCTTTACCATCACTAGCCAATTAATCAATCCAGTTCCTAATGGCATACTGATATTATGAGTAATTTCAATGTCTTTTGCTTAAGGCTGGGAAAAACCGCTATTAAATCTTCACTCAACTCATAGAAACCTTTCTGTAACCAGAAGTATAAAAGTGCCTGACCTTTCTGAATGCTAACTGCCTCTTAGCGTGCTGCTCGCTGGGCAAGGCAGGCTGTGATCTTCCCAGGGGAAGATGACAAAGTACTCTACAGGCCAATAACTGCAGAAATAAAGGTATTGTAAGAATATGGAGAGGTATGTTAAGTGCTAACATTTCCAGGAAACCCGGGGCTACAAAACAAAGACGTATGAAACCCATTTTGGTTGGTTTCTGAAGCACTTTTGTTGATTGCTAAATGTACATGAGGCTAGCACATACGGAAATAGATGCATTAGGACAGGATACAAGCACTGAAACACCAGGAAGAAAGAGCAAAGCCTAATTCCGTAAATATAAGTTCTTCGGGGGAGAACAATTTTGAAGAACTGTCACTTCTGGGAACAGAAACATTTTTCTAAGCAAAAAGAGAAGGTGTTACGGAAGGCACTCAGGGTGCTTCCTTGGAGTCAGGGAGTCCAGAGGCAACTGGAAATGGTCCAGTCCTTCCTTGATTTCATCCTTAGAAGATAATTTAGATTCGGGTGTATATATGCTGCAGAAAAAATCCAGGATAGGGATCTATGCTACCATATTAAGGAATTAATTCTATTTCAAATCAGAGGAAGAAATTCTGCTTTGACTTACAGTGGCGTGGAACAAGAACAGCCAAGTAGGGCCATAGGGCCAGGTTTAAACTGGTGAAACTTGTGTTTTCTTCGGTGGTGTCCTGAGTTGGGCCTCCTGGCAACATTTGAAAAATGTTTTTTCCCCTTTTTACAACTGAATTATACTAGCAAACATATTGTAATGGAAATGAGAACAAACCCTTTATCTGCAGTAGTGTCAGCATGTTACTCTGAAATATAAATTATGTCCTGTATGAGCTTTTGTTATTCTCTAATATTTCATCCTATCCCTTCATTAGTGCAGTGATCTCCTTCACCATTAATCTCCCGTGTTTGTACTTGCATGTAGCAATGGAAATGTGCGAGAAGAAAATGTGGTGAGGTTTTATTGTTTTATTTTTCCTGAGTACATTTTTTACTGGTAGCAATTACCATGAGAGGAATTTAAAGACTTTTTGGTACATTGTCCACAAGTATTCTGCATCTGTGGTGTTTTGCATTGATGCATTGATGCATTCCCAATACAGCATTACAGGGGAAATTTCCTTTATTCTGGTATGTGCAATGTAGTTAAACCAGCTTTCCAAGATAAGCAGACTTTGCTGTGAGGATTTGGACTAGAGACAGGACCCTCAGCAAAATCATGGTATACGATACCGCATTGTATTGGGGCAGAGGAAAAGGGGAAAGACTGCTTAATTTAAACACATATATTTATATACTTATTTTGTCTACGGTAGCACTTTGACATGAAGAAGACATGGAGAAGGGCAACTATGAAAGTACTGAACTTTCAAGCAACCTGCACAATATCAGTTATGTGAAAAATTAGCTGGAAAATCAAGGAAGAGGTTTTCAGAACTGGGTCTGGATTAGCTGTCTCACTTTCTTCTTCACATACACTAGTTTTACAACTGCACTGACTGTCCATCAACTTTAACAAAGTTACTCTTGATTTAATAGTTCTGGACGCAAGAGGTAACCTCTCGGGGTAAATTATGGATCAAAGCTTGGTTGGAGATGGAATAAATCCACGGGTTAAAGCCAAAAGCTTCACAATTACAGAATGGATGACACACAAGGAAATGAAACTATAACTCTGACTTGTCAGTTCCAAGAACAAAGGCCTTTATCTCCTGGATAAAAGGAGATATCTTATAAGTATTCTTGGCAACTGGTCCCTTCTCATCATTACAGGTCAGTTACTGGAAGGTGGACACTCATACCTCCAGAGCTAGTATTTTACAGCAACTGATTCAGCTAGCGATCCGTTAAAGAAATAGCAAAGGTTCCTCAGCGGTTCATGAGTAACTTTGATAAAGGGTGGAATTGTGTGTGATGTCGAAAGCCAGAGGAGTAGAGAGAGCTCAAGAGAAAAAATGACCTTGGAATACCACAAGAAAACTTGTGCGAACAGCTATTTCAGTGAGTTTTCAGTAGAATCCAGTTCAGACAAGGGCAGAACAGGCCATGTATGTCACCATATCATCATGCCTCTACTCTGATGAGATGGTGGAGTTGCTTTTGCAGGTGACTGACCAGCTGCTGCCCTCAGTCTCTCCTGAGACTTTCAGCAAAGTACCTGTTTGCACCAAATGTGCTTTAAATAACAAAACCAAACCAAACCACAACTCTTGGCATTACTCTTAAGAAAGAAGGCATCAATACCAAGCTGAGATGGTCAACATAATGAGAATTATGGCCTAAAAATCTAATGTTGATCCTTTGTTATATTTTGGAAGTAGCTTTTGTTTTCATTAATGAACATCTTATTTTCCAAGACAAAATATTTCATCAGATCCTATTTAATTGCTGTTATCTAGTCAACATGACTGCTTTGTCTTGTAGAAAAGGTTAACATTCAGAAAGATTAATTTCTTCTTTCCCAGAAAAAACATTGTAATTAAGTTCTTAGTGAAACAGATGGACAGTTCCACCCAGAAAATAGAGGTATTTATGCAAATATCACTGAACTAATTGATGCTCAGTTGCATCAAAAAGAAGCACATAAGACATTTTCATGGTGTCAACATTTCTGGCTATGATTTACTACGTTAATGATTTCTCACAGTGAGCCATTATCCTAAGGGAGAACAAAACCTGTAACTCTTGGACCCAATTTATTTTCCTGATCAATGCAGTTGCATGAAAATAAAATACATTATCTTGGCCTAACAGTAAATGACACATCCATAGGAAAGTTTGCTTGGACTTTGTTCCATATAGAAGTCACATTGAAAAAAATCCAGTTTCTCAGGATCCTCTGTATTGTATCATTTTAGAAATAATATGCATTTAAAAATTATTTACTCATAATTAATTAAGGTTCAGTTAATTTATAGCTCCTGAAGAAAGAGCCAAAACTGAACACCTCATTAATTTCAGTTAATCAACAGTTAATCAACATGCTTTAAACCCTTATGTACAAAACCCTCTCAGACTGTAGGACAGTTCATATTTTCCATCACCCCTGAGGCTAGAACCCTTAAAAGCAACTGTAAAAGGGAAAAGTCATGTTTTACAAAGTGATGATGGGACCCATATCAGTCTTCCTTCAATAAGTGCAACTCCCCTGTCAGTATAGAAATCCTATATGTTAAAACTTCAAAATATAAAACAACATGGGGCTAAACCATAAATCTATAACTTGAAATGTCACTTGCTCAATCAACTGCAACTGTCACCTTAACTGTTCACCTGGAGTAGAAAAGTTCATGGTTTGGAGATATGTCTGATGACTTCACCAAGAGTTTCTACAGTAGAGAGGGAAGATACCATCTGTGTCTGAAGGGTAGCTTATAAGCAGTTGATTAATCTGAGCAAAACATAAATATCAGGTATTGATAAATACCAGACTTGAATAAATACTGTATGTATCAGAATAGAAGAGATTCTTCAGAAGGGACCATGCTTTTTCAGGGCCATGCTAGTGTCGAAGATGCCGGACAAAGAACATACCTGAAAAGGAGATGAAAAAACATGGGCATATATATATGCAGACAACTATGAGACAAAATGGGAAGTGTCAAATTGACCCTTGAGATCATGGGAGGTTGGTGGATTATCAACCAGTGAAAGAGCAGGGCAGGAAACCTAAAGGCTGTGATTTTCCCAGGCTGACTTTAAGTCCAGCAGGATGGCAAGAAGCATCTTTTCTATGTGATCAGAAATGAAGGTGTTTTTTCTCTGTTTTTTTTTCCCATGATAAAACTTGATGCTACAAAACTGAATTCAGCTCAACATTACTGAGTGTGCTTAACTCAGTCATAATGCTGTTCATTTTTTCATGAATTTGTTGTTATTTTTACTGCTATTTTCAGCTGGCATATTCACATGTAAAACACGGGATTTTAATTCCCCCCCCCCCCCCCCCCCCCCCCCCCCCCCCCCCCCCCCCCCCCCCCCCCCCCCCCCCTTGTTTGGAATTATTTCTCATACCTCTTAGAGGTACCACATTCCCTTTCTAGTATTGCCTGTATGCAGGAAAATTATGAACATGGCTTCTTTTGCCTCCTGGGAAAGGTTAACAGTAAGTAAATCTAATTCCTTTACTTCCAGCAGAACCATTGCAACTTCCATCATTACTGAAACAGATGGACAATTGCACCCAGTAAATAAAATATTAGTGTAAATATCGCTGAGCTAATTGACATTCATCTGAACTAAAAGAGAGAAAACAAGATATGGACATGTTGCTAACAGCTGTGAGTATAATTTACAGCATTAATGGCTCCTTACGCTAAACCATTATCATGGGCACAAAGATTCTGGAATCTAATTTATTTTCTTGATCAGTGGAGCTGAATACAAAGATGGCATGCAGGGCTTGTTGTATAGTAAGTCATACATCTATGGCAAAAAATGTAGACACCCTCAAAGATATTTTTTTTCATGAGGAGAAGATCACATCAGGGTTTTAATTTTTCATCTGCTTTTAGTTTAGCTAAGAGAGAATACTTTTTCTTTAAAGAAATTTTTTAGACCTTTTTTCCTCTAGAGAGAAGTATAAGATTCTATTATCCATCCGTAAACCCTGACAAGTCTGTGAAATTTCCCAGAAGATTTACATCGCTACCACTGAGAATAGGATTTATCCTTTTTGGTGAAAATATGCAACAATTTCACTGAGGCCACAATTATGAGGATGAATTTCCTGCTTGAAGCTGAATAACAAGTTACATCGTGCTTCTAGAGATAAAACATGAAAACTGGATGTTCTCCTTATTTGCAGTGATTTTATTTGTGAGTAAACCCAAGACCTGTTGGAGTGAGAGCAGTATCCCTCAAATGTGTGTAAAGAAATACAAGATTTCTTTCACTTTAAATCTGCAAATCCTTTAGTGCAACATCTACCAGTGCAGGAATATGTCCAAACTCACTAAATCAGAAGTCAACAAAGTGTTTATTTTGTTGTTGTTTTTTTTTTTTCTGAATTGTACTGTCACCAGCTGTGCTGGTGGCAAGTACCACTGCTTGCTTTTTGGGGGGAAGGATGAGATGTACGAGGCTGGCTGGATGTATTGCACTTGACAATATGATCATGGCACCTCACACAATGGGTGCTCCTAGGAATCACCCTAGTAAGTAATTAACGAATAAGAACATTTCACATGAGATTTGCTGTAGTACTCGTCCCTAAAATTTTGTAAGAACAGTACTTTTAGTTTTAGGATAAGGCCATTTTGCAGGGTTTTTACTCATTAGGTTAAGGGCTTGAAAAGCTACACGTGTCAGATTTTGACAGCCTGGAAAAATTGCACACAGAAAACGTGTAGGGTTTTTCCCCCATAACCGCCTCCAGAAATGTAAATCTCTGGGCACTGAATAGCAGTTC
This sequence comes from Alca torda, assembly GCA_008658365.1. Lineage (NCBI taxonomy): Eukaryota > Metazoa > Chordata > Aves > Charadriiformes > Alcidae > Alca > Alca torda. Next base: position 156,682,689 of record CM018077.1, on the reverse strand, counting down.
AAGCTATAAAAGAGTTTGCATATTTCAAATGTACACGGACTGTTACATTTCCTTTTCCAATCCAAACATCAAAACTCTTTTCCCTTCTTTTTTCATAATGTGTTGGAGTTTAAAAAAAAATCAATGACAGAAACAAAGAACCGCTGGTGGATGCAGTGCTGACTCAAGTAATCTCTGATAGCTCTCTAACAGATAACACATCTTGCTACACTGCACAGCCACATTCAGACGGTTAATGTGCAATTCTAATTCAAAAAGTGTTTGAACATAATGTTTCTGTCTTGCTGTCTGATCTTTCAACTTATGTTTCTTTGCAGTGTTAATTCTTATATTATAGTCCGTTGGTTCTTACCAGAAAAAAAAAAAAAAAAAAAAAAAAAGTGCTTCTCTGTGTTGGAGAACTTTTTTAGTGATGACATTTTTTTCCCCCACACTGCTGTATCCCTGAAAAATACAACAGAGGAGGAGTATAATATCGTTTCTTCTTCTCAAGTGGGGCTGGTAGTTAGAATTTGTCAAACCCAGAGTATGAGACGAGGACTTGAGACAGACAAACATTCTCATGATATTTGAAAAATTCCAGGAACATTGTGACACGTTACTGCTGAATACTGACGAGACTAGAACAAAGATGTCTATCTGAGGAAGACCATCTAAGAAGTGCAAGTTATCCTTTTGCATTCTTCAATGTATTTCCTACAGTTCCCAGAAACAGAGAGCAAAGTTATATTAAAATAATGAAGATTTCGAGATGTCAGAGCACTGGGCTGTATTTAGAGAAAGAAGGATCTTCTTATACGATGGAGTCTGCAGGAGGAATAGAGAAAATAATGTCCTGGGATGACGGTCGGTAGGACTGAGCTTTCAGGATGAACTAATCTCAAAGAGCTTCAAAGTAAGAAATCAATGAAAGAGATTATGAAGTTCATCTAATCTTCATACATTGTTGCAAGGCGCAAGGAAGAGGAAACTCAGGTGAACAAGGGTACAGCAGTGAACAAAGGTGGATGGACTGAAGAAAGTCTAGTTGGTGGATGGACTGAAGAATTGAATGGGTGGATGGAGTGAAAGAAGAGAGGAAATATTAATATTGATATAAGCAATCATTTCAAAGTGTAAGAGTTAGCGAAACAGCAGTGCCTAATCTGGCAACGGTGAAGAAAGTGAAGCAAATGAGAAGCCTGTATGCAAAGCCCAGGCAACAAAAGGTACAGATTTACTGGTGGTTGTGGATACAAATATGCTTGTGGTATCACAGAGAGGGTGGAATAGAAATTACAGCTGGACTGCAGATATGGAAGGCTACGACCTATCCCAGAAAAGCACAAAATCAAACAAAATGATAGGAATATTAGTTAATATAAATGTACATCAAAGGACCTGACCCATAGACATAGTCTTGTTAGGAAATGTGAGGAAAACCCTTCCTAAGGGACTACTTCACCCTCATTCTGAATGACAATGACAGGGAAAGTACTGAGAGTCTTACTGATGCCTCCACATTTTGTCACTCAAGAAATACCTTGCTATTGTCCATGTCCTACAAGAAAAGTGTAATTCCTACTTCGGAGTTTTTTATACAACAGTTGAAGAAAGGCAGGAAACAAGGACAGCTGATAAAGAACGGGGAAACAAAGATTGGAAGAATAGCAATTAAAAGACATGGAAAATGCAGACTTTTTAAGGAGTGCAGCAGTTGAACTAGAGATATTAAAGTTGATCCAGCATATGGCAGAAGAGTAAATACAACAAAATCTTTGGTAAAAGGTGACAGAATGGGATATTCCAAGAATGCAGGAAAGATTAGTTTTCTTACGGCAAATTTTTTTTCTGTAGAGCATAAGAATGTGGCTGCTTCTTTCATCTTAGGATGGCAAAAGGAGAAAGAGAGCACATTTAAAGTTCATGGAGAAAAAATATTAAAATAAGAGTAACAAACACAAGTGCTTCCTAGCTCATTTCAAATGGAATTGCTAGATGAGTATTTTTTTTCTTTTCTAGTTTCTCATCACATCTCAGGATAGCAGTTGCTGAAGGCTAATAAATAAAACCAGACAGTATGTTTTTTCAGGGTCCTGCCTCCCCTCCTTTCTGCTAAATACAGGCACATTTCAAGCTTTTCATCCCATCTTATTTGTTTTTCAGCATATATCATCTTCACAATTCATTTCCATGAATCTGATTATTTCCATTTTCTGCTTCACGTAATGAATCACATCTTTGTTTCAAGAGCTCCTTATCTCCTGATCCCCTTTGGGATCAAAAGCATGAAATTTGATACATTAGCTGTACTATCCCACTACATTAATTAGGAACGAAGATCATGTTTTGAGAAATTGCCTGAACCTTATGAAGCATTTATTGAAATCACTGCATTTTAAATATATAAAATTGCAGAGCTCCTCAAACAAAATTAAACAGGAGAAAGAGAAAGCTAGAAATCAAAGTATCATGGCTGGAGCAGACATAATTACTTTGAAAATATTGTCTCTAATTGTCACTGTCTCACAGGCAAAAATGCCAAAGGTAAATGCTCCCCTTTTTCAACGTGAAAGAGCAGATAGAATTTCCTGTAGCTAGAAGGTAGAGTATGTTGTTGGTCTGATTAACAGTAGTGTCAAATCCAGAGCAAAGGTTGACAAACACCACATTGTGGAGTCAACTTTTGATCAAGTTTCTTCTGGGAAATGTTTTTACCAGAATTCAATGGCTCTGTGAATGGCAAATAAGACAGCTCTCCTCTCTCTATACTTTTAAAAGTTTTAGTTCTTGGTCCTTCCAGTGTCAAAATATTACAGCACCTCCATTAAAAGCAGGAGTTACAAGAGGCCCGTGACACCACTCTGAAGACAAGTTAACACCCTTTCTCCCTGTCTCTGCTCCTGCTTGTGCCACTGCAGAGGTGCCTAGGTGCTTGCACAGATGTGATTTTTCTGGCACTGGAGTGGAACTGGATGTCCAGGGCACAAATTCAGGTCCACCCAAATGGCACCAAACACTGTTGTGCAGAAGTTTGATTGATAGAGAACAGGATGGAGACGAGGGGACAGAAGCAGGGTGGGGAGAAGGCAACCCACCATCCTTTCCTCCTCCCATCTTGGCTAGTGGATCCATCTGTTGGATCCATGAGTTTCAGAGCACTGTCAGACCCCAGAAAGTTGTGTGAAATTCCCACCTGCTCCAACCACACAGTTAAGACCTTGAAGTCTGGATCTCATGGCAATTCTATGATCCAGTGAGGTCCTTCTAACAGGTGCTCCAGCCCACAGCAGTGCAGGTCTCTAAGCATGTGTTTGAATACAGTTGAAATTAATGAGCTTTGGTGAGTAGAAATGGCTTATGAGTGAGCTTTAATTTAAAGACAGGAATGCAGACTTTGCTGAGTCTGAGTTTCAGAACATTCTTTGTTTGGGATTGTAGGATAACATATCCAGCTATGAATGATCAGATACGTGCCTTTAGTTTTCCCTGCTGTGAAAGTGTTTCTGTGCTCTTGGCATTATTTCTAAAGAGAATGAATAACACCTCCCTTTAGCCAGGGGTTTTCTGAAAACCTGTAAAGATTATTCATCCTCCCTACAGACTCAGAGCAATTTTTCCAAAAGTCCCCTGAACTGTTTTGTTCTACATCTTCTGGAGAGGCATGTTCTCCCTCTAAATATCTCAGAGAGGCAAAGCTTAGGAGCCAAAGCAGACAGAATGAAGTTTAAAATAAATATAGAGTGCAAACACAGGCCAATCCACTCAGGCATCTTAGACAAGTTTTGGCAAAGCAGCTGAATTATTCAGTGCTCAACAGTAACGAATGACAAAATATATGTTCCCTACCTCTGAATTCATATCATTTTCTTTAAGGCTTTGCCCATACTATCCTTTTGTTTTCATTCTTTCCTTTGGTATTTTTGTCTTCCTAGATAGTGATGATAGACATATTTATGCAGATCACTTAGTAGGCAAATGTATTCCTGCATGTGCTGTAATGTCTTTCCTGTCATGTTGTTCATTATTCCTTCAGACTTTAATAATGTTCTCAGCTTGATATGGTTAAGAATAATGAAGCATTTATTCCTATTCAAGAAGCTAATTAAAAGACTCAGTTTTATTTCTCTTAGGTGGGTTGATGGCTTAATTATAGATGTAACATTCAGAAAAAAAAAAAAAAAATTCTATGTTGGGTGGCCCTATATAACTACACCATGTCTCTGTTTCCATTTTCGCCATGACATTATATATTACAGTTTCATGAAAAAAGAACAATACCATGAAGTTTGAAAGAAAATGCTTCTCCTAACGAGCTGCAAAGTTATGATGAGCAATTACTATCTGAAACTTAAAGTGAACGTTATTCGGAGCTGGAACAGAGTTTTCCATTGTATGTCTGAAAGCAAAATGGGGCCTAGCGATTGTCTCCACTTGCCACCTCCACCTCAGATCATAAGTAATGGTGCATCAGTGATACATGGCTACGTGCCCATCCCAGGCTTAATCCTTCAAAGTGGAGAAGTCTGTGGAAAGTCAGAGACATACAGTGCTTCATGGGATTTTGTCGTTGTTAGACTGTATGCTAGGAGTGATTTAGAGCTACACTGTGGTGCCTTCCCAACAGTTTGCCAGACTTATATTTGACATGTATTGTCTACTTGTTATAGCTTTCTTTGTTAAAGAGCATAAATTGTGAAATAAAGAATGAAGACTTAAACAAGCTCACTGAGTCAGACCATTGGAAGGGTAGTGGATGCAGAAATGACTGTGAGCCCTCCACTCCATAAACTCCCTGGTCCTGCAGGCCTCCAGAGTCCACAAGAAAAGCAGAAGGACCCCTACAGACTAACTCGCACTGGAAGCAGAGGCAGAACTGGGTGGGGTACTCCAAGCAGGTGATGGAGGCTGTGGAACAAGATGAAAACCTTGGGTGAGAACCAGCCACTGACAGGTGCCCAGCAGGGATCTATGGGAACACCTGTCCTGAGAAGCTCTGGAGGGGATCTTCTGGTCCCCTGCAGTAGGATCTGCCTTGACTTCTACTTGGAGTCCTGCTGCAAACTGGGCACTGCTAAATAGTTTATTTGAGTGGTGAAAAGGGAGAGAAGAGGTGGGTGTCCTGTTGTGTTCAACAGTTTTGTGTTACATAGGTTCAAGTGTTGAGAGGATCATAAAGAGTCCACTACATAATTCATTCTGTGGGAGGAGACTGGAAGCAAGGAGGGCAGAAGCATTTCATCCTTGTACTCTCTCTTAGACTTGTCCCTCCAAATAGCACAGCCTTTGTCACAGCCATGTGTGATAATGCCTTTACTAAAGGAATTCAAGATACGGTTGCACTTGTACAAAGTGACATTTCCACCGAGCCATATCAAAACATGATGGGATATGGAGACCTTCAGATCTCGGGAGTCAACACCATGACCTGGCCGGGCTTTGAGGGCTTCTGACTGCACGTACTTGCGGGTTTTTTTTCTTTAAAAAAGAAACATTTCCAGACTGTTTGTAGGGGAAAACTCAACTTGTTTGCAATTTGGAAGCAATACCAGATCTACCAGTCATGCAGGGAATCATCTCACGATAGTAACCTTTCTAGCCAGGCTCACCCATATCTACTTCCTTGAATTATAGACTGTGGAGGAGTTTTTCCTGCTGCTGAGGATGGTAAGTGCAGCTTGTGACCAAATTGACCATCCACTGATTATTAAATCTGGCATAAGGGACTAGTTCCTTCTGTCTATTTTAAACTACAGTCTTAATTTCAGATATGAATTTCTCTCCTCTTTCTCTTTTCTCCTTTTATTTCTTTTTATCTTCTTTTTCAATGATGTTAAACTGCAACTTTTAAAGCTTGTAACAAAAAGGCTAAGAAAAGACTTACATGCATAACTACAGTAATGCAATAGTGCTAATATGTTGGCTCCTTTCCTGAAAAGCAAGTTTATCAGCTGTAGGGGTCCATGATAGTTTTCAGACAGTCAGGAAATCTTAGAGAAGAGAGAGCTGAAAAGTCATACAAAGAGGAAGGAAATATTTTACTAATAGAGGTGGAAGGAAGATTTTCATACCCTTAAGATGAAGTAAGATTCAGTAATAAAAGCCTGATGAGGGCAAGGAATTCAGTGTACGCGAACCCAGGCCTCAGGGAAAGAATGGATTTGAAGGAGAGTTATTAAACTCAGAACATTTTTCTGGTTTTAAAATAATGTGTGTTTTCCTGTGCTTGCTATATTTAGTAAATAACAATGATTTTTTTAAACCAGTAGTGCCAGACTGGACAGGACAAAGAACTCCGATCTTTGGGATCCAACACAGTGATCTAAGTTATCCAAAGATGGAGAGTTCAAATAGATATACTACCTAATAAATCTAAACTAGTGGATATAAATCATTATTTTCATTCTAGATTAACTGTTTTTCAGTGTGTCTGTCAGATTTGGATGCAACCTGAAGCTGTTATTTGACCAAAGAAATAATTAAGTAAACATAGATAGATGCTTCCTTTCTTGTAAAATCCACAGCTCAATTTCGCCGGCATTTCCATAGCAACATACTCCTAATGTAGAATCCAGGATTACCCTTTAAATATGGGTGTCCAATATGACATAGATTAAATATTTGTCTCCATTTCTGCTGACAATCAGGTATAAAAGACGTCTGCTAAAATTTAAGAACTGGCACTGTCTAAGCTTGGATGACCAATATCTAAATGACAACTTAAAGGCTATATAGCAAAACTTTCTGCAAGATGTATAAGGACTCTGCACTGGGATCATCAGGGCTCCTAAGTTTTAGGCTGTGATGCTTAATTAATGGAGCAACATTTCCTAATTATATCTTGGGAGCTGATGTCATTAAGAATTGTGAAGGTGTGTGCAGGAACTGAAGGCACAGGGGCTCCTTGAGGAAAGCAGAAAATCCAAATTAAAAGTTCTGTTAGAACAGGTATTCGGAGCTCTTTTTAACAGATATGAAATATAACAATACTTTCTGTAAAGGCTCAACTAAGGAGAAGCAAAATGTAGTCCCATGATCATATTATTTGATCTTTTAGACTTTGAAAAAGGCCAGCCACTTTAGGGAACACTTGTTAGGATCTGAAAGCTTCCTGTCCTTGTATATGCCAAGCTCTTTCCATTGTAGACAGAACTGTTTTGCTATGATGGTGATCCACTCCCTGAAAATCCTCCCCAGGAAACACAGGACCACTTTCATCAGCTTAATGTAGTGTTTAAGTGACAGGCTTTGCATAGTCAACAAAATAAACCTCTTCTGTTGATTTCTCCTTTAAAGGGAGATTTCTCCTTTCAGGCAAGAAACGAATTTGAACCTCTTTGGTTTCATGGATACCAAGTCTCTAGCGTGAAGATGAGATATATGAGGATCCAGTGCAATCAAGTCAATTAAACCTGTCAGTCAGAGGACTCTGCTATCCTCTAAGAACAGTGCGAAAGTGTGCGACTCTTTGCTGCACTGCAAGTCTATTTTTGGAATATATGGTACCTTGAAGAAAACATGCCAACCGCCTTAGGCACTGCTGCTGAACGGTGTTAATGACACTGCATAGAACCATAGAATCATAGAATGGTTTGGATTGGAAGGGACCTTAAAGATCATCTAGTTCCAACCCCCCTGCCCTGGGTAGAGACACCTCCCACCAGACCAGGTTGCTCAAAGCCCCATCCAGCCTGGCCTTGAACACCTCCAGGGATGGGGCATCCACAACTCCTTCGGCTACCTGTTCCATGGTATGCCAGGACCAGAACGGTCTAAGGGCACAGGCAGCCCCAGTGGACACTATGCTTGCAGACTAATAATAGTTAATCTGACCCTCAACATGCAGGATTTTTCTCTGATAGCTCATGCCTCTTGGTACTGGCACCTTATCCCTCCTGGCCCTCATGTCCTAAGGAACAACAAAGATGGGGGAAGGCCTTCCCGTCATCCGTGGGATGTATTCACTTTTGCTCATAGCAGTTTGGTCACAGAGAAATGCTGTGCCTGATTGCCTTCATTACCCAACGCTGCATAAAATCTTCCGTGATCAAAGATGACGACTAAAATGGTGCCTGCCTACAGCTGATCCACCGGGGGACTTCAAAGAGTTTTGGTGGGTGGGAGATAAAACTCAAGCTCTTCCTGAAACCCAGCACCTGGCTAATTCACATGGGAAAGTTCCTCACAGGAGTCCTCTCAAGGTTAGCAATGTATTTTTGGATATGTTACTCAACCTCCACACACCAATCTTAATTTCAGTTTTTCTTGCTTAAGATGCAGTGGTTGTTTGAAATTCACAGTGAATGTTCTTAGAACTAATGTATTTTAATTGAAAAAAACTATTGTTTCTTAAGATACCTGTCTTATAAGATAGGCAAATTATCACTGTGTCTTCCAAAAGGGTTAACAGAAGAAGTCAGTCAGACAATAAGAGATATTCTAGTTGGAATAGAAGGAAATATTGAAGAGAAGGGGGTAGAAGGGAGAGGCAGTGATTTAATCTCTTGGAGGATGATGTGATCCCCAGTGCCCAGACAATGCAGACATAGGGCCAGATAGAGATAGGGTGAAGATAAACAGAAAGTTGGAATGGCAATGTAGGCCAGAATAGACATGCATGACAGAGAGGGACCCAAAGACAACAAATCACCGAGAACTCTCCAGGTCATTCCACCCTTGGGTAGAAAGAGAAACTAAGGTTCCAGCTTCCTAAATAAACAGACAAGCGGCTGAAGAGGGCTTCAGATGACAACTGTATTTAAGAACTGTGGGTGTTTTGTCTTACACTTTTACACCTAGTTCATGTGCAGCAAATACATGCTTCAAAGAAAACACAAAAGCTGTCTTTTCCAGCATGTTTCCTGCCTTTGGTGGTCTGGCCATATAACTTCTTGTACCCCTGGGCACACACCCTCTCGTCTCTGTACCAGCCAAGCTGCAGGTATTTTGGAGCAGGCAGGTCATGTCCATCCTGTGTACTGAATGGAACTAGTCTACCATCCCTTTTGCCTCAATGAGGCAGGTCCTCCTACAACATTCATCACTCCGGCTTACGTATCTCACGCATCATGTGTGATTACACCAGTGTACTTGACAGAAAAGGTCACCTTCAACAGCACCACTCAGCCTCGGCTTCGCATATCCTGTGTGTTGCTCTGTGATGGTACTGATATGGGCAGAGCTTCAGCCATGGAGAATTGCATCAAGATCAAAAATGTGTTTGCAGGAACAACAGAAAACACAAGAGAGTTGATGTCTCCTGATGGAGTCTGGTTTTGGTTACCTGGTCCTTAAGAGTTCGGAATGACACATCCTTGTAGAGAACTTTGGGGGCTTCAGCAACACTGAATGACAAATATCTCCTGCATACTTGGCTACAGTAAATTTCTCTGCTTACAGTGAAGAAATGTGTCCTGCAGCACATATTGGTTTGAGACACTTTGGAAAACATCAGAGTAAGGAGAAAGTCTTAGGACCATGGAGGTTAATTTCAAACTACCTACAAAGCACAAGGAGAGACAGGAGGCTTTTCAAGCTGTTAGCTGTTCTTCAAACGAGTAATTCTTTAGGAACTGTAAGCACTTAAATCTATAGCTTTTATTTACTTCAGAAGTTTCTTTTAGTCACTGAGTATTCTTCAGAAATGGAGAAAGTGTATTCTCTACATAAAATCAGAATAGTAAATATAATTCAAGTGTAAATTATTTCACTGTGGAAGTCTAGGTAGTTTTGTGTGCTTTGCTCGTCCTCAGTTTTGGTACCAGTTTTTCATTGTGAGCTGTTCAAAGCCCAGAGGAAACGTTTCTTTAAAGCACAGGAGTTTATATGAATTCCTAGGCAATAACTTCATCTTTTTACGGGCAGATATGTTTCAAAACTGTTGGTATCTTCTGGTGCCTGGAACAACCATGCTCCTGAGTCCTCGCTGTACAATCTTTCCCATGGAAACATGGGAATGGTCCCAGCATGTCACCATTTCCATGGGTCAGGAAGGTGGCTTTTTAACAAGGGTAGCAGACACACAGACACACAGTGCATGCAGCCAGACTAGGAGAGTACATTAGATTATTGCTTGTCCTTCCTCTGTCCTTCCTGTCTTTATGCTTTTTGTGTTGGCAAGCTCCTCTTTGGGGCAAATATTGGCTTTTTCCATCTGCTTCTGTGTATCCAGAATAATTCTGATCCTTATTATTTCTGATAGCAGAGCTAATATAATAAAAATTACCTCCTCCAGATCCCTTTTTGTGTTTCAAATTTCAAATGTCTTTTTCTAAACCCGCAAAAAGCTGTCAGTGCCTTGACTCCAATGCTATTGAAATCCTTATTTTTCTTTTCCTTTACCTGACTCCATGTCCTCTAAATTTCAGGTAGCCACAATCCCACATAATCCTCAAAATCCTTACGTCACATATTCTACAACACATGAAACCACCCCCATCTAAGATCCTGCACTCATTTCCAGATGTTGGACAGAAGTGCCCTGCGTTTTCTTCAATACTTCACCAGCTTGATTCACTGCTCCCAGAACCTGTGCGTATCCACAGCCATCATAAACCCCCTTTTCTCTCTTTTTAAATCCACAATACTAGGTGGTGGGCAGATCATCTTCTCTGCAACAAATTTTACTAATTTAATATTGTTTCCTCACTTTATCAGGTTCCCTAGCAAGCAGAATTAGAGGGGTGAAGGGAAGGCAGGGAAAAAGGAAGAAAGAAGCAGTGAAAAAATAACTAAATTAGTATAGAATATTAACGGAGACATCAAAGCAAATACAAGTTGTATTCCACTGGTTTTCTTAAGTTTTGAAAAACAGGTTTTCATAATCATGAAAATGAAAAAAAAAAAAATCATTAAAGAGATAAACACAACACAACAAGATGGCCAGGCTGATCCCCTCATCACTAATCTATAGACTTTAGAAACCTCTGAAAAGGATGTTTCTTGCTGCATGACCTCAGTTATGAGTTCATTTTCTCCATTTATTTTTGAAAAAACATCCATAATTACAAATGCCCTTTGAAGAACTGTTGCAACTGAGTACATCATTTCTAATTACTAACTAACAATCGTCAAAATAAAAGAGCATCAGAAATGTGTCGGCTTTGTTTTTTTATTGTGTTTACTTGTATACTCATTAGTTTGAGAAAATAAGTAAATGGCAACAATTTGGAAAAAACACTGAGGCCTTAATGTGCTTAATTTGCTGAAATTGCTCCTGCCCTCAGAGAGATAATGAAAAATCTGTGCATCATTTCAGATGCATATAGGACTTCTTTTCAGATTTAAGTGGTGCATACCGCTTTCCCATGCACGTCACTGTGGTCAGAGGTGATTTCCTTCTTGCTGAAGTAATTTGAGACTTAGTAGATCTTCAGCTAAATACTATAGTTTTCATAAATGAAATATTTTTAAAATACAGCCCCATTGCATGACTCCTTAATTTACTCGTGCTGAAAGTCAATATATTAATTACTGTCAAGGAAAGCAAGAAATTGATTCTAGCAGAATCTCATTCAGACTGATGCTAAAAATTGCAATTTCTGTTTGAAATTTCTATTCTACACTGCCTTATCTACAATTAATGGCCACTGTCCATATCGGAACAGCTGAAGGACCTCACTGCAAAACCAAGATTTCAAAAAGAAGTAGCTGCAGACAAATGAGAAGAAATAGTTTGAAAATACTTCTAGATTTGTTCCTTTGCTAAGATATAGGACAGATATTTTAGAACTCCAGGAAAGCTCCAGCTAAACTTGAATGAGCAGCTATAATTTATATGCAACGTTAATGCCAATTAAGATGGCAATAAGAGAGTAGTTATTTTCTAATTATAATTGACAATAACAATCTTATTAGATTGCAATTGGTATATAAACATTATGAGTTTAAAGTGTCTAAACAGAAACCTGACCATTTATTTGAGTCAAATAAGAACTGTTTTGCAACTAATCACATTAAACTAGAAGTCAGACTGATAAACCCAGACTCCGTTTCACTGGCAAGCTACAATATTGGCTATATATTAGTTTAAGACAAATATGTTACTTACTTAGTGTTACCTGTGAGGAAGAGACACACACATCTGTCAATCTAAATATGTGTAAAATCTGAGTCCCAGCACACCAAAATCAGATTCTCAAAGATTTCTGCTGCTTCGAAGGTATTTAGGAACCTGACTCCCCCAATAACTCAAACTGTAGTAACTGCATAAATTCTGTTGGGTACTGGGACCTTTATAAACAGTTCAGCAAAATTTAATCCCTTAGCTGCCCGGACCACCATGACAGCTTTAATTCTTAATTGTAGTGAGCAATTGAGCACAAAAAGCAAAATGGGTACATGCTATCGGATCTTGAAGTAACTGATTCATTAAGCATGCCCTGAGAAATGAGTTTTGAAAAAAAGCCTTGACCTCAGCCAGGCAGAGGTGCACAGATGCCCCATGCAGGAAAGTGAACTCCCTGGTTTTATCACGGTTAGTGTGTTAAACCTGATTATTGCACAGAGATGACGTTGCTAGGGGGAAGCTTTGGGTGTCAAAGGAAAGTGTGCAGGATTGGAGGCCGGATACAAGGCCAGGAAAATCAACAGATGTCTTACAAATTCGTTGTAGGTCCTGGGGTCTTCTTCAGATTCATAATATACCCATTCAGAATGAGTTTCTGGATGCACTGTCATATGGATGAGGCATAAAATAAAACTAACAAAACATAAGTGAAAAACTCAACATTCCTGATCATTAAAGTGTCAAGGGACTTTTCTGAGAGTCTAACCCACTCAGACAGAGGGTGACAGGCTGTTCCCATCCAGTGACCAAAGCACATGTACAAAAAGGATCTGTGTGGGGTATGGGTGAGATTTTTTAGCTCAAAGTTCATATTTTTCTTACTCATGTATATCTGAGTCAAAACTCCCCGTAGCTTCAGAGCGCTATGTATGAAGTCATGCCAGGACAGGAAGGGCTCACTCAAATAGCAGCTCTGAACATCCTATTCCAACCCCACAGAAACCTTCAGTCCACTTCTTCAACCCGGTCTATGAGAAGAGTTAGGGGCAGATCTCTGCTCAGAAGATGAAGATGGTCTGGCCTGTGCTGTTTGTGAGATGTTTTGATTCCACGACATCACTCTGTGGTTTACTGGCTTCTATATCAAAAGGAATTTTAGAGCCACAGAAGCCTAATGCAGCAGTTAAACCACTGGTCCCCCTGAGCGGTGGGAGCATCCCACCCATCGAACACCCACCATTACCTACCTTTGTTCTTCACCATGTTTCCTAAGTCAGCAGCAGCTGTCCTTGTTTCTCTTCCACTGAAACATCCTTGTCTTCAGTCAGGGACCACTCGAGGAGATGTCTGTTTTGACATTACACCAGCACAACCCCATCACAAAGGGCACCAGGATGGCTTCAACCACCCTAACCATTCCTCAAAAGAAAACAACTGGCCTGTCAGGAATTATCAGAGATTAACAGGAAAGTATGGCAAAAAAAGAAAGCACAAAGCAAAAGACAGACACAAAAGAGACAGCAAAATAAGAAACTCTCAAATGGAAGAGGATTAGTAGCTGAGCAACGTGCAGAAAGAAGTGCTTGGGTGCAAGCTGCTCCTTATCTAGCTTGATGATTCAGTCTGGATAATGAGTTGTTTGTTTTTTGTTGACTCCAAGGGAATTGCATGACAGATTGTGCTGCAGATGTCATTGTCTAAGGGATTTTTTTTTTTTTTTTTACCAGCTTTGCTTTTGGGAAAGAAAAATGAAGTGGCAAAGAACATTTATTGTTGGTAGTTACCAGAGTTATTCCTGGAAGCAAAAAGCATTATGAAGTTATGAGCTGGATAACAGAACTGGGTACATTTTTAATGCAGTGTTATTTCGTATCACGGAGTAATAGATCTGCAAATAGGGATAAGAGGGCATTGTAGTCAGAAGCTTTAAAACACATTTAATTGGGAAACGCTGAAATTATATATTATTTTTGCAAGCCTTTTTCAGCGAAAATAGCTATTATTACACTGTTTTTTCCACATGTAGAAAAATTCAGTGAATAAATAAAAATCATGGGAATACCATAAGTTTCAAGGCATCCATATTGGAGTGCAACTTTCTCACATTTTAATATATGTACATAGATATACCTAGCAAAAACATGTTTATGTGGAATTTAAAGCAAAACCACACTGTGCAAAGCAGTTACAGGTTCTCAGTAACGAGGGGCTTCATTCCGCTCTCACTGAGGTCAGTTGTAGAACTACTGTTAACTTTGCTAGAAGTAGGATCATCCACTTTACTAGAAGTAGGATCTACAATTCTGAGAACACAGAACAAATTCTGTTATTTTAGGGATGAAATAAGTAATGACTGGTGGCCCAGTGAAGAAGAGTAAACTGACAAAGAGAATCAGGCAAAAGATAGAAAAAGAGTGAGTGAATACTCCCCTGACGTGCTTGAAAAATTTCAAGTTCCTTCCTTCCTTCCTTCCTTCCTTCCTTCCTTCCTTCCTTCCTTCCTTCCTTCCTTCCTTCCTTCCTTCCTTCCTTCCTTCCTTCCTTCCTTCCTTCCTTCCTTCCTTCCTTCCTTCCTTCCTTCCTTCTTTCATCCTTGCTTTTCTTCCTTCCTGCCTTCCTTCCTCTGCACTGTGATACAGGAGTGTAAGTGGACAAGCAGAGAGTAAGGACAAGGGAATGCAGAGTGAACAGTGAAATCTGGCCTTTTGTAGCTGGTGACCACATCACCTGGAGAAAAGTCTCTGAGATAAATGCTGCAGCTTCGTTATTAAAAGGGTTTGCTAAATCCTGTCCAGTCATGCCTGCACTCTTCCCAGAAAAGTCCCTATGAAAGTCTAGAACGCATCTGAGTTCTGCAGAGCCAGGAAGGACACCAAGAGCAGAGCACCCCAGCTGCTGATTAGCATGTGCATCTCCTGCTAGCAGATCTCTGGAGGTTTAGGTGGAGTCAGTTTGGATTTACACCTCCCCCTTCCAAATGCCTGTTCTTGGGATCTGAACTCTTCATCAAGTGCCATTCATGCATATCAGATTAAGAGATTAAGACTGATTTTTTTGTTTTGCTTTGTTTTGTTTTGTTTTTGGGTGTGTGGTTGGTGTCCCAGTGCACGCCTAGTACTGAAGAATAAGAATAAGGAATAGGAATTGTTAGGCTTCTTGGCATGAGATGGTGCCCTGGAAGGAGGAGAAAGGAAAGCTTCTCCCCACAGCGGTGTGTTGTTGACAGGCAGCTTGTTTCTGCTGTGCCTCCTGTCTGTGAGTAACATATTCCCTGTGAAGACTGACATGGTTTGCAGACTGTTCACAGGGAAACTCTACCCAAAACAGAAGGCAGTGCCAGAGCAGGACACTTTATGAATTCTTTTTCCTTCCAGGCATTATTCACCAAAAAAAAAAAAAAAAAAATACTAGGATGGTTACTCCTATGACCTCATCACTTTGCAAACAAGAATAGAGCTACAATTTTCAGTTGGTGACTTTGCTTGGTAATGGACTATTAACCAAGTGGTATTGAGCTATGAGCAACTTGACAACACTCTCGCTGGCTAAGATTTTCGACTGGCTCATATGGGAGGCCAGATAAGAAGTTCACACAATCCTCTCCACCATATCTCAAAGGCTGCTTTTGTACTGGCTTCTTAATTTTCCAGTTGTCATGTTATTCTATCCCTTCTTGTTTTGCTTATGAGAAATTTCAGTTAACAAATTTCAGAAAAGTAATTTGCACATGCTCACTAGCAAATTGCCTTGCCAAATTCATGAACAGCATGAAGTACTAATATATGCACAAACAGAAAGACACACAGTATATATTTAACTCATCCCTTTAACTCACCTGCTCAGAATATGGCCAGACAATAAGTTCACACTTTGAATGAGCAATGGGACAGTTTTATTTTAAATGGACAAGTAATTTTTTAGGATTTTTGAAAGTGCATATGGTGTTTTCATAATTTAAACAAAAGTACTTCATGAACATCCTAAAACTTTCCACAGGGAACAATATGTCTATGATTAAAATATTCTAAGAATTAGCTTAATAAATTATGTGTCACAGTTTCGTATTTAAAACAGCTTGCGTTTAAGTCGTAATCACTCTTTGAGACAAACCAGAGCAAAACTGCAAATTACTAACATAGGAAAGTACCCAATAAAGCCTGAATTTCAGTATTTAGAGATTTCCTGTAAACATCTATAATTAAAATTAAACTTGAGATTTAATCACGGAAACCAGCAACGTTTTCTAAAATCTACATTCTTCTGCGGAAGCATATTTTTAATTTCCCAAAGAAAGAAGCTCTTCACTAACCATTGCTTTGCAAGGCAAATCGTTCAATCAATGTTAAATTATTACAGCTTTCCCTACAATATAACTGGATCATCATTTGTTTTACAAATTTAAAGAATAATTCATCAATTGTCATATCTTTAGGTTAAGGAGGGGACATCATGGTTCATAATAACTTAAATATCCATATGACACCTTTTTGAGCCAAAGAGAATGTGCTTGACTGTCATGACATGGTTGGGCTCTAGTCTTCCAGTGTTTTGCAACCTGAACAGCAAGCTTTCCTCCATTCATGAATGTCTCTTCTCCTTTGAGAGGAATAACAGTCGATTCTTGCATACTAAACAAGCCTGAAACTGTCTAATACTTAAGTACTTTGTTAATTCAACTCTGTGCAGGTCTGGGTTGAATCACAATCTCTTTCTGGTGAAAGTTTTATTGTGACACTAATAAATGATCTCGTTATCTGTCTTTGCCATGTCTGTCTTAGCGAAAAGCTGCACCTGTATATCTTGTTTCACCAGATGTTGTCAGAGAATTTTTAACTTAAATATACTTCAATGACCTTGCCTACATTTCTTTCTTGTTGATTTTCAAGGTCCCTGCTACATCTTTCACATCACACCATCGCTGAGACTTTGCTTTGCATTTCCTTAGATGTGATCCTGGGTAACCTGCTCTATCTGACCCTGCCTGAACAAGATGGTTGGACTAGATGATCTGAAGAAAATCCCTTCCAGCCTTGGTGATTCTGTGATTCTGTACCAGACCTTGCTAACATTGAAAACACTTTGATTTCTCAGTGGTATCCCCTTCAGCAACTACACCGTGACTCAGAGCTTCTCATCACTACACTGGTATCTTCACTGGGGTTACAGGAGATGAGATTTCACTAATCAGATTGCTATGTACCTACTTATTCTTCTTCTTGTCTGCACTGCTACAGTAGACAGTGAACTGCAAAGTAATAGCCGTGGTGGTACAATGTATTTTCAGGTGCAGTCCCATGATACTGCTCTTCCCAATAGCTGTGATCGTCACCATCCAAAGCTCTGACTCAGCCACTTCTTCAGAAACTGCAAATATATCCGTAGTTGTATTTGTACTGGAGTGTTTGTCATGGAGTCCAGCTTTAGATTACCTGGGTCAGCAGTGATAACAAGGTTACCACTGAGATCTGGAATTAAGCACAGGTCCCAATAAACAGAATTTCATTGATGTTAGCATTGTACTGGAAATAATCACACAGCTGAGCAACCAAATGCATGGCTGAACTAAGAGCATGATTAGAATATTGTAAGCTGAATTACAGTCTCAGTAACACCAGAGGAATAACTCCTGGGAAAGCAACAACAGGTTGGAACAGGTTGTCCAAGGAAGTTGTGGATGCCCCATCCCTGGAAGTGTTCAAGGCCAGGCTGGATGGGGCTTTGAGCAGCCTGGACTGGTGGGAGGTGTCCCTGCCCATGGCAGGGGGGTTGGAATGAGATGATCTGTAAGGTCCCTTCCAACCCAAACTATTCTATGATACTTTGATTCTATAACAATGTAAATATGGACCACAAAAAATGCTGGGGTTTATGTGGGGGGAGACTTGATGGCGTTTTTACAACCATAGATGTAATTTTGTCAACAAGGGAAAAGTCTTAAGAATATTTCATGAGCCTAGGTCTAGATGACCTGAACGGTGGTGATAACTGTACAGAGATCTGAGCCTGAAGATTGATCCTGTAGGCAGAAAATACTGCAGCGTTTTACAGAAATGAAATAAGTGAAGAGAGTACAATCAATACCTGGAGGCACAAGAGATACTTCAGATTTAGTAGCATTGATTAAAGCATGATTGTTCAATATCACACACAGGGGAGTCATAACTATTTTCAGGAATAATAAAATATTCTATGCAATATCTGAGAAACAAGACAGGAAAACAAAAGTATTAAAACGAATGCTAGGAATTAGCCAGAACTTTTTACAACCAGAGCATATAAAAGTACAAAAGACAAGAGAGAGGGCCATTAAAACACGTTCCTCAGTACAGCATACAAATTGCAGTAGTAGCCACTGTCATTAGGCCAGAAGTCTTGTTCTTGGGTTTAAAACAAAGACAGACAGTTACACATTCCGGGTTCTGCTCATGAGCCTGACTAACTTAAGTAACAGGTGTGGATTTATCCTAAATACATCCTGAGTTAAAAACAGTTGTCCCAGATTCCCTCTATAGTCAATTGAAAAAGATGCTGAAATGCAGATTGCAGACTGGCTGCCACTCCTCCCAGATCCCTGCTTTTTCTTGTTTGTTTAAGGTTTTTGGTATTTTTCTTATTTTTTCTTTCTAGTTCCTTAATTTTAGCACAATGACATGTATTTGGTGGTGGACTGTGCTGGGACAGCTGAAGAGACTTTAGCTCACAGCTGTCTCCTGTGCTCTCCTAACAAAGGTACACAGGCTCACAGCTGGCAACAGCTTTAGTACTGATTAAGAAGTTCCTGAATTACATGTTTTATAGCATACGGTATGAAAAAATCCCCAACCTGTTCTCTTTAATATGCTGAGCTACAGTCTGCAGCATTTCCTCGGTCAATTCAGGAGTTGTTCAGCTCTCTCTTCCAAGGACTGGTGGCCTCTGTCATATGAAGGATGGACAGGTGTGGAGTTGTCCTTCCTAGATATGCTATGGGAGTCTAACATCTTTTGGCTCCTCCATGAAGTGAACCTATGGAGTAAGACGAATCCAAGCCTCCTCCTCAGATTTCTGCATGACAAAGGCATTTCTTACAGATCTTCCCCTAAGAAGCATGACTGTGTACTTCTAAGCCCCTAAGTCCCTGCGTACAGGGGCTGTGTACGGGACAAAGATTAACCCTTGGGTGTGTGGTCTCACAGCAGAGTTCAGAGTGCTGGAAGAGACCTGAAAACTTGGTGAAAACGAAGTATTCAAAATGTCCATTTCAGGTCTCTAATTTATATCAGTCTTTTGTAAGCGCTTCCTTTTTTCTGACAAATACACAGGGAGCTTTGTCATCCCATGGTGTCCTCTGAAGACAGATGATAAGGTCGTCAAGCAGATGGGAGGAATAACCACCTCCCGCATCTTACACATCCACCAGCCTCCTCAATACGTTGAAGAGGAAGGGTACCTGTTGCAGAGCAGAGCTACAGAAGCGAACAGCCTAACGAAGCAATGCTGTGTTGAGGACGGGTAGAAGGCATTTCCTTATCTCTCTCTGGTCTCTAGTACACCTGAAGATGTATCCCTTCACACAGCCTTTCTGTATAAGAGGGGAAAAAAAAAACGAAGAGGAAGTTATACTTGAAAAATGAACCACTGAAAATACTTCACCAAACCTCATTTGCTGCCAGTGTTTTGTTACCTCATCAAAAATAACAAGCAATCTCAGGTAATACTATCATAATATTCTCCTAAGTGCCAGTGTGTGGTATTACAAAATCAAAGACGGACATATCTTAGTATTTATGTTTGAGAACTTAGTTGTGAACCTGTCAGATTCTCCTGAAGTATTTTTGCAAGAAAAAATAACAATACTTAGCATTTATATAGCACAGCACTATTCACTCCTATAGTGCTTTCAAGTTATTACCTAATCAATCCTCACAGTGTCCCTGTGCAGCAATGATAAATTTCTATCCCCATTAGACAAATTCTCTACACTATGAGGAAATATGCACCCTTGAGATCTCTAACCAGTTTAGCTACACACAAAAAGTTTGGATAAATACCCAAGCTGACATTCTTTGCTTAAACCAGTGACAGTTTTGAAATAGGTATCAGTAGTGTCCGGCCTTCACATTCATATTCTGCACTGTTCGTGTGAGAAGACCCAACACTAACTGCACTTTTTATAGGTTCCTGTTACTATAAACTACATCTATATAGCTAAATGAAATCGGGGATGTAGCCTGTGTAGTCGGATTAGAGGCGTGTTCGGGGTGCAGGGAGCCAAACCCTGCCGATGAGAGTGCTTATTGGCATGCAGTAAAACCACCCCAGGGATTATGCTGACAAGGAGGCAGCAACAACAACATCAAAGCCCAGTTTATGGCACTATTTTGTCCAGTTGAACAAAAGCACCCTGGGACACAGACTACTTCCATTTTGGTTAAAAACAGAGATGGACCAAATCCAGCCCCATTTGAACAACCCTCAGCTTTCCAATACAAACCATGTGTTCAGAACCCATTAAAATATTCAAGTTTTCTTTTTTTCTTCTGACTTCTGCTAGTGCTCCAGACATTTGGAGGTCTGTGCCTACATGTCTGATTTTCTTCACTGAAGAAAACTACAATATAGGTTTTGAGGGAAATAAAATGTGTGAGAGGATTTTGGTATAAAGAAAGACTTGGCATCTTTGCCTCTTCATATTCCATGTAAAAGACTTGCGATGACAACTTCTATTGTGGCTTTTAATGCAAGTTACAGAAAAGAAATATCCAAACTATAGGCAAATGCCTTCTTTTAATTGAGTTATATATACTTGAGTTGACAAAACTGGCTAAAAGCAGAATGGAAGAGGACTCAGACCATTTTACATGAAACCATGAGACATTAACAGCTCGCCTCCATTCTCATTTTCCTAGACCCATAAAACAGCTACCCTGACAGAGACTTGTTAAGGAAATTTTGTAGGCATTTTACTGTCACAGAATCACAGACTAACAGAATGGTTGAGGTTGGAAGGGACCTCTGGGGGTCATCTGGTCCAACCCTGCTGCTCAAGCAGGGCCACCTAGAGCCAGTCGCTCAGGACCCTGTCCAGATGGCTTTGGAATATCTCTTACGATGGAGACTCCACAGTCTCTTTGGGCCAGTGCCAGTGCTCAGCCACCCTCCAAGGAAAAAAAACAGTTTCCTTATGTTCAGATGGAAACTGCCTCCTGGGCTGTCATTGGGACCCACTGAAAAGAGCCCGTATCATGCTTACATCATGGCTATCATAGACACAACTGTCCAAGGACATGGGTAAAACAAGATTTATAGGTAGATGTAATCTGTTTTATTAGACTAACTGGTGTAGTTGGAAAACAAGAGTCAAACGTTTTGGTAAACAAGTCCTCCCTCAGGATTGAAATAGATCTTCACAGGCAAATACAAAGCTGGCCGGCTGTTGTTTACCCTAAGAGTGTTGCAGTTTTTATTCCCCGTGGATTGTCTTGGAGCCTGACTGAATAAAGGCAAAGCTACAGAGACTGCCTTATATGTACAAATCTTGCCACAATCCTCCTCGAGCAGAAACATGTAAGACTGTTGCTAATGCAGAGCAGAAAAATCAGAATGGAAAAGTGCCAAGTGCTTGACCCTTCTTTTTGAAAAAAGCTATTTCTCATAATGGAAAGGGTTGACATATTTTCTTGTCCAGAGACAATGAGGTAAATCAATATAAACCTCAAATAAACCTCAAATAAACCTCAAAAAAACCTTCAAATAAACCTCAATTTGTGAGCACCAGGTCTGTGTGTCTCTGCTGAACAAAAGCTTTTTTTGGTCTGCAACTGAAAGATATAAAATTAGTGTTGCTAACTGAAATCTGTGAAATTATTCCTGCTGTTGTCTTTGTAGGATGACAAAGTTTAGATTCTAGATTTCTTGGCCAGATTAGGATCAATTCAGCACAATACTGTTGATTTCAATTTGAGTTATGCTGAATAATACCAGCGTCACTGAAAGAATAATCATCTGCCCCGGAGACTTCAAGAGTATCTTATCATGAAAGACATAACTTGATTAGAAATAATCTTTTGGGAAGAGAAAGTGAAGATAATTCAGATAAATGTGAGAAATGAAATTGTGTTTGGTTTAATAAAGCATTTAATTTTTCAATTGTTCTTAAACATGCATTTAGGAAAGAACACCATAATTAGTGTAAAATACATTGTTTGGTTTTTTCTTTTTGTTTGCCTTCTTTGTCAGTTCAGCTAATGATCAAATTCTGCTATTTTTGTCCTGAATACCAGGGATTCAGCTGGCTTCAGTGAGGGTCCTGCAATAAGAAGAATTTTGTCTGTCTTTAAATTTATTACTAGTTCTCTACTGTTGAGTAGCGTATTGTTAGAAGGGGTAGGTTTTTTTTCAAAGACAATAGCATCTCAGTACTTACGGTGAATTTCCTTTTACAGAAGGTCAGATTTTTCTCTAGGATAGATTCATCTGGGATAGGACTTAAAAGAATTAAAATTAACCCAATGGTTAATTGCTAAATGTACAGAATGTGCAAAAAGCTGAATAAATTTTGAAGAAACCCACAAGTTCTTGAGGTGTTTTGTTTTCAATTTTACGCTATTAATAATTATACAAAAGGCTATACTGTTATTTAAACCTTCCCATTAACTCAGGAAAATTAAATTTCCTATTTTACTTATACAGGATTCTGCCAAAGACGATAAAGTTAAAAATACTATTCTAATTGGATGAAATAAGCAGAAGCTGTTTATTTTAAGAGCCCATATCAGGTTTGTTTTCTTCCTTTCCTGTGGAAGATAAGATATTTTGGTCTTCCTCACTTTCTTCAATTTTCTAGCATATTTCTGGAAGATATTATGAACAATACAGCTAACTCTCATCATATATTTTTACTTAGTAGTTGCAGACTTTGCACAATCGTTTGATAGACTTTATTTAGAAGCATACAAAACTATTTCTTCTTAAATGAAAAATGTATGTGCGTATGCTGGTTTGTGATTTCTTTATAATTAAGATTTTTCACAATGGTCTAATCAACTTTATTTAGAAATGTGCTAACTTAATATGAAGCCATTTTCCTCTATAAATGGGTAAAAGGCATGAAATCAATATTATTCATTTATTTGTAATATGTCCAATAAGTATTAAATCTCTTTTTTTTTTGAAAGATTTCTTTTTCTTAACCCAAGCGGATGCCAGCATCAAAAATACAGATGTCTAAGAGAGACAGGAGTCTCTGCAATGGCTGAGAGGATACAGCAAATGCATAAGGCCAATTTTCTGTGAAAAGAGGGATAGCGATAAAGGTAAGTACCACAGATTAGTGTAGGAGTCTAATTCCAAGACACAGGAGACAGAGCCCTTCTAATAATATCCATTGAGGAGGTGTACAGGGGCTCTGCTCCTCCTGTGACGTGGCCTTGACTGCGGGATTTGATTGTGTTGAATTTTCAGAATTTCCTGCAGGTTAGATTCAGAAAAGGTCATTCAGTCATTTCAGTCATTGGTTTGACTTCTGGTACACCATGGGACTTCAGAGACTCCATTCAGCTGAAGCCTGAGGAAGATGCTTAAATAATGCTGGTGCCCACACTTAGGCAATTGCATCCCATACTCCGTCTTATAGAAACCTGAAAGTATCTCTTCCAGTTACTAAGGCAAAAGGTAGGATTAACATCTCTTAACATTAGTCATTGGTGTCTAGTCTAAGCAGATCATGCAGTGATCTTCCTCCAGTCAGAGGAGAGAGAAAGGTTCCTACAGAAAATAATTTGCTCATCTTTAATTAAGCACCTCAGACTGGGGGACAGGAATAAGCCACCCTTTGCAGGTGCCTATCAGTCACCAGAGATCCAAATGACTGTCTTTAGTAGTTTACTTAATTGTAGACGTCTCAGGCTACACTGACTTTTTCCACAAAGCTCCCATTCTCTTAACACCATGGATATGATATGCAGGACCTCAAAGAGTGTGTTAAAACATGTTTTGTGGCTTTTCAGTCATTTCTTCAAGCACTCCAGGTCAGACAGTAACAGCACCATGTTCTCATGTGATTTGCTACTCCACCAACCTTTTCTCAGTTGCAAATTTTGCAGGCAAAATTCATTAGTTGATCCCTACCATAATTTTTCTTTTTCTCTTCCCCCCTCACCTCAAATAATATTGGGCCATGCGTTAATTCCTGGGGTACCTAGAGAGAAATACCCTGAATATTTTACTTTTAAAAGCTGTATTTTGAACTTTCTGCACTCAGTGTTTAACACCGAATATGTCCCTTTTCTGTTCTCACTAAATAAATTAATTTGGACAAAATGCTATCTGGTACCCATTCAAATGATATAGGGAAAGCTGGTCACACCAGATACCTTTATGAATCATACCAATAATTTATTTAAAAAAAGGAAAAAGAGAAGAGGTTTGTTTGACCAAGCCTGTTTTACAAGAAGAGATGGTAACTGAGATGAACAATATCAATAAAGATGGAGAAGGGAACAATAGCATTGTTGATTACTTCTGGCATTATTTCAGTAGGGATTTACATCTGACTGCCTGATCTCTGGCTCTCACAAATACTGATATTATACAGATAATCCCCAAGACTACAGGAATTTCCCTGTTTCTAAAAACCTGTTCAGATAAACACTTATGAAGTTGGTTAATTAATTCTTTGACAATTTCATGGGTGCAAGCTGCCTGAGTCTACTTTTTGGAAAATGTTTAAACTGAAGAACCTATACTTTGTTTTATTACTATTACTGTCCTATGTTTTGATTGATTACTGAGGAAAAGCATTCTATTTCACCCTTACTATTTTAGATCATGGGTCTAAAATTCACTATTTGCAGTTTCATCTGTAATTCATTTGCAATTCTAATTCCCATTAGTTCTTTTTTTCCCAGAATGGGCTTTTTTAATACCGTTCTATTTTCTTTAACCATATTATCATTGACTCTTTTGCCTCTCCTATCAGTCACTGACAGATTTTAATTTGAAGCTCATGTTCACTGCCCTTTATGTTCTCATTTTCAACCTCACCTATATTTTTAAGCATTTTAACAGTTTTGTGACACTAGATAGATTTTGCCCAGGAGAACTTGCTTGTGTCACTTCGGATGTTGGATAGGACACCTAGGAAAAATCCTCATTAAGACCTTATACTTAAATACTCTCAGTGAGTTGTGCCAATAATTGGATTAATCTTTTGGACACTGTCTTTTTCAAGATCTGTTTTTATGAATGTTGGTTAGGCACCATAATCTGTTTGCACAAGAGAAGCACAAACAGTCTTGATACTTGCTGCTAGTAGAGTACCTTCATTGTGACCATCATAAGGAGATCTTCTCTGTGTAGAGCAGCTGCCTGATATTCTACCAAACAGCTACTTTCACCATTAAATCATGTTCTAACCGGCTTCTGAACGGATTTCCTCTTTTCATAACTTTCTGGGAACAGAAAAATGTTTCCAAGAAAGGATTTTGGTATATCTCTTCTGTTGCTTGCTATAGTGCCATGGTGGACTTTTGCCAAAGGTGTATCTTTCTGATAAACCCCAGTATTTTGCTTACTCTTGTTCAAAAAGTGGACAACTAATTTTGTGCATACCTCTGTTAACTGCAAAATAATCTTCGATGAGTAAGTGGTTTGTCAATCAGTATGATATCAATACTGGGCTGGCCTTGCTGCTGATCATCAGACCAAGCATCTCCTCAGCCTTGAGTGAAAACGTATCTATGTCTTTACTGAATACTCTTTGAAGAGTCTAGACAGAAGTGTGTGGGTGTGGTGGAGAAGGGACATGAAGAACAGGCTCCTTAGGCCTGCTACTGGGAGGGCCAATGGAACTCTGACCCCCATACACCATCATGCCAGGTAACAGAGTTCAGGATGATTGGAAGAAATGGATTTCCTCAATCCCAGACATTATTCTATTACTGCTATGAGATTCTGGAGTCACTTTTCCAATTCAGAACAATGTCTGGAAGGACAGGTGAAAAACCTAACTTCTAGGAGGACGTAAGAAACATGCGTAGCTGGATAAGTAAAGATTCCTTTGTGGCTTGATTTGTGGTAGAGGTCAAGGTGTGAAATGGAATTTCACAAAATGCCCCAGTATATGCATTAACTTTCTTTCCATTTCAACCAGCAGATGAGCCTGAGAAATGAAAGAAATATTGGTGCCATTCAATACTGCCATTTCTTTCCAGTTAAACAAGGATTATTGAGTGGATAGCTATCGATTGGGTGAATCAGAAAGTTCTCCTGTGTTACAAACAAAAATTTCAGATATAATCAGGTACGGTGATGTTTTCAAAAGGCCTTTTTGGCTGCTTGTTTCTGCTTCAGCACAGATTTGGAGAGGTGGAATGACCATGACCCAGAAGACTTACCTCGAACCAGGTTCACTCCTGACAGATCTCCTGAATGACCTTAGGTGGTACTTAATTAGTATCTCTAGACAAATGTGAGGATGAAAGTGTTAAGGATCATGAGGACTTCAGAAAAGCCAGCAATTTTAAGTCCCTATGAATCTCCATGAGTAAACTTCAGTGGGAAGTTCAGGACCGAACTGTGAGAAAACAGTTCGCACCTGTATAACTATTAAACTCCCTTAACCTCCAAATCCTGATGTTTATATCCAACCCACATGCCAGGAAACAGTCCCTGGCCCACTCTAACTCCTTCCTGTGCCTGGGAATTGCTTGGGAGAGAGTGAGTGAGCCTGGACCATGACCAGAGGTAGGTTTAACAATTTAATGTTGCAAACAGTACCATTTAAAGATGTTTGAGGTCCACTGCCTGGAAATGTTTCCTGCCACTGTTTAATTTATCAGTGCAGACAGAGCCTGTGAAGCACCATAGAAAGCGTAATTTATCCAGACAGACCCACACAGAAAGGAAAAAAAAAAGCCCCAAGGCACTGCATTTTTTCTTCCTTGCAACAAAATATTTTGATTTAATTAGACGAATTTATATCAAAGGAAATTGGTACTAAATATTTAACCTCAGTTGAAACTGATTTCAATTGATAGCTAACATTTTCCATTAAACCCCCCACAATTTAGTATACATGGCATTTCTTATGAAAAAGTTTGTTTTGTACAAATTTGCTCTAGAAATATTTTATCAAGGAACAGTGATTACTCCTCAGCCTGTGCTGGGATTCTTTGCTGTGGTACTTCCACGTGGCACAGGTCCCTGCCCCGTCTTTTCAGAGAGCTTTAGAACTTGATGTGGTGTAAGGGGCCTCTTTTGCAGATTCACCAACAGTAGGTCATCATCATGTAGGCTTGTCAACTGTGCAATACCACTTAGGGCATTATACAGACCTCTTTTTTTTTTTTTTTGATATTATAATAATTAGACTTTTCAGCATCTCAAGTCTCTCAACATAGCCTTCCTTCTGTGCTGTAAATACTAATGCTTGCTAGATGAACTTCTTCATTATACACGGAAATAGAGGTTGCCTGTGCTTTTAGGAAAAAGTCCAAAATTGTCGAAGACTGCACATGAAGGCTGACAGCAGGAGGTGCTTCGGTAAGCCTCCATCTGGAAAGGCAATGCATGCATATGGAGGGGAGATCATAACCTGAAGATTAACATGACAAAGCACTGCTGCAAATTTTCAACTGGAAAGACAGAATTGCTTTCAGCTCAGACAATAAATTAGATGATGATTCACATGCAGGGTTAATGGTAATATCTATGGTGTCAGAAGCATGCAGTAATTACAGCTGTGAAGATGAGCTCTGATGCTGTGGCTGGTATAACAGCTAATTATTTAGTGCTGCTGGAAATTCCTTCGAAAACATTGTATCTAAAGCCTCAAATGAGGAACTGTGAAACCGTCTTCTGTCTTTCTGTTTAATACTTGTTAACCTCTTTAACCTCTGTGTCAACAGACACTTTATTTTCTAAAGCAAATAAAGAAGTAAAACCCAAAAAAGGTTTATCTAAAAGCGGGATGCCTGAATGGGTGGCTATGCTGCTGCCATACATCTAGTCCCTATAAGTAAGTCTAGTTCTGTGCTTGGGAATAGCCATGTGTGACTGGGAAACCACTGGTCTGAAACACAGCAGAAGAGTGAAATGTCACCAGAAGGCATTTGCAGGATCTTAGGGGTATCCAAATATTCCCTTTACAAATTGCCAGTCACTCCTTTTTTACTGACAATTCCTTAACCTTCCTTTACTTAATTGCCTTTGGCTTTGGAGGACCATTAAAGGGAGACACAGACACCACCCCCTACCTTTAAAACTACCAATGACAGAAAAACCCAGGCATGGTTGTACATCGAAGAGGAATGACTTCCATGTTTTCATGTGTAAGAGCAGATAGTCTTCTTTAAAGATACAAAAACATCTGGCTCTCTGCCTCTTTCTTCCTCCATTTACACAGTTGAATAGCTGCACGTCTATTTGACTGCACTTACATCAATAGACATTTGGACAGAAAAGCACCAACCTCCAAAAAAGGTGAAGGTCACCAAGAGGCACATTGCAACAACAGATGCATGTCATTTAGGTAGTCTTCAGCCCAACAAAGCCCAGCTAGGGAAGGTCAGCTCCTTTCTAGTGAGGAACTCAAGTGTCAGTGGGAGAAATCCTGCCTAACATGGCCCGGGGCAAAGAGGCTCATGCTCTCCCTAGAGACGCTTTTATTTCAGAACTGAAATATCTGTCACACCCGTGACATCATAGGTGGGCAACCACACCTCAGAGGGGGTACCTGTCAGACCAAAGAGGCAGGGACACCCATAAGGGACTGCAGCCTATGGACAATCCACCCTGGGGCAGTGACACAAAGAAAAGTACAGCAGTGGAAAGCCAGTAAAAGGCAGGGAACTGCGGAGGAAAACCAGTAGGAAGCAAGGTTTGGCAGGAATCATAGAATCATAGAATGTGTTGTGTTGGAAGGGACCTCTAAAGGTCATCTAGTCCAACCCCCCTGCAGTAAGCAGGGACATCTTTAACTAGATCAGGTTGCTCATCAAGCCTCCAGGGTCTCCAGGGATGGGGCTTCCACCACCTCTCTAGGCAACGTGTTCCAGTGCCTCACCATCCTCGTTGTAAAGAACTTCTTCAGTCAGAAAGAAACCAGTCAGAAGCAAAGAGTGGAAAACAGAAACTAATATAGACAGAAAGACAGACAGAATTTATTACGGACATGACCCCAACCTCCTGTGCCCCTTCACCTCACTGAAGGGATTGGGACAGACCGAGTGTAACCTGCAATAAAAATGAGGGAAGGGTAGAAAGGGTAGAACAGCTTTTTGACTTAAGATGGTCCTGGAGAAAGGGGAGGAATGTTGTTTGCTGAAGTGTTTTTTTATATTTCTCTTTTTTGTCTGTACATGAATGAGTGATCAGAAGCTGTTAATAATTTGCAAGTAATTAAATTAATTCCCGGAGCCATGACTGTTTTGTCTGCACAAAGTCATTATGTAGTTATTTTTATAATCTTCTTAGGGTCTTGTCTTCTGAGAAGCATTGAATTATTGCCTAGAAGATCCTAGCACCACATGGGGAGAACAAAGACATCCACTGCCTTACTTAATCCACTAAGTACAGTGTAAAACTCTGTTTATTGTCACTGGAGTTGCATCCTGAAATCAGCCTATTTTGCCAAGAGAGCAGCATGGTCACAGAAACCAATAAATTGACACTGAAAATGGGAGGTGGGACAGAATAAGAAAATCCTTTCCTTACAGACAAGTCCATGTCAATTTGCTTGTTGAACTAAAACTACATTTTGCAAATACAAAGTCAGTAGTTACTACCTGCAAAATCATTTGACTCTTGAGCACTGAACTCTGCAACAAATAAAGGCAACAAATGTTGAGATAAACTTGTATTTACATTTATACTGTAGCACATCCACATACCTCTGGCACACAGCACATGAGGAGTCTCAGGGCATCTGGAATACTCATGAAAATGGTTCTGTGGCCCTTCCTTTAAATGCAGCCTGGGGTATCGTCTGCTAGGATACAGTCTACTAGGGCACACTTTCCCACTGTCTCCCCTCTTGGGTGGGGAAATGGGATGTTGGTGGTTCCTTAACCTTTCCTGTTCACTTACCATGGCCTCTTTATAACCAGGAAGTGTTCCAGAACAATCAGAAAGGTTTTGTAGCCTGTGATGAGATCAGAGGAGACACAGTGTGTTTGCTCTGTAGGGTTTTTTTCTGCCTTTGATTGCAGGCAGCAGGGTGGTTCCAGTCCCATATTCCTATGGGAAATGAGCTCCGTGGCCAGGGGACCTGGAAAGAGGCAGAGCCCCACAACAGAAGCTGTGTAGGGCAGCCCACCACACCAAAACCACAGTCAACCCTGACCCTACTACTGTGCTTTAGGAACCCCTCTCCCTGGCAATAAGTCTCCTGTAGTGAACTGTGCTCCTATTAGGAAACTTTTGTGTGCAGTAAGCTCTAGTCCTGCCAGACTGCTTCGTAATCTGCTAGACCCCTTCTTGTAGGTCCAATATTGGCCTACAAGTCTGATTTTGACAGTAATCTCAAAGTGGCCTCTGAGGACAAACTCAGATATATCCCTAGTGGATTTTTCTATACAAAACAAGGATAGTACTGATGATTGCATTCTTACCATTAATTTATATTTCTGTTCCTAAACTCACTGTCCTGTTTGTGCTATGCCACCACCTCTGGGCATTTGTGGTTTATAAATAATAATATCGTCAGAAGCTGAAGTTGGCAGGGTGAGCCGTAGGTTTCTTTGAATGAAAGAAAATTAATTCCTCAATTCAAAACCAGACTGGGTATGCGCAATATCAAAATCACCCTCAGCAGTCACAAAAGGGAAATTTTCTTTACAGGATTGTCGACACTCTGACTTTCACACCATTTGGAAGTCAGGATGTCCAGCCACCTCCTCCAGGTACTCCCTCCCAGCAATGGGGAAAGAATCCAGATCCCTCCTGAGTGCACATGAGAGTCAGATGCAAGCACAGTTGGAGTAAAAACGCGTTTACAGTCTTGCTCCAAGCTGTGTTGGTCAGGCTCAGAGCTGCTTGACAGGGAGCTGTGAGCACATGATTTGGGTCACATTATATTCCCCTTTACCACTCTCATCCCCTCCCAAATAAACAGCTCACTTCTGTGTACCATCTCTCCATCAGCCCTGGTTTTGCTGATTTCATACCCTTATTTGGTATTTATGCTATGTTTGCCCTGGTAATTTCTAACTTTGACAGCAATTTTGTCAAGCTATTACCTTTTTTTGCTATCTATAGTACCATGCCGTTTCTCATTTTGCTGTCTTGTTAGTGGCACCATGGGTCAGCGGAGGCCATCTGCATGTACATTACTTCCCTTTGTAATCGGTAGCATCCTGCAGTTCCTCATGTTGTTATCTTGTCAGAGGCACCACAAGTCAGTGTGAGCCATCTGTACATCCACCTTAGCACATACCTGCCTGTGCCATCTGCCACTATATTAATAAGCAGAGGTAAATAAAAACCGTAACTGGAAAAAAATAGGTACTTCTTTTATAAACCACATAAAATAGAAAAAATCATGACCACCTTTGAAATCTATTAAATGAGAAGTCATCAAATAAAGTCACTTGCTACAGCTGTGTTCTGCTGGATCTTGATTTACCTTTGGGGTCATGTTTTAATGCATCTTGGAATAGTGTCCTGTGAAAGCGAAGGCACAGCATACCTGTTGTTTCCTACTCAGTTCCTTCTTAACTCCCCCAACACATTGAAAACCCAGTCCCAAACACACAGTGGAACCCAGAAAGAGCCAAAAGACCCTGTTCTACCCAAGTGGGTGTGTTTGCCTCTGTGGAACTCTGGAGACACCGTAACTGGCCTTTCCCATGCAAGAAGGACAGAGTGGTGAGTCCTTCATGGAAGCTGATCATCACAAGTACACAGAGGTGCTGCACTGGCTCATTAAAGTCCATGCCTCTTGAAATAGGACTTCCACCACGTCCAGGCTTAGCTTTCCCAGCTATTGCAAAGTACCTGATTAATGCAGGTTTTATTTAACATGTACCACTAGCAAAACAGTGATCTGATTGTTTCTACTCAGTACATTTTAGTTATAGCTAACTTCCCAGAGACAAATTTAATTAGCGATCAATTCTCACTCAGTGCTCCAGACTTCAAAAACCTTTTCCCCTCACTGGGGCTGCACAGTAAAGTGCATTGTAATTAGAAGCAAATGTGAGATCCTTGCCTTTTCTTATTTAGAAACAGTAGAAGAAAGGATTATTGTGTTTTCTCCAAGCAAAGCATGAAATAAAAGCAATGCAGTAAATTCTCAAGACTTGATTAATGTTAATGCTAACACATTTATAGCCATACCTTTCATCCAGAAGGTCCACATTGTTTTAAAGACCAGCCAGTGGGTCAGTCCAGGAGTCAGGTAGGAATAGGCTGCAGAGGCAGAAGTGGAATGCTGGATTCAGCTCCACGGACAAGTCACTATTCGTCTCTTACCTCAATTTTTGTCCTGCAAAAGGGCCTTTGGGGACTCTTTTTCACTGTGTGCATTTATATTACCTAAAGCCATGGATCTTGGGTCCTGTAGGTTCTTTCTTCATAGGACAAACAAAGTCTCGTCAGACGTTAACTCTGAGGAGAACACTCCCAGTACGTCTGCCCCCTCTCTCTGCTCTGCACCAGGAGAACTTCCCTAGCTGTGGGGACATGATTCATGATAATGTCAGGGACATCTCGTTATACAGGTTATTATAGGCTCAGTCTGAAGCTGTTGTGCCTCTCTTTTTGCCCCATAAAGAGGCACTCTTTCTAGAGAAACGGTCCCACTGTGCCCTTGGGGCAGCACAATAATTCATCGTCCTTTACACTGGGCACACACCAAAGCTGTGAACTGCTGTAAAGCCCAGGGCACATTTTTTTTTTTTTTTTTTTTTCCTTTTTCAGCAGGTCTGTAGCCCTGTGTGTTAATGCTCTGATCCTGCAAGGGAGACTGTATGCACAGGAGTTTTTTCATGGTCTTGGTCAAACTGGTTGAGAAAGGCTGCCAAGCTGCACTCCGCAAACAAGCAAAAGCTGTGTTTTTTCCTAGCTTTGCCTAGGGAAATGCCATAAACTCTTAGCACTAAATATTTCACTTGTGTGGAGGTTGTATGTCGGAGATAATGGGCCTAATTTGAGGATGGCCTTTTACAGAAAGTTTAATATCACACACTGGGCTCCTGTGATGGGGCTTTTGCCTTTTACGCTGGCAAACAGCATTCCCCAGGCTATGCCATCAACTGAGCTGCAGAGAAGTGTTTGACGTTGTCTCTGCCTGACAGTCACGCTTTACTCTCCGTCCATTAACTGGATAAACTTGAAAATAAGCTGCAGACACTCCAGAATGTTCTGGGATGCTTCTGATGAAAGTGTGTATAGTGTCAACCCCTTCTTTTCTTAATAAAGGCGATGTAAGTGTTGCCTTGCTCAGATTACATTTTTTTCAATATACTGGGACTAAGCAGGCTATAGAACATGTGTTTCTGTTAGTGGTTTGTTCAAATAAGAGGAAATACGATTAACGGTAGTTTTAAATGATACATTTACCAGGAAAAAAAATATCTAGAGATTCTTACCAAACAATTCAAACAGTATTTTAAGCCTTAAACTGGTGCTTGGGTATATCTGCTCTTTCCAGAATCCATCACCCATCACTACTTACAGTAGTAGTTTAAGACCAAATCTTCCCTGTTTCTATTACCATTTTGTATCAGTCACCTTTATGCAATCCTTGCAGAGGTTCAGCTCGTTATAGAGTGAACCATTTTCCTACACAACCATGTATAAGCATTTTCCACAGGCAGCCGCTATTTGATATGGTCTCTTTCCCAGCTCCCCAGACATGCTCATGACCACAGGTTGCACCAAAGGTTAGGATGAACCCTTATGCCAGACACAGCTATCTACAGATCTCTTTTCCACCCATTGTCAGACACGAATGATGATGTTTTATTCACTTCAACTTCAAAACTTCATGGTACTTCAACAAAAATTCTCACATCACCACGTTATAGACATGCAGATGAGGCCAGGAGCATTCAATCAATTCTCCTTGTTCACCAGGAACTGGGGGCAGAGGATCCTCTCTCTGGGAGGTTTTTCTTTGATTGGGAAACTTCAGGGGCTTCCTCTGCTCAGATGATGATGGGTATCACCAGATATTCCCCTGTCAAGGTACTAAAGCTTACAATAACAGCAATGCCCAGTCCCTGTGGAACGTGTGACAGAACACAAGAGAAGTTAATTGTTAGAGATGATGACACCGCAACACAAAGCAGGGCAGGAAATTTTGCAGGGACACAGCAGAGCAGTCACAGGGCTCAGATAACACCTCATCGCTAGTACATTTCTCCTCCCACTCAGTTGTGCAGCCATGCAGAGCGTCGTTCCTCTATGACAGTATTGACATAGAAGAAATATTATTCGCAACAGGTTGCCCACTGTGGGTAGGATTGCAGGGGTAGGGAATATGGTTGAGAAATAAGCGTCTGACAGCTGCCTGAACTGGCTCTTGATGCTTCTTGACTTTTCCAGTCTTACTTTTATTTTGGGAGTTTGAAATTACAAAGGCAGTATTAATAGTTTTTGACATAAAAAAAAGGTCACACCTTGATGTAAAGGAAAGGAAGAAGGTTTATGAATGCTCTTTAACTTTTTGTAATCAAGTATTCCTTATAATGGGCATGTGATATAGTAGTTTTCAAACTTTTCCAGTTTATGCTGGGGTCAGAGAACCTTTGTGGCTGTAGAGATGTGTGTGCAGCTCTAATGTTAGGGCCATCCTTGGTTCTTCCCCATCATCAAGCTGCAATGAGTATCCTTCAGTTGTAAATTTGCCATTGTAATTCCTCAAGACTAGTTAGAACAGGTACAACTAAGAATACCAAAAGATTCAAATGTTCATGTTTCAGTTCTTTCCTTCATTACTTTTTTTAAAAAAAAAAAAAAAAAACCAAACTCAGGCCTTGTCTTGCTAGCAGCTTTTATATTTCTTCCCCCAAAACTAATGTTATTTACTGCAAAATAAAGCTGTTTGTTTGTTAATTCCTTGATCTGAAAAGCTGACAGCTCATGTATTGACTAGCCACTCAACGATGCTGCTGCACGTTATTTCCAGCTTACAGCCTTGTCTCAGTTGCTTCAAGCTTGTCCAAAACATTAGTGCCTGGAGTCACAGCATTTGAAAACTGATTTGAATGGAGGGCAGGAGAAGAGCAGGGATGCACAATACTGTGAATTAAGCATCACAGCTGCACACACGTAAGACGTTGTTGTAGAGGGTGGAGGAAAGAGGGGGCAGCACAACGCATCAAGCATACAGATAGAAGGTGCATTATCTTTTCCTTAGTTAGGATTCAAATACTTCACTGCCATTGCGATGCAATTGAAGCACGAGAATCATATCAACTCTTTAGCTTGGAGACTGAGCTGTAATTAAAAATAGATTGACTAGTCTTCACACCTTATATAAGATAGAGGGAGCCATGGTACGTTTCTGCCAGGCCTTCCTCCATCCTTCATGCTAATGCTACATCCAAGTTATCCACACTAATTTTAATTCACAGTCAGGTCTTTGAAGGATACAACCGTTGCGTCCTCAGCAGAACTTGGAACATGCTTGCAGCAGCCTTGGTTCTGGTGATGGGACAGAGCTAAGATTCAAGAGACATAACTGTTAGTTTTGGTTGTACCTGTGACATGAGGAGAGGCTGAGAGAACTTGGACTCTTCAGTCCAGAGAAGAGAAAGCTCAGCGGGATCTTATCAATGTGTATAAATACTGGATGGCATGAAGAAGAAGAGGCCACGCTCTTCTAAATAGTGCCCACTGAGAGAGCAAGAAGCAGTGGGCACAAATTAAAACACGTGAAATTCCATTTGAACACATGAAAACACTTTTTTACCATGCTGGTATTCAAACACTGGAACAGGCTGTTCAGAGAGGTTGTGGAGTCCCCATTCTTGGAGATATTCAAAAGCTCTCTGGACGTGATTCTGAGGAGCCTGCTCTAGCTGATCCCGCTTGAGCTGGACAAGAAGATGCAGGGGGTATGCATGAGATGATTTCAAGAGGTCTTTTCCAACTGAAATTATTCTATGGTTTTCTAAGTAATTTCAGGCAAATTTCTTCTCTCCTACTGTTTGTTACCTGTTTAAACTGACAGGCTGAGAGAGCTGGGGTTGTTCAGCTTGGAGAAGAGAAGGCTCTGGGGAGACCTTCTAGCAGCCTTCCAGTCCCTAAAGGGGGCTACAGGAAGGATGGGGAGGGACTCTTTATCAGGGAGTGTAATGACTGGATGAGGGGTAATGGTTTCAAACTGAAAGAGGGGCGATTTAGATTGGATATCAGGAAGAAATTCTTTACTGTGAGGATGATGAGGCACGGGAGCACGTTGCCTAGAGATGTTGTGGATGCCCCATCCCTGGAAGTGTTCCAGGCCAGGATGGATGGGGCTTTGAGCAACCTGGTCTAGTGGAAGGTGTCCCTGTCCACGGCAGATGATCTTTAAGGTCCCTTCCAACCCAAACCATTCTGTGATTCTGTGATTCTAAATCAAGATCTCTCTTGTAAAGCTCTTTTGATGGTCTGGTCGATCATGTCATTATATATATGTGTGTAGAGCTTTTTCATTTGACAAGTGTTTGAAAACGTTACTTTTAATAGGAAGCAATTTGTTAGTAATCAGAGCAGGGTACTAGGAGACTGGTTTTTCTCCATCTCTGCTTCATCTCATTCCAAAACAACGTGAAAACCATTCAGAATCAGAGAAAACAGGGCTCGGAGGGACTGTGAGATGTTGTCCAGTCCATGCTCACTGTGGTGTTAGCTATACCCAAACCACCGATTGCAGATTGTAGTATTTGCTAAACTCTCCATCTCTCACATAGCCTGTGGCAGTGCTTAGCTGTCCTACTCACTAGACAGGTTTTCTTAATGTCTAGTGGATTCCTTTTTTGTTTCAATTTAAGACAATCTTTGTTCAACTCACTGAGCACGGAGAATATATCTGCAATTATTTGTCAAAACTTCTCTTAAAATTTTAAGTTCTCTAGAAAAAACAGCTCCAGTTCCTTTGATTGTTTTTGTACTGATTTTGGCTGAGATAAAACTAAATTTCTCCATAGTAGAATCATAGAATGTGTTGGGTTGGAAGGGACCTCTAAAGGTCGTCTAGTCCAACCCCCCCTGCAGTAAGCAGGGACATCTTCAACTAGATCAGATTGCTCAGAGCCTCATCAAGCCTGGCCTTGAATGCCTCCAGGGATGAGACCTCCACCACCTCTCTGGGCAACCTGGGCCAGTGTTTCACCAGTAGCTTGTATGGGGATGTCTTTTGGATTTGTGCTGAAAACAGTGTTGATAACATACTGATGTTTTAGCTATTGCTGAGCAGTGCTTACACAGCACCGAGGCCTTTTCTGCTCCTCAGACTGCCCTGCCAGAGAGTAGGCTGGGGGTGCACAAGAAGTTGGGAGGGGACACAGATGGGACAGCTGAGCCCAACTGACCAAAAGGATATTCCATACCATATGATGACATGCTCAGCATAAAACTAGGGAGGAAATTGGTGGGTGGCCACTGCTCAGGGACTGGCTGGCTATCAGTCGGTTGGTGGTGCGCAATTGTTTTCATTTGCATCACTTGTCTTTGGTCTGGGTTTTTTCCTCATTTCCTTACATTTTTTTTTTAATTATTGTTATTTCTTTTTAATTATTAAACTGTTGTTATCTCAGCCCATGAATTTGTTTCTCACTTTTACTCTTCCAATTCTCTTCCCCATCTCAAGGCGGGGAGAGGGAGGGTGGTGAGTGAGTGAGGAGCTGTGTGGTGCTTAGTTGCTGGCTGGGGTTAAACCACAACAGTTTTTTTTTTCTAGATCACTTAATTTACAGGTGTTACTTATTATTGTCAGGCAACACTGTTGTCCTGTCCCACAGAATAGTTGGTGAAATGCTTGGGACGTCCATTGTCCCAACAGGAATTGACTGTACTTTGGTGCATGAGTCATGCTGAAGTGGGGGTGAGACAGTGGGGTTTGTTCTTGTTTGAAAAATGTGGGCACCAGGAGTGGGATTAAGTTGACTAAAGTAAGTCATCTGAAATGACTAAGTAAATCTGAACTTTCTCCTTTGGGGTGAGATACACTGTGCTTCATGGACTAGATTGACATCAATACTGACAGCAAGGAAACCCTGCAATCAAGGGTCCTGTGCCAATAACACAGAGATTTCCAAATTAGTTAACTCACTTGCGTCCTTAACAGTCACATTTGTGCCCATAAATAGAGCTGTCAACCCTCTGATACAGGATCTTGGTTGGACATGTAGCTCTTTGTACTACATTTTCTTACCCTGGGAATTAGCACCTTTTCTTTCCAATTCAATTATATCTCACTCAGGGGGCTCTACTGTTAATTAGCTGCATGATTTTCCAAGCACATTATTGAGATATTGATACACATAACCGTGGAGGTTTAGAAAGCTTTGAATGAGTTGACAGTAGTCTTGGAAAACCTTTACTTCTCTGCATTAATCCGGAGCGACCCTGTTGACTTGAAGACCAGTTCGCTCTGGTTTCACTCTGGTGTAATTCATGGCAGAATTTGATCCTGTCTAAATAGTTTTTATTGAAAGAGAGAAAGTATCACATTTTACTAATGTGCTATATACACTGTGATTTGTTAATCACCTATTTGAATTCCAGCGGTATGCTGAGCAAAGTCTCTGAGTAAAGACAACATGAGAATAACTACATTGAAATCGACCTTTTATTTGTTTGCCTGCAAATTCTCTACATTGCATCCCCAAGGAGGCTCTCAAAGCACTTCACAAACATTTCCTCAGCCTTACAGACAGGCTGCAGGAGAGATAAGAATTCATGCAGGTGAAGATCAAATATCTTTGCAAAAGAAATCCTGTACCTCACTCGCAAGTTGTGGTCCAATGCAGGGAATACTGAGTTAAATTTTATACCCCCGCCAATTATGAAGGTGAACAAGACATTGATAATAGTCTTTGTTGGCATAAATTTTATGACTCATCATGCCCTTGTGGAATTCCAGGAGCACAAACATATTGACATTTTAAAATGGTAGGACCTTTGGGTATATTTCAGAGTTCTGGGCTGCTGCTTTAGGAAGGCCTGTTTTGGAAAAGAAGCCTTTTGTGGTTTTACTTTTGATTGGAAAGGAAGGAGTCTAGCTGCATAGCTTTAGGCATTTGATGTAGGTGTTTGGTTAAGAACTACACTCCCAGCAGTGTCAGCAGAGAAACTGTTGTCTTAGGTAGTTTCAATTGGCTTCTTGACTCTGTAGAACCTAATAGTAGATGCTGTGATTCTCTCCCTGAGTTTCCCATGTTTATACACTACTTTTCACTCTTATCTGAAAAATAAAGCTGTCCCTTCTGTGGTGGAACAAAGTATAATTAGATTATACTTAATGTGATGTTTCCTGTTACTTAACTTGATCTTACATAAACTGATGTTTTTTCGCACTCATTATAATGATAAAGTTGTGATTCATGGAAAAGTATTTTTAGTACAAAAAGGTTAGGGAGCAGGCTAATGGGAAAAAAAAGCTAGCTATTCTCAAGTAATTAGGAGCATTTATCAGCTTGATGTTTATCACTGTTCTCTATGCACTGTGTTTTTGTTTCCTGTTCTAGGAGAATTCCACCCAGTGAATCATGGATGGCATTTCTATGGCATCATAAATAAAAACTTTTCCTTGATGTGTTGTCCTGTTCCCTGCTTTAGGCGTTGTTTCATCGTGCACAGTTCATAATGGAGTGATATATTAAATAACATTAAGTTCCCTACCTTGTTGCCACAGATGGAGGATGTTGACCAGTACAGACACAGCCTGTAGGATAAATATTGCTGATAACTTATGTAGAATTGGGAACACCAGAAAGATAGGAAACTGTTTCGACCAGAAGTCTTTGTTGTCACAAGGATGACTGGGAAGAAATTAACTTTGGGTAATGGAAACTAAAGGAAACTTTCTAATGAATCAGTGGACTAGTGAAGTCTTGGTATTGCTGAGGCAAAAACAGGCAGCTGCTATTCAAGAGGGAGCTTGCTCAGTTTTATGGGAGGCCTATAGTTCCCTGCAACAGCGGCTGGCTGGATTTGGTGACTTTGAAAGTCTTTTTCAGTCCAGAGTGCCCAGCACACAGTCATTCTTGCTACTGGGAGCCAACAAGTGGCACTCAGGCATAGGCAGGACAGTGTACAACACGTCACCAGCCCCAGGGTCACATAAAGCGGCAATGTCTCATGGCACAAAAGTATAGTCCCATAAAGCACTGCAAAGAAAATGTGCTTGTTGCAGGAGGGAGAGGTGGCAGGGTTGCTGATAAGGACTGAATGGTTTCCACATCTCAGCTAGGAGTAAAATGAAGTAAATACTTGACTTGAACCTTTAGGACACAAAACAAGTATTTGGTTCAAGTATAGTTCAAGGAGCTAAGATCGCTGTATATTTATGGAGCATTCAACCTATATAAAGTAGTGCAGAGGCAGAATTTAACTGTACTTGCAGTCTTGAATGTTATAGTCAAAGTTAAAATCACAGGAAAGTCGTCTTTCAGTAAAATCAAAGTATGGACTTTAGACCGGTCATAGAAATGTTGCTGTGTGACTACAGCCTGGAAGCAATGCAGTAGAGAAAGTCCTCTTGACAAAGGAACTACTTTCCTCTGTTCTGCTGAAGTTTCCTGGGAGCTGGAGTTACTCCAGGTGGGATGGGCTTTTGACCCAGGTAGGTTTGATGACTGTAGCCCTCTTATTTGGACCTCAGTATAGAATCATAGAATGGTTTGGGTTGGAAAGGACCTTAAAGATCATCTCGTTCCAATCCCCCTGCCATGGGCAGGGACACCTCCCACTAGACCAGGTTGCTCAAAGCCCCATCCAGCCTGGCCTTGAGCACTTCCAGGGATGGGGCAGCCACAGCTTCTCTGGGCAACCTGGGCCAGTGTGTCACCACCCTCAGACTAAAGAATTTCCTCATAAGATCTAGTCTTAATCTATCCACTTTCAATTTTAAACCTTTAACCCTCATCCTGTTGCTCCGCTCCCTGAGAAAGAGTCCTTCCCCATTTCTCCTAAGGCCCCCTTCAGATACTGGAAGGCTGCTATAAGGTCTCCCCAGAGCCTTCTCTTTTCCAGGCTGAACAACCCCAACTCTCTCAGCCTGTCCTCATAGCAGAGGTGTTCCA
Organism: Alca torda; assembly: GCA_008658365.1. Taxonomy (NCBI): domain Eukaryota; kingdom Metazoa; phylum Chordata; class Aves; order Charadriiformes; family Alcidae; genus Alca; species Alca torda. Next base: position 156,641,487 of record CM018077.1, on the reverse strand, counting down.
GCACCCTGATCGTCTCTGCTCATTTGACACTTATCACAGATAGTTGTTTTGTTGTTTTTTTTTTTTTTTTTTTTTTTTTCTATGAGTCCAGGTACTTTGTTAAGAGCCAAATGAGAGCTGACATTCTGTGAGCTTTCCTCTTCCTTTCCAACCTTCCCTTCTTCCAGCCTGAATGATATGCCATGTAACCCACTAGTCCTTTCAGCCTGCTGAGTGGAGCCTGAGTAAGAGACAGACGGTCCAGACTTAAATGAAGGAAGAAATGCCATAGTGTGTAATGAATCCCACACAATGCAGTGTCCTGACTCCAGACGTAACAGTGGCAGAACTAGTGGTACAGATAGGATTTATTCTCCTATGAAATCCTGGGCAAGGTGCAGCTCAGCCCTGTTTATTTATTGCAGAATATTATCATGATATGCCTGCTCTGGTCAGCTCCTGCTGGTTGCCCTACTGAAGGATTGTGGGACAACCCTGACTGATTTTTCCCTGTATATGTACAAAAAAAGGGATTGGGAAAGTAGCAGACACGTATCAGATCACACACCAGATGAAATAGCCAGCCTAAGGGGATCAGTATTATACTGCTCCTGAGCAGACATTCAGTGCAAGGCACAAGCTGTCCCTTAAATAATTAAAAAGCATTGTGACTACAAGTTCATTTAACCCACCAGGAAGCCAAGAATATAGCATTGCCTCAAGTGGTTTCTTCTTAGGGGTATCAAACTTGGAATAATATTAACTTTTCCAAATTAAAAATTGAAGAGTTACCATCTGGGAATTGCTTCCCTGCTCTTACTCCTGCCTTCATATGCTATTTCTTCCAGTAGGAACTTCCAAAACCTGGTCCCCAGCATTGACTGGAGCATCCTTTATCCGATGGCAGAAGGTATTTCATATCCTTTAGCCTCACTAACGTAATCATCATTTTCTCCAAGTTAATGAATAAAGTTCCTGTTATTATACATATTTCCCTCCTAGTGGAGGGAAATGGTGTTATCTGCTTCATGCACATTCCTCAGCAACACATTTTTTGAATGCCCCCAAGGACAATTTTATCTTTAATAATACAATAACAAATAAATAAAAAAAAAAAAAAAAAAGAGAGAGAGAGCATTTCTTCTCCTCAACTGCCTGCGGGACAGAGTTTGAGCTTCTAGGGTTTTGAGCTTCCAGGGTTTTACGGCTTGCTTGAAAGGGAACAGTTTGCATTAGATTTCAGGCACGTCACAGTTTATGCAGTATGTTTTTATCTTGACTTGCTGTAGCAGTGAGGAGAGGAACATCTGTAACAATATGTTCTTCTAGAGCACCTTTTATCCACTACTCTCCAGATGCTCGAATCCCAAATTAATTTTCTCTACATTGCTGTAAGGCAGCAGGCAGAGATTCAAGGGGGAGGAGGGGGGACTGCCACGGCAGCTTTTTACCTCCTTCCATCTCCTGCTGTGTAGGTGTTCAACTGGCACTGACTGGGTTTGATCACTGGGGATGAGGCTGGTCCAGTACTCCATGTAACGGTGGCTGGAGGGGGAGGCTGCAGTCTGTCTTCATGGGTGGAGATGAGTCACCAGAGCTGTGGTCCCAGCACAAATGTCAGCTTCCTCAAAAGCTGGTGCGGGCTCTGAGCACGGCCCCACACAAGTACCAAACCTCCTGCCACAATTATTTCTTCTGTGAGATGGGAAAATGTCCCCAGTGACAGTAAATTGAGAGTACCGTCACAGAGCAGACAAAAAGAAGTATCTAGGCAAAACAAGAAAACCTCACAAACGAAACCCAAAGCTTTCCTTTTGGAAATTTCTTGAAGTGATGATACTTCAGGAAGTCCAGTTTCCTCTCTGAGTGGAGTGTAATGAATAAAGAAAAGATTAAAAGAAAATACTGTAAGTATTTTGCCTTTTTTTTTTTTAGTTCCCTGGCATATAATTCTGTTCACCATTCTTTTTTTTTCTCATTGCCGTGATGTATATATGTGTATATACGTATGTACATATATATATATATGTAGATGCATATGAGCTTAATATGAGCAAAGACATCAAGCTTTACCCTTGAAGGCGAAGAAGAAAAGGCAGCAAGCTAATTCTGTAGAAGAAATTATTAATTATTACAAATGTGATTACTTTTGAAAGTATTTTACTTTGATTAAAGGCAATCTATGAAAGCAGCTAAACCAATTATTTCAGCAACTACAGTGATAAAATAAGTTTCTGCTAGGAATCACCATTTTTTTTCCACAGATCCCTTTATTCCAAGTGATGTCAGTCAACTCTGGCACTTTTTATTGGATACATTACTACCTTTTCTCTTTTACCAGCGGCATTCACAGGTACAATTGAGAGCACGGCAGCACTGCTGGGTCTCATACAGGCACACAGCAAGAAGTCTTGCATAAACACGGGAAGGTCTTTGCATCACTAATTTCTTGGCAGAATAGACAAGGCTAGTACTAAACAGGCAAGAAAGCTGAAGTTCTTCCCAAAGTCCCATGGCAGGTTGCTGCGAGAGCTAAGACCGGGTTTCAGGTGACCCGTGCATGGAGTCAAAGCTTTGGCTACTGGATCATCCTTTTAGACGCAGCTACAGACGCCTCGTTATCTCACTTGGGATTGCAAAGAACCACTTATTTAACAGCACAGACCATCACTTACTGTAATAAATATCCTGCTGTTAAGTACAGAAGAGCCACCATTTACCTAGGAAAGAGGAATATCACATCAAACTACGTTCATTCCAACATTTCACCCTGTTTCAGCTACGCCTCAGATTTTTTACTTCATTTTAATAAAGAAACTAAGGAAAATTTTATCTCATTGTTTCATTTGATCAAAACAGCTTTCTGGTGTTTGTTAATTTGTCTCAAACATCTGCCATTAGAAGGCATTTGTCTCTCCTGTAAGCTCCCTATCTCTCTAGATTTCATGAAAGGGTTTATATTACCCAAAACTTGCCAGGGCCTTATTAGTCTGACAGGCTGCCGTGTATTTGCCCAAAAAGTGTCTAGCAAGAGGTGTCAAGGCCATGGAGAGTTAAAATGACAACCTGGTAATTTACTGGAATGCACTGAAGAGTCTCTACCTATTAGAAAACTTGTTTAAGGTATTTCAGTACGCCTTGGTCTGGTGCAGGGTTCGCCAGGATAGGCCTGACAAAGCAGATGAGATATAGGTTTAGAAACATGGTAAATCAAACCATCATGCAGTAAATTGCAAGGAGGTTGGGACAAGAGGTTAACCAGCTGCCAGGAATTCGTGCCCGGTGTCTGATAGGTAGTCAGGTCGGTGACAGAAATGTGCAGTTGGGTAGCACGGGGTACACCTGCATATATTTATGTGAATCGAAGAAGCTGCAAAGGGTGCAATAAAAATTCACTTTGCATACATATTTAACCCTGCCCAGTTCCTGCCGTCTGTCAGCATCATCACTCGGCTGATGGTGTTGTTAAAAGGCTATCTTGGTTAATCTCCACTTCATGTTTGCACACTTAGTCAAACAGCATTAGGGTAGATCTGTCAGGTCCCTGACAGCAGGCAGCTGACAAGCTCCTTGGGAGCAGCACCTGTACGTATGCAAACATAAAGAGCAGAAGCGTGTGTGTTCTCCATCTGGCTCGAAGCTGGAGCTTTAGGTCTATTAATCACGTTCAGGGCCTCAAAGGCTTTTCTAGCTTGTTCATTGCCTGACCCAGAGGAGTAATGTTTCAGTGCTTGACACTGAAAAGCCAGGGCTTCTGCATTTTATTCCGAGCTCTGCAGTCAATTCACAGCACAGGCCTGAGTGAATCTCTTAGGATTAGTCCAAAGGGCTGAAGAGTATAAAACTGAATCAGAGACACTTCTCTTTCCAAGATTTGGCTACTAGACTGCAATCCAGACCTTGGAGACAGGTGTCTGGTCCCTCCACATAGCGTCAAGAGGGGAGCCAGGCAGCTTGGAGCAGCCATAAGATCAATTGAGGACATCTCTAGGGAGAACAAAACACTGGAGAAAAAGGCACATGCTAAATCTTGCCTCTCCTTGAGATGTGGATGCTTATCTGGGCAACATTCACTCTCTGCTAAAAGTTTCTAGTCTGTCTTCACCCATTCAAGACATCTTCTGATTTATTACTAGAGAGCAGTTTTTGTGAGACACCTTTATATGCATTTTATTGATGAGCACATCATGTGGGAGGGCTGGTTCCAGAGTTATTTGAAGTTATTTGCATAGAGTTATTCGAAGCCACCTCCAAGAACAAAATCTACCTATTTGGTTATGGAGAGGAGTGGGGTTTCCATTCCTCCTGCTGAAGATATTCTCTCTTGGGGGAAAAAAACCCAAAAAAGTTATGATACGAGTGTCTGGAGATACTGAAAACTCAGCTGGTCAATTCCCTGAGCAACCTGAACTAACTTTGAAGTTGAACCTGTTGTGAGCAAAGGATTGAAGTAGGTGACACCCAGAGGTCCCTTCCAGACTTGTGTGAATCTATGATGCTAGAATTACTTTAGAGCAAAGAATATGTGAAAATATCTTTGCAGCCTAGAGCTTAGGGCTCTCACTGAGAGGGACTTTCCTGTTCCCCAAGAACTGACCATATATTTTACCCCATCTCCGAAAACATAGGGACTTACCTTTTTTGCTTCCTTTCTTAACTGATAGGCAACAGATTCACACATCTACCTGAGAAACAGGATGGTACAGCTAAACCCATGTGAAGTCTGGTGACAGACTTTCATGAAAGCGGTCTCTTCTGAGATGCTTCAGGGCAGGTAGACAAGGTGTTGTGTAGCCCATGGATCTGGCTGGTCCTGCAAAGAATGAAACATGGAAATACAACTGAGGTATCTGAGCAGTGAAAGCAGAGAGTGAAGTAGTCTTGCATCAGAAAGGTTTGGATTTATGCACCTAAGTTTTACCTACTCCCCATTGTGTGTTTCATTGGAGATAGCCCTAACTCCAGGGTTCAAAAATCATTACTTATGTTACTAAATAGGTTGCCTGATTTTTGGCTGGACTTAACAGACACATCTGATTTATTTCAGCACTAACAGGATCATGACTGAAATGAAATCACACACAGATGAGTGTTCCAATTGCTACTCTTATTAATCCTGCTGTTTAGGTTCATGTTTAAGAGGAGGCATAAGCAAGGCTCATTTGATATCAAAACAGTGAAGAAGCTCCTAATCTGTCACTGTTGCAGACGTCTGTGAAGAGCCACCTGGAGCACTCTTCAGTGCAGAGAGCAACTGAACAGTGTGAAAAGCCACTGTGACAAACAGAGGGACTGAAATACTGATTGTGCCATGTGTTTTCCTTGTCAAAATGGAACGACCCCGTCTCAGAGAATCCAATTTCTCTGCATCACACAGGCACACAACGGGAGTCACGAGATGTCACAGCGCATTGGAGGTGCGTTGCAGTGAATGATCTCTGTTATAGAATAAATATGCCTCCTGTCCTCGGCAGGTCAGTGCTGGGCAGCAGAGGGACCCTTGCCTGTCCCCTGCGGAGCACAGAGAGCTCACAATGAGACCTTTTCAGCCAACATATGTCTCAGATATTTTCCAGGATGGAGGAGCTCAGATCTTACCCCAGTTTTTAGAGTGGGCTCACCCTACCAGCGTGCTCAAAGGCAAGAACGTCCACTTCTTCTACAGCCTGTCCACAGTAAATCAGACAGTGCCGGGGTACGTTCACAGGCATTTGAATGCAAACATCCACATGCTGCTGGCATAGCCCCTAGCGCAACCTTGGCCCAAACCAGCAAGCACTCTCCCAATCCCTGGGCTAAGTACAAGCTGACGACCATTTCCATTAGGTAGTCCACATGTTTTTCCAGTAAGCCAGTCTGTTCCTGGGGAATAAGAGAGTGCCTTTCCACACAAGTCTGCCTTAGCTCCAGAGAGCTGTCCTGATCACGTTTCATTTACAACAGTAAATAAAACCATAGAATTTTACTGGCTTATTGGTAGGATTGAGTCCTAGCTATTTTCTTGAGGGGGAGGTCAGTGGACAATTTACTAGTGATACCTGCAGAACAACGTTACATGTATTTTTGACAGCACTTTGGAGTCAGTCAAAGATTTCAACAAAGTCATGGGAAGGCTTCCCTTTGCTTCACTCCATGTCGGGTGAGCCATTTCATGCCTAGCTGCCTCCTCTCAGAACCATTTTCCTTCTTGCTGGTGTGGGACAGGGGAACTACAGTCCTGACTCTGGGCCTCGATCATTTATTCTGGTAACTTGGTACTGACACAAGCCAGAACCCATATCCTTCAGAGGTAGACATAGGAAATGGCAGGCTATTTAAGTGGAGTGATTTCCATCTCTGGATGCCTCATTATAAACTCAAGAGCTGCTTTAAATCCTGAAAAATGTCCTGATTTTCATCCTTAGGACTCTCAGAATGTTGGACAAGGTGAGCACGAGGAACCAGTCCTTCCTTCCCAGAAATTATCATTATAAAGCTGTTGTAACTATCAAGGATATCTCTACTTCAATTCTTACACCCGCTTTAATAATCCTCTTCTTTCAAAGCTGAGCAGATGTCTCAGGGATGGTGTTTTTTTGAATATTAAACCAATAAATATTTAAAATATTTTCACGCATGAGTCTGTATTGCATGAAGACAATGTCAGGCTCATAACACCTCTGGAGGAAATTTTTGAATAGATGTCAGATTTATTTTCTTCCTAATCCCTCTTCAGGCCAGGGAGCATCTATTTTGACGTGTTTCTCACAGTCCTACTACAAAAAGGGTATGTAATATTGCTGTAATATGATAAATACCTTATTATCACCATCATGGGCTCTAGAGAGGAAACATGTTTAACTGCTATTGTAGTGTTTAGTCATTTAATTATAAAGCTGTTATCTTCATTTAGTAGAGTAACTTTGAGGCCAGATGACATTCATTATTCTGTGTACACTATGTTTTCTTTTATCTGTATTATATTTTTACTTAATTGCTTTGGTCAGTCAAGTGCTAGAAGTTCAATGGTCTATCTTATTTCCTGAGGGGTGTTTCTGCAAAGTGAAATACCAGTATTTCCAGGCAGCTTCACAAGTACAGCAGAAAAGAAAATACACAAAAATAGCTCACAAATAAACTTGTTAAAAATAAATCATTTTTTCAAGTTGAAGAAGATTTATTTTATTTGAAATTTATATTAAAGCAAATAGGATGCCTTTGACTGAAAGACATTATTTTGATTAGAAGTGATGCTGAACAGGATCATCCCCTCTCTTTCTTGGACTTTTAAGCTAAAGCAGACAGACTGGGATTTATCACCTGTCCTCCTAATTTTAATGTGGAGTCTGTGTTCCTCCTTAGCTATCTGGAAGGAAAGGGTGTTCAGATTTATCCGCATTATACAGTGTGGATTCCAGACAGTTACATGTTTTGCAACAGATTCAGAAACAAACACAATGGGGAAAAGCTATTGATTGTGGCAGTGGGAAGGCTCTTGCAACCGATGGAGGGGCAGATTTCAAACTGGGCTGGCAGCCATGCTGGGAATGTGACCCCCTAGCCCTCATCAGGGTCAAAAACAGTCAACCCACATATACTCAGAAACATTTGCATCAGTCAAAAGCATTTCCGAATATGCAAGGAAAGGACATTTAGGCCCTTAGATCATAAAGAATGATGTTTACCTCACTGCGATGGTGTGCAGAGCAATGAGCACTGTAACAAATGGTACCCTTGCATGAAGAGAAGCTTTGTGCAGCACACCATCAAAAAGCCAGTACAGCACCTGAGCTGAACCTGTGGAGGCAGCGTTGTGTCCCTTGATGGATAAAATAATGTACTCGCTGTGCGCTTGAGAACCTTTGGCCTTCAAGAATCCCAAATATTTTTCCTTTGATTTTTTTTTTTTTTTAAATGTGAGACACTAAGAAACAAATGCTGCATATGCTACTTGTGAGACCCCAGCAGCAGCTTTCCTCTAAGAAAGGGTGTTCTTTCCACGGTATGCAATCTCAGGAATCCACTGTGGAAATGCAACCAGAGAGTAATGTCAACCAGATAACTGGTCAAACAAAGTGATGTCAAAGTACAGGCTAGAGGAAGGAGTAATCTTTGTGAAGCAAGAATGCACCATTCATGCTACATGGACTACTTCTTGCCCAGAGAACATTATGGACTTAATTCTGGTCTTATTTTCTTCAAAGTCAAAAGTATCTGTACTGAAGTCAAAGCGATAATCATGTAAGGCTTGGTACAAACAACTAGAAGCACTCCCACCTGGCGAAGTTTTGGGCAAATGGATCCAGGACACCTTACCATGTTAAAAAAAGCTATTTTCATCCCAATTTTCCTTTGACCTTCAATGTTATAAATCCCAAAATAACTAAAACGAAGTCAAATTCATTCCCTTGCACTTTCTAATAGTAACTCGCTGAAGAGCATTGGCCACCTTTTACATCTTCCATGGTTTGAACTTCCGTGTATATGTTAATAGATCTACATTTATAGGTAATTGCACTGCATTTAAAACACAGGCTACTGTTTGTACTCAGGGCATAGGACAGGCCTGTGAGCTAACATACCTGGTTGTAAAGGCAGAGAGACTCTTCACCTGTATTTGTTAATTTTAGAGGCTACAACTGTGTGAGAGGCACTAAATATCTGAATTCGAACCACAGCTGCAAAAGTTGTAAGATTTCTGTGTAACTAAATTTAACGCTTTTCAAAGATTTTTGTGGGCTTGTGAACGTGAAATCCTTTAAACCTCCTCCAGGCTTGTGTCCCATGTGCAGATTTCAGAGATTTCTTTTCCTCCTACTCAGAAATAGACAGCTTCTCTCTTTTCATTCATCACTATTGCTTCTAGACTTCCTTTTTCAGTCAGCCTTCCTCTAGGGAGGGCTTTCCACTTCTTTTAATTTAAAGATCCTAAGCTGGTCGCTGTCTCAACCGACTTCATAGGGTATCACCTGTCAGAAAGGGTGCTGAGGCTTAATTCCATTCTCCAAAACACCTGTTCAAATACCCACCCTGCAGCCAAGCAGTCTAATGAGAGCTGGAATTAAGTCTTTGATTAGCGTTATACTGAGGATACATTTAAAACCAGAATCTAAGTTACATCCCTAAACCAACCGGCACTCAAAAACATGTTTTTCTCCTTAGTTTTTATACACAGAACTTAGGTACCTGGCTTCAGGCAAAGGTCTCAATTCAGGACCTGAGTTGAGGGATCTGAAAGCCCAAGAGAAAGCAACTTCTTACTGAAGCTACTTCCACTTTCCCCGGGGTCTGAACACCCTTCTCCCATACCCCCCGATACAGGGTGATGCTTGTAGTCTGAACGTGAGGGGAAGATTACCCAGAGGTGTTCATGTCTTTGTTATCTGCAGATAACTCTTTGCCTTCTCCCGGGATTTGTTGGGAGGCACCTACCACGGAGACGCAGGAACGGAGCCCTGCTGTAGTGTCTGTGTGATACTTCTGAGTAGTCAGGGCACAGCAATCACTCAAAACCAAAGAGAATGAAATAAATATCCTGACCACCTTGCAACCTTGTGAAGCAGCCTACATCTTTAATTTTGTTGGAGATGAATCATCCGTGAAAAACAAAAACAATAAAATGAAGGCTGCTGCAAGGACTGGGCTGGAAAAGTACAGAGCAAGGCTTTAAATGTTTTTGTGTGTTTTTACTCTTGTAAAGCTTCAGGCTGGACTGAATGGGAACTGGCTGCTCTGAGCATGTCACAAGATGCGGCTTTAGGCCAACCTTTAACACAAGATATAAAAAGTAACCCATAGCTGTTGTATTGTGGGAAGAAGTAGACACGGAGAACATGAACACATGTCCTCGTTCCAGTCTGAGCTGTTTCTAAGCATGCTTCAGCCACCTTTTCTTCACCTTCTGCGCCCATCTACCATTTCGACAAGTTCAACTAGAAGTCATAAATTCTGACTCCCCTCCTTATTTCAATTACATTTAGTTTGCTGCCTCTGGTAGTAATATTTCTGATTTGCAGTTCTAAAATGAAGGGATGTTTGGGGCAGGTAGAAGTGGTCTGGTAATCCAGATATTCTGTGAACTTGGTTCATCTCCTGCCTACACGTTCTTCGGAACTGAGTGTAAAAAAATGCTGTTTAATATTCCATCTTTACAGTTTTGTGGTCCCGTTGATTTTGCACATATAAACAAAAGCTCTGTGGAATTTCTGTTGCCATGGTCTTTCAGGTAGTTTCTTGTGGTAGGTTACTGTAAGCCAGGGTTCCTCCCTGTGTGCATTCAGATACTTGAACACTTCCCTCCACCTCTTCTGGCTGGAGTTTATTTCCTCTGACGAGGGATTGCTTCATCATAGTAAGTGCATCCAGCTCATGACAAAATTGATAGCTCAATGCTTTTGCCCACATGAGCTGGTATTTTATTGCAGTGTTCACATGAGCTGCAATACACAATAGAGAGCCAAAGACAAAAGAGTAACCATAACAATGTAATGAGGGTAGCTCATCTGAGAGCTCCATTGAGAGCCAGACTTTACAATATCCTAAATGGAGAAACACAATGCACCCACAGCAAACACAAGGTTCATCGGGAGTGCAGTTTCCTCCTTCCTAAATGTATGTGTAAACATAGCCCAGGGGAAGGTAAAATCATAAATGAATACATCTCCTTTAAGGAGGTTCCAGAGAAAGATGAGTCTCGGGATACTCAGGATATTACAAGCAGCCTTTGGAGCCAGGCCCAGTCCATCTCCCGCACACCCAAATACTGACACATGGTCCTGCTCTTTCTTCTCTTTATGGCTGCCCAGGCTTCTCTGACTGTGAGCTTGTCTCTGTAAAGAGACAGCCCTTTCACTCATTAGGGTTGGTCTTCCCTTCTTAGTACTGGGGTCTTCTTGCTCAAATGAGTAACCCATTGCCTCATCAGCTATTGGGTCTACGGGTGTAGCTTTTCTCCTCTGCCTTTCAGAGGAAGACAACAGTGCTGTTATCCAATACTATGGGTATATCAGGTATTTCAGAGCATCCCACCCAGTAGGGATAGTTTCCTGTCAACATAACAGGCTATTGACATATGTCTTGAAGGGTTGTATTCTTGGTGACGGCAGAATCCTGCAGACAACCTTGTCCCTAGTTATAACAGTCCCTAGCAAGGGTTATCTTCTTAACAAGAGACAGAGGTGAGCCTGTGCTGTTTCCCCCTCCCTTCACATCAAATCCAGAGCTGATCCGTACCTTAATTTTAGAAACAGACATGTCTGATCCGACCAGAAAAATTGCTGGGCTTTCCAAGGAATGCTTGGTGGCCCTTTCTTATTAAGAAATAATCCAAATGGGCTACAGACATAGACGTGATAACTCTGATATTCTTCCAGAAAGACAAATGTTCTACCTGAAAATTACAGAATAAGATAGTAATCTGGAAGATGTGACCATCCCTACCATATAAATTAAACCCCAATAAAAAAATGGTTCATCAAGACTAAATGACACACATGAAAAAAAAAAAAATGCATGAAAAAATGGATAATTATCAATAAAATCAAGAACAACTTTGCTCTCACAAAAAGCACCAGGCTTACCTAGCAAAGCACAAAGCAAGGAGTTAGGTCACTTGGCTGAATTTGTGTGGGAGGTCTTGCAAGTGATTAGTTTCAACATATGTCTTTAAAGCAGGGATGATGGTTCCCTCTGCCATTCTATCCCAGCAAAATTAAGCTTTGTCACACAATTATCGAAGCCACAACACTTTTTAATTTTTTTTTAATTATTTTTGGTTTAACCCTGGAATACCTGCAATGGACTGCCACCCACAAGCAGCTATGTACAAGTACCACTGTCACCCACAGTTTACAGGACTAGTCTGGCCTTCAGGGAGGCCACTATCAAATTTTCAGCGCTGCTATATCACACTGTGTAGTAATTACTGCTGTTCCTCTACCAGCCTCTGCCATTTCTTCTTTTGCCTTTAGACTGATCTGACAAACTTTGCAGGAAACTCTCATTCTTACTGGGAACACGGGGGTTAAATTTCCTCTTCCTCAGGATGAGTTTGGCAGACATATGCCGATTCTGTTTTCAATTGTGTCATTTCTGTCCTAGTGCATGCACAGTCACAGCTGTGAACGAGTTGCAGGCTTAAATTTTTAATGCTGGAGGCTATTCCTAGCTACCTCTTCAACATTACCACCTCCACTGCATCCTATAATGTACCCATGGAGACATCCTGGGTCCCACTTAATTGGAACACCATTTACATTCATCTTTCTGGTTTGTTTGTATCATCGAGGTCTTAAATGGAGTCTTGCTGAGGCGTGGTAACAAGTTTGTCTTTCTCTGCTTATCCGTTTTGGAAAAAAAAAAAAATAATAATCCAAACTACATTATCTGCAAACTGTTGCAAAAGAAAGATGAAGAAAAGAGTTCTTAACTCATAATGAAAGACATCCAGTTAATAAGGAGGAAAGATAATGCTTTTTATTAATGGCTGGATGGAAAATGTTTGCTGTGATTTATTTAATGGGATGAGCTGAGCTCAGGGTATTGTTTTCCAGGGTATTGTACAAATGGAGAGCTAGAAGCAGCCTCTGCACTGAAGACCTAAATACAAAAGAGACTCAAATAATAGAGGTAGTGAAATCATCCTCATTTTACAGCATTGAGGCAGAGAGAAGGTAAGGTCACAGAGAAAGTCTTGGAAAATCTGGCAGCTGATAATGTCTTTTGTCAGTTTAAGTCCTGTGCTTTAAACTGAACAGCATCTATCTGATTTGCAAAACTTCCACACATACGTATCCTCCACAATTTGGATGCAAGCTCAAATCTATGGGAGCTTTAGGTAAATAAGGCATTTTTTAGGAAGAAGAAGCAACACAGTCCTCTCTGTAAGCACCTCTGCAAGTAATTTTTTTTTTTTTTTTTTTTTTTTCCAAATGTGTCTTGGTTGCTGGTTAATTAATCAACTTTTGCAGGGAGACAGAATGTGCTTCCTTCATGTTGGAATAGGACTACCTCAGGATGGGCACCAGAGAAATCTCACGTTGAATGGGAGGAGTAAAACACTGTTTCTTTTTATGCTACATTGTGCAAAGTTGTTAGGAGCTCCTATTGCAGAAGAATGGAAGTGTCATCCTCTCGGTCTCATAATAAAATAAAATAAAAACGCTACTTTGATGAAACTATTAAAAACAACATTTGTATCATATTGTCCACACTTAAAATGAGTTAGAACATCACTGAGAAATCTCCTGGCAGTTCTCCCTCAACTGGGGAACATGCTAATGAGATATTACCTGTGTTGTAATTTGAAAGTTAGAGAGACAAAGTAATGCAGTCTTCCCATATGAAATTGTTTGGTTTTGTTTTCAAGGTGCCCCACATATTAATGTTAACACAAGCACAGTCTGAAGGACAGCAGAAAAACTAGCTTCCAGTCCCTGTTATTTTAGTAGTAGTAAAGTTATAAGTTATAAATCTGAACCAATGAATCAGAATATAACCACTGCTGACATCCATCTCATGGCCGGTATTATCCTCCAGCAGGTGCAACATGGCTCAGACCCCTCAAAAGTCCTAAATCAGCACAGCAGCTATGTAGTGCTCTCCAATGCGGATGGATGTACAAAGTGGCTCCTGCTGCCAACTAGAAATGAAGCTTCTTCTCCCTCCAGGGTTTACCATCACACAAAGACAGATGATGGGAAGCTTCTGAGGGAAAGGTCTGGCTCTAACTTATTGATAGTTGAATGGAGGTCCATATTAACATGGGTATTGTTATCTCTGTAAAAAGCTGACTGAACCAGGATGGATGGGGTGAAAAATGTCCTGTCTGCTCCTGGCATACGTATCTGATAGGTTAGAGTTGAGTGCATGCCCTGGGTATTGTGCAAATCCACTCTGTCTCTTTTGACTCATTGATGCTGAGCCAGCTCCAGTCCTGGCGTCTCTGTCCTGTGGCTCTTCATACGCCAGCCAGATATTGATGAGGGTGGAACCACAGCCAGCAGGTAAAGCAATTTCCCCTGAACTGCAGTGTGCAAAAGGCATTGTCCCTGGCAGGAGTGGAAAACACACTGCTGGCTCTTGCCCTGTCCTAGGCAGGTATTCTCCTGTTATATACTTCTTTGTCTTTTTCACTGGGTCATTCCCAGGGTCTCTTACATGTCCAAATTTGCTAAAGCCTGTATGGAATGAGTAAGCTGGACGTATCTGCGCCTTCACAACAACCTGTGAGAAACCTGATGCCTAAACAGTTAGTCACGAAGCAGAAAAGTCCTGGTTTTTGTGTTCTGGAGCATTTTTGACAATTGCAGATGAGCTCTCTGCCCCCTTTGCTGGCCCTGATATTACGTTCAGCCCTCAGGGAGTTCAGACAGCCCTGAGGCAACCATCAAGCCATTTTATTGTCAGGTCCCCAGGATCAAAAATCTTACTGAGTTTGAGAGATGTCATTCACAATGGCGAAGCACTGGAGAATATTATTCTATTTCTTGGCCTGTCTGTCAGCCATAACACTGGAGTAGTGAGACAAGCCTCTGATTCAGCTCTCGTTGGTTTTGTTGAGATTTATCTAATAAATTGGCAGTATCTTGTTTCTTAGATAAATCTTCTCATTAAAAGATTCTTGATAATGATTAACTTAACGACTGTCTGTGCTCAGAGACCATGTTAAAGAAGAATAAACATAGGAATTTTTTAGACATTCAGGTTAATGGGAGGACCCAAACTGTAAAATTAATTCCATTTTGTGCCTTCAGCACAGGAAAGAGTTTGAAAACAAGGGAGAGTCTATCAGAGAGAAGTGAGGTTCGCTAAAGGTCTGTAACACATGATGTAACAGAGAGATACCCTGGAGAAAAGGCTATGGAGGGACGTGGTGTCCTCTGTCTGATGGATGGCTATACAGAAGATGGAGACAGAACTTCTTAGGGGTGCATACAAAAAAGACAACGGGTACAAGTTGTAGAACATGAAACATGAATACTGGAACAGGGGTCCAGAGAGGCTGTGGGATCTCCATCCTTGGAGTTACTCGACACTCAAGTGGAAAAGGCCCTCAGAAACCTCTTAGCTCTGAAGTTGCCCTGGTTTTGAGCAGGAGCAGGTAGATGACCAACAGAAATCCTTTTCAATATTTTATTCTGTGATTCTACATTCAACATGAGTGTGGGAACAATATTTTATTACCTTCCCACTTCTACTCTTCCAAATTTTACTAGCACTGCCTGAGTTATTCGTTCATTCTGAAGAAGATGCTTTGTCATATGTCTATAATTTGACAAGACTGTAAGGCACTGGACCGTCACAGTGTTTTTCATACATATGCATTTATGCAGCACATACAGGCATCAGCTCATATTAGGATCATGCTGAACCTGTTTGTGTTTTCAGTCTCTTAAAATGGTTGCAGCTGGACCTGAACTCAGAGAGACAGACATACAAAGTCATTTTAAATAGGATTTAAAGAGAGTTTTGCTGAAATACTTTGTGACTTCATCTCATTTTTCTCTGCATGTGTCAGCCTGCAGTCCTGTTATCTCATCCAGCATCTACTTTCCTGTCAGACTTCTTTAAGGACTCTGCTAAGCCTTGATGTCTCCTTCCCCTTCAAGGGAGAACACGCAGCCCCTTCTAAGAGACTCGGGAGACAGCACATCCACAGCTGAGTGTCACCTCAGTGGCTATTGTCTCACAAATAATAATGCCAGAAACATCATGGAACTTGGACGAAGGGAGAATGTCTGTCTTGAAAAAATAGAGGAAGTGGTTTTCAGCAGCACTTTGGGAAATGTGTCCTTGCATATGAAATTGTCCTCTTTTGCCTCCATTCATGTAGCATATATTGCAGTGAACTCTGCTTAATTGGGGTGCCTGGTCATTCCACCCTCCATGGGATCAACTGAACCTAATGATAGTGAACAGTAAATGGCCACTGCTTAATTAGGCCAAAATTAGCATGAATTCCAGATAATGGGGGAAAATATCGGTGGTTAAGAAAAAGCTGAAGTGGAGAAGAATGTTGCTGTTAAAGACAAAAATGACACGCAACTTTGCCTTATTTGGGACTTCTTTTGTTAAAGCTTCAAGCTCAGAAGAGCTGACTCAGGAGAACGAACTGCATGAGGAAATGTGGTCTGGGTTTCACATCATAACTAATCAACAGCCCTATCCATAACTGCACATGATTAGATGTGTTAGGAAGAGAAGAGAGGAAAGTGAAAGAGCTTCACATGGAAATTTTTGGGGTTGTTTCAACACAGAACTTACTGGGAAGGTGAAAATGTAATCAAAACTAAGAGGAAAAAAGGAAAACTGTCTGCACTTTTTAGTTGAAATTCAGCCTAATTGCATTTAACCTGAAAAAGCATCCAACTAGTTTATACCAATTATCGATAGAATAAGTAGCCAGAGCTGTGTAAACAACTTCAACAGGGGAAGTGGTTTCTCTGCTCTTTGGAAAGCAAAATGTAGGTATCAGGAGGAGAGAGATCTTTCTTATGTTACAAACCATTTGCAACACGGCAGGAACAAGCATAGCGTCAGTTAATGTGGCTTTGTGGGCAAACGGTTAAACTACAGTGATTCATCACTTTGCATGTCTCTAGACATACTCAGGGTGGAATAGTGGAACCATGCTATTTTCAAAGTCGGAGAGTTGTGCTGCCAAACTGTCTTGATATTGACAAACAATTGCCATTTTATTTATGTTGCTTTTTGGCTCTGAGCTCAAGAATCTTATCTGTTCATTGGATCGAAGACATAGATCAGAATCCATATATTGTAAACTCTTTTTGATCTTAGTTACTCAGTTCATGATAACCCATTTTCCTCATCTACAGCGTTTTCTCTACTGCAAAGTTCTGGGCATAAAGCATAGCCATCATTTGTAAATGTGAACAATTACCATCCCTTTTCATTGAGATAAATGGCAACAGACAGATTTTGATTATCCTTTTTTTTTCTTTTTTAGCCTCATCACTATTCAGCAAAGTACTTCAGTGTTGATTTCATGCGTGTTGTAGAACTGTTTGCAGAATAATGATGTCTTAGTCATGTGGTAGAATGGGGCCACAAATGTAGTGGCCCCAAACAGACATTTCAAAAAATGATACATTCAGCTAATTCATCCTGCAAAGTATCTTCAGTAAATGAGTGATCCTGCTGCTTGAAATCCATGAAGCCTCAAGTGGGGTAAGGTAGGATTTCAGCTGAGTAAATACTTCAGAGCCCAGCCTATGGCCAGCACTGCAGCCACCATCAGACTGTGTCATTTTAAGCATTTAAGCACAGTTCAGCAAAAAAGAGTAGTTCATACAGCAGTAGTCTCATTAAAATTAACAACTGATCATATGATGAAGCCTTGTATGTTGAAAGTTAAGGTGTTGCAAGTGATGTTGCACACATTATCAAAGATGATGAAAGAAGTTGGAGAAATTTTTTTTTTAGATATAGTGGTGCAAGGCAAAGTTTAACCTCTCTGAGTATATTGTACCATGTCAGATTTAAGAGTCTGGGACATGGACGAATACATATATGCTTATTTCTATTGTTCTCATTCTATACATTGACCATTTTATGAACCTTGTAGCCAAGGTCACCTTCATTAATAGAACCAAATAGAATAGAGTTAACCTAATAAAGATCTTTGACTAATGAACAAACAAACAAAAAGTTTATTACTAAGCATTCATTAACTTTGCTGTCAAGCAGGCTATGTTTTTTAAGGATGAGTTAGTAGGTTTCCACACAACACTCCACATAGCCAAAGCTGCCCAACTTTCTTCAATAAAAAGAGCGCAACCAACCAACTAAACCCAAACCAGAAAGGATGCATAGGATTATCCACAAAGCCAATGGTTACAAACCAGCTAGTGGCAAAAGCAGCCTGTTGAAGACATTCAACTTTACTGAGAGCCATAATAAATTACAGTTTCCACTGAAATGCTCATCCCAGCTATCCTGCTCCAAGCAATCTTTAAAGCTATTTATTTATTACCCATATTGGTTTATTATTTTACTTTTAAGAAGAACAGTTTAATGCTTGAGTGCTTTTCAATTTTGCCATTCAGACTGCAGATTAACTTTATAATGAGTAGCTCAATTTTTACAGGCTGTAGCATGTATTTGGTCTGAAAGATAGCCCTGGTGATATGAGGCTTTAGAAAACTTTGGTGTTTCAATAAAAGTTAGATGCAGTCCAATGCCTTCTTACAGTCATATTGTGGCTGATTATATGACTACATGTTCTTTCTGGCCATTTCAGTATGTAATTTACAGAGTATGTCTTTCTCGGGGTTTGAAAAGGCAGAGATCTCTGAACTGCAGGGTTAGAAACAATTTCGCCCTCTATTTCTTGTGCCACAGACAGATTACAAGTGGGTGAGGAGTATGCATTGAACCCCCTAAAAATGTGTAGTACTATGGGAAAAGAGAACTCAAACTGAAAAAAAAAGAAAAAAAAAAAAAGAAAAAAAAAAAGACCTGGATTTACTTGAAAACCTGTTAGTAGAGACTGCTATTCAGAGTCTGGAATTGACTGGATTTGAAATGGCCATACCAAGACAGGACACCCATGGAACAAAACCTCTCATCTCCCTTCTAGACCTTTTCAACTCTTTAGTTTTGAGTAGAATTTATTTTATGTAACTCTGGGAGATTTTATCTCACACTGAAGTAGGCATCTATTAGTTGTGTTGCTTACTAGACTCCTCTGAATGTACTGACCAGATCCTCATAAACTATCACAGTCCATCGACACCCAGGGTGGGGTGCTGTAGCCCACACTTAGGTGAATTTTAGGTGAATTTTATCTTCCATGACATCTGCATGCCACTTGGGAAGAGTATGGATCTCCCATAAGCCTGTATCTTGTCAGCCAGCTCCACATAGAGGTCTTTGATACTGTAGGGTATCACTGATGATGCTAGGCAGATGTCTGAGCAACCCAGTGCTTTTTCACATGGTAGCTATCTATATTTAGGTGTATTAGTCTCAAACAAGACCTACCCTGGGTGTCCTCAGTCCAGGTGTCTCTACCTGAACATTTGCTCCCACTGTAGTTCACGGGGAACAGGTCAAGAGATTCAGGGAAGTTTAGAACAGGAATCTTTTGACCAAATGTAGGCACTTACTTAGAGTGGCATGACAGACCCAGTTCAGGGAGTCTCAAATGATATTTAGGTGCTTAGGCAACCAAGTCAAGGCTGAATAACTCTGGGTATTCCACTCTCTCTCTATTGACCACCTCTGCACTGACTGTAGAACCCAGAGTAGTTCGCTCTGAGATGCCTGTGCTGCAGATTCAGTCGATCGAATCTCATCTTGGATCTTCTGTGGAGCGTACCGTGAGTGAGTGGGCAGCAGATCACTGAACCATAACTCTGTTCTTCCAAAGCAAGGTCAAGGGCAAGGGGAAAGCATTCCTCTTCCTATGACAGCTGAGCCCTGCCAAATTAGATGTTGTACTCAGAGGTGATGCCCCCATAAACTGGCTCACTCCTATTGCTAAAAGCAGTTGGGCCATTTTACAGTTTGAAGTAGCTGAGTAATGGGAGTAAGGTCTATTCTCCTGACCCATGAGCAGGGTAAGGAGGGGGCATTAATGTCTGGTAAGGGGAAGTAAAAAATCTCAGAGATACAAGTACCTTAAAATGACACATTTTGGTGAATGAGAGAGACAGAAAAACTGGAACAAGAAGGTTGTTTATCCCTGCATATCCTTTGTTGTATCAACCCCATGAAGGAGAGAAAGAACTTAAAATGTGGGCCTAAGCCCTCCAACTATTAGCCACAGACTTCCATCTCTACTGCTGGTTGCTAGTTCAGTAGCACCTAAGCATCCATAATTTTTTTTAAGGAATAAACTTTGGAGAAGCGCTACTGAACCAGGCATATCACAGTCCATCCCGAAGGAGAAATTTGACCTCAGTTTAAATGTTACATTTCATCTCAGTTCCATCTCTGAAAAAAAAAAAGAAAACCAACCAAACCAACCCAAATCTAAACAAAGTACCGAAGAAACCAAGATTAGCTGAAGTAACCTTGTTGTCGGGGCTTGAGTGTTCATAGGATGTCTGCAAGGTAAGCCTGGTTTAAGGTTATTCCCAAATCTGTGCAAAGCTGACAGTAGAATCAAAACTTGTTTCCTCTTGAAGCCTGAAAGAGGGAGACCTTAATTTGCAGCGGTGGTGGTGTCTAAGATGGGAGGCATAGGGTGCATTCATCTGTGAGTGACTCCTGGCATGGGAGAAATTCAAGCTGAAGGAGTTAATTCCCTACACAGATTAGAAACGTATCACAGCCTAGAAAGAATGAGACAAAGTCTGCAGTGACAGAAATCCATTTTTGTTTATGTTCAATCGCTTTTAAGCCACTCTCTCACCAAACAAGTATTGCCGCTTGCAAAGTACTTACACACTGGGATTTTTATTTCCTTTTCTTTCTTTAATACAAAGGAAAAAAAAATCATCGGGTGAGCAGAACTGTGAAAACCTCTGTATGGTTTTGTTGAACAGACTTAAATGCTTAAGATAAAAAAAAAGGAATTTGATGTCAGATCTAGTATTGGAAAACAGAAAAAGGTCTGTTCGAGAAAGGTTTTGGGGAAAAGATTTCATAGAAGAGTGAAAGAAGAAAATGTCTTTTTATTTTATATGTGTGTATATATATATAAAAGGACCACTTCCTACGGTGTCTGAGCTTCTCACTCAACTTTTAGTAAAACCCACTGAAAATGATCCAACTTTTTTCCCCCAATGATTTGTATTTCACTAGCTGACATCTGTTGTTCGTAATAGTGCAATAAAATACCTATGCCAAGAAAGTCAGACCCTTATGTTTATTGTAATAAAACAGAAGGATTTACAATTTGGTGTAAAAAGTTTTTATGGTTCACTATAATTCTTAAATTCAAAGTGTTTCTTAACTTTAAGACAGAAGCAATAACGGTGAAGAGATGACCTATTATTACTACTTTTCCTCAGTAGATTTCCAAGAATATTCCAAAGGTGGCATCAATTTTAGAGATGGTCAATAATTACCTTTTGGAATGATTTTTCAATGGAAAAAGATCTTTTGTGAAATCATAGTTTTTCTATTTGCTGCGAGGAAAACAGAGATGATAAATGCCCATACACTCACCGAAAAAGCATCTGTGATTTCTGTATTCACACATGAAATTACATGAGAACCTTCCACACAGTTAACTGGAAGGTTCTGGTAATACCCAGACCTCTGCTCAAAACTGATTTCAGAGAGGGCTTGGATCTAGATAGCAAATTTATTTCTACCACTAACTTGTTTTATTTATTTATTTAGATGTATTTTATGTACGTATATGAAATACTCCAAGTCTCTGTTACTAGTTTAGTTCATTTCTGTAGAAACCTTTTTTGAGGGAGGAGTTTAAGTTTTGCATTTTTAAAAATAATATGTACCACACCAATCTAAAATTTGTAGAAGTTAAGGTACCACTATGATATGTTCTTTCTAGGAACCTAGCCTGAAAGAAAATGTAGAACCGTTTACTATTTAAGGAGATATTTTGTTAGCTTTTTAAAGATCTACCATACTTCAGGAAATTGCAGAAGGACCTGTTTGCACAAACACAGTGCAAACAAACTCATTGATGCTCTTGGTCAAAAGCCGTCAAAAGCCAGAGAAGTGAACTCTCACAAGATAAAACCAAAGGTCTGAAGCCATGCTGTTATTCCTGGAGAGATGAAAATGTAACACGGTGATGTGATGTTGTCTGGACAACAGCAAAATCTCTGGTTTGCTCAAGCGTTACCACTCCAGACTGGGTGGATAAAATGATTCCAAATGTCACTCTGAGCAGTGAAAGTCCACTGTCAAAGGGAAAACATGACTGCAGGGTTCACTTCATGATCACGGAAAATGTTAGAGTTGAGCTTGCCAGCTCCCTTTGTTATTTATTGCTAGATACAAATATTGGAGACTTAGCCTGAGTATGATCTCTAAACCAAAGCCAAGAAATGGACTGAGCTCAAATTGCCTTATTTACCTTAGTAAATAAGATAAGTACATCTCCTCCTGGTGCTTGAGTCATCTCTTTATAGTGTTGACAACACAACAGGTTTCTGATGAAGAGTTTTCTCTATAAGCTCCTGGCTGCAGCTAGTCTATTCTTGCCATGTGCACATCAGCAATCAGCAGCGAAGCCCTGATAGCAGGCTTTTACTGGAGACAGCGATAAGGAGGGGAATGATACCTTTTCATCTCAGCTCGACTAGGAATCTGCTTGGTTTTATGTATAAAGAAGTACCACTTCAGACAGGGAAGTCACTGAGAGTGGTCAGGTGAGGAAACATATCAGGGGTGTTCACTGACTCTAGGTGGAACTGTAAAGTCTTCTAAAAAGGGAGGTATTTTGCTACTGAAAGTACAACTCGCCGCTCCTTTCATCTCTAGACAGACCAAGGTGATAATCCTGTTTCTCTTTTTCTTCTAGGTGTGGGATTTAACAGGATGTTGTCCAGCAGCCTTTTTTTTTTTTGTCATTCACATCACAACCCTGGCTGTCCCCAGGAGTCCTGGGGCTCCACAGCGGTGTGGGATGGGACTGGGATAGGCTCTGGGATGTGCTCTGTTCCAAGGGTCACAGCACAAGTGTTTGTAGTGCTGGAATAGACTGGCTAAAAAGCTAGCTTGGGTATGTCTATACTGCCACGACCTGTGCTGGGAGAGGATGCACTGGTTGTCAAGTCTTCATGTAGGACATAATTGTTGTCCACCACAACAATCTATGGAGAGAGCAAAATAAGCCTCTACAAAAGAATCTAAGAAACAGCATGGGACCATCCAAAATCACAGAAATGGGAATTTGAGTAACAAGGGAATGGAAGAGTCTGTGTGGGTCTGAGAAGAGAATTTGTTGGGAGAAAGATGCTAAACTTGATTTCACAGGCTTGCAAAACATAATCCCACTGTATTTAGGACTCCAGGGCCCCTTGGATCCTCGTGCTAGTGGGCCAACCCACTAGCGTTAGTCAGGTTCTTCTGATGAAGTAATGTTGCAGTCAACCTGAAAGCAGTGTGGTATCAGCAGAAAATCAGGGCTTAGTACTGCCGTCACAATTAATGTACTCTCTGCTGCAATCAATTTACACTTAATGATGCATTTAGTGGTAATAAAAGTGGAAAGCTATAAAATTTTCTTACCATTGTTATAATTTGCCAGCTTTAAGGTGTCAAGGAAAGGTGGGGGTCATACTGTGTACCATTTTGGGGAAAAAAAGTCCAAATAGTTGAGGGAGAAAACCATGAGAAAAGATAATAAGTTACTGGGAATTATAGTACTTTTTCTTTGTACCAATCATGAGAGTGCTGAGTTAGGAAAATGGCATTTAGAAATTGCTTTATTAATTAGAAGTGCCCTCCTTGCCTCTGCACTGTAGTATTCCCTCTGAGATTTCTGTGCCACCAGGCAAGGCTTTTAGGAAGTCATTATGACATACAAATATGACCATGCTAAATTAAATTGATTAATACATCGTATGAATATTTTCAGGCTGCTTAGTTTGGCTGACGGCAAGTTCTAATGGACATCTCATGTAATCAGCAAAGAAAGTCCAAACACCTGAGAAGTCTGCCATTGGGGATGGCAAGACACAAAACTTATCTTCAAGTGAAGGACACATGACACACCGCTTTCCATGGGATGAGGAATTTGTTCTACATACTCCTCCCTGTAGCACGTGGCTAAACCAGCCCTGATCGACCTATGAATCTCTCCGCTGGAGGATTCAGACAGGAAATTTTAGACATGAGGATTCATTTTTATTCCAAATATTAGTCTGTACAGTTCAGGATTGCTAGGACTTTGATTCAGTGGCCCTTGGTTGAGCTGAAAAGCATTTCTGTTCCTGTATTTTCTTCATGGAGACAGGTAATGTAGATGAGGGCAGCTAAAAATGAAATGTGGTCATGAAGTAATTTGGACATGCAGAGTGACTCACTTTTCTCTTCCTGCCCTGGAACACCAAAAGACATTATCTCACTTTTTGGCAGAGGGAAAAGTGAAATGGAGGACTGGGACAGACTGAAATATTAGCTGAGCAGGTGTGGGGAGGGTAGGTGGTAATATCATTCAGCTGTTGAATATTGGTTCACACGGTTTGGATTTTATTTTTGTATTTTCCATAAAAGCTTGGAGTTTGGAGGGGCAAAATGTTTTCAAGGGTCATCAATTTTCAATCGATAAGAAACAGAACAAGCTCAAGTAAATAAAACCACAAGCTTGTCCCTATTCTCTTCCACAACTTAACCCCGTCTGAACTAAAATGCTGAGGTTCAAAAATTTCTGTTAATGAGTTTTCTTTTACTATTTGCCCTTTTGGACCTCTTTCAGACTTCAAGCTTCTTGCATGACTGCTAAGGAGTTTGCATTATTTGTAACAGTAAAAAGTGTTGAAATGTCAAAGGAAGGTAAAATAGCTAAGACCGTCCCTCTTAATCCTGTGCTCGCAGCTAGAAGCTGAGGATGCAGAGAGCAGAACTGTCGGCAGAATGTTTTTAAACAATACGAATGAGAGTTAGATGTATTTACAGACTCCTCTATTGTAAGGCAGCCAGCAGAGAGAGAGAATTTCACCTTAGGAAAACAACAATAAGCCAGGGCTAGTTTTATTTCTGCATCAATTCAATGCAAGAGAGAGAAGGCACAGTCTGGTGAGTGAGATGAAAACACGATGTGCAGATCTTACGGATTTCAGTCAGATTTATCTGGGGAAGCTGAGGTTCCTCCTGCGTAGGAGAAAATCTCTTTGCATTTATAATCTAAACAAATCTTCTTCTTGTGCAGTCTGGAGCACCTTAGGCTCTAGCACTGTTCTCCTGATTGCTGGTCGTTGCTGGAGGGACAAAGAAAGGGCAGACAGAAGCCAGTCCTTCAAGGCCTCTGTATTAATGTCAAGTGCATTCCCAAAATAAAAAAGCATATTCCCTGATTTTATGACTTTTTTTCAAGGAGACTGCACGAAAGTGTTGTAGAAAAATCTAGAAGAAAGCAAAAGAGCTCTATTTGGCCCTGACACACATTTTCCCCTGTTGCTTGCATTGAAGTTGCCTTGGTCCCTGTCTTCTCTGCCTTTGGCAGGCAGGCAAGGTTTTCATTCCAAGCTGTCAAGAAGCTCTATGGAGAGATGGGCTATATTTATTCAGCCCCAGTTATGGGTTACTCATGTTTACACACTTCTGGATGGCTTGAAGCACATCAATGGCATATTCATGTCTGTTTACAAGAGACTATTAAGAGACCTTGTCTTTGCTCCTAACATCCACCTCCTGCTTGTCCCTGAAAAGCTGCATATTGTCCCTTCAAATAAAAAGAGGCACATTTCTTAGAAATACTTGCCGAGTTATTACAAGACACAAATGAGTTTCTTTTTCCTGTGAGACTGCCTCCACAATCTACTATCCAGTGTTGTACACTGGCACCTCAATACGTTAGTCTGATGACATATTTATAAAGTGACCTTTTTCTGTGAGAAATTGCTGGCATGAAGAAATCCAGATACCAAGTGGAATAACAGGATTCCACTACAGAAACATGTACTTCAGACACTCTCCACAAACCTAAGGAAATGAGGCCATTTCCCAGGTGACCTCAACAGGACATATTTGCCCTGGTGATGTCTCAGAGTAGGAGAGTGCTTAGGAGGGGCTGACTCTGGCTGGGGAGGAAAGGTGTGCCCTAAGCAACCATCCTGCTGTCCCTTGACATGTTGTCCCTCTGCTGTTGTGTCTTTTTTGGGATAGTGCCCTCTTTGAACTGCTGCTCCCTTCTCTCTCATCTCCCATCTCTGGCTCTGGCTCTTGCCCAGGATACAGTCACCTTTAGGTGTAGTGCAAGGTCAGGATCTCCAGGCTTTTCCCTCCCCTGCAATAGTTAAAACTTCTTTGGAACTGAATAAGATATATTTTCACCTCTTTAGTGTCTCTCCTTATCAGGAGAGCTTCATTCTCCAGTTTCACTTTAAGAAGTCCAATTCATTACAAATAGAAATAGATCGAAACTCAAGCTCTTAAATTCATTTTTTCTCCCATGCCAGAATTCCTGTCCTATGTAATCCAGTGGCACAAGAGCTAATTCTTTTCTTCTTAGAAGCATTGTGAAAGTTTGTTTCTTTTATTCCTATCCTTGAATGAGTTGCAAGCAATATTTCAAAAGTATCCGTCCTACCATGAACATTATCTGTGAAAATTAAGTGTGTCTCTTCCTCCAGTTCAGCAGTAGATAGTGGCATCTGAGTTTCAGACCCCAGGGGCTATGCAATATGACAATAACAACAACTGATGGGTAATATTTTGCCCATCTGCTGCACTCAGCTTCAGCTGCTCTATTTGTGTGTGAATGAACCTGTTGCAACTTCTAGTTGCCTTTTCACATGAAAAGCTTTGTGAGATCACAGGATCGCTTGATGGCATCGTTTCCTTTTCCAGGTAGCCCTTATCTTCGAAGGCCTCCAGAACCTTATTTCTCTGACTGAATCCAGGGAGTGCACCTGTCTTCAGCTCTCTAGGTACTTTGCTTCTTTTCAGCAACTTGCCTTTGTTATTTCTTACTCTGCACCTAAGGTATTTAATTACGAAGCAAATGGCAGTATGATGTGTATGAACTATGCGGCAAAAGACATCTATATTGGAAGTTACATTACTCTATAATTAGGAAATAAACATGAAACTATTTGTCTGTACAGGAAACCAATACAAAACATACAAAGTCTCTTACATGGAAGATCTTATCAGAGAAATAATTATCTCCTGAAATTACAAGCACCGCACTTGAATTCTCAACAGCCTCTTAAAGCACAGATGGTGTTTCTTATTACAATTCATGGTACTTTAAAATCACTAATCCTAAAACCTTTATTGTGGATTAGAATACAGACTGTTATTTTTTCATGGCCAAAAATGCATTGCAATTTTGTATCAGCAATGTGCTAATAACCAGACCAAATTAGCATTTTAAGTTTACTTGTGGCCAGTTCACAGCATGTGTCTACAGTCTGTCCTTAGCAACACGCTTGGGAGACACATAGAATTGTGGGTGCCTTTAGTATTGGCAAGATATTGAAAAAAAACTGGGGGAAAATCTGTGGGGGTAAACAATAGTGTTGCTCCTAACACTAAATATGTTTCCTAGTTCTACCTCCAGTCTGAATTGTAAGCTGACATCTGTGACAAGGAGAAATAGTGAATGCCAGTTTTATTTCCAATGTGGTTGTTATTTCTTTTATTTCTTTTTTTTCTTTTTTTTTCTTCTTTTTTCTTTTTTTTCATGACCACTTCATAGCCATCAAAATGTCCTTTCAATTGCAGTGGGAAGCACAGCTTCCTCAATCATTCAAACCAGTCTTGGGAGCGAAAGTCAAAGTAATTTTCTCTCAAAGAGAAATACAAACAGTCAGAGTTGAGGCTATAGTTAAATACCCATCCACATTAATAGCTTTTAATGCAGCTCTTAATGATAACATTTAAATTAATTTTAAATACTTAAGAAGAAGTGAGGAATGTCACTGTGGACATCTGATAATTCCAGAAAGCTTGAACTGAAGGAAGGAAAGCAAAGATGATGTTTAACTCTACAAGAAACAGGGCAGGCAGTAATACAGATGACCCAGTAGAAGAGAGAGATTCAGGCATGCAATCAAACATCTTCCACAGTGAAAAACCTCAAGTAGAGATTCCGGATACAGAGATCTGAAAGGTTTCAGCCCACTTAGTGTGGGTGGGTGGCAGACAGTGGGGGCTTTTATAA
This sequence comes from Alca torda, assembly GCA_008658365.1. NCBI lineage: Eukaryota > Metazoa > Chordata > Aves > Charadriiformes > Alcidae > Alca > Alca torda. The sequence goes on along the minus strand of CM018077.1, from coordinate 156,613,754 downwards.
AACATGAATAATAAAAAGGTCAGTCATACAACAAGGGGGCTTTCCATTAAGCTAAAAGGCAATGATTCGAAGCTTGGAAAAGGAAACCTGAATAATGCATAATTAACCTGAGACATATTGTCACAACATTTCACCAGTACCCAGCAGCTTAGAGGAATGTAAAAAGAAGCCCAAGTATTAGTTAGGCAGTACAAATGTTAATTGGATGCCTGACATGGTGTACATAATGTGCTTAGTCTTTAAGTATATGTCCACAGTCTAATTTTTGCACAGGTCCTAAAAAATGGACCCAGGCGGGGACAGAACTGTGTTTGTATGGGTGGTTCAGAACTTACCTGCTCCTTAATGTTTGATCGTTCAGCTTTGCCACCACGAGGATCTTCCTTTAGTTTATAATTGTTGTAGTGCAGTAACACTCATTAAGTATTTCACAAAGTCCTAGAAGTTATAGTCTGTGAAAGCATTAGGGTCATTGACACCAACACTGTGACCACCAGTGTTGATCGGAGTGGTAGCTCTTATACTGATTGGCCCATAAAGACCCTTCCATTTTCTGCAGAAAGGACATGGGGTCTGGAGAGGCAGCAATTTGAACATGAAGGAATAATGAGCCCTTGCAGCAGTGAAAGCAAACCAGGCCCTGGGCCACATCTACAAGCCCGTAGTGAGCAGCTCAAGGGAAATGATCATCCCACTCAGTATGTGGTGGGGCCAGACTTGGTCCTCTCAGTTCAAGAGAAACCTTGAAGAACTGGAGATGGTCCAGTGAGGGGACACCAGATGGTTAAATGTTTGGAGAACTTGACACATGAAGAGAGGCTGAAAACTAGTTTTGTTTAAAAAACAAAAACAAAAAAAAAATTGGTTTTGCTAGGCCTAGAGAAGGAAAGGCTGAGGGGGAGCCAATCATGGTCTTCTAATACCTAGGAGGTACTTGTAAAGAAGTGGAGGTGCTCTCTGCACAGGGATGCATGGTGACAGGACAAGAAGCAGTGGACACAAGCTGTTTCAGGGAAAATATTTCCTGGATATAAGAAAAAAGTGCTTCACCGCGAGTGCAGTAAAGCATTGGACTACATTGTACAGGCAAGTGTATGAAATATTCAAGACCTGTCATGACAAGGTCCTGGATAACCTAACCTAAGGCCCTGCTTAGAAGGTTCATCCAGATAATGTCCCCTTCTAAATGAGATTTTTTTATGATTCACTCTCTCACTGCCCTGTCCTAGAGGAGAGAGAACAGCTTCGTGCTCAGCTCCCGCCATGCTTCATGCATGAGGAAAGAGCTATACTGTTTGAGAATGCTTTTGGAAAGAGTTAGAGAGAAGAGAGACAAGAGGAAAGTGTCATTTACAGCCTCTGTCCTCCCACCTGATACAATGGACAAGCCTGACCTAAAGGATTTGTCCTGTCTCTGCTGCCTAAATGTCCTGAAAAATATTCCGTCTCCTACTGTGACCTTCACTATGGCAGCGGCTGTCAAGTGATTGCTCTATAAGCATAGCCTTCTCTCCAAATGGAAGAATATGCTGAACCGTGTAAAGTAGCATAATTCAAAACCCATCTTCCAGCAGCAGCGTACTACGTCGTCTCTTAACATAATGGATTTGTTAGTATCGCCTCGGTTTGAAAAGTGCAGCAAGCACTGCTAAGGTGAATTATGAGAGGTTAACAACGAAAAGTAAGCATTGTGCACTGAGCTGATGACTCATACAGAGCCCTTCAAGAGATGCACATATTAAAAACAGCTGGAAAATATCAGACAACATAAAAAATACACCATCGCTTTCCTAACCTCGAATGCTGTAAAATAAACTTGGAAATTCACTACTGATTGTATCTAACTTTAGAGGCCATGGTGGAAAATACTGCACCACAACAGTTACAGTGTGGCTTTTGATTTATCTCACTGACACCATCAGACCCTTCAAGCCTCAATGACAAATAGCACAGACGAGGACAGATAGACAACTGCAATGCAATTGATTATATGGAGTGGAAAGAACTCCGTATGTGTGTGTTGTTATATCCCCATGCTGGCTAATACACACCTCTATAAAACTCTTTCTGTGCCTAATTTATAAGGCATGCAGTAGATTTCTGTTCTGTCAGCACCTGCAATGCGGGCTTAGCTTAAAAAACACACCCATGTCCCTGGACCGTCCATGAAGTTCACAGGAAAATCGGGAGATGAACAGAATGCACATTCCTCATGCTCTGTCTCCTTATGTGTGTCCTTTCCACACACTACGCCATGAAACTGAAAAAAGAGAAAACAACAACTTAACCAAGCATTCATTTGATTTGAAAGGTAAAATGTCAATATATTCCTGCTTCAAATATGTCTCTGAAATAGGAATTCAAACTTAAAACCAACAGATCTTGGAAAAAAGGTCCCAATTAATCTTTAAGAAATGTCATTGGCTAGATATAAAATGAAATGTAATAAAAAATAATAAAAATCAGTTTGAGAGCAAATAATTTTTATTGATCAGGATGTATTGTATCCACAGCTATTCAATTCTGATACACAATGCCAAATAAAGTACCTAAGGCACAGTTACTAATTTTGTACTCAGAGACCAACTACAAAGTAGGAGTGCAAGAACAAATTTCTCCGTGTACAGGAATGTAAGCAGCTTTTGTGACTCACCCAAGTCACGGAGGAAATAATCTGAAGAGCGAGGACTGCAATGTAAGAACTTCTGGCTTCCAGGCCCACCCTTAGTCCATACGTAGATTTACTTTGGGTGAAGTTTGAGGGCTATTATGGACACTTGATGTATGTACTTTATCAGGTTATAAAGTCACAGAGGTACATCCCCGAGTTTTCCCTGTTTATGTTCAGCAGAAAGATGTGTAACCCTGAATTAAACAAATGTAGTATGAGAATATGGAATACATATTGCCCAGAGCAACTAGTAATGTAGGTGTTTGCTCACAGAGGTATTGCTGGAGAGAGAAGTGGATCCATGGCACGAGTGAACTAGGTTGCTAAAAAAAACCCAAGAAAGCAAATAACAACTCCTCCCTCCCTCCAAATCCAAACCCCACCAAATCATGAAATATATATTAAAGTACACCTGACAGACATTTTCTTTTCCTAGATACTTGTCGTTTCTTGTGATTCAATGTGCAGATGTACCGCAGTAAATCTTACTTTCCTTTGTTAATTGTAGTAGTTCTCCTTTGAGGATCTTGCCCCTGGCATACAATTCTTTATGATTTTCTGGCCTTAGGCAACTTTTGAACCTTCAAGTATTCTTCTAGACTTGCTTATTTTGCTCACTCTAACTTTGTTCCAATTGCTTCAAATTTACTCAAAGCCCTCCCAAAGCTGTACCATCACTTTCACATTCAGAGTAGAATCACACACGATGGCTACTGCTATACCAACAATAAAATTGGATGGGTACAAAGCAGTATCCTCAAAACTAAATGGACCACTGTGGTTCACTTCTACAAAGCTATATTCTTCTTTCTTCCCCTCCAAACAGCAGAAGAAATTTGATACAAAGGGCTTGGATGAAGAGCCATTATTTAGTCTTCCTCTCTTGCAGTATCACAGCTTTTCCCTGCCACAGTTTATTCACTTGCCACCATCTTGTGCTGCTGCCTTTCCTACATTTTTTGGGTGGGTACTTCCACTATAGATTAGGGAAAATCATTCATGTAAGGCAATAAAGCATTTCCGTACTATCACATTCCCCACCTATGACCAAGGGAGCCCTTTCAGACATTGCAAACAATGGATAAACTTCAATCATATGAAAAACTCCACTGAAGCCAACCCATGAGACTGTTCATCTGCTGGTGTGCCATGAAGCACACTCCAGGACTCCATTGTCATAACCTAAACCCAGTCCCTACTTACTGACAGATAAGCTGTCTCATCTCCTTTCCTCTCTATTATTCTCAATTGGTTTGGGTATCACTTCTCTTTCATTTCAGATTCCTTTTTGTTCACCTCAACCCGTGTACGTTAGTCTGTGGTTTAGAATACAACTGGCATTCAACAAAAATATGACTTTTTTATGTGTGCAAATGCTCATGCCACATGAAGTTAGTCAAATGAGATCACAGAAGCATGAAATTGCCCAAAATGTCAACCAGGAAACATGAAGATTAAAGAAGATATTAGTGAAGTGCATGGGCCAACTTGCCCGTTTGATCAAAAGCAACACGGGACAGTTAAAGAACACGTGGAGGTGCCAGGACCTCCTTGCTTAATGCTTGCCCTGAAGCTCTTACACGGGGGTGATTCTTCTCAGCCTCCTATACTGTCGAATTGTTCACCCCCACACAAAACAACAGCATTATATGGATTACGGCTGTGCCTGGAGGTCCCAAATGAAGCTGGAAACCATTACATTAGTTACGCAGGAGACAGTCTCTGCACAGCCATGGATGGTTACTGTGTAAACAGGGCGTGTGAAAGCCAGCATTATCACTTTTATTGACAGATAGGGATAACAGGCACAGAGTCTTGATTTCCTGAGAAGTCTGTAGTTAGCTGTCTGTTAACACACATGCAGGGTCATGCCCTGAAACTCAATCATCCATCTTATCCTCTACCTTAATCACCCATCTTCTCAGAGCAGGGTGGTGGTCACTTGATCTCCCTTTGTGCAGATGTAAATCTGTCCAGGTGCTAAATATGTTTGCGTTCAGTTTGACTCAGGGGCATATGCACTTGGGCAAAACTGTAAATCCACATTAATCTCACTTCAGGACCAATGACCTAAATTTTCTAGGGTTGGCTGTTAATTTTCATTCTTATCTGAAGCCTCATTTCAGAACAAAAGAAAAAGAAAAAAGAAAAAAAAAAAGAAAGATTATCTAGTCACCTTAAAATGTTTTAAGATTTTTTTAAACTGAACACGCAAAAATAGTACTCAGCATTACTCAGCATTACTATTCACTTTGAAAAAATGCAAGCCTGTGGCTCAGCAGCTGATGCTCAGCAGAGTCTGTTAATGAGGTTGGCCAGCATCCCTCAAGACTCCTTTTTATTTTACATAACCAGTCTCCAATGGAACCTCTGCCATTTTAGACTAAAGTGGGAACTTCAAAGAGCATAAGTGTATGCAAGGCCGAAGGCTTAGGCCTAGATGTCCCCCTAGGGTCTAGTTCAGCAGCATCCACAGATGCCATCGCAAGCAGGGGGGACAAACCATTCCTTTTACTCAATACGATGAAAGAATAGGCAAATTTACAAAAGCTGTGTCTGACAAGCTGTGAAAGCAAACATAAACCCCACTTAACTTGCAATTAATCCCTTTCGTATTGGGCAATCCATAGGTGGGGCAAGAGTTTCTATGAACTGGGGTACTTCAGTGAGAGCAGAAGCAGAGTCTGTCTGTTCATGTCCTGCAGTTTGACTGGGTGGCTCTGCTTGTCTTTGCACCACAAAAGGACTGTGTAAATCCACTTTTGCCCTGAAAACTGAGAACAAAGGTCACCTGCTACACGCTTGCCAAAGTGCAGGCAGCCTCCTGCTAAGTAATCTTTCCCAGGTAGCAGATTTTTATGGTTCTTTAATGCTTCATCAGGTGTTAATCATAACGTTTTACTGTCTGAATAACAAGCTTATCTCCCTCAAGAAGTTTTGGTTCACATCCAAATTCTGTTCCAGAGTAGACAATATACTTTGATAGCAATGACCACGTTTCACCCTGTGCCCGATGAATTTCCAGACTCAGGGACTGAATAAGAAGTACATTTGTTAGTCGCTGCCTTTGATATTACTGAAGTATCCCAGGATACTGCTGTTGAAGAAATCAGTTATTCCAGAGAGAATAATCTGTTTCCTCCCCTCACTCTTGTGTAAAAATGCAGCTTGATTAAGCTTAAAGGATAGCAGTGGGGTGCATGTGGGGTGAAAATCAATGCCTTGCTTATGTGATCCAGCACTGGACCAATGCAGAAAGCTTTGTATTCACAGTAACCATGGGCAAATTTGTCTTTTCTCTGTTCCATAAGAAAGGGAACAAAGTGTGTATGGGAGACAGCCTGAGCCATTGCTATTAGCCATTGCCTGCTACATTTTCCATATATCATGGGTAGAAAAAAAATCCTTCATCTTGTGAGAGGTGGATGAGAGAGGGTGATGAGAGTAGAGGGAACTCATTCTGACCCTACGCACCTGCTGTTTTGAATTAACTTTTATGTGGAAAAAGTCATGTTAAGCACAAGGCTGGTGTCATGGCATTACAGATGGAGGGGTGTGGGTGGTGCGCCACTGACAAACTCAGAGGGAAAGTGGTAGGACTCTGAATCTCAGAAAAACAGTCTCCAGAAGTCTTGACATTATGGAGGTACAAGACACTTCTCTCAAGTCCTTTAGCTGGAACACTGGACACAACAGATTTCAATGCAGCATGTCCAGGAGTGGTTATTCTAGGTAAGGTGACGTTGTGATCATGCTGTGGTTCTGTTGAAACCTACAGGGAGATTTAGGGAAATTGCCCAAAGAAGAAAAATTGTCTAGTTTAAGCCAGTTTAATATAACTCACATCAATTCTGCAGTAACATTACTTTCTGGTCCCTGTATTGGCAGAATTTTAGGTGGAGGTGGAGTGCTAAGGTCACTGCAGTCCTTCAGATATTTTCAAGTGACTTGCCAAATATCTGATCTCATCAAAGGCACTTGTACAAGGTACACCCTGAAACTGAGATTGCATCCAAGGCCTCCAGCCAGAGGTTCCTGTGGGCCTTCATAGCTTGAAGAGAATCTGGTCTTGTCACGCAGGCAGAGGTATGAAGAGGAGCCAGGCTACAGGAGATCAAAGAGACTGGTTATATTTTAACCTTAACTTTTCTTGTCAGGGTGAATTGTTCTTTCTTTCTGCTTACACTGTTCTGACAGAAACTGGATAGCCACAGCCCATCAACCCTTAAAGGTTTTTTTGTTTAGCCATGGTCATGTATTAAGAAATGTGTGTTTTCACGGATGCCACCCCTGTCGTTATGCAGACTACCTTGCCATCTGTTTGCAATTTCAAATCATTGCAGTGGCCACAAAGGCATGGGAACAGCTGCCTTTCAAAATCCACAAAGTCCCATCATTATTCTGCACTTAGTTGTGGCTAAAGAGCTTACCTGACTGTGTTACAGGTTAACTCCAAGGGTAAAGCTTTTCACCATCTATCGTAAATAAAAAAAAAAAAAATTGTTTTTTCTTATTATAAATCTTGCCTTATATGGCTGCTATCTCTACAACTTCTGTTGGTTATCTTTTCTGCTGCCCCATATGACTGCTCGTTTTGCCTGTGCAATTACAGTAGTGCAACCATATGGTCTGGTCCTCTAAGGAGACAGATCCTTCACAACCACCACCCTTGCAGCAAATTGTGTCTTTGTATCAGCAAAGATGGCTATCTTGCCTGGAAGCAAGATTAGATTGACTAATGGCAAAGGTATTAATGACCTGCCAATGAGCTCATTATAAAAGCTATGTTACTATTCCTAAGTGTAATGGTAAGGGCAGTTCACAAAGATATAAAAAACCCCTCTTTTTTAAAAAAAATATTTTTTGAAAATTGTTTTTATAGCTGTTTGTTGCAGAATTTCTTCCATTTTTCTTGGGTTTTCTCTTCTTTCTTTTTCTTTCTCTTTTATTTTGCAATTTATGAATGCTCAATAGCTTTGTCCTTCATTAACTGTCTAGTGTTTCCTTGCATCTATGGAATCCTTATTATCTGCTACAACCTGCAGAAGGAGGTCCACAGATTGACTACATGTGGTGTGAGGAAAAAATACTTTTTTTTTTTTTTCCTTCTCAGTCTCCACCCCTTCAGTTTAATTTGATGTCCATAGTTCTTTTACTGAAAGATGTTGTAAATAATCTATCCTGCCAAGTCTTTCCGTGCCAACAATAATTTTTACAGACCTCAGCTGTGTCTCCCCTTCTTCTTCCTCACCCTGCACTTATGCTAAGCTGTCTCTTGTCCAGACAGAAGATTTTCAGCTTAGTCACTCCTGATACAGAAGTAGCTTCTCACATCGATTGCACCCGAGGTGCTTCTCTGAATCTTTTCCAGCTTGATATAATCCTTGCAAGATGGGAATACCAGAACTGTATACAGCATTTGAAGCGTGGGCAAAATATGGATTTACACAGTAGCATAGTAATATTCTTTCCTTCACTCCTTATCCCTTTTCTAATAATTGCAAACATTTCACTTGCTTTCTTGACAGCTGAAGCACACCAAGCTGTTGTTTTCGCTGTACTGTCACAACCCCAAGCTCTCACACCCGAATGGTGATGGTCAGCTCAGAGTCTGTCATGTTATACACTCAGGTTGGGTTGATTTCTATTTCAAGTGTCACTTTATATATACCTCCACTGAGTTTCACCTGTCAGTCACCAAATTCTGTGAGAGCTACACAGGGGACATAGAACAGGACTTTCCTTTACTACTCCAAATATCTTATTATTGTCAGCAATTTTTTTTTTTTTATTTCATTGCCTTTCCCAAACTGTAAGAGTACGGTGTAATATGGGTAGAGGAGAGAGCACACGAAGAAGACAAAATACAAGGAGAAGAATGCTTCAGAGAAGCCCCCACACACTTCTCTCTGAATCAGAAGACCCTGGCGCTCCCATCATGGTGGCCTTGAAGCTATCTATCCTGTATTTCATTGCAAGAGAAACCATTGCCTGAGACTCTCAGAAATCAGAAAACTGACATCCCGTACAACAGATTTCAAAGGTAATGAGTAATTTCACCCATGCATGTGTTCAGGGACAAGGGAGGGAGAAGAGGACGCCACAGAGTTCAGTGTTTTTCACCTGCTGAAAGAGAATGGGCACTTTCAGTGGTGTCCAGTGGTTTTCCAGCATTAGCCAAGAAGAGCCATCAAACATACCCATATTTGGTTTTCCTCAGAGAAAGACCTATTAATGACATTTTCAGATCCAAAAAAGGATTTTTACAGATAGTCTAGAGCAAGTTTAATTGCTCATGCTTCCTTCCCTCAAATATACAGTTTTTTCCCTACAGCATTGTCCTAATGCCTTTACCTCCCCACTGGCCTGCAAGGCGAGGAAATGCTGTCACTCCAATTTACAGACAGGAGATGAAGACAGGAGGTTTAGAGCCAAGGTCAGCTTTCAGGCCAGGGATACAAGAGGTGCTCACATCATGGTCTCCAAAATCCTTAACTACTGATCAAGCATTAGGCCATTTTCCCTCTCTGGTGATGACTTCCCTCCAATGACTTTGTGGATACTCTGAAAGAAAACAGTCTCCAGGGTCAATGATTCAGTATTTTTCTCTGGTGCTTAAGAAACAGGAGAGAAACTGATCTTCAGACAGTTTGGCTAGTTTAAAGAACAGTGACTCCAAGGTGAGAGAGGATCTTAAAGCTTCTGAACCAGTCCCACCTCAGTCCTGCTCTTCTGTTCACTTCTGTTCCCACACCCGACCCTTCACTTAACGTCCTCACAAACCCATAGTCTTGTTACTCTGCTAAGACTCAATTCTTGCTGCTAAACATAACTATAGGAATAAAACCGCATGTATTGGATGCCTAAAGCCAGCTGAAATATTGATCAACAACAACAACAAAAATCACAAAAAAATTACTTAGCTACCTAATCTCTGCTTAGAAAAAAATGCTAGTTCCCAGCAATGCTCTGCATGGACACATGCAAATATTTGCTCTGCCAAAGAGCGTTTTGAAAGCTGATAAATCAAGCATTCAGAAGTTAAGAAAGTATAGTTCAGGTTGTCTTACCCGGGTTCCTTTGTGCAAATACAGTCTGTAATTACACAGTCACGTACGTATACTTTACACAAAGAGTGCTTTAGGGTTGCAAGAGAGCTGTCTTGGAGTCTCTGCAGTGAGGAACTGACATGTCTGTGAAAGGGAACATACCAGCAGAAACAGCCATGATATTGTTGGCCACATGAACAACAGAAACAGAAAATTGCCGTCCCTTAATATTGGAGATGGGCTTGATTAAAGGTCTGTATTTCAGTATCTTTTGGGGAGTGGGATCAAGAACTTGCTCTAAAAATCCTTGCTCTCCCGCGTCATGACAGGGACTAGAATGGGATGATTAAGCTTATTATAGTAACCCATATATAACAAACATGACAACTTAGCACCAGGACTACTCTAATTTTTACACCGCTTCTTCAAAGTACTCTCCTAGGGCTGAATTAAGGCTGTTGAGATAACTAAACCACACAATTCTGTTTCTAAACTGTGTTTATTTTAGGTTTAATTATTATTCTGCATTCCCTTGATTTTCAATACTTATGTATTAGGTAATTGCAATTCTCCCAGAATATCTGCAGTTATTAAAGTGTACTCCCAAAATTTAATTCTAATTTAATGTTATTTTTAATGTAGACACTTCTTTTATTTTTAATAGCTAAGCCTTATACATGAGCATACGAAAAGACACTTTAGAAAAAGAAACCTCAAGACAAACTTGCCTTTAGGTGCACAAACAAAAAGAAATATCACCATACAAATTACTCAAATATGCAAAGGTATGGAGTACTGCCTTTGTATCTTTGTGAGTTAAAGCTTTGGACTTGCAGGTACACTCAGGCTTAGTCACTGTATTCTGGAAAAGCTGATGCAGATCTGTTTTCCTCTTAAAACCAGTTCCTATCAATTTTCTCCGACTCCTACTCAATAGGGAGCTTGTCAAAACACCAGACACACAGACAGACTCCTTTCTTTCTGTTCCCCATCTCACGTTGACCTTTCTATCCCCCACTTATCAGCCTCTTCCCCCTTCCCTCCATATTGCCTTTGTGTTTTCAGCATCTTCCAAGATTCCCTTTCTTGGCTTCTTTCCTGAACAGAGTTGCTGAGAAAGGGTTTGGTGAGAAATGTGTTTTGTTTCTCTAGTGGAATTAATGGCCAGTTTTTGACCTTTTTTTTCTGCATTTGAACATTTCTTCCCTAGAAGTGGCTGACAATTTACTTCTCCTGCAGGATGCTCTCACATAAAAATGTTGTTTGTTCAAAACGCCAGTCTATTCTGCGCTCACAGCGAGCCAGACCACCTCTGCCCTTAGCAAAAAATGTCCTTTGCCAGAAATGCTACTGGTTTTCCTCTGCAGAGGAAATATTATGTGGTTGAATAAACTGTTGGCATAAACCATTGTGTCTTTTTTTATTACACAAATTCAAAAAGAGCATTCATTTCCCTGGGAAGTTTAGTTTTCATTTTCTAAAAGATTATATGTTGAAGTTAAAATGGCATAGTTGTCTCTTATGCCAATAACTATTTCTTTAACGAGATTAGCTTTTTGTATATATATTTGTATATATCTCCAGGTATTTTAAAAAAAAATTGTATAAGCCAGTACATTGAAGCCTCTAGTTCAGATTGGTTGCCAGCTGCATGGAGATCCCCTCTCTTCTTTTCTTTACTATGTCCTTGTGTACATCCCTGTAAAAGTTACTTTCTTTAGTCCCAGCTGTGGATTTGTTTTGTGTTTTGTTTTGGTTTTGTTTTGTGTGTTTTTTTTTTTTGGGGGGGGGGGGGGGGGGGGGGGGGGGGGGGGGGGGGGGGGGGGGTGGGGGGGGGGGGGGGGGGGGGGGGGGGGGGGGGGGGGGGGGGGGGGGGGGGGTCGGGGGGGGGGGGGGGGGGGGTACTGCAAAGGGGCACTGCTTAGGAAAAAGTAACTGTGGAAACACATTTCTGTAGTCTTTGAGACCTTTGTGTGAAGTGGTGAGAAAGCCTTGAACTTTCTGGGACAACTGACCCATTAAGAATGTGATTACAGCTTATTAAAGGAATGTGGGATCTTTGTGTGTTTTCAGAGATTTCCACTTTATCTGGTACAGCTTGTATGAGTTGTATTTCCTTTTTGGGCAGATGGAAGGCAAAATCCAGGCTTTCACAGCCTTTTCAGGCTAATAGGTCTATGTGAGATAGACAGAGGAAAATCCTGTTTTTCAAGATATTTAACAGGCAGTCCAACACAGACTAAATATTCCCTCCCTCTCTCATGCACTGCTTTGTTCAGATTTCAAGTTAAATTCCATTTTACTGAATTATATTACTGAATCCAGCAGGGATAGTCAGGAATTTTTCTTTGGCTATGTCTAAATCCATGAGTCTCTATAGGCATAGGCATTTATGGAAGCAAAGAATTTCCTTGAACTGCTGCATCTTGATACGTGGATTCTGATATTTGTGCAACCCTGTTGCAAATCATGTTTTCCTTACACACAGGTAATTAGTTTAGGCCTTACCTGCTAGGGATCTACACAAATTTTATTGCAGTCTCTCAAGGACATCTGTGACTTCAGCAAAAGTCAACTCTTTGCCTTGTCACGGTTGTATGACAATACAAGAAAGAGAAACGTGATTGTCTCACTGCACAGTCTAGGAGCTAGTGCAACCAGTGCACACCAGAGCCCATGTGATAACATCTCAACATCTTCTCCAGGGACCAGCATAAAATTTAGATTGACTCTTTTTCCGTGGAGAAATAAAGGTTGTCCTGTTTGTTATCTGTCCCCTGGTAAACTAAGGTGGGATTTCTGTTGCCTAATATTATGTGTCTAAAAGCAAATTTTGTAATCTAGATTAGCCTGATCTTGTCCAGGCCCTCTTCGGAGTCAATGGAAAACAAGACCAGTTGAAAACATAAGTTCACTGCACCTCAGGCTGGTGTGAGGTAAGAGGGTAATTGGTCCTCTCTCTGGTCTTGTCTCTCTTCTTTGCCATTAACTATGGAGGGAACCTAGACAAGTAACCCACACTTTCTCCAGTTGTAGAGAATCAATCAGGGTGTCTACGTCATTACAAGTAAAATATGCACTTGCAGCGTTTGACTTGGAAACAACCCCAAGTCTGCTCAATATGTCCAGAAAACCTCAGGCTTTGTGTGTCCTTCTATGAATCTTTAAGATGCCAGTAACACTACAAAACCTGTGAGGCACTGCACAAAATAAGAAAGCTGGAAGGGGAAATTTCAAAAGCACCCATTTAACTTAGGAACATGTATTTACATGGCACCTTTGAAGTTCCTACCCTCCTCCCTTCTTCAGGAGAATTTGGTCTAAAACTCTGATTTTGCAATGCACGCACGTTTAGCTTTGCACACCAGATCCCTGAGTCACTCTGGATGAGTGGCATAGAGCAAATCTGACCCTTCTCTTTCTCCCCTGCCGTTCAGAGAAATAAATAAGATCAGTCAGATGCATGAACTTGGAGTGCTTGAATTAGTGTTCTGCAAAACTGGGTACAAGCAAAAAAAATCTAGGTGCAGGTCCCAGTGAGACAAGGACAAGGCATGAGAGCATTAAATCATCCGAAAAAGCTATTGAGTTTTCCTCTGCCTCTTGGATGTTTCAGGCACCATAGGACAACCTGCCTGGATGGATGCTGGTCACACATAGCTCCTGTGTCATGTCTGTGAGCACCACGAAACTGTCTTAGAAATCTGAGTTGTTTTCCTCAGAGGCACTAAACACCAAAGCTATTATACATGTCCTCTGCGCCAAGGTGTAGAAGGATTTTGAAGGATTTTGAAGCTACTATGTTGACATACCTGGTTAGCCAGAAATGGTGGATCAGATGGCTGCATTTGGGAATGAAAGAGAAAAGTGTCTCTCTGGAGAGATCTGGAAGTCTAGGTAAGAAGTCCTCCCGGAAGGAACTGGAGGGACAGACAGCCCCAAAGTGGGACTTATTCCTCCTTTTCTGTTCCTTTCTGCTCTTTGCCACCTGAGACTTCTGCTGGATAAAACAAATGCAAAACTCAGGAAAGGAAAAGTTGGATCTCAGGGCTGTGTCTGTGTGTGGCTGAGCTATCTTCCGGCTGTAAACACATTCCAGGCTATCTTTCAGATGCTGGTTCAGGAGTACAGGGGGACACCACAAGGCAGTGACAAGGTGCCTCAGTTTGGGAGAAGAAGGTTTAGCTCTTTGGGCAAGAGCTGTGTTGTGTCCCTTACCCACAAGGCCATAAACCAGGCCATGGCTCGTATTCATGAGTGCAGACACACCACTTCCGTGTGTGTGTGTGTCTGCATGCATCTGCTTCACCAAGAGCAGGCAAGGTGATTTCTCACATGCCAAGCTGACTCAGGACAACTGACAAACCTGATTTACGCCGCCTGAAGGCAAGACCACATAAGAGACAGTATTATCCACCGTGGTTATGGACCCTAGAAAGAAAACGAGATTTTCTGCACCATGTGATGCTCCGTTCAAAGTCGGCTACAAATGTTAGATGAACTAATCTTTTTTTTCTTCTTAATAATCTCTTCTCATTGCTCAACTTGTTAAATCTCAATGATGCCTGCTGCTCCTAGATAACTAAAGACCATGAGAGACACTGTATCGGATTAAAAAACAAAGAAGGTCCATTTTCCCCACTATCCTGCTTCCAGCAGTTGCTAACAGTAGATATCTATAGAGAATATAAGAAAAGGTCATAGGAGCACTACAAAAATAGAGTGACTCTTTCCCAGAATACTCTCCCAACCTCCACTCACACCAGTGAGAATTAATAGAGATCAGGAGAGCTCAGAGAGCTCTAACAGATGAGACACAGTGGATTCAACTAAAATTTGACAAAAGTATGTTAAAAAATAACTAAGTAGAATGTCTTCATTTTCAGGTTTTAAATGTGATTAATTAAAAATGCTGTGTTTAGGGTTTTTTTCATTTCACTTGTATTTTGACATATCAACTTCATTGGTTATTATTGATTCAGAAACTGACAATCCATTAGAGTTTGAGTAGTAATGATGAAACAGTAGCGACATCTTATATTTTTATTGCTTAAAATGTATTTATCATGTAATACATTTACAATAACTTATTTTTATTAATATAGAGCTAGTTAAAAATTAAAATAAAGCTGAAATTCAAATAAAATACATTGGCTTAAAGAGTTTTAAAATTAACTTTAGAGGAAGTATTACAAATTGTTTCCATGAACGAAAAAAAAAAAAGGTTAAACTGTTGGCATTTACCACAGAGAAGAGGCATATTAAAATAAAATGGTCGCATTTAGCAAATACTTCAAATTGAAAGACTGCTTTGATTTTTTTCAGAAAATAATTTGAAAATAAATGTTCCAAGCTTGCTTTGACCTGAACAGTGCTGAAATCAGAGCTTTTCCTTCTTTCGCTTTTTATTCAAAATCCTGAGCAACAATAGTGAGAACACAGTAGCAGTTCACCATAATTGATATCAAAATACATAAATTCATTCTGAATCATGTCAATTAAAGTACAGAATAATTTTGAATGAGCTCATGAAAGAATTATAACTTTCTGACAATTGCATATTTTGGTAGGTTAGTTTCTCTAGTTGAAAAAACTATATATTTTTTTAGTAGCTTTTTAAATGCCACTTTGCAGGCAGACCTAGATGTAAGCAAGTATTTTGTCTCATTGAACTCATTGTCTTCAGACGCCCAATACAAGAAAAGAGATCACTAAAATTCATAGCTTTTTCTTGGTACTTCTGGCTGGCATTTAACATGTCATTGAACCTGATGGTTCATGCTGAAGTGTTTTGCCGCTTTTATGGATGTTATTGCTTATGAATACTTAGCATTTTGGACCAAAAAAAATTGTAACTCCCCAGAAAGTGGTCCTGTGAGCATGTCTACAGAAGTATTGTTATAGCAACTGCTAGAGGTAATTGGAACCAGAACGTCTTGGGCCCAGTCTTGGGCCTGTGAGTAATGCATATTTTATGGTTTATCTACTGTGTTGTTAAAAGCTTAGGGCTTATCATCTTGCTTGCTTGTTTATCCAGCAGTAGGATTGCAGTGATTGAAATCACAGCATCCACGAGTTTTAGAGGAGTGGGGGGAGACAAGGGTACAAATACTGCAATAGTAAAATTGGTGGAAGAAATCGAGGTCAAGAACAGTGACACACAGAGAAAAAATCAGTTTGGGGGTATTGTGTACATTCAATATTGGTGTCCAGATGAGGATGATACGGTTCAGGAAGATGAATGTAGTAGAGTGTATTTACATAGGGAGAATGAAAAGAGAAATTCACAGGCTAATACTTCAGTAGTGTTCTTCTTACAATACGGAAAATGAATCTGTGGCAAGTAATATACTCCTTTCAGAGGGCAGGTTTGCTTGTCTGCTATATTATGGTTTCATAATTGTGTCTGAATTTAGCTGCTCCTCAGCCATTGGAAACAGATCATTCTGCCCTGCAATTACAAATATTGATTTACAATGACATTTGCCTCTTGTAAAGTGTTTCAGTAACATCTGCAAAAACAGATGATGCAGAAGCATTAATCTCTCCATCTCTCTGATTTAAAAAATAAGTGGTTTTGCCCTGTAATGGCACGAAGGGACATAACTGTGATGAGTAGTTCAAAGAAAGGATTATATTTCTAAAATTCCTATGCAGTAGCTGTAGGCATAGAGATAAAGATTATGGGACACTAGAAACAGGGCAGCACCCTATCTTGACATGTTAAGCAAATAGAAATAATAACACACAAACTGCACATCCCATTTTTTCATTGAAAATGTACCCCAAAGTATAATTGAAGTAAAACTAGTGGAAGCTACACATGAGAGTGGTTTTGATACACTACAGAAACTGCGTGAGATTCATTAGCAAATTTATCCATGCTTATGGCCTGAATTCAAGTCTTCAGCCAGAACTGAAATCAGCTGTATTTCACATTCTTTCTGCTTTCATTGTGAATGTCTCATTTATTTTCCTCTATTTTTCCTATATAAAACACTTCACCAAATGGCTTCAAAACAGTATTCAAGAATAAAAGATCTGATTTCCAAAACACTACTGAAAGAATCCTTAAATAGTAATCTAAAACTGATAAACCAGGGAAAGAATGGATTATGAGACGTCATCCCCTTGTAACTCCTTCATCAATGTCTCTTCTCTGTTTGCTGAGGGTGAAATGTCCCCCACTACATTTCATAATTTCTTACCTCTTTTAAAAGCAATTGGCATGCTTTGTTTAATATACGTTTCAAAACCCAGAACAGTCTCCCAATGGTACAACAATAAATAATAAGTCGAAAGAACCGTGTAGGAGAACAAATCTGCTATGCAAAATAAACATGTAATAGCTGGAACTCTTCCTACACCATTGCTTTAACTGACTTGGGATTTAGACATAAAGCGATAAATATTAACTACCTAGATCCTACTGACCTTTTCAAAAAAGAAGGATATTAATCATATCCCAGAAACTCCTCTTCTCCATTTGGGATGCCTCATGTATCTGAGTTATCCACAGTGGGCTGGTAGATAATATAGTTAATATATGTTAAATGTGTTGTCCTGGTCTCAGGTGGGAAAGAGTTAATTTTCTTTCCAGTGATTGCTGTGAAAGGAATGTCAATATGCATATTGGTTTAGTTGTTGCTAGGCAATGCCTATACTTTTCAAGGACTCTTCCCATGTAAGCTGAGAAGGTGCACAGACAGAAAAATGGAATGGCCAATGGAATATTCCACACCATAGACATCATGCTCAGTATATAAATGGGGGCTGGCCGGGACGGGGAATCCATGATCACTGCTTGGGAATGTACCAGTTCACTGGGTGGTGAGAGTGACTTGTGCCATTATTGTTATTCTTAGTGTTATTTTCATTTTCTGCTATTGTGCTATTAAACTGTCTTTATCTCAACCCAGGAGGCTTTTTCCCTTTCCCTTTCCCCTCTGTTTCTCCCTCTTCTCCCTGCCCTTCTGGGGAGAAGGGGGAGAACTGCGTGAGCAGCTGTGTGGTCCTGGCTGCCGGCTGGGGTTAAACCAGAACATGTGCTTTTCTGAAGGTGGAGCTCGTCAAGAATACACGCGCTATATCATAAGGTCTCAGATGCCAATACATAGGACGTGATTCAGCTCATCACTCACATGCATCTGAGTCTGTATTCATCTGGATGGACTAAATCTCCGTTGACTGTGCTGGTAATGGAAGCTTAGACACTCAGGTAGACATTTAAATTTCGATTTTTTAATTTAGAGATGACTCTTACTCTTTCATTTGGCCTTAAGAATGCCATCTCAAATTATTAACTTTTACATCACAACTCAAGTCTACTAGCTGCGCTGCACATTGCCTTAATACCACCCATGAAGTGCAGATAGTGCCAAACCTCTGTGTCTTTATGAGGTGTCGTGAAAATAAATACACTTAATCTTGTGAGCTTTAATGGAAATGGAGCCTTTAAACTGAAATATTATTGACTGCAATTTTAAAAAAACACAATATCTGTACAAAGCACCACTTTTCTTTCTGCATGGCAAGCCCTCGGTAACCACAGAACTGTACAGCTCTTTCATTTAGAAGCCAAAATCTTTCCTGCCCACAGTCTGAATATTCCTGCTCCTTTATGGTCTTGAGCTAGGCTTACATATCAAGTAGAAAACTCTCAAATATCTGTAATTTTTGCAAGCTTATTTGCCTCATTCTCTTTGTTTCCCTCCTCCACGTATTACACGCTGCTGAGCTTGCAGGCTCTGTGTCAGGGGAACCATGTCCTCTCTTCTATGCTTTTTGGAGCCCAGCATGAAGCGAGTCCTGCAACAGAAACCTGTATTACCATTCCATTTAAAATCTCTGCAATCAAACCAATATTGTGGTGGACATATATAGCTATTATCCCCTTCAAAACCAAATGTAAAACCACATTTAAGAGCAATAACAACAGAGGCCTGAGAGCTGTTGTGGTTTCAAATATTATGTTTACATTTGTGCTCAAGGAGGTACATCCCCAATGCTGCTAGCACAAAAGCAACACATCTGGGCTGAAAAGTTGTTTGAAAGTGGCTAGTTTGGGAACGCCAGCTCCCTGTTTCTGCTGCAGCTGCTGTGATCACATTTTCCAAGACTTCCATTGCATTTATAACATCAATAAATGGGCAGATGGTGCCAAAGTAATCTCTGTCTCTGTGGCAGCTTATCTAATTAAACATTTAGACAGAGAAAGGTATAATTGCAGAATAATCTATCTGTCTTTATCGTGTGCTTTCCCTTAAGACACTCCTGCCTTTCCAGCAGAGCAAATAACTTTGACAGATATTTACTTTCAAAGTAAAAAGATAGTGAAGTTCTATTAACACAGACCATATCAATAGCAAAGCTATTTTTTCACTGCACTCGATGCCAGCATTCTTTGTAGAACAAAGATTTTGGTACTGAGTAAAATTTGATTTGCATGCCTGAGGGAATAATAAAAGAAACCTATTATGGAATGAAATGGACTGTAATCACATTGAGAGGATAGAGATTGTTCCTTGGGTGGGGAGGGGGGAAGGCTACTGCCTGGTAAATGGCCTATTGAAGAAGAAAACACAGTGTTATCCAAGATGCAACATATGCCAAAATTTGAGGGATGACATGTGTAATTGCTTCACAACACAGATTTTCATTGCCTTCAGCGGGAGCCAATAAGCACCGAGTGTTTCGCACAGGGCCACAGGGAGGGAGACACTCGGTCACTGAACACCGGGACAGAGCAAAAAAGCCATCCTGCCATTCTCATCAGATTACGCCTTAGCTAATATTGACTCTGTGTGGTGATGTGCTCTCCCCTTTTCCCCCTTTTCCCCCTTCTTCCCCCCCATCCCCGGCTCCTGCTCAAGCCATGGCCATCAGTGGGAGCTGTGATGAGTTGCACTTGAACTTTGGGGGATGGCTGGCAACACAGTCGAAACACTGTCTGGAGTGGGGACCTAGATATTTTGTTCCCTTGAGAATATCACTATAGGTCAATTATCTTACCCTATAAATAGCGGACAGCCCAAGAGCCCTTTGAGCTCGCCTGCACGGCAGTGGGCTGCATGCCAGGATCTCCCCTTGAGTGGGGATGCTCACTTAAGGTTCTACTCTTTGAGGTTGGGAGATTCCTTACTACAACAGAACCCTCGGGAAGTTGACTAACAGCATGCTAAACTTTGAAATCTCAGCTAAGTGATATAAAGGATTGATTGCGCATATATAATCCTTTAGACATAAACCATGACCAAGTCTGGGACTAGGATTGGATCCAGCTGCACCCAGACTCCTCTCTGAGGAAGAGTTTAGAAAGCCAGGGGGTCTTTTCTGAACCTCGTGACTCAATGGAAGGGTCTCCCTGACAGCTCTGTCTGACCCTGTCCTCTATGCAGTAAATAATAAAGTGTACCCTGTCATCCAATCTCGTAAAACACTGTCGCATTCATTACTAACTTTGTAAAATCACTGTTTTATGTTAATAAATATTTCACTACTTCTCTCTTGTGAGTGAATTTAATCACTCCGCCCACGACACTCAGCATACAGAAGGTCAGCATCCAAGCCTAAGCTTTACGGCGTTCTCCCCACAGCATACAGAGCTCGTGGAGCAGGGCTCCACTTCTGCTCCCCTGGCCAGGAACCAGCCTCAGCCGCTGGTGGACTTAGCACAAGCCAGGCAGAGAATGATTTCAATTACCGAAGGAACAGCTGCTGCTCCAGGAGACACCAGTGAAGCCAACCCCTTCTGCAAGAGCTACTTGAAGCGAGCAAAGAGCTGGGCTGCAGGCCCGCAGCACAGCTGTGTGGTGCTCCTTCTCTTTTTGAGCACAGGACACTCATTAAAGGAAGGTCAGCACCAGTTTCTCACGTGTGCGCATACCTGATCTCCACTCCACCGCATCCCCCACCTGGGTCCTCTAGAACTATTTCCAGTAGGTGACACGGTGCTGAAAATTCTGGATGCTTGCTGCAATTTTAAGAATATACAGCACCATGTGCCCTGTAAACTCACTGTCACACAAGCTGTTCCTGTTAATGACATTTCTGCATGGGTTTATAGCCAGAAATGATGAGCTCCTACAGGCTTTCTAATTCTCCTTCTTGTTACTTCCCAGTGACAGTCCTGATGCCTGTGCTTCTATCAGCTTATTCTGCTGTTATTTTACAACGGAATTTCCCCCCAAGATTGTTCACTATGTAAATGCGAATCTAATTATACAGAGATTATTATTCTGGTTATACAACAAAATATATTATATTTCAAGGCAAATGACCAAAGTTACAGGGGTACATCAAAAAGCTAGTTATAAAAGTATTTTGGCGATAAACACCAGAGAAGAAAAAAGCAATACAGAAGCAGATGCTTTGTGATTTGAAGATCTGAATTGTCTTTGTTTCCAAAATGCTACAGAAGTGATAGCAGTTGACAGCCACACTTCATGTGATGAGAGGCATAATGCCATTCATTGCTTTTATACTTGAACAACTTGGATATCACACAGTCTGTCAAGTGCAAATCTGTTTAAATCATGACAATTTATGTTATACTACAGTATATTACTTGTTTATATCATAAGACTAAAATCATTCTTGCATGAAATAAACTGAAACTAAAAAACCAAGCAAGGGCTGCTGTTTTCAAAGGAACTGAAATTTTCCCGACTCTGAGATTGACCGATAAACTACAAATCCAGAGGAGCAATGCAGAAGACAAAACTTTCCTCCATCCATACCCTGAAGTGTTCAGATGAGTGAAATCAAGGCCCAGAAGCATTATCCAAATCCTGCATGTTAGCTAATACTGTCTGGGGAGAAATCAGATCTGCAGATAGGACATTACCTTTGAAGCACCGTGTTTGATTTATTGCCTTTTGTCAGAATACGATCAGTGCAATATTTGGTTTTCTGTTTTTAAAGGTAGGAAATAACTCAAAGATGCATATAGAAAACATCTGGGATATTTCTTTGTCTTGCCAGCTGTGGGAGTAACAGAGATCATGGAAAGCAAATGGAGGAAAAGGATTTGCCATAAGAGCGAGACTTAACCCTAAATTCCATGTGCAGCCATACAGTCAGATCCTTGCACGACTAACTCAACAGGTCACTCATCAAAGATAGAAATATCTGTAATTCATGTTCCCTTCCAATGGTTCTTAAAAATCAAAACAAAGCCTCTCCTATCCCACCACAGGTTCTTCCTGCCCTGCTTCAACAAGGACATAGCCATTTCCACGAGGCTGAGTGCATGCCCCCTGGACTCAGCCATGACATTCTCATCTTTGCTGTTACACACTGTGCTGTTTTGGGGCTTCCCTCTGCTCCTGAAGTGTGGATGCCTCTTGGCACCAGTAGGTCTGACAGTCTGGTCCTCGGCAGGCGCATGGTGTGTGGAAAGACACAGCCTTTCACAGCAGATGATCTACTGGCATCTTTACCCTGAGGGTAGCAGAGCACTGGAACAGGCTGCCCAGAGAGGTGGTGGAGTCTCCAACTCTGGAGACATTCAAAACCCGCCTGGACGTGTTCCTGTGCAACCTGCTCTGGGTGACCCTGCTGTGGCAGGGGGGTTGGACTAGATGATCTCCAGAGGTGCCTTCCAACCCTATGGTTCTATGATCAGCTGAACCACTGACCGACCAGCTGGGACCCGTGGCAGCAGCAGGGGCAGGCTGATCCTGCGCGGTGGAGGGTAAATGTGTGCTTTGCCCTGGGTGCAGCGCACTGCCTTGATGTGATTGTCTATACCTTCTGCTGCATCTTCTAAAGACAGACAGAGAGGTGGAAAGTTCAATTATATGTGATCACTGAAACGATCAGTAACAAACTGCTCACTGTTACAATGCACGTTGAGAGGCATTTGGCTTTTATGAAAGTCTAATGGAGAGACAGCTTCTCCTTAAACTTTGAAAAGAAAACTTAAGTAGGGTGGAAGTCCTTATGATTCTCGGTTCTGTGGACAGGAGAGGTAGAAGTTTCTTCAACCTTGGGCTACTTTATTCCTGTACTAAAACTCCTAAATAATTTTTAATCTTCATTTGCAAGGTAAGATTTGATATTCAATCTCTTTATTGGAACCTTCTACTACTCTGTTATTTCCAAACACATTTTAAGAATATTTATCCAGAATATATTCATTTTATTATGTGAAATCCTCCAGTTAAAATTTTCATATTTTTCCTGACCAGCTTTTTTTCCCTGTATTTTTAAAATTTAAAAAAAAAAAAAAAAAAATTCCTCAATTTCCTCAATTGCAAGGCCTTCCCTTTTTTGGTTCGCTGTTTTTTTTCCCTTCTTGATGACCTATTAATTTTTGTCTATGGTAAATAAAGTGAAAATAGGAAAAAAAAAAGGTGAGGGGTTGAAAGGCACTAGGAACTAGAACCCACACTTGGAAGTGAGCTTTCTAACTTTACATATACCTAAATTAAACTACATTTTGTGACCAAATTAATTTAATGTCCATATGTATACTTAAACACTACTTCTCACTTCAAATTTTCCAAATCATCATAATACTCAATCCATGTCTTTCCAATAGCAAATACATCAATTAATAGGAATATTTTTTATTGCATTTGAGGAACATTCCTGCATTTGTGTCCTTTCACTCTAACTCTCTTTTGTCCCTTTCTGTTATACATTATTCCAGGAAGAAAGAATTCCTTGAAAAATTCTGGATATATGCTTAGCTTAGAATAAAAATGAAAAGACAAAGATTGGAAATATAAGACTTTAATCAGGATTTGCAATAATAGGATGAATTTGGGAAAACTAATATACCCATGAAATTTCATTGTTTAAATATAAACCCAGATACCTTGTCAGGCCAGTGAAATCAGCAGCAAATCCTATTAGCAGGACAGGGGGAGGAGAGGGGCTACGCCGTGCGACTGCTTTTAATCACTGCAATGAAATGGCAGCATGAGCAAACAGCTGCAAACTGATGAAAATTTGCAAGCACTGCTGAATTAATAAATGTTATGAATACCCAGGAAGACAGTGAGTGAAGAGGGACACACCCAAAAAAGCTCAGCATAAGGTGTCAAAAAAGAAATAAAAAGAGGGGAAAAAAAATAGGGGATGCAGTTCTAAAATGTGTATGTCCATCCAAAAAATATGAAGTGGCACTATTTAATCAGAGAGCAAGATTTGACAATGCAACTCCTTGCAAAGGGAGTTAGGTGAGATTTAGAGAGCAGTGAGTTCAACATGAGTTTTTACCATGACACTGTTGTTAAATACAAAAATCAAGAAGCCTGTATTTTTCCTTCCATACAAAGATCTTTTCACTTAAATACATTGTTATCTAACTATCTACATATTTTCTGTTGAAAGAAGAAAAAAAAAAATCCTTTTCTGTGCAATACTACGGTGAAAGCATATTCTGTCTGCTTTTCTCATTATTGGAAAATGTACTGAAAAATTACAGCGAGTTGAGAATAAAGTGCTGACGGTGATTAAAGACGGGGAGGAGTGACTTATGAGAATGCTTACACACTCCTAAGGGTGCCCTTACACAACCTTGTTTTTCTTTGATGGTAAAGCTGCTCAAGACACGCCTTTCTCACAGCCTCCGACTGCTCATTTTCTTTCCGCATGCAGCAGGTTCCTGCTCCCTCAGGTCTGCCAGTGCGGCTGTTTATAAGGCCGTGCTGGAAACCAGATCACTGAAAACCTGAATTTAGAAAAAAATCACAGCCTCTATTTTTTTTTTTTTTAATAGGCAGAAAGTCTTTTTAGCCATCTCTATTTTCTTGTCCAAGAGTCCAGGATTGGCCCCACAAATGATTGTACCAATACATCCAAAGAAATGATTTATGGGACCATATTTTGGGACTGTGGTCAAGAGCAGAAGGAAAACAGACTCTCCAGAGAAAGATTTTGCAGCTCAGGGAAATCTAGATGGCTTTTTTAGGTGTAGTGACCTCCTAACTGATGGGCTTGTACATGAAAGCGAAACCTGGAAGAGACAAAGTGCTTGGCAAAAACTGAAAAGCAAGGAATGTGCTACTCTGCAGATACGTGGGCAGTAGAAAAAAGAAGTTGTCTCAGCATGATATAAACAGAAATCTTAGGATTAAAACTATGAAGAAAATTGCAGGTTGAATATCAAGCAGTACAGTCTGAAGGCGAGCCATGGTTTTGCATGGAAAAATAGCATGAAATATTTGAAAATAGGCAAGAAAAACCTCTGTAGAAAAGGAACAGGTTACAGAATTAGGGATTCTTTTCCTAAAAGGGGCAGTGAAGAAATATTTCTAGATGAAACTTTTTATTGTATTAAAAATTTTCTTTTAGATTACAGTTGTTTTGGTTTAGATGTAATTGCTGCTTTAAAAGCACACAAGTGTTTTTGAATACCATTCTACTGAAAGTAAAGTAAATTGTAAAATTCTATTCTTTTCTGTAGCCATAAAAGGTGAAATTACGCTGCTTTAGGAAAAATTGAACATAATTTCCTTAACATTTTTGTATTATCTTTTTTTCAAAATTTGAGATTGATAAAATGTTTTCTGAAACTGAAAGATGAAAAACCCAAACAAACTATGGAGGAGTTGCTCTGAAGAACCAAATGAAGACTGAAGGAAAACCTTAAAAAATATCTGAATTTTAAAAAAGTTAAAAAAATCCCCCAAACCTCTGCTTGCTGGAAGGTGATTTAAGAACTGCTGGGAAGTCTTAGTAGAGAATTAATGTCATCAGTATCCGTCACATTAAATAGAATTCCAACAGTATGGAAAAAGATTATTTGGAGTTTACTTTTAAACTACCTCCTAGTAAATTCGCCTCAAAGCACTAGTTGCTCAAAAGTGGCAGATTTTTTAAGTTTTTAGGGTCAACACGAGTAGTGCTGCTGATGCCAATGCTGCTAAGCCCATGAAATAGCGTAGCTTGTCTGTAAATGAAAACCAGAGCTGCGTACAGCCCGCAAGCATGGAAGAGGACGATATATGGGGAAGGAATGTTAATAATGAAGTGATAGAGTGAATTCTCCACTACAGTCCCTCAGTGAGCACAGGCAACGCACAGGCAGTACATCTGCACAGATCACTCCGCTCTGCTTTACCAACAGCCGATGTTTTACGAGGCTTTTTAGAGCGGCAGCTTAGAGCCATGCTATTTATAGGCTCCTTCCTCCACAGAAAAAAATTGTGTGTGAGAACACGATGGACAATTTCATATGCGTAGCTGAGTTAATGTAATTGGGCATTCTTCAGTGTTAAAAAAGAGAGGAGGATGGGGAAGGGAGGAGTTCACACAGTATGCCAGGCTGTTTTCGCAGTCATTAGCAAAGTTTCTCTTCTCCTCCTCCTTTCTCCCACACAAGATGACATAAAAGTCTGGGAGGACTGGGGCGTGGGGGATGGATGTCTGGTCCATATGTCAGTGGTTGTATTGCATACACAGCAAGGCTGGTTCCTCTGGACATGTAGCAGAGAATCCTTTAACCCCCTGCGTGGGGTTCCCTTCATTTTAAAATCTTGAGGTAAGGGCCCTCTAAGCCCAAAGCTGAAGATGCAGCAATTTCCACCTTTTTGCCTTACAGCACACAAATATGCAAAATTGCCCTTTATTTTTAAGTATTTCTGTAGCTCTTACACCGTCTGACTGCCCTTTTCCATCTCCAGCTTCGCCAGGTTGCTGAGCTGTTCTCATGGGCACAGCTTGGCTTTGGTGGCTGCTTCAGCTGAAGACCATCACGGGATCTGTTTGACCCCAGCCTGGAAAATACGTCTGGACTATGCAGCAGGCTTTGGGTGAGACTGACAATTGCAATGCCTGTGAGATGATAATCCCGTCTAAAAGGCAAAGAGCACTACATTATTGTAAAGATAGAAATGTGCTTGAACGGATGCTGTTCACTGGTGGGTAAAGCATTTTCCAGCTTCTCCGTTAATGGTGATGGGAAGCATAAGAGGACATTGCACTGTATGAGGATAACAGGACATTTCCAAGTTCAGAATTACCTTGGCTAGCTCAAGAAGAAAAAAAAAAAAAAAAGCCAACACCATATATTGATGCTTGCTCATTATAATGCTGCAAGTCTTTTTGTTTACACAGCCATACTGAATTTATGCATGTTTAGCTTTCTGTTATGGCTGCAACAGAAATTTTACTGTTGTTGCCTTTGGAGGCAGATAAAAGAGGGAAGGAGAGGGACATTGTTCTACTGTCATCAGCATCCTACAATAATCTGTGCTGATTTAGTTTTCCTCTGAAAACAAATACAATTAAGACATAGAAAGCACCGTGAAACATTAGTAATGTAATTCAGACTTTAAATATACCACATTTAAGAGTGGGATTTAGTTCACTTACTTTAAGACATCGAAAAATTTTGGGTCTAGTTTGCAAGTCACCCAGCTTCCCTCTGTTATCAGTGGAAAAATAAGTGTTTCCAGAGTGTGAGTCACACCATTATCCTTAAATTATCTCTAAATGGGACAAACTGTAGAGGAGATAATCTCTCCCTACTGCTGAGCAAGCAAATGTTGCTGACTAGCTGTTGTGGTTTAACCCCAGCTGGCAGCTCAGCCCCACACAGCCGCTCGCTGACTCCACCCCGGTGGGATCGGGGAGAGAATCAGAAGAGTAAAAGTCAGAAAACTTGTGGGTTGAGATAAAGACAGTTTAATAGGTAGAGAAAAAGCTGTGCACACAAGGAAAGCAAAACAAGGAATTCATTTACTGCTTCCCATCAGCAGGCAGGTGTTCAGCCATCTCCAGGAAAGCAGGGATCCATCATGCAATAACGGCTGCTTGGGAAGACAAAAGCCATCACTCTGGGCGTCATCCCCCTTCCTCCTTCTTCCTCCAGTTTATATGCTAAGCATGATGTTATATGGTCTGGGATATCCTTTTGGTCGACTGGGCTCAGCTGTCCTGGCTGTGTCCCCTCCCAACATCTTGTGCACCCCCAGGCTACTCGCTGGTGGGGTGGGGTGAGGAGCAGAAAAGCCCTTGACTCTGTGTAAGCACTGCTCAGCAATAACTGAAACATCCCTGTGTTATCAGCACTGTTTCCAGTACAAATCCAAAACAGAGCTCCATACAAGATACTATGAAGAAAATTAACTCTGTCCCAACCAAAACCAACACACTAGCTCAGATGAGTAAAATTTGGAGGATATGAACTGTGCCCCACAGTCACTGATTGAGCTGGCAATTTTCCTGGTATTTTCCTTTGGATAGTTTTCATCAACACTCTAAGCAATTTATTTGTTCAAATTTAAAAAAAAAAAAAATACTTGTAATAAACTACCAGTTTTCTGCTGCAAATAGAGTGTTTTTGAGGAAAGCAGACACCTTCTGCAGACATTTTTTATTCAGCTCCATACCAAAGCATCCATGAATGCAACCCATAATGTGTTTATAGAAATATCTGCGAGGATTAGAATCTAATCCTCCTGTTCACTTGAGATGGTTCTATAAAGTGAAATTTAAAACTGATGAAACAGCAAGTTTTTGCATGAATGGGGAGTTTGTCTAACTTCAGTTTCTGCAAATTTAGTTGACTGCGTATCTTCTGCTGAGTGAAAAGCCATCCTGTAAGTGGTAACAACTTATGACTGAATTACATATTCATCTGCTGTCCAGGACCATGTAGAATTATCCTGATAAAGGAATCTGGAGGAATCGGCAGATCTGATGAAAACTTCTTGCAAAACAGACTGATTTGTACTTGGTCTGTCAGATGAATCAAAACCGGCAGGAGATACAATAGAAAAGGAATAATTGCCCTTTTGTGAGGAATGTGAGGAAGCACATTTGGAGCCTGGTAAAACAGGGCAGTGCATAGATGCAACCCCAACACTGGCCATGGAGTACATTAAATTGATATTTGACTGAGTCTCTGTGGATAGGCTGTTGAGGTAAATGTGGACACAAAAACCCGGCAATAAGGAAACTAGAGTTCGTACATCTGTGAATAATAAATGACATCCACCTTTCCAGGTCTAGGAGTATCTGAGATCATCTCCCTTTGGTTTGCTTTGCCCAAGTACCTGGCTGAAGAACCTATTTGCATATCAAGCAGTACTACAGCTTTCTAAGAACAGCAGCTCATATCCATGCGTGTGATGTCTTCCGCCTGTTCTTTCTGCATGCTGTACAAGAGGATAACTGTACAGAAGAGAGAAAGGCCCTCCTTTGTGCAAGAGTGAGGATGACAGTGCTGGGCACCTCTGACACTGAAACTCACACCACTTGTCACCTGGTTCAGGACAGTAGAGCAGCTTTGATTTGATTTGATTTAAGCATCCTCTTGATTTAAATAACCCTCTGGCTTATCAGCCACTCCTCCCAGCTTGTGCCATCTGCAACCTTGCTGAGGGTCCATCCCATCACTTACGTCAATGAAGATATTGAACTCTTCTCTCCTGTGCAAAGTGTTGGTTCTGACCTGTATCCCAAATTGCAGCTGGTCAGCAATTTTCAGACAAAATGCCCTTATATCAAAACCACACCTTTTCAGAACTGCAGTGGTTTCAAGAGTAGTTTTTTTTTAAAAAAAAAAAAAAAAAAGTCCAGGACAAGACTTGTGGTCATATTAGAAATTAATCAGAGAATGGAAATATTTCTTATGCTTACAACATTGTTCTAGAATATTTCTATCAGGAGAAATTCCTTTTCCTACACTGAATCAGGCAGACCAGACTTCAACGCGGTCCCCCCTGGTGTTAACCAAATACCTTGTCTTCTGACAATTCCTGAACACCTCTCCTTCCTTCAGAAAACTTTAAAAGATTGCAAGTCTCAACTATAAAACATTTTATTTCTCAGTGTTGGCATAATAACCCACAGACAGGAAGGTGCAACTGCATGCAGACTCCAGACCATGGGAGCACTTAAGTAAATTCATATTCACGCAACGACAGCTCTCATGAACATTTATATCTGGTATGGGCTGAACTAGCTGACTCAGACAAGAATTTGTCCCTAACATTCACCTAAATATCATCACAGAAAACACCTTTCCTTTCCTACTCATGAGCCAATTCCCATTAAAATGCTACACTGGTCTTTATAAAAGAATAACAAAATAGAAATAAATTTGGGGAAGGGTGGCATGACACCACATTTGACAGAACCATGAATCACACTGCTCAGATGAATGGTTATCCAAAGCCATTAATAGTTCTTCCCCACTTCAGCACAATGCATTGTTTAAGAGGAGTCGTACTGGGCTGGAATCTGCTCTCTGTTTCACCAATCTCATAATGAGCTTTAGCAGGAGTTGCTCTTGATTTATGTTAGATCAGGGTCCGACTGGGAACCTTTCTATCTCTCCGTAGTGTTAGCATCATCTCATAAATAACTTCAACACCCAAAACTACAGCAGAGAGGGATCCAAGAACAGTTACTGCAGTATAACTCCAAAATGCAAAGCTACCCAAGTTACACTGACAGTTATTTTTTAAAGTACACTCTTGAAATAACCAAAAGCCATGATTTTTTCCCCTGTAAAAAACAGTCTGACAAAAAAACAACTGGTGCTTAAAATAGTTCTTTGAGTTCCTTTTAGATTCAGAAATCACTCATAATACCTCAGGATCCAGTGAGATATAACTGTATCTGTCATAGACCTGGAGGCACATAAACTTCAAATTGACAGGGATAATGTTAGAGTTAAATCTCCTTGGGGCTTTATTATTCACAATAAAAATCTACTTTGAGACAATAATCAGGCACTTGAAATGCAATATTTTATCAGGTGTTTGATTTTTAAATAGAAATTTGGTCAATCTTATTTGTTTGAAGCAGAAAACATTTAAAGAAGAGCTCCAATGTGTATATGCAACAGTGGTGGAATTCACAATAAAATTAGAAGAGCTGGCCTGAGGAGGTAATTTACTTGACCAGATTCTTCATTCATCATGTTGAATAGCATTGTGTAACGGAGGATTTGGGCTCTTTCTAAATCCATCAACACCGTATATTTCAGCCATAAACTAAACAACTTTCTAACAAGTACTGACACACATAATGCTGCTTTAAATTACTTCCGAAGCGACTTAGGTTTAGAAAGACTTGCTAAGAAGCAATCGAATAAGAGACTAACAGCACAGTTGCTGGGACTGGGGGACAATTCTCCCTACACTTTAAAGTGTTGTGAGTTCATGAAATATAATACTACTGCTACACTAATAGAAGCGATAGTCTTAAGTGACGGAGGAAGCAAAGACATTATCAAGGGTCAAAATGGGTCTTTAGAGATGCTGGGAATAAAAGAATCACCGTGTAACATGAAGAATCCTATTTCTATCCTGTTTCACAGCTGTTGTAAAGACTGCTGTGCATCCTAAAGGCACACTGAAATACAAAGTTTTATTTTGATCACTGTGCTCCATAAAGAAAATATAAACCATAGAAATAGATCTTTTCTTAGAGGACAGAGTGTGCTACATACATAGAAGTGAGTTCAGGCTCAGAAGCAAATTGCACTTACTTGAAATATTTCTTATTTTGAAATATTTCCACTTGCACAGAAGTTAGTGAAATATGAGAAATAGGTAAAACCATTCCAATGAGGAGAAAACTGGATGCTCAGTTGTGAACCCTGCAGGTATATGGAGTATCGGAGTCTAAAGACCAACCCTGGAATATGAATTGAGTGGGGCTGACGCAGTAAAGGCTTATGGGACTCCAGAAGATTTCAGGAATCCAGCATGCAGAGATCATTAGCTGTGCTTTGTCTTCTTAAGCAGACAGTGTTATTGCTCTTTTTTAGCTAAATTAACAAATTACAGTGTTACCTCTTTTTTAA
This sequence comes from Alca torda, assembly GCA_008658365.1. NCBI lineage: Eukaryota > Metazoa > Chordata > Aves > Charadriiformes > Alcidae > Alca > Alca torda. The sequence continues at coordinate 156,582,262 of CM018077.1, read as the reverse complement.
ATAGGTTGAGGGCCCATTGGGAGGGATTATAACCAGATCTGTTTAATTGAGGTTTAGTTTATCTGCACTTCTGGATACAAATAGTCTTATGAGGAAGACACCCTGCAGCACAGCATATAGTGCTGACTTCCTATTCATCATGTGAATAAAAATGAGAGACAGAATTGAACGCATATTTTACGTCTTGCCCTGAAGTTTGTGAGATGTTCCTTACACAAAAGCCTGCCTCTGTATTCAGCCTGGTAAATAAACCGCGATCTAAACAACTCCACTCATAACCTTGGATCATGACAAAAATTCTGGGATAATTTTTTATGTTATCTTCAAAGTAATTTTCAGAAACTAAGATGAACTGGGATGCTCTGAACAAGGAACACAGCTAGATGATGCCCTTATCATAAATCAGAAGCTGTTTGGTAGGTAAAAATGTCCATCTCCTCACCATTTTCCATATGGTGAACTGAATTGAAAAGAATAACTGGAGCTGAGAAAGGGCTGGAAAACTTTAATGCACTGCTTTGGAAGTTAGCCAGAGTTTAGGGTCTTAGGTGGTGTAATTTAGTCAGATTGTGCTTTTCTGAGGTCAGCTGTTGGCTTTTCAGCTTCTGCACTACTCCTTGACTTCTGGGCTTCTTGTACAGCAAAGATGGTGAATTAATCAACAGGTTTCCTGTTTATCCAAACATGAGTTTCTCAAACCCTCTTATGTTAAAAAAGAGTTCCAAGGCTTTAGGTGCTTAAGGGATTGCGAAATTCCAGGGAGATGTGCTAATTTTTAAGCATTGTCTTCATTATCATCAACATCCATCATCACGATACTTACTGTCTCCTATCAAAGTTTGCTTGACTGTACAATGAGCAAAGACTTCGCAGTCCCTCTGTCCTTCACGATGTGATTTCCCAAAAATGTGAACCAGAGATGGAGGCAGCTGTGTCATCTGGGCGGAGGCAGTCCTTCACACGTTAGGAGAGATTTGAGCCCCAACAAGTAGTGTCGGAGGTTCGGGCAAGCCTGTAACTCCCCTTAGGAAAGGGACCCAGGCTGTGCATGCCTATGTGGGTTCTCTTTATCTCTTCACTTGTGATTTGTGGGGATTAGAAATATGACCATGAGATATCTGAAACTCATTTAGCCCCCATGATATATCTGGTAAATCTAGACTACTCCTGTGCAACATTTATTTTCTTCTTTCTTTTTTTTTTTTTTTTCCTTCCTTTACAGTTGCCTTCTGGTTCTGTAGCCCTTGGTATTCACATTGTTATACCAAACTCTGAAATCAAGAGAACTAAAAAGTTTTAGAAATTAAGCTTTGAAAAATAACAACATATAACCACTAATCATAGTAATAAATGAGATGATGGCTTCCTCACTGGATGAGGAGAAAGGTGACCGTGAGTGGCATCACCAGTGAGATCAACATCTTACAAAACATTAAAGATGATTCACCATTTTCCCAAGAAAACACATCTTGTCAGAAAAGGTTATTTTGCCAAATACAACTTTTCCATGACTCTTATTTGGACTTTTTATAAAATCTATGTAAGAAAACTTTGAGTTTTGAAAAGTGTTTTAGTCCCCAATTATGGATTTCTTTTGAGCACATAAACAAATGTAGCAATGTTTCCTGATGAAAGGTCTCTGTATATGTACTTTCACAATTTCACATATGGGACAAATAAGAAAAGAAAAAGGAAAGAGCATGAGGAAAGAACTCTACTTTTCAATATTTTATTATTTTTTTCCTGAATAAAATTTTGAAAGAAGTATTTTCTATGGAAAATAATATTTGCAGCCCTCTCTAGAATGCAGCACATTTATTAACATAGGTTCATTGTTCAAACTTGTTCCAGAGGAATTTTGATACATTGGAGAATAATCTGGTCCACTAGCTTGATTTAACATTCATTTATACCTGTAGGATAAACTTATGATGGTGTAGACATGATTTACAACAGGGCAAGATTAGGGTGTGAGACATTTCTTCTGTCTACTTCTCTCATTCACAGAGAAGGAAAGAGCTTCTAGCATTTACAAATACATCAATTAGAACAATTTTCTTAAAAATTTATAAGGTAGCCAGTTAGACTATCTTTGGCTCCCCGTAGGTCGTGAGTTATCATATTGCTTCCAGGAGTTTATGACTGGGAGCAATCTTGAGATTGTTCAATCTGAGTAATTAAACCACAACTCACTAACTCCAGAGAATATCCTCAGAGTAGTTACACCAGAGTGTTTCAGTCCTTCAGTTACTAAAAGGTGAAGATGGAAGGTACTTAGGGGAACAAACGCAACCATCAGTATCAGAGGCTGCCGCAGGCTGCTGCAGCTGAGATATTCCCACATAGTCCCAGCAAGCAAACTTGACCCATATCTGCAGAGAAACATGAAAATGCTTTGAATCCCATCCAGTCAGAACTGTATAATTTTTCCTGAAAACAAAATCTGGTGAAAAGAGTTCGAAGGATCCAGTTGGGTATCTGAGAGGATGACTAATCTGACAGTGCTCTGACTTACCCAAACCCATGGCCTTCATCTTTTACCTTTCCCAACTCCCATGGGAGCTAAAAGACCACCAGCTAAAAGACCAAAGCACGAGATCACACTTCTTTGACACTAGGTTTGTTTCCCCTCCCACGTTGTCCGTGACAGCTGTGATCGTTCATAACCATGTCAATGTCTCCAAAAACTCCCACTTAAGCCACAACTCACAGGGGACAAAGCTGAACACAACAGCAAGGAGACATGAGAACACTCAGTGAGCAGCCAACACAGAGTCATCCTGGCTGATCCCAACACGTCCTGTACTGTTCCCAACGCTGGGCACATTCCTGGGCCTCAGATGACGACCGCAGCACTGAACATTCCAGAGGAAAAACAACCTCATTAAAAACGGTGAATCAAATGTGTGTGTGTGTTTAAGTCAATGGAGTAATACAGGAAAAGTCTGGCCTGGTGCCAAGTGAGATGGCTGTGTCTTCTAAATAACGCAGGTCCCACAGGCATTAATTCAGCTACACATTCTGAATTTTTGTTATACCACAGCCCAGGCCCTCATGATTGATATGACATTTCCCTTTGCAGAACAAGCCTGCGAGTAAGTTAGAGGTTCATGCAGTGATGCTTAGGGGTGCTCACCAGCTGCAAACTGAGTCCTCACCGTAATGATCAAATGATTTATTATCTGCACTAACAATATACATCCTGTCTTCATTTCATTTCCAGATATAGGATTGAACTTTCACCTCGTGAAATCAGAAGAGATGGACTTGCCCTCAAATTTTATTTCATTCCTTAAAGACAGCAGATCTTAGTAAATTGTTTGCATTCACATCTCCAGACACCTCCAAAATATTTTATTTCTGCCAATCAGACTGGGTTATGCTCCTTCAAACCAGTGTTCAGATTAAATTCTCACTTTCTTGCTGCTTGCGTCATTGAGAACAAAATAAAGATATGAAACCCCTTGAGCCTTTTGCTGTTTCACTTCTGCAGTGAAACAATTTCGATGAAAAGGTTTCTTCTTCAAGTTGATTCATCTCCCAAACTCAATTACATCACAAAAACAACTATCCTTTTATAATTTGGTTCTACTTGTTAGGTCATTGAAGTCTTACTGAAATGTTTACGTGGTGTAAAATATTAAAAATATATATGTCATGTTTGAAAATTGAGTAACTTGCATGCTTAAAAGGTTTTGTTGCTTGTTTCATTAACTGTTCAGATATTCCAGAAACTTTCAGATAACTATCTCACAGGAACAATCCAAATGACTAGAAGGATAACAGGGTTTTTTTGGTCATAAAATAGTATTTATTACTGCAAAGTGTGTTAAAGAAAGACTCTAAAGAGCAGTTTTTATAGAATCCAACTGTGCTTTAATTTTCTTTACTATTTTTTTCATTACATGTTTTAAAAAATGCACATAACCATTTCTTATGTTTTGTGGTTTATACAAAATCTTTAAGAGAAACTGTTAGTTTCAATGTTGCAAATAAACAGTGAATATCAGGTCATAAATCCTGACATATTTGGTCATGTGGCAAACAAACCTGAAGTTGTTGTTGCTTGGTTTTATCAAAGAACAAGATAAATTTCATGGACAGACAGAAGATATCATAGATACGATCTTACCTTTGGGGGAAAAAAATGTTTTGGAAAAACACTACCTAGGAAAATTAAAATATTTATGGAAACCTAACTCAGGATGCTTCAGAGGAAGTTCTACATAATGAATATTATCACTAGCCATAAAAACAAATCATAAAATTACTCCTTTTCCCTCGTCTCTTTTTATTATCTGGAATGCAGTCTAGGCTGCAATGTGCAGCTGGTTCAGACCAAATAAGTTTGGGTGCTGGAAGCAGCCAAGTGGAAGCTGAGATCCCAGCTCATTTCTTGGAGCAGTATAAACACTTAAAAGTCTTGTTAAAAATAATTTTATTTAAGAGTTTAGACCTTTACACCCAGAGAGTCATGAGGAAGGGTTCTTTCAGATTAGATAATTCCATCAAGTAATGTGTCCTCACAGAGATGGGAAACTTAATGATCTTTAAGAATTAGAACCTTCATTTTGGACCTGTGCCCTTGGAAGTGCTATATATCTTCACTTCCTGCTATTTAACTGAATGCTTAATAGCTTTATGTAAATACAGCACAGTTGTAAAATGCTTTAAAGAGTTACACACGTAACTGCTTTAGGAGTAAACATGGATATCAATTTGGTAGCTTTTCTTCGTTACAGACACAACTTCAGAAAAGAAAGCCTCTGACAAAAAGTTGTTTCATCTTCAAGGGCTACTTACTTAAAATTGTAAAGAAGCAAGTTTAAAAATAGTTATAGAGAGAATAAAGGTATTTGACCTATTTGAAAAAGTTTCACTTTCTATAAGCCCCTGAGAAAACTGAAGGGATACCTCAGAGAAGTGGGTTAGGTAAAAAAAAAGATATTCTGAGAAATTCGTGCTACAAAGGCAAAAGCTAGATTCCAGACCTAATGTGTATGGGTTATTAATTCACATAAAGCAGTTAATAAGATGAGCTCATAAAGAGTTCCACCAATGAACAGGTCACAAATGTGGCAAAGCCCCAAAAGTTAAGTTTCTCTCTTCCCACAATGATACAGAAAAGGGGTTATAAAAGCCTTTAAATGGAACAAGCCCTTTGCTTCCTGATGAATTCTACCTCATCACCACAGCCTCAGACCTCTGCTCAGCCCCACTCCAGGTGTAAGATATGTGAGAAAATAGCCACACGTTGAAATGTGGAGGAAATAAGCTTCACAGTTAGAACACGGTATTTGTACTGTGTTGCTGGAAAAGCAATGTAAGATTGGACAGGAATTTTATTTATGTTTTTCCTGTAATTAGGTGAAATACTGTTTTAATTGAAGACAATGGTGTCTCTGGTTGAAAACCACAGCCTGTTTATTTAGATTATGTTTTCCTGCAAAGGGAAATATTGTAATACTGGCAATGAAAGACAAATAGTACTCAATACAGGTTTTAAATGTGGGGTAGTCTTAGGACGCCTTCTTTTGTGTGCACCTGACTTTGATGTTATTTTGATTTCCCAGATAACTACAATTGCTTAATTATCAGAGTAATTACTTATGTTTGCCATTTATTAATACTGAAATTACTGCTGGTAAACATAGGATGCCTAATGTGCTTTTTACTACAATAATTTTCGTATTTTACAATGTATTCCCATTGTTTACAATACACCATGGCATAAAATATGGACTAGTTTTTAGCTGAGCAAATTCCTTTGAAAGCTCTCCCCACAAGAACAGGTAGAAAAATTAGAAGCTAAAGTTCACAGTGTCTCCTTCATTGTTTTTCTCTTTTCTATCCCCCTCTCCCCCTGCCAACTTTGAAGAGAACACAGTTAAGGCCAGTAATTTGGGACACTTTTTGGCTGTTTTTAATTGCAATTTTCTTATACATCTGGCAGGGAATTGTGTATGACAAAAATTGAACCTGCAAAGGCTTTCCAGTATCATTTAGAAGAGATGATTGTACATGACTTTTCCTGTGCATTAGGGATCTCCAGCCCTGTGGGCAGTTTTCTTGGAGCAAATGCTGTGGGATTAGGTTGTCTATTCAATATGGAGTTTTGCTGGAAAAAGAATCTTTCTGCTTTATACAGTGTATAGAAAATGGGCTGGTTTTGCTTATTGTATTGCTTTCTTCCATTTGAACATAGAAATGAAGCTGATTTTTCTTTCCTGAGCATTTACTGTTACCTCTTTGACATAATGGGCTAAGGGGCAAGTGAAGTTAAAACATCTGAGCTAAGCAAAGGCGACATTAACCAGTTTTACTGTGACTGGCTTGTCAGACATTATTAAGCTTTGCCTGGGTCCATCAGGGTTTTTAGCCTGTTAATAAATACTGCCACCAAAAAATTACTACAAAATGACTTTCGTTTTTCAGAGAACATAAAGGCAAAGATTTGTTCCTTGTATCTACCAGGTATTTAATTTGTATGTAGGAAAATGAAAAACACTGGCTTTAGCAAGAAATGTCCCCCCCAACATTTTTCTTCTTTTTTTTTTTAAAGAAATTTTAGCAGTAAATATGACAAAATGGTTGGAAGGCTAAATTAGCTTTGCCTCCAGGATGCCTAAATCTCAGATCACCTATTAAAACTGTTCATGACAACACATTGTGCTTTTTAAGCTCCCTGATCACATCACTTTCTGAAATATTTCTCTGTTCCCAAGATGGAACTATCTGAAGCACTCTTCCTAATGTGTTTGAACAGTTAAACTAGCCTACAGCACTATAACTTTAATGCATTATAAATGAATCACTATGGATACAGGGTGTCTTGATGATCCTGAGTATTTGCCTTTGTATTACATTGTGATATTGGTGAGGTTTGCCTACCCGGCAGAAAAACAACCTTCATAAAATTTGATTAATTTATTAGAGAAGTCAAATAAAAAAGTTAAGGGGATAATGAAATACAACACAAATTGAAATAGTCAAATTTGCCATCTGCCCAGTTCTCATACAGGCGATGCATTCGCAAACCTTTTAACCAGCTGCAAGGGGACTGACAGGTCAAATCCCACAGCCTGTACCCAGGACCGTATCGTCTGCCTTTGGTACAGGAGTCCATGGCAATTGCATTGCAAACGCATCTGTCCCCCGTGCAAGAAGGACCAAGGAAGACAGGAACGTGCCATGCAAACTTCCAGCTGTCTTTGCTGCTGTGTGCTGACACGAGTGCCGAACGCCATCTGTCACATAAGCGAAGTGCGGGGTTGATTTCAATAAGAAAACGTGGTTAAAAAGCAATTGGCCTGACTTTGCATTTTCTTATCTAGAGCTTCCTCCGATTGCAGTGAGAAGTCTGGCTGAATATTAACTAGGCGAGGATTGCAGGATTTAGCCCAAGACATCATGAAAATCAGGTTGGAAAGTCTTATCTGTGATTACAGTTGGCAAGGCAAGGGGGGTTGTAGTCGCCTCTTCTTGCCTCCTACGACAATCTCGCCACCACGGATCGATGTAGTAGTATGCGGATCTCTGGTCATATAGCAAAAGAGCACTCATCCATCTGGGCAGCCTATTTCCCACACAAATCAGCATTGCATCTTTTACTGCTTTGGAAATTAGTCCCTTGGGAGCTAATCCAACATCCACAAAAATTCAAGGACTATCTCCGAGGGACTGCAGCAGATTTTAGGTAAGAGATTTAAAGGTTCATTCAGTCAGCTGTATTCCTAGGGCCAGAAAGCAAATGGTGCTTATCTCATAGAGTATCTACAGAATTTACTGATATTTTTACTGAATTTTTTATGGACTTCCACTCCCTTAGGAAGGAAGAGATTTGCTGTAAAAAGGCAACCACACAGTCTGTGGATGGATGAAGTATTTTGCAAATTCCAAACCTGCAGAGAGATCATGGAGTCCAACTGATGACTAGATTTTCTTCACATCCAGGATCAAGTGGATGTGATGAAGAGCAGCTTCAAATTCACAAATTCTCTGCCATGTTCAGACGACCGCAGAATTGCAGCAGCCAGTATTATCTTACTAGCAGGGGTTTTGTTCATTTAGAAATATACAGTATGACAGGATAGTGGTTGCCTCTGCTCTGTAACAGATTTATCTGACAGAGAAGTCGATAGTAAGTGTGTAACAACTTGCGTCACAACCAGTTTTGTGTTCCTACTTGTCTTATCGTCAGTCCCTTCCAGTCCATCTTTCACTGGAGCATCTAAAAACCCACAGATGTTATAGCTCCATGTACACTTAAACACGTCAGCTACTTGTGCTAGTTAATGACATCTAACACAGTTTCTCAACAGAAAATGTGAAAGTAGGAACTTTTCTGTTTTTTTTCCCTCGTTCACAGCATGAAGAAAGTTTCTCTGCATTTTGCGTTTTTCCTCCATTATATCTGTTGCTTCTGCTGCAGGAAGTCAAGCGGAACTTAAACTTGAGTCACAAAGTCACACAGAATCACAGAATGGTCGGGGTTGGAAGGGACCTCTGGAGATCATCTAGTCCAACCCCCTTGCCAGAGCAGGGTCACCTAGAGGAGGTTGCACAGAAACGTGTCCAGGCAGGTTTTGAATGTCTCCAGAGATGGAGACTCAGTCCCCTAATCATCTTTGTCCTACTCACTTGAATCAATTTGATCTCCAATATTTTCTTGGCAGTTTATATTTTTGGAACTTGTAGTCTCCAGAGTAAACATCTGTGAAACCCCAAATTAAGAGAACTTACTCATGATCTAAAAAGAGGAATTCACAAAATGCAGCCCCTCCTTTTGAAGTGTGTTGTTGGCAGTCATACCTGGGTGAAGAACACAGACATGACTAACAAGGAATGAGCTCCACTGCTCGTGTTGTTCTCTTCCTGCTCTGTAAGTGCATGGCAGGTACATAAATGAACTTTTGCCTGCAGAAAGAAAAATCTTCCCTTCCACAGCAAAAGATCATGATTATGTTTTTCTCCGAGTTAACACCTTTCCCATGTAAAACATCTTTTCTTGGGCTCCCCAGAAGAAAAAAGGGCTGATTGAGTAAGTAAAACACATTGAAGAGGACAATACGTGACCCCAGAGATGAAGCAGACAAAAGAACGGGAGAGAGGGAGTATAATCATTGTCATTTCTTAAATAGCTAATTGAAGCCTATGAAGAATTCAACTACTTGTTTATGTCAATTTTTAACGCAGTACACTCCCTTGGTGGTATCTTTATTTCCCTGTGGCAGTAAGGAGATGTTTTTCAGATTCTGTAGGGTTTTATATAAGCTCTGTACATCTTCACTCTGGTTACTGAAACCTGCTCCATGCAGCTGCGTGTCTTCTAAATCAACCAGACCTTCATGGAGATGACACCATCCTCTTGATTTGCTCTAAAGAGCAACCCTTGTGCCATGTTCCTTTTTTCCCTACCTGTTCTTTCAGCGTCAGCTTCACCCCCAGTGTATGACCAGGAAGTCAGAGAAGACAGTGAAGTATAAAGGGGATTATACTGGTTTATTGCTCAGTTGCTTCACATCTTGTTAGTGGGGCTTGCCCTTGTCCTTTCTTTTTTTCATTTTTTTTTAATTAATTAAAGAAACTAATTATCTCAAAAGGATCTTCACGTTTACTTTATCTCAATGGTTTCGTCTGTCCATTATATGTCCTGAGCTTCCCACTCCATGACAAAAAGACAGAAGTGTGACGCCCTTCATAAAAGTCAACAGGAGATATCGAGAGACTGTCCAATAAAAACATCCCTCGGAGAAATTAAAACTGTCAGGAGCAGTTTACAGTCAGCTTGGTTTGTGGAGAGTGATGGCTCCCTAGGTGATAAGCAAGCAATCATGGTTGGACTCTGAAGAAGTCTCCTCTTCCAGCTTTGGCACAGGCTCAGATGCCCTCTGGTTTTTGCATCTGCCCTTCCTGCATCCCATGGGGACAGGAGGGGAAGCTGTGCAAGTGTGTGTCAGAAGAGAGAGAGTCTAAAGATTAAGTTTTCTGCATAATAAGTACCATTGGCTCAGCAGCACGTGGCACCTCTTTCCTGGGATACCTGCAGTGCTGCAAGTGCACTAAATGCCTCTTTGTAGGGGCTTCAAAGAGATTAGACCTCTCTGGTTTGGATAAGGCATTCAGGCACTTCAATTGGCCTGGTGATGTTGAGATGTTTCCTACTGTCGGAGAGTCATGTTCAAAAGGGGGTTGTAAATCCCTTTTTAGGAGATTTTTTTTTTTTTGCATAATGGATGCTGGGCATTTCAGGTAAAAGGGGTGTTAAGAAGATTGGTCTCGGGGGGTGTGATGCAGTCAGGAACAGGGCAAGGAGGAATATGGGCCGCTGCTAACGAATGCACAAGAGCTGCTACAGAACAGTCATTGGGCTTCCCAACGCCTTAGCAGAGTCAAATGAAAGGGCTATGAGATTTAATCGCTGAGAAGCAAACCTATTAAAGCTAAAGCAGTGTGATGAAAGCAGCAATCAATGCAGGCACTAGAGGATTTACATAACTTGTAGAGAAACAATTATTTGATTTTAGTTATGTTTTCCACACAATGTAGCAATCACAAACTGTTTTATATTCCTCTGCAGTCTTGTCTGAAGAAAGCGCTTTCTTATTTTTCATTAAAGATGTTTTAAGTTGCTACTTTACCTTTAAAACCCTCCCTGTACAGGGAATAGCACCTTCAGCTGCCCAAGGGCCGATGTGTGCAAGGGACAAACTTTGCCTGCAGAGCATTCTGCTTGTGAGTAGGGCACATGGGCAGGGAGACCTGGATGAAGACTCACACTGCACCGAGCTGAAGAAGAATGACAGAGTTTGGCAGGCCACAGAAGCCTGGAAAGGCCTTAGGAAAATCTAATCAGCATCACAGCATTGTCCTGGTCTGTGAAAGTGCTGAGGAACATGGTCAACTGCTCTTCACGTGAAGTGCACGTACTGCCTTGGCTGGTTTTGGTGTCTGCATCTGTGCATCATCTTTCACCTCTTCCAAAGCACCTCTTTGCTGCAGGAATCATAGAATCATAGAATCACTGAGGTTGGAAGGGACCTTCAAGATCATCAGGTCCAACCATTAACCCACCCTGAAAAAAACCACTTCTAAACCATGTCCCTAAGCACCACATCCACCCTTTTTTTAAACACCTCCAGGGATGGTGAATCCACCACCTCCCTGGGCAGCCTATTCCAATGTTTAATAACCCTTTCAGTGAAAAAATGTTTCCTAATATCCAATCTAAACCTCCCCTGACATAACTTGAACCTGTTTCCTCTTGTCCTATCACTTGTCACCAGGGAGAAGAGGTCAGCCCCCATCTCTCTACAACCTCCTTTCAGGTAGTTGTAGAGGGTGATAAGGTCTCCCCTCAGCCTCCTCTTCTCCAGGCTAAACAACCCCAGTTCCCTCAGTCGTTCCTCATAAGGTTTGTCCTCCAGACCCCTCACCAGCTCTGTAGCCCTTCTCTGGACACGCTCTAACACCTTGATGTCCTTCTTGTAGTGAGGGCCCCAAAACTGAAGGCAGTACTCGAGGTGGGGCCTCACCAGTGCCGAGTACAGGAGTTCAGTCCTGCATCACCAAGGGCATCATCGTTAAACAGTAGTGCAAACGACCACCCATCAGAGACTTCATAAGCAACCCTTCCTGGTGAGGGCTGGCTGGCTTCTGGCTGAGTCCCAGTTAACACTCCTGCTTAAAAAAATGACCTTGTGCATCTGAAAGAGTCAGGGATTTCGTCACTGTATTCTGGGAGAAAATTGCTATTGGAGGGCCAAAAAGAATTTGAAACAGAAAGAAGCTGATGTTAATAATAGGGAAGAATACGCAAATGTCTGGTTATCTGCCTGGTCTGCTATATGTTAAAAGTACCAACAAGCAACTGTGTTGCAAAGCCAAGAATAACTCCTTTGCCTTTTACTGCCCTTAAAAGAAACAGTTGTCTGAGAGTCATGCTGTTGTTCTTGGCAGGCCATTGCAGCTCCGCTCCCAGTGAACTTCAAGAAACAGAAACGCAAGGTTATGGGGCACCTAACAGGAAACCCGCTTTCTCCTCTTTCCGTTGCCTTATGGACAGCCAAATCCACAGGAGTTACCTCCTCAAATTCATTCTTTTGAGCAATCTACAGACTCAGCATTGTTATATGACCTTCTAACCACATGTGCACGACAAAGTATTGCTCGATGCTTTACAGATGCTTTTCCTGTTCGAAATAATAGTTCAATTCAGAAAGGAAAAATATAGAAAAACAGCGTAACTTCCCTTGTCTACATTTTTTTTTAGGAGTGAGACATTTCTCTTGCTTTATCTTAACATTTTGGGTAGGCTGTTGGCTGATTTTAATCCGAAACAAATCAGAATAAAAACATAAGTCTGATCTCAATATCAATATGATCACACTGTAAAGGCATTTCTTCAGTCTCTGGCCAGTATCATTTTACTTTAGCAGCTAAAGTTGTGTCCCTGGCATGAAGATCTGCTCTGCAGCCTACTTTATCCCACCTCCTTCTAGATACAGAGCAAGAAACAATCCTTTTCTTAGGATTTTTTTCTTTTTAGTTTTTTTCTTTTCTTTTCTTAATTAGTTTAAAAGCTATTTGTTAACCACTGATCATTTAAAAGCCAGATTTCAGCTGTTACACGTGATGTTGTAACCCACATTGGATGCACATTAATAACTCAAATCGGAAATTCATTAAAGGCTGAAATAATTCCTAGGGTAGCAGCTATCCTTTCTTGGAAAATGAAACTACCTAGTGATAGATGTGCTCTTGTGTAAAACTCAAATAACAGAAGTTTTAAATATTCACTAGTTCATTGGGTAGCTGTTTACAGAGGACCAGTAACTTTGAACTCTGACCGGTGAGCCTTCAAGGCGTGATTTGTGCGCAATTCAGTTGCAGCCTAGAAAGGTTTACATTTCTTGATTAAAGTTATTCATGGCTTATAGTTTAGACAACTGAAATCATTGTACTTCTCTAACAATGCTAATTGGTTTCTAGATTGCACTATTTTGCTGTGTTTAGCAAAGAGAGAGCCGGCATCCTGCTTCTCTGCATGCTGTTCAGTATGTACCGGATCATTAATGTGAAATACTGCACAGTTGGTTTGCAATTCATCTTAAAGATGAACTGCAGTTCCTTAATGGTCTTGAACTTTTCGTTTAACAAAATAAATAATATAAATCCTTCAATGTAGGGCAGAGGGGAGGAACCAAAAGTGCCCATTCCTGGCAGTGGGGTTATAAAAAACTCTGCTCGAAAATGCCTTCCATCTTACTAGACATTACTTATTTCCTGACATCATTTCTTGGAGTGGATTAATTGTCACCAGCCAAATATTTTGCACAACACAGAGGGTGCCAAGAAATTATCTGAGCGTATACCTCTGTATCACTGAGAGTGGCCAATATAACTTAGAAATACTACCCAAATTTCTTTGACTAGTGACATCACAATATCATATTAACTGTATTTTTCTTTTTTTCTTTTTTTTTAAAGTATGAAATTCACACTTCTTTATAGCCAGGTTCTTGTTTGCTGTATTAGTGTCATATTTCAGAGCACTAGGCAATAAACTGTTTCGGACTTTAATTATTTTCCCTCTATTAGAACATTTTGGGCCAATGCACTGGAAAATCCTGACTCATGACCAACACTTCAGTAGGGAGTGTCAGTTTAATTTCTGCACAGGCCATAAAAATTGACAGCAATTTACTGTCTGCACAAAATCTTTCTATACATTGCTTTGTACTATTGGTGTCTGATTGCACTATCAGCAATAATGACAAAAAATCTCACACTGATTTCAGTAGGAGAGAAAATGAAATTAAAAATAATCCATTTAACGTGTTGCACGTCTCAAGAAAAGTAATGTCAGGTTCACTGTGAAGAAACAACACCGATATTTTCATTCTTGGTAAAGTCTAACAACCTGGGACTGGAATGTGAGCAAAAGCTGCAGGTTCTCCTGGGAGACAGGTTTGTAATGTATCCCATAATATGAGAACAGGGTCAGTCAATTAAATTAAAAGAATGGCAAATTTAAAAGATGTGAAAATCTCTCTTTTCATATAGGTTAGCCTAGATTGTCGAATCCATTGCACGGAGAGTCATCAGGTCAAATATTATGGCTGGATATTTAAAGAGTTTGGAACATAACCTGCCAACTCTTATTGCTGTGCAATGATAATTAGACACTGTCCTGATGGTCTTCAGGTTCCAAGAAAGACGAAGTTCTTCCTTTGAACTTCACTGTGCACTTGATGAGTTTCAACATAGTTATGAGAGTCAAAACAGAAGAAAAAGATTCTCAAAGGTCAAAAGTATAGTTACAAAGCATAGTAACATTCCTGTTCCTACTGACTTCCCATGGGAGCTGGGTACCAAACCCTCAGTGGTGACCCTGATATTGTCCCCCATTGTGTTTTGACTGTGACTAAGTTACACGAAATTGAAACTCTTATGAGTAATCTTCTGCTCTGTGGGAAAAATAATCGAAGGGAGAAAAAGCAAAATTTAAGGAGCACAAGGAATGGAGCATGGGCTTCAGGCCAGAGGCTTCAGCCAGTATAGTCCAAGGAGGAATGTGTAAACTGAAGTGCAAAGATGCAGCCGAAGGGCAGGGTCCCTTCTAACCTAGTGTGTGCATTTGGGTTGGATTCTGGATGTCAGTGGTTGAAGAGGACATCTATGCCCCTGCCAGCGTTATTCCTGTGCCCTATCATACCCTAGGGCGTATAAGGCATAATCCATGAGAATACAGGGTACATCTATCAATCACCTAGCATGCTGTCCCGTGTTTTTCTCACAGGATTTGCTGTGCACTATTGCGTAGGTGCTGTGTTACTGGGCACATTCCCATAAAACTTTTATTGTTCCACTTTTTTCGTTTCTACTACAACAACATTACTCTGTTGGAAAGGCTTTGCTTCTTCTTAGTGTAAGGAAGGGAGTATGTACCAAGGGTGAAACACAAAGTAGAGGCTGCTTTATACTCCAAGCTGTATAACAAAAATCAGATCACAAGTGGGGAATAAACATTTTTGAGGTAGAAAATTGCATGGAATGAGGTGGAGAGGTACCAGGAAACACATTGCTAATTCAAGAAAAGAAGTGGCCACTTGGTACTCAGAACACCAAAGAGAAAAGAGTGAAACGGATGATACTGCCTGAAGACACAGCAGTAACCCTGGGTGTGGTTCTGGCTTTATTATAGGCTTTTGTTATGGAAGGATGTTTATTACGGCTGGAGAGTCTTTATTATTAATAACCCATATCACAGAGAATGGGGCCAGATGGGACACCATGCAAGAGATCATTTAACTCGTTTCGCTGACGTGCTACACCGTGACCCACACCTCCGTTTTTCCTGCCAGATGTTTGACTACCCTGTTCATAAAACCCTACAGTGATGGAGACTCCCTCTTAAGACAGTTTTTGTAAGTGCTTACCTCCTTTTCTTCAAAAGTGTTTTGCAGTGACATGCTGTCTCTGTTACTGCAGGTGAAACTCATCGTATCTTCCTGTACAAACCAGGGACACGGAGATCAGATTGTTCCAACCCTCTTCATGTGAAGATGACAAAGTGTAGTCTGCCTTTCATAAGCCAGGCTGAATTTTCAAACATTCAAATACAGAACTATCCATTTCATTTATAAATGCACCGAATCCAATCTACCATCATTAAGTCACATGGGATTCGTTATGTCATTTTAAAATATGTCTTTTCAGATTACAACCATATCTGAAATATGAGGCTGCTCTGTAACCAAACAATAAAAGAGCCCAGGCAAACAAGGTCCCAAAGGCAGTGCTGTGAGACTTGTTATATGCGGGAATGTTACAGTCTGGAGTTCATTGCAGCAGGAAACAAGCTGGAAGAGGTGCTGTGTTTGAGGCATTTTCCCTACTAAATTTTCAAATTGCTGTGACAAGACATTCAAACTGGTGAAAGGAAGGTTGTAGATCTCTCAAGGTGTCAGTGCAAAGAAATGTTTCTATGAAGGAAGGTTATAGATCTCTCAAGGTGTCAGTGCAAAGAAATGTTTCTATGCACAGCTTGTGGGTATTTGAATAAGATAGAAAATCAGTCTGCAACGGTAAAAAAGTGCTGAGAAAGTTCATCTCTCTTTTTTTACTGCTATTTTGTCCTCCACCCACCTATTAAGTTTCTGTATCACTGTAGCATGCACAGCTCTTTCTTTCCATTCATTATGCTGTAATCTATTCAAACATCTAGATGACGGGGTCTTTCAGAGTAGACCTCTTATTTTTTGTAATGAGAAACCTGACCAGTCAATTCCTATGGGACATAGACTAACTTCTTTCTCACGGTAAAATCCAAACCATTCTGTAACACACTGTAAAAAGAGACTGTTCATATAACACCATGTCACAAACTGTTCACAACAAACGAGACAGGCAGGCACCTCTCCTGCCAACTGCTAACACCCTGCTTCCTCCCCTCAGCTCTGCCTGGAGCTGGCACTTCCAATAACATCTTTCAGAGAAGAGATCATTGTGATTTAGAAGGACAAATATTTCATAAGTGAGAAAGTGATTTAGGTGCCTTTGCCAAGTTCAGAATCTTGGTACTAACCATGAGTAAGTTGGCGTATTGGCATAAATTGCTGCATTTAGGTTGTGTTTAGATACGGCAGTTAGGATGTTCTCAGATGTTCATTAATAAAGAAAGAGATAGTTGATGGCACAGACCTGGCACTTCTGGTTCTGGAGCTAGTTTGGATATGCAAACTGTCTTATGGCAGTGTACCAAGGTCTCAGGGTTGAGATTAGATCTCTGCACTTTGTGTTGATTGCTTGAGGAGCAAGACAGAGCAGCTTGGGGGGAGGAGAGGCTGGCCTGCACCGTGAGAAAAGAGATAAAATCCCCAAACAGCCATTTTTAATACAGGGAGCTACTGCCACCAGAGCCCATGCCATAAAGCAGTAACTGTCAGATTACACCAGTCTGTGTGGAGTGATATCTGGTCCATGAAATGTCTTCTTCCAGCCCAACGTTTTCTCTGAGAGAAAGCACTATTAGACATACGTGTTGACCTTTACGTTAGATTCGCTGTGCAAAGGCAGGAGACAGACCAACAAACCACTGTCCATCAGGAGCAGGGGCAAACAGCCAATTCCAGGAGCAATAGACCACTGGACACTGGAGGAGCCAGGACCGTGCTGAGAATCAGGAAGCCTGATGGTGGTCCATGCTCACTAACCTCAGAACGATCACCAGAGCAGTTCAGCAGCTGACTTTGTGAGTCTGTAGTCACCAGCACTTGCTGAGAACTAACACCATATTTCCATGACATTCTTCAGCTGGCATAGCCACCAAGAGGGGATTCCATTTGTCTCTTCCTCCCAGTCACTTGCCTTCTCTGTCCTTCATGTCCCTCTTTCCTCAGGCCACCATTAGGTGTCCACGAAGGGTCATGGGTTCATAAGCACAGTGAGGTGAGTTGCAGTTTAGATCAAGAAAAGAAAGGAAATGCGGGGACAGGACAGGTGTGAGGGAGAGACAAGACCCTTTCATGAGCAGAATAGTGACTCTTCTTCTGTTGCTTAGACACTAGGGATGTAGGAGTTATTGACCACTGATTATGTGTGACAACCTCAAGCCAGGCTAAACCCCAGGATTGTATTATCTGCTTCCTCTGCCCTGGTTTCCGATGAAGGTGGCCATTGTCTGTCAACTGTAGCCTGAATATCTGCCTAGATACATCCAATAATCTGGACAGGGAATAAACACTTTCTACTGGTTGGAAGCACGAGCAGCATCCAGGTTATAATATGTCACATCATCCCCACAGCTCTTGAGGAACAGACTCCAAATGAAATCCCACCTTTACTATGGGGCAGTTGTTTTGCCTCTCTGGAAGGCAGCCTGACTTGCCCACCTGAAACAGAGATCATGATGGTGGACTGGCTGCCTTCAGTCATCACATCACCTGGAAATAGTGACTTCCTCATAACGAAACCCTAAGTATGACTACAAACATTTTAAAAACATATGTGTTAAAAATGTGAAAAGGACTTGTTACTGTTCTATTTCCTAATGCTTATTTTTTATTAAAGAGATATTGACATGTTCTATTTTGACCTTTTTTTAATTTATTTTTTAACTTTTGAGTTCAAGGCTGTTATTGAAAATTCAAGGCAGTTAAGGTAGTTTTTGTTTCCTTAAAGATCCAAAATGCAGGAATCAAAATTGAAAAAAAAAATATTTGAAAAAAGTAAAAATATTTTCAATTGTTTAGATATTTTTGATCATCATAATTCTGAATTTTTTAAAATTTTCTCTTTAAATTGTGATGGATTAATGTTTGTATTATTCTCCCCGTCCTTTTTTCCTTTGCAGTACAGGAAAACTAGTTTTTTTTTCTGACCAACCCAGATGGAAAGCCTATGGCTTCTTTTTAAATAGATTAGATATCTTCAATAGGCCTGTAATTTCCAACTTAAGCTTCTTATATATTGTCTGCAATTTCATATTGTTCACAGCGGTGACCTTTGCATCATTAGAGCAGTGGGAAGCCTGAAGAACAGAGGGCTCTAAATATCTTATCCTTTTCTTTCCAGGATTTCTGCCATTTAATGCCACATTGTTTTCAGCCTGCCTTTCCTGCCTTTAAGTACCATAGTCCTGAACAATCAGGAAGGGCATGAATGTTAACTGGCGTCCTTAATTTTATATAAATTTGTAGGGGGAAAAAAAATAAATAAATGTGCAATTCCATGTATTTTTTAATGGAAACTGCCCTGACACCTGGAAGGGATGGTTGATCCCCATTTTATATGCAATACCCCAATTTCACTGGAGTATAAACACATTACTCAGTCTAAGGCAGTTATTTTGGAAAGGTGTCCGGCACACAGCCACTGTCAAACTATGTGAATAACCTGAAAAAAAAAAAAAGCTGGTGTGCCTGAAAGCTTATTTGATTTATCCCCCAACTGTATCAGTTAGTCTCATAAAAGATATTACCTCTCCCCACAAATCATACTTTGCTCATTGGAGCATTACATGGCATACTTAATTATTGTAAGCACACTGGGGATGCTGGATTAAAAAGCCTACAGACATTTAAAGAAGGATTAATGTCTTTGCATAACAGTGGAAACTGATATAACTTCCATGCCACTGAGAAGCAAATTTGCAATGGAGATAATGTCACTTTAATGCCAAAAAGTTTCAATGTGTGCTTGGTTTGAGGAAACATTCTGCTTTCTACATTCTTCTCAGCTTCAAGGTTCTGGACTCTTGTACAGAAATCATACAGTAATTGGTTTCTCAGACTTATTTCCTGAAGAAATGAAGGTTTATGTATTCCTGTGGTCTATCTATCAGCCTCTCAGCTTCTCCCTAACTTTTGAATCTACTGACCAATTTCAACCAAATTTTGGAGAAGGCTAGAGGTCTGAAAGATATGATATTACTAAAGTTGTGTGGAAATTGGGAGCTGAGTAGAATAGAAAGATTTAAATTAGAGCTCAGTGAGACAGAGGCAATTGACTCAGCCGTTACAGGTAGTGCCTGGCCACGAGCATGTAGAGCCAACCTGCATACCCATGGCTGCATTAGCCACAGCCCAGCCCAGGCCACCTCTGGTCTGCCCTGGAAATGGGAGGAGAGGTGGGACTCTTGGACCAGGGAGGATTTAGGGGACAGAGGACACAAGTCATTATGTGAATGGAATGAGTTAGTTGCGCTGGATTTTTCTTTGTTTATTTTGAGATGTTTATTTTGTTTGTAAAGAGCCAGTGATCGTTATTGGTCAGAAAATCTGAACTGAACCATTCAGTCTCCACCCTTGGGTCTTTTCAAGAACAAACTGGATAAATTCCTGAAAAATCTTGTCTGACCCTGTTTTGAGCAGTAGGTTGGGATAGACACTTCCTGAGGTCCCTTCCAACCTGAATCATCCTGAGATCCTATGAACCGGTGCAGGAAGGTTTGCCTTACTGTGTTGCCAAGAGCAGAGCAGGGCGCTGGGTATGGATAGGTTCAGCTGGCCCAGTTTTTATTTTCTGTCAACTACCTTTTGAAAGGCCTGTAGGATTTTTCAATGCCAAAGAACATATTGCTAGTGTTTAATATTTATAATGCCCTAATAGCCAGAAATGCTAGACAAGGTCAGAGACTAAACAAAGAATGAAGGTAATTTAGCAACAAAATCATTAACCTACGACACAGGAAATCAGAGTTCATTAGAATCTTCCTATATGAGTTCATACAAGTAACAGTGAATGGGAATCATCTCACGTAATTTTAGCCCTCCAGAAGTTAAGCGGCTAATTTAATCTGGCTCTTTAGATGCCCTCATAGGTCAACAGAGAGACTAAGAGCTCAAAGCCAGTTCCTGCAACATATTCTGGTGGGGTGGGCTCTTTCTTTCCCTTCACAGAGAAAGGAGAAGGGATAACCGCACTCCATGGTTTCACAGGGGGTTCTCCATATAAGTTCATCTTGGACTGCAAGATGCTCAGATTCTGTCTAGGCACCTTTGATAAGTAATTGCCCTGGTTGCATGTGTGTGACTGTAGTGCATATGCTGGAGGAAGGAAATGGTTTCTTACAGAGTTTTATGTCTAGGTCAGTAAACAGAATGCCAAAACACACAATGGCTACTTGTCTTTAAGATAAATTTCATCAAAACAGATTCCATTCAACTTTAAATTCTTTTCTTCCTCCTGGCACACCCACTCAGCCTCACCCCCTAGGCAGCCAGAAATAAGTAAGTGAATACAAGATAAACAGAAAGTTGATCCATTTTGATAAATTAAAACCAAAAAACAACCTCCTCTCATTCCCCTCCCCCCCCCAAAAAAAAACAAACAACAAACCAACAAAACAAAAAACAACCCACAAAAAAACCAACCCCACACAGAGGAAACAAAAAACAACAAAACATTAAGGTCCCAATAAGCAAGTCTAGTGTTTCAGGTTTGCATTAGAAATAGCTGGCTTCTGTTTACCAATGTTTACTTCTGGGGAGGAGAAGAACAAATTCTGTAGAAGAAGGAGTGAGGGGGATGAGAAAGATTACATGGATATAAACTTTCATGCTCTTGCTGGTCCGAGCGATGCAAGTGAGTGATAAGAAATTCTGCTGAGATTTTCTAACGCAGCCCCTGGCTTTCACTATCTTTCTCCACTGAGTCCCAGCTTAGAAAACCCAGCATCTACCAAACTTCACCATATTCCCAAGGTGGCACTTGCTCTTGAACTACCTATGTTGCTAGAAAGTCAGCTGCCATAAAATAAAAAGGGCAACACTTTCACTTAATCCAACTCCTGTCATGAGAAGCTCCAAGGTCCTCTTTCAAGTACCAAGGTACGAAGGTAAACCTCAACCTACCTCAACACATGCTGATTTTCTAACAGGCAGCACAGCACTTGGTAGGCAAAAAGAAGGATTTCTTCAGAGATCTCTCTCCCCAGGTAGTTTGCAGGTGCGTGAGCATTCAGAAAAGTCACGATAAAGCCATTCTCTTTTAGACCTTACAGAGAGGAAGCGGGTGATTTGCTAAAAAAAAAAAAAAAAAAAAAAAAAAAAAAAAAAAGCCCAAACTAAATAAGGAGATAAAACCATTTGCCATTTTCTTTCTCTTTGGTGTACAGATGCTCTTACTCCAGGATACTTCCCTCAGAGTATCTGGGGATTTCTTATGGACAGTTGTAATGCTGGGTTTAGGTTGCCCTGTTTCACCTGAGCTCTTTGACATTGTCAGGAGCCTTAGATTTATTTATTTATTTATTTTCCTTTTGAGAAGACAAGTAAACTACAGAAATCCATCTTTTTGCCAGTGTAACCTGATGGTCCATAAAAATATCTTTAAAGTCTTGTTTCCCTGAAAACAATAGAAAGGGACTGTATGCAATTTCCTCACTCAGAAATGCTGTGGACAGACAGAGCAGTGAGAAAGGTGACGAGCCTGTACCCTACATGGTCACGGGAAGAGACGTTGTAATTCTGCCTGCGCTGGGGATAGTGGGAGAGATAATTGGAAAACTTGAGGAGGATGAAATGCCCCAGAAGTGATTCAGGAGTAGGCAAGATGACATTTACCTATTTTGGTTCTGTGGGTAGCACCTGGGTGAGAGTCCCAGTCCTGAATGGTGCAGACTAGCTCACGTACATGCTGCATAGCACTCAGTTGACATCTTCTCTAGGTCCTATGTGTCCACTTTGGTCTTGAGGCATAATTATCATTCATCTTTGTGCTTTTTTCCACTTTTAATTTCATTAAATAATGAATTGATGCCTTATATGATTTCACAGCCTGGAACTGAGGCTGTACGTTAGAGCCAATAATGCAAAATGGATTCCTACTGGTGGGAGCATCCCCCCCAAAAAACCTGTCCTGTCAGCCATGCCTGGTTAAATGGAGCCAACTGGATCACTCCCGCTAGGAGCCTGGAGCTGGAGCAGCCTGCATGCAGTTAGGATGGTGTAGGAAGTGATGATCTGCAGTGAAATGGGGAGCAAGCTATGCTGATGTGCCATTAAAGACTTAAAGAGAAGCTGTTTAGTTTGATTACAGGGCACATAAACATGCTGCACAGAAGTTTGAAAGGGAGTGGTATACAAGTGTGACAACATACATCTAAGGTGGCAAATAGATGCGTCTCTTTTCAATCTGTGATGGCTCACCATGGAGCTAAGTGCAGAGCTAATTGCGGTTATGACTGTAAATATGGTGTGTCAGTAGATACACAAGCACTTAGATCGTGCCTTTGATTCACCAGACCATCACCATTATGACTGCGTAGGTGGACTTCACTTTGGGAAGCTTTGTGCAAATTAGACGGGGAACATTTCCTATATTTCATTAACAACCCAGAGGTCAAGATGAACGTGGGAAAATCAAATTAATGACGGCTATTTCATAATTTTTAAATATAGCTAATTTACAACAGAATGTAAGAGGGTAATGAATTAAATAACCTGGTCAAAGGAGAAAGACTCCAGTGTACGGAGATAAACCCCATTCTCCTTCAAAACTTTTGTACTACTCTGTTACCTTGATGACTATGTAAGCCATGATGTTCTTAGACTCCTGGGAGTGCAGAAATGGTTGCAACAATTGCTCATGATTTTGATGAGCCATTAAAGGTAATGTAATGTTTTGTAATCTGTAAGTGGGAAATTAATGATACCCAAAAGCTGGTACAACAACAGATGTTCAGATGCAGTGATAATGGTCTTTGTGTGTTCACATGCCTTGAGTTACATTTAATATTAGTTAAGTGGACCATTAAAAAGTGGTACCATTGTTGAGACATAACATTATTTATTTAAACATCTGAAGAAGGCGTTTTTTTTTTTTAAATTTAAAATTTTACAAATTAATACTTGTATACGTAGATACACAATTCATATATTTACATCTACGTACAAAAACACACATATTTTTATATCTATATCTACAATATAGTACTTCTCTCTCTCTCTCTCTCTCTGAGATTTTCCACTCTGAAATCCCAGATACAGGATTGAATGTAGTGATTATGAGATACAACATCAATAGGGAGTCAGGTTTGAGCTTGTGAATATCATAAATTATTAAAAATAAATGATTAAACTAATGATTAGAGGAAAATATTCCAAAGAGGAAGAAGGATCTATGTTTTAGTTGTCTTGCTGCAATGTTACCTACAACTACTCTGTTCTCAAATGTTCCAGAGATGCAATACATGCCTCTGAGATTAATTATCATTAACTGATTGAGAAGAGATCTCTGCAGCTTCATGAACATTCTTTTTTAAATGATACTGTGAGTTGATTGCATTGAGTGATGCTAAAGCAAGGGAAGAAATTCGCTTACCCTAGTAAACCCAACCATGAGGTAGACTGTGAAGGGGCGTGAGGAAAGATAACAACCAATGAAGATTTTACAATATAAAAAAGATTTTAGCATTTGAAGTTACATTTTACTTGAGACAAATGAGTGGCTTAAGAGGATTATAGAAGTCTATTGAATTCCTGCGTAGTACAACCGAGACAAAATGGGTGCTGATGATCACACCCACTTGTACTGAAGAAGCGTGTTCCCTCTGTCAATAAACATTTTACCCTTTTTACATAGAGTTCTTACCGAAAAACAGAACCTATCATTACTGCAAGGTGTCTGGTGAGAAAACAGGTGAAGCTGTAATTCACTCGGACAAAGTAAGAAAAACTCGTGCCCAGCTATGCATGGCTGATATTTTGAAATAGATTTTTCTTTCAGAAAAAGTACATGGATTTCTCTGGCTGCTGTGAAGATAGTTAAATTTTGCTCCTAGAAAAATTGTCCAAGGAATTGCTCCACTGAAAGTTGTACTTGTTTACTAACCCTTAGATAATCTGTACTTGCTGGTGGGTGGGAGAGTTGGGAAACTTCTTCGGCAATATTTTAAAATCCATAGATTAAGTGAGTTCTGCAGGGAAGCAGCATCAATCACTAAGATTAGATGTCAGTTCAAAATTAGTTCTCTAAATTACCTTCCTAGTCAATGAGTATCAACTGGCACCTTCATGTTGTGAGTCAACCATCTATGAGAGAGACTAAATGTTTACTCTGCTAAAATGAACTGAATCTAGGCCACAGTTGGAACCAGCTCAGCTCCTGATTTACAGGGTATTTCAATGTTTTCCAATGGCTTTTGCATCCGTTTGAACAAAACCAAATTAAAGAAAAGGAAAATGCATTTTAGAAATACCCTTCTTGCACACATTGATAAGAACTAGGCTTTCCCGAAAAACCCCAGTATAAGTTCGGTGAAAAAAAACAACTCATATAGTTTTAATTACCAGTAGCACTTGTTATCAGGTTGCAGGGCTCTGGCAGAGGCCTATGGTGTGGGCTTCCCTTGTGCAGGGTATAAAGGGTTCTAGAGTTCCTGTCTGTGGCTTTATTCACTAGGAACAATACCCTTGAAAACTGTTCTCTACCTCTGCATAAAATGTTTTAAGTTTTCTGAATTTTTCCTTACAATTAGAATAAAACTTATTTTTGATTCTTAGGATGTGTTTGTAATGATAACAAAGGCCCAACATATATTTTATGTGTAAAGCCTTTGAAAAAAAAAAAGACATCTTTTGTAGGTTGTTTTTTTTTTTTTCCCCAAGAGATACTATTTTAATTGATATTTAAGTGATATTTGGGTTTATTTCCCAACTACAAAACTCAGATGCACCATTTAAGTTTCAGGGTAGCTATTTTATCCCTTTGTGAAAAAAAGTTGGTTTACATTTGCATCCTTGTGCTAGAAAACGCATCAAAGTTCTTATTTGTTTTCTTGACAAAGTCATTTAAAAAGTAATACATTTTTATTATTCCAGAAAAGAAAAACAATATATATTTAATTATCTGCATTTGTGTGTTTATTTCAATCAGCACAATCATTTCAAATACAATGACATATAATCCTAATCCTCAGCAAGACCAGCTTCATGAGGTCCTTTGGCAACATGGTAATAAACTCTAAATAACATACTTGCAGAAATGTATGTTAATTTTCTATAACCAGTCTTTTATAGCGAAATTATTATTTTATTTACATCTACCAATGAAGTAATCGAAGTCACATTCTAGATCCAGTGGGGTCAGGCCAGGACATGTTAATGGGGGATAAAATTGCCTTCTGGGTGGGTACAAGTAAATATTGATCTTAGGCTTCTTTGTTCATTCTTGACCACAATTTGCTTCTCCTTTTTCCAGAAAAACATGTCAATATTTTGAGTATAATGAATCAAAATGGTTAAAACTTTCAAGAATGCACATGCCTCACCCTCTGTGTCTAGGCTTTCTGTGTTTCTGGGATCTCAGAAAGTTCATTTCGTTCTTCAAGCTTCTTTTGACATTTATTTTCAGCCAGTAATGGAGAAAAGACTCACGTACTAGGCAAAGACTTGCATACTAGTACTATACAGTTGACAGATTATTCTTCCCGCATTACTATCACAAAATAACGCAGTGTTTGGAAGATATTAGCTCTTAGGTGAAGAATGGCTGATTTAAACCACACCTAAACAAGACCATTAGCTTTGAAAAAAGGTGTTGAATATTTTAGGTCAGTAGGGGAAGGTGCTGGGTAAGGAATACTGATTAGGGACGCACCATGACAGCGTGAAAATCTCAGATGCACAACGGAACTATCAAGTGGCTTCCCAATATATTTGTTTGCAAATGCAATTAAAATAATTCAGCAATACTACACTGCAAGGAGTACTTGTGCTCTGTTCTACTGATGCATATTTATTAGAAACAGTGCATGCACAATGCTTCCAAGTGGTAATTAGGATACTCCTCAAGTAGGCATGACTTTTTAATAGACCTGTGAGATTGGGTTCATCTCATCTAATTGTGGTACATGAATGGTCTCAGTAGTGATCTAGGCTCCTCTGTTAAGAGTGATCTGACAGAAATTAGCTTGCAGGTAAGGATTCCAGCTGCGGTCACCTTGAAGCCAGCACAAAGGTAATTATATCTATTTTGATCTCTATTCTGTAATAGTTCCAGAGCAGGAATCTATCACAACAGCAGGAATTAATTTCCTTCTACTTTAGCCTTCTAAAATCTAGAGAGCACCAAGTGATGGGACTCGGCTCAGAATTAAGATATTTAAAGCTAAAGGGCAGATTCATTTGCTTAAATGTAACCACCCAGTACATATTAGGTATGTGTGGAACTCACTCAACCCTTAGCTGATTATTCTATATGCCCAACTAGAAGGTCTCCAGATACAGCCTCATGAGGCAGGTCAATGGGACAGAGGACCTATGGGAGACCTGGGAATTTTTGTAGAGACGGATGGAAAAGTCACCTAAGTCACCAGTCACCTAAGATGTGACAAGAAAGCAATAACTAACTCAATGCAGTAATATTCTTAAAGTAAAGGCCTGGTGCCATTTCAGGATCTTTGAGTATTCCATCTAGCCTCCACCTAGCCATTTCAAATGCCTTAAGATGTCTGAGACATCTTCATGGGGTTGAAAGTACATGAGATCTGCTTGAATTGGTGGGTGGAAGCCAGGTAGGACATCTGTGTTGGAAGGAGATGCCTCTCTCCCAGAAGTGGAATCTAGGTCTAGACCTCCATTAGCTACAATAGAAACTTAGAAACCTGTTTCTCAAGTACATATTTGTGTGTGAACAGCTATATTTAGAAATTCCATCTGAGACAGACATCGACGCCAGCTTAATCAGAAGTCGTGAAAAAAAAGACTTTAACGCTTCACATTCAGTAGAAAAGATCAAAATCTCCAAAAAGAAAATTCATCCCAGGCCCTAGTTCTAGAGAAAGATGATGTTATCTGAAGGTACCAGTTTTTCGAAGGTTATCTATTTTTTAATTTTTTTTTTTTGACATCCAGTGTAACAGATAATTTGTAGGATCTTTAAAAAAGACAGTATTTATCCTCTGAATGTGCTATAGTGACGCAAAAAAGAACAGCAAGAAGAGATGTTGGTGAATGCATTTTATTATAGTTGATAAAATACATACACATCGTATTAATACAATACATACCGTATCAGCCTGTCAATTTTCCAAAAGCCTCAGAAAAAATTTCAAGGCACCATCTTCTTTCTTTCTTTGCTAGGCATCTTTCTAGATAGATGAACTCTTTCATCAAGAAGTTTCAAAAAGAAACTTCATCAAGAAGTTTTTAAGGTCTTAATTCAATCTCAACTGAATTTTCCAATGACTTAGGGGGTACTGGATCGTACCCTAAATGCAGGAGTAAGGATGGCCCTTCCAAAGGGCAAGGAAAAAAAAAAAAAAAAGAAAAAAAAAGTAAAAAAAAATCTGAAAATTAATTTGCAACCAGGCAAGCATTTTTTACAGGTGCAGCAAAAGATGGAGTTAGAAAATGGGTTGGTTACAAAAACCATGGTGTTAAGTAGTGAGTGTACTTTCTATTTAAATATTTAAGTATTTGTGTATATATGAAGCAGATTCCCCAGCCAGAGCAGGAGATAAGTGATGTTTGAGATACTCCAGTTTTAGAAGAAGGCTTCTTGGAGATATAATGAAAGCAAACTAAGTGTGCCTCATTATGACTGTGTGATTCAGTACTTTGCAGTCTGGCCTTTTCTGGGGAAGCATTTGAGGGTGACATTTCTCCTTTTCAAGGACTGAACACTATCAAATTTGGAGTCAGTAAAGTGAGAGGCAACTCTGCATATTTCATTGATGGCCCAGGAAGGATGTCAGTGCTGGGTAATACAAAGCAGACCTAGAAAATAGATCTCATGAATGCATAACTGCAAAATGCAAAACTGAACTCCCAGATGCTGGAGCACTGACTTTCACAGAAAGATTTCTTCAGGGCTCAAGGCATTTCTTTCAAGACCGAGTTGTAAAAACAAGGTTCCTATCTTTAGGACACTGTCTGCATTGATTTCACCTGGCCATCCTACTTGCTTAGCCACAGAAATTGCACCACAAAGAGTGTCTGATGCATTCCTTGCGCTACAGAAAGCACCGTGTGTATTCACTGCAAAACCAACATATGTAGGACTGAGGGAATCCCAGAAAGGACAAAAAACTCCTTTGTGAGAGTGCAAACACAACCGGTTTCTGTCTCTGTAGTAGGAGGAGTGTGGACGGGGTCCCATTTCAGCAGCTATTCATCACCTCTACTCTAATCCCTCCCATTAGTTTCCTTTTTCCTCTTCATACAGAATCAGCAGCCAGTGGCAGGTCCCATCCTCAAGAGCATTTCAAGAGAGATAATCAGTTTTTCTGCAAATGGGTCAGCCCCAACGTGACACATAAGGGTCCTTGTGCTCATCGTTTCCATACCTATCATCTCGTCTGAGGAGCTAGGGTGTTCAATAAGCTATCTGCTCCTCAGGGAGGGAAAGCACCGGGCTGGCACGAAGCGGGAGCGCGCACAATGCCCTGTGAATACGTTATGCTGCCTGCTAGTTCGTGACAATGGACTTTCATAATGAACCGGATGAGGAGATTCACAAGTGCCGCTTCCAATTAAAAATAACACTTCTGCAAGGGCAAATGAGTGAGGTAACGACTGTAATTCTAATCAAGCTGGAGCAGCTGCCTCATTAGTACATACTCCTGGAAGAAACTGCCTTTATGACCTGTGCTAATACACCTTAACTTCTTCCTTCTGGACCAAAGCAAACCTTGTCCCCATAAGAAGCTCCATTGGTTCTTTGGGGACGCAAGTTTAACTCATAGTGAGATTAAGCAAATGTCTTCCGTGTGAGACACAGTTGTACAACAAATGGAGTGCAGTCAATTTAAAGGAAGACTTGATGGAGATAAAACACATTAAGTCCAAGAATTTCAGAAAATCCACCTTTTCCTTCAGATTTTCTAATTTGGGATGAAAAATGTTAAAACATTTTTTTCTTGTGTTTCAGAAAACAAGGAATTTTGCTTCTTAAGAGAAAATGTCACAAACTTAGGAGATTTCTAATAACTCCCAAGCTTTCCACATAGAATGGCATTTTAATAATAAGCAACACTTCAGGATCCGCACTAATGTTAATGTCTCTTTCTTTCTTAATGACAGATAAAATTCAGTTGCTAAACCTACATTCACGTGTGATTTTCATAACAGAAACAGAGAAATTCAATCATGTTTTAATCCTCATTTCTTCCTGGGCTCTCAGTTGAGAGGCACTTGCACCTCCAGGTGACAAATGAAGGTCAGTTCCACTGAAACAATTCAAGTGTTTGCCTTTGACTTGGTAGAAGATCAGGTTCTTCAAGTCCCTGTGAGCATTTCAACAGCCAGCCCACAGCAGAGCAATTCACAGGTGGCACTAAAAGGGGAAAAAAACCCAGTAACTTGGCACATGAGGAATGAAGAGGCATTTCTCTAACAGGTATTTAAAATGGCAGAGGATTCCTTAAGCCACAAATCTCCTGAAAGTTTATTTAGTGGATGAAGCACAAGCTGGTGATATCTGAACGTTTAGTAAATGCTAGGCACACCCTAAGCTCCTGGTTTGGGCTCAAACTTAAAAAGTGACTGTAAATTCATTTTCTTTTCCAAAAAAAATCATTTTGTTGGATGCATTTGCTTTAAAACCCAAACTTCCCTCCCCCCATAGCCCATGTTAGTGGAAGCTGCTTTTTTTTTATACTTAAATGCCCACGGAATCTACGTCACAAATGCTATCAACCAGACTTGCCTTTTTTGTAATAATGACATTTAAGTCAAAAAGAAAGTTGGTCCTCTTGGTGAACTTTGAGCACTATCTTTCTGTAAATTAGTTTTCTAACAAAAGTTCCCTTCGAACTGGCAGGCCTACTCAGCTTGAAATCTCAGTTATCTGAGAACAGAGTTTTGTGATTTTTTTAAAAATAACTTAAAAAAAACCCCAACATTCAAATCTTAATTAAAAGTCACAAAAAAGCACTTCACGTATATTTACAAGCAATGAAGAAACTCATGGCTTCAGTTCAAATGACTTTTAGAACTGAGTTGGAACAAAAGTGGACAGAAGTAGTGTTATCACTCTCTTCTGGGGTTTTCAGGTCAATGATTATGACCACAGCTGGAGTCCTCATCCCACCTGTGGCTGTCAGGGAAACAAGACCTTGATCAGGAGTGAGGAAGGAGCCAAAACAACAAGTTTTCCTTTGCCCAAAACCAAACGCTCAGGTACCAACATCTTCAGTGATCTGGATCTGCCATGCAACCAGCAGGCTACCTGCCAGATCACTTCTTCCATTAAGTTTCCTATTTTCTCTCACTTCTCTGCAGTAGATGCGTGTAACTCAGTGGAAGCCAACTTATCTTACACCAGTTTTGAAACAAACAATGAATCAGAATGAGTTGGATTCACCAGCTTTGAATTTCTCCTCTTGTGCTTCCGTCCTCTGTGGATTCACCTCTTCCGTGACATGCAAGATATTGGCCCATCTCACCTCGCAGACACAGCTTCACATTTCACAAGAAAGACCACTGCCAGCAGTTACAAAGGGGCATCTTGCACTCTGCAAGATCCCAGGCTGCGTTGAGGTAGCTTTTTTGACCGCCCATATATTTCGCTGGTGATATACTTTTGATATTTAACATTTAAACAGCTGAACACAAGCACTGAGTGAAGCAAAGAATGACTGTTGATCCATGATGGACAGACAGCTATAAAGAGCAGGATTAGCCTAACGATCTCCTGCTTCTCAGCAGAATATTAACCATACTTAGCATCTTTTAGCATACTGGTCAAAAGATTAAATATTTTAGCTTAGCCTGCTTTGAAGGTTTATGATTCTTTTTTTTTTTTTTTTTTTTTTTTTTTGCTGCTGGTCACTAGTATCATGAAAATAATCTCTGGGCAGGTAGAATGAGCTTCAGTGAATCAGTATCTGTGAAGGGATTTTAAACAATTGTGGCTTATTTTGAAAAGGATGGGCTGAGTATCAGTTACCTCAGCCCTGCTGATAACAGGGATTTGTGATAGGATTACTTGCTTGTATCATTTATACCATTCTACTTTCTGCCACTGCCATAAATGAGGAGGTTTTTCAGGCATTTGAACACTGTGACATTGATTCATTAAGGTTTTCCCATTCCATCCATGAATTATGTTTCCCAGTAGAAAATGGAGCAACATTAATTACAAAAGTGAGATTTCTACACTGAGATATATAATCGCCAGCACTGAAGTGCACATTATATTTTAAGATCACGCACAACATACTCTGCTGACACAAAATGTAAAATGAACTCTTGGTCTATTTTTTCATCCCTGGGAAATTTAAGCTACGTCTATTCTGAGAAATTAAATATGTCTGGATTGTTCTTTGGCACTGGGGCATAGAAAAACCTACATTCATATTATTAAACTCTTTTAACATTCAAATCAGGGTGGTGACATCCAAAGTGCCTGCTGGGAATGGGCCTGAGCCACCCCCTGGGCTGTGTCTCTAACCCCAATCGCAGCCGTGCTGGGATCCATTCTAGCAATTTAGCAGTAGAGGCAATGACTTCCAGTACCCACAAATGTTCCCTGCCACTACTGAATTTAATGCTAGAGACACAGCCTCAGGTTTTAAACAAAGGCAAGAAGAAAAGGGACCTGACTTTGTGGTGGTTATAGATGTTCTCCATAGGTAGAAGCTGTATTGGTAGCAGGTAGCTATTGATACTGTTAACTACCTGCAGCCCTGGTCCTCAGTGTAGTCACTCTTGCAATCCAATTAACATTTCATTTGCCTACATTCATCCAAGAGGGAGCATACAGAGTTTTCAGATGGATTGTGCTGCCTCAGAAAGGTTTTGATGAGTACCAGTGAGAAGTTACTGGGGCCCAGTATAGGTGTTAGCACAATTTTTGGTGGTGATAGGTACATCTTAGTTAAACATCCACACAGAGAAACAGAAATGATCCCACAGTGGTAGCCACTTTGGTGTGTGTAAGCACCTCTCCTCCAGTGCAGGTTCATTTCCCGAGCTGCCCACGGAGACAGCCTGCAACCCTCGTAAAGATGCCAGAGACAGAGCACATCCCTGCACATCAGAGCCCTGTGGAGCCACAAGCACAACTAGAACCTTTTCTCCACCTGATACCTCTGATCTGCTATAATTTTCAGTAGTTTCTCACTTTTCCTGAATAAAGCTGCATCAAAGTGCATCTTCACGGTAAAACCAGCTGCAGGGAGAGAGACAGTAGAAGACAGCACTTCACTTTCATCTCCGTTCCCTAAAGCTGGTTTTACTAAAAGCAAGCGAGGGGAAATGCCACCGTCTGCTTTGCTCCCAATCCTGGATGTATCAACATGCTACACCCTGTCTTTATTGTTGTCTTGAACTTTTGGCTGTCTCTGGATATTTTTCATAGGGGCCAGAAGTGCTCTGCCTGTTGAATTACTTTCCCAGCTACAGGCAATTGCTTCCTTCCTTCTAAAAGGAGAGGGAGAATGCTGACAATGACGTTTCTGATGTGAGAGAGTTGGATCCTTTTGTCTCAAGCCTGTGAATAACTCCTTGGTATTCCTTCTGACATTGAAGGAGAGATACTGGTCAAAGCAACACCCAGGATACTGAAATTTCTAATTTTTACAGACTAATCTCACTTTAAAGATAGCTGCGAGATTGAAGAAATTCCTGAACTTCAGGAAATGTAAAGAGAGAAATTCAAGCCAAATGGAAACAGTTTTCTTATGGTGCTTTCAACTCATCCATACCTGAAGTGAGGGAGTCAGAAGGACTTTTGAAACACACATCTTCAGCACAGGTGACACATTTCTGTTTCTTCTGTCGTAGCTTTCAGGAATAGTACATTGAAAAACAAAAAAATTAGAGAGAATATATGAAAGGCAACGTTGGCCAACTACTTGTAGCATAAGTTGTTGGCAGAAGTATGTAAATGGAGGTGATCTAGGGATTGTGACCATAGGTAAATATGATCTGGGCTCTTGCCTTTTCAACATGATGAATCATTGCCTTCCATTGTTTAATTAAAAAGGAAGGTTTCTATGCTTCCAGCTTCACCGTCTTATATTGCAGTGTCTCAAAGTTTGTCTTTAATGAAAAAAGAGGTACTTACTAATCAAGATCATTAAATTTGAGTTAATAAGTGACAAAGCACTCCTAATTTCACATTGATTTATCTAATTGCAATAAACCGCAGCTGAGGGGACCTACACTGAAGTAGTGCTAAATTTTTTTTTTCTTCATTGAGATTTTGCAACTAGGCTGCTCAGGGCATACTTCTTGCAGCAAAGATTCAAGGTGGAGCTTTTAAGACAGGGAATGGTTGAAGGAGAGATTGGCTCTGAATTTAAGTAAACTCAACAGGTCAGTTCTCCAACATGTGAAGAACAGTCATATACTGTAGCCTTTTTGCAGAAGTTTCAGTGATCTTCCCCCACCCCGGCCCCCAAAAAAACCCAAGGAGAATATTTGGCAAAGCTGTGTGTGCATACATATGTATATACCAAGTTTTCACTAACTCAGAAATTTGCTGACATTAAGCTTAATAATACTTTTTCTCTGCACAAGTGTACATAAAAATAAAGCTTCATTTATGACAGGAGTTGGAGCCAAGAGTCACAATTACTTTTATGATCCTGAAAATTTGTAGCTGATGCAGAAATCATTAGTTAAGCCCTATGGAAAGGCCTATACCTGCACAAGGGATGCTTTCTCCTATGCGTATACATAAATTTCTCTGTCTCTCCCTCTTACATTCATTTTCAGCAAGACAAGGAAATAATTAATAGGCAATTGCATTACCTAGGAAATACATTCCACTGTTGGATACGTTTATGGAAATGAGGGACAATTCATTTATTTATCATCAGCTTTATGCCAGCAATAAAAAATATTTATTTGCCAGAAAGGATTTGCATCTGATATCTGATTAATAACAAGAGTTGTTAATAAAAAAAAAAAGAGAGCAAAATGTTCTGATTAGTTTTTACCACTGCAAATCTACAACAGTTCTGCTGTTATGAATGTATATATTCGGGATTCATGCCAGAAGAAGAGACGCCAGAGTCTGGCCCAAAAGAGGACTTCAGGAAAGGAAAGGTCACTGTCAACCTTAATTTTATGCCCAGTGTGATGAATTATTGGCACGAACAACAACCACTTAACCTTCTAGCTTTCATTTCACTGCACAAACATTAATGGATTTCACTTAACCCCTTGTGAGGAAGGTCAGCGTTATCCCAGTTTTAAAGATGAGGAATTGTGCAGAGAAAAGCAAGTGCAAGAATTTTTATAAGATGAGGAATTGTGCAGAGAAAAGCAAGTGCAAGAATTTTTATGCTTCTGAACCTTACTCTGGCTGCTAAATTAGAATGAATTTGGCTCCCATGCCTCAGACCCATGTTATATGGTTGTGATCTAC
Organism: Alca torda; assembly: GCA_008658365.1. Taxonomy (NCBI): domain Eukaryota; kingdom Metazoa; phylum Chordata; class Aves; order Charadriiformes; family Alcidae; genus Alca; species Alca torda. The sequence goes on along the minus strand of CM018077.1, from coordinate 156,547,438 downwards.
AACCTACGCCTTTGCAGGAGGTCACAGAGAACTGAGCATGGGCTCTACGGAGATGCAGGCTCCAGTGTGTTGTGGAGTAGATGCTAAATTCATACGGGGGTGAGGACATTAAGAGGCTTTAACCCTTCCTCAGTTTTCTCGTTGTCTCCATCCCAGCTGTGTGCATCATATTTGTTCATGGGAACTGCTGTCTCAATCCCGCTGGCTGTGCTCACCTGTTGTCCCTCCTCCAAATCAGTAGCACCACAGTGGTGCATGCCAGAGAGCAGTGAGACCCCACCTGGAATACTGCATCCAGCTCTGGAGTCCCCCCAATAGAAGAAGGACATGGACCTCTTGGAGTGAGTCCAGAGGAGGGCCATGAAGATGATCCGAGGGCTGGAGCACCTCTGCTATGGGGACAGGCTGAGAGAGTTGGGGTTGTTCAGCCTGGAGAAGAGAAGGCTCTGGGGACACCTTAGAGCCCCTTCCAGTACCTAAAGGGGACTACAGGAGAGATGGGGAGGGACTCTTTATCAGGGAGTGCAGCAATCAGGGGTAACGATTTTAAACTGAAAGAGGGCAGATTTACATTAGATATTAGGAAGAAATTCTTTCCTGTGAGGGTGGTGAGACACTGGCCCAGGTTGCCCAGAGAAGCTGTGGCTGCCCCATCCCTGGAGGTGTTCAAGGCCAGGCTGGATGGGGCTTTGAGCAGCCTGGTCTAGTGGGAGGTGTCCCTGCCCATAGCAGGGGGTTTGGAACCAGATGATCTTTAAGGTGCCATCCAACCCAAACCATTCTATGATTCTAAGATTCTATGAAAAGGACTGAGCCACAGAAGCCCAGGGAAGGATGGATGGCCTTGAACACAGTGACAGAGATCTGTGTTCTGTTCTGTTTATCCAGATTTTGGCGAGTTGCTTAATTAGCTCTTTGTTTTGATCACCTGTGTAAAATGAAGTAGTAAATCTTTTTCTATTGCCCTTGATCATGTACACTTAATTAGGAGTTTCTCTGACAACAGGGCTGTATTAAACACTTTGCTCAACAAAATATTAACAATCATAGTAGAGCTTTGGGACTGCTTTTGATCCCAACTTTCTATTCAGCTCATAACAAATGTATGTAGATGTAGGATATTTAAATCCTGGTTTGCAATCTGAAGGCACTGCTTTGCCTTTGGTCACTGGGGTGCTTTAAACTCTGCTTTTATTTGGGGACCAGCTAACACACAATGGAGCATTCACCTCCCATTTCTTTAGCTGTAGAAACTGAATAACAAAGAAGTGGAAAATTAACCTAGAAGAAAAGATTTTGTGTGTTCCAGTAATATTTCTTACATTCCAAAGATTTACAGTTATGAAATATATACTCATATGTCTATTAAAGATTGACCATGTGACACTGAATTTTTCTTGTATCTTGACCATTCCTATTTGAGGGTCACCACTCTGTGATGGAGCACTCTGTCCTGGACAGGGTCTTTTTATCAAGGATCCATAAATCCATCCTGAAGGCTGTGGCAAGATGATTACTATATTGATATCATCAACAAAGACAACCCATGCAGCTTATATAAAGGAAAATGTTTGATGTTTCCCACACAGCAGAAGTCTTTCAAAATTAACAGGATCTCACAAATACCCATCAGGGATCTAGACAACTGTCTTTAGCACTGGCAATCTTAAAGTTGGTAAAGATCATCTCTGAGCTCTTGTGGACTATAAGCTTACTCTTGTCTTTGACAAAGGATTTGGGCATTTTTGCTTTCCTTTTTAGGCTCTTAGCCACAACACATGTAGGCATGAAGGCTACAAATCCTGTTTCAATGACTGACTCATGCTTCTGCAGCTGAATGAGGCCACCCTCAAAGCAGAACCTTGGTCATAGAATTATAGAATCATAAAACACCAGGTTTCAAGGGACCTCAAGGATCAGCTGGCCCAGCCTTTCCTGGAAAAAGCCTGGTCTAGATAAGATGACCCAGCACCCTGTCCAGCTGAATCTTAAAATTGTCCAATCATGAGGAGTCCAGCTCTTCCCTGGGGAGATTATTCCAATGGCTGATCGTTCTCATTGGGAAAAATTTTTCCTCTTGTGTCCAATCAGAAACTCCCCAGGAGTAACTTGTACCTATCACCCTTTGTCTTTTCTATGTGACTCCTTGTAAAAAGGGAGTCTCCATCTTTCTTGTAGCCACCCTTTAAATACGGGAACATGGTGATAAATTCTCCCCTAAGCCTTCTTTTCTCAAGGCTGAACAAATCCAGTTCTCTCAGCCTTTCCTCATATGGCAGGCTTCCCAGACCTTTGACCAGCTTTGTGGCCCTTCTCTGGACCCTCTCCACCCTGTCCACATCCTTTTTTGCATAGTGGGGACCAAAACTGAACACATTATTCCAGCTGTGGCCTGACAAGTGCTGAGTAGGGTGGGATAATGACTTTGTCTCTGCTGGTGATGTCCTTGTTGATGCAACCCAGCACCCTGTTGGCTTTCTTGGCCACTGCAGCACACTGTTCATTCATATTGAGCTTGTTGTCCAGCAGGACCCCCAAGTGCCTTTCCACAGAGCTGCTCCCCAGCCGGGTAGATCCTTATTGCTGGTACTGGAGTCTGGACATTGAGTTGAACTTTTTGTCACACGTTATCTTTATTTACGCAAGTTAACTCTGAGGAAGACGATCCTGGGCTACTTTCTTCAGAAAAATTTAGTTGGCTGGAAGATGTCAGCACAAAGTCCCAGTGTAGGTCACCACTGCAGATAACTCCATGAATAGCCAGGATAGTTTGCAGAGAAAGAAGCTCATGCAGTTACGCCCATAATCCAAGGTCCTCCAGAGTTCGTTCCCTTTCTTGCAGATACCCCCTTGCCATCTACAACTGCCCTTCCCACCTCTCAGAACAGCAGTCAGCACAGGTGTAATTATGCCTCTGCATCATTTGAACATTATGCCTCAGTCAGTGAATTTGAACATACTTACGTAGTTCAGGCAGAAAGTCTCTTAAAAAGGCTAAAACAATTGAGCCAGAGAATTAAAGCCTGGTCAGAGTAGCTTGAATTTCTAGAAAAAATATTGGAACAGATAATCAAGGTACTGGCACGCACTTCAAATTTAAAGCAATGCTGTGACTGTACAGAAAAGATTGCATTTAGAGTGGTATTTTAAATAAGCTGCAGTCACAGGTCAGCATTAGCGCTGGATATCTCCAGAGATTGCCTTGCAATCCAAAAATAAACCCAAGCCAAAACCCCAAATTCTCAGAGCAATTACCTTCATTTTAGCTTTTTCCAAGTGTAAAACTCCTAACACATTGAATTAATTCTTGAAAGTCTTATATGAAACATATAAAGCTCAGAGGAAAACAAGTCTATCAAATGGCGAAGTAGAAATCAAGGGGAAGTTGCCAACTTTTTTTCAAGAGAGCAAAGATCTACATAATAAATCCCAACAACAGAGCTGTACGTCCTGTACACAGCTCTCACACCCCGCTCCCACCCGTAACACAGATGTTTTCTATGGCTACATGTTTTTCACGTGATTGTATAAGTGCGCAGAATTACAGGTAGTGCACAGTTTAAGCTTCAGTATCTGAATGTACATTTTAATGTAAATGAGGACCTGCTTATCATCCACTCCTGCCATCTTAGCAAGGTTGAAACAGACTTGTTTGAAGACTTCAGAATATACATGGAAGCGGGCTAGTAAAAACATCAATCTAACTTCACCCAAATGAGGCAACACGGGGCACTTTGTATAGGAAGAAAAATACTGTATTGTTTCCAGTAAGAAAATTTTTAGGTGTACAGTTACTTATGTGGCTTGGCAGAAAGACCCATCTGACAGGTAATGCTGTGATGAAGGTCTGACATGTTCTAAATCCTCCTGTCTGCTGCATCAGCAAAATGGGGCAATGTGTATTAAACCACAGCTTTGTAATTTATGTGATGACAAAGAAAGCCACAGAAAGCCAATGATTCATTGCACTATGATTGTCTATCAGAATGAAAGGTATTGAAAGGCTTGGAAATGAAAAGAATGTCTCCAGACTTGTCAGAAGACAAGGGCAGCTCACTGAATACTCAGACATGTATACAATGGTAAATAAACAGGACAGGTCTGGGGTTGAAGCATGAGGCCATGATTATTTGTGCTCTCTAGCCTGTATTTGCTCCTGGTCAACCAACAATGCCTGGAATTAAGTGAAAAACAGGACATGCCAAGGACCATTCCCAGCAGGCAGACTGGTTACAACCACCCCCTTTTTGTGTGAAAGGTTAGCCATAGAAGAAGGTTCAGGCTTGTTTTATTGAGTAGTGTAAGTGCCTCCACAACCAGGAGACTGGGTAAAGATTGGGCCTGTCTTGCAAAGATTTTTCAGCATCACAACATATCTATATACAGTGGGGAAAGCGTGTTTTTTGCCATATTATTTTGTCTGTCTCCTATTTCATAATGAAAATGCTTTCAGGACAGTTTGAATCAGTAATTTAGATTACTTCACTCATTTGCAACAGCTAAGGATTCATAATGAAAAAGAATTACATGTGTTCAACTCTTCTGCTATTTGATTCATCTGAGCCTAGCTCTGCAGATCACGGGATAAGACACTGTGACCCTTTCTTCACAGTTCTTTCTTCATTTCACAGTTCACTAATTTTCATAAATATCAGAAAGAACAAAAATATTAAGGAGTGCTAAGTAATTTCTGAAGTATCCATGCTGAAAATGCATAGATGATGATTACCATCAGCAACTCCTCCTGTAGAGGCTGACACAGATAGTCTTTAAAATGTCTTGATGGAAGAAGCCTTTTCAATAATGCCTGCAACTCACTAATAATAATTCAGATCTATTTGTCAGTGGAAAATGTCTGGTTTTTCCAATCTATCACCATACTGTTTTATTACTCTGCAAATATGAACACTACTAGCTAAGAACACCCCTGTTCTGTAAAGGAAAATAGAGCCTGTCTTACAGTGTGGCTGAATATAAATAATACAGAAAGACCGAGTACACGATGATAAGATGTAGAGAAAATGGAGCCAGACTGTTTCTCAGAGGTGCTTGGGGAATGATGAGACAATGGTCGCAGATTGCACCAAGAGGAATTCTGACTGGACATAAGGAAAAAAAAAAATTCAAAATGAGCATGGTCAAACATTGGAATGAGTTATCCTGAGAGACTCTGGTTGTGGCATCTCTCTCCTTGGAGATATTCAAAACTTGACTGGGGAAGGCCCAGGGAAAACTAATGTAATTTTGGAGTTGGCACTAGTCTGCACAGGGTATTAGATCAGATGAGCTCCTGAAATCGCTTCCAGCAATTTTTTTTCTATGATTTTGAATCCAAATAGTCAAAACCACATTCATTTCAAGCTGTAAATAAAATAAAGTATATAAAATTTTAATATGGCAATTCTCCATAAAGCAAAGCACTAGATATTATAGCAGTCTGAGAGCTCTACTTCTACCACTGATGTGCTAGGGACTGTCCAGATATAACAAAGGATAGTCTGTGCTTCAAACAACTCTTAAGTTTTCACTCACTCTGTTATAACTAATATAATCACTTAAAAAGTTATTTTTAATTGAATGTTGGGATATACCATGTAAATGTCTTCATCTGTGCAAGTAACCTTAGACTTACAGTGTGAGCAGAGCTGATTGGTGGAGCTAAAAAGGTTTGGTGGGGACTCATCTCATTTTCAGAACTTCATAGGCTGCAGTGACTAAAGTGCTACTGATGGTACTGGGAGGTTTCATGTGGACAAATACGTTCTAAACACATAATGTTGAGATGAATCTTGTCCAAAGCACTTGAGAGAGGAGTTTGACATCATTGTGACTAACTTCTATCCTACAGGTAGGGAAAACGGAGGTCAAGAAGGTGGTGTGGCTCTCTCAGATCACATGCAAACCATGTGATAGTGCAACTCAAGACTTTCAACGTTCAGTCTATACATGCCCTCCCATAGATCGCACAGCTGAATAACACCAGGGCTACAAGAAGAGAGATAAGCCTTTATTAAGTGTCTTCCATTGCTCATTTTCCATTCCATTGCTCTAATTAAAGATCTGGAAGACCGTGAAGGACTTAACTATCATTTAGAAGCAGGCTGTGTTCATACATGGCAGGCCAATAACACTGGCAGGCAGGAGCAATAGTGGATATATTACTTGCTAGAGTAACCTAGAGACACTACCATTTCTTTTTTAAAAAATGCAGTATATAAGCCCAAAAATTTCTGTTTAGTATTGGAATTGTATTTCAGTATTACAATTGCAGAATTAAGGGAAAAAAACCACTGAAATGAAAAGTTAAAGTGCAATAAAAGCCATTCCTGAGATCTTTGGTACTCTGCATCTCTAGTTACTCTATTGAAAAGTCTATTTTTTAATCTTTTCTCCTAATATGGCTTATATATGTATTAATGGGGCCATTGTAGCATTTGTATGTGATGTATGTGTCAAACCACCATGGACTGGAATAGGCTGGGAATACACAGAATAGCCCACTGCCACACTGCCAGCTTTGATGAAAATACCTTTCAAGTCACAGCTTCTTCTAGGTTCAACAGCATTGACCCAGGCGTTACACAAACCCTGGTTGAGCAGACCCAGAGCAAGTCACAGTACCTGATGCCATAAGGAGGTTAGCATCCACTTTGTTCCCAAGCGCCCCAGTAAATGATGGTAAAAATGGATGGCTCGTCCTGCTTTTCCTTATTGCTCTGTAGGTGTCAAGGTTTTTGATCAACTGCACTGGCATGAGTAGGATTTATTCATATTATAAAACTAATGAGTTTTTATTTACACTGAGGCAACACAGCAGCAGTACTAAAAATCTCACAGTTTCAACATACATTAACTAATACTGAAATTTCAATGATTCTGAGAGAACAGATCCAACTTTTGGTATCCAGACTTACACAACCTGCTTAAATCAAACTCCAAGTCTGGCAAAGATGCAGATAAGCTTTCTTTTTGGTCCAGAGGAGGCAGAGGAGAGTCCAGTTTTTTATCCACCTGAACAATACAGACTGGGTTTGGGTCTTAAATCAATGCAAATTCCTTGGCCGGTAGTATCTAGGACTACGTTTCTCATCATACCTTCTACCTAGAAGTACAAGGAAGGAAAATGAAAACTACACGAAACCAAGTGAAACCAAATGGAAACTACTACCTATTAAACTTCTGCTCCATCTGATCATCACTGGAAACACTTTTTTCTGCTTGTATCTGTGGTGGGTAAACCTTGGCTGGATGCCAACCAAGCTGCTCTATTACTCCCCCTCCTAAACTGGACGGGGGAGAGAAAACATAATGAAAGGCTCATGGGTCAAGATAAAAACAGGGAGAAATCACTCAGCAATTACAGTCACTGGCAAAACAGACTCGATTTAGGGAAATTGGAGACCTGAGAGACTGACTTTCTCTGAGTACAGAGAAAACATTAAATATTTGTTCCGCAGGTTGGTAAATAAGACCACAGAAGATTCTTTTACTGCATTCAAGCTAACCACACAAATTACCTCTCTTTCTTGTGGCAACCTTTGCAGGTAGAGGCATTAATTAACTTGAGATCTGCCTACGGAGAGGAGCAAGAGTTACTATAGTTACAAGTTGAAGAGGTAAGTAAGAGAAATATGAGAGTCTGAGAGTATATCAAACCCGAGCGTCCTGCAGGGTATGAAGCACTGATACTGTTACAAAGAGAAACTCTTACATCCCAGGTAGTGGTCTGAGACTCCAAGGTGGTAAAGCCTGAATATCCAGGTCTTAAAGATGTCCATCGGAATCCAGAAGATTAAGTGTGTATTCATTTGGTTTGTTGAATAATTTTGTAAGACAGTGATGCTGTCATTAATGACAAATGAAATTACATATGTAGGGATATAATCACAGAACGCTAAATCCTTCATGGGTATATATCAGAGGTAATAGAGAGATAATTCACAAAGACCAGAAAAAGATGAAAATGAGGCTTAGAACTGAGAGGAGGATGTTGTCTTTCCCTTGTCTGCTACTCCCTCTCCCCAAAATAATTAAAATTTTAATTTTTTATTATTTTTTTTTTTATATATAGCCAAAAAACCTTCAGGTTTTGGGGGCTTGCCCAAAAGTGAATATTCTACAAAACCCAGATGTCTCCCATGCACGTTAATGATGAAGCTTTTTTTTATTTTTTTTTTTCAATGTGGGTTAAAAAAAAATGATCAAAAGCTTGAAATGCTCTATTTTTCTCTAAGCGAAGAGTAATACTTGGAAAGGCAAAAGAAATGCACAAGTTAGAAACTAAGGGTGTAGTATCTGAATTTACATGCCTGTTCTGCTTTTTGCTGACAGAAAGCTGTACAGGGTTACATAGCACTATACAAACTTTCCCAGACTACCAAAACAGTGTGTAAACAGGAGTGTTACCATAAAGATTTCTGTCCACAATCTGCAGCACAGATACTGAAGTTCCTATTGGGGAAAAAAAAAAATGAAAAAAAAACAAAAAACCAGTGAGAACCAAAAATGGATGAGAAAGTAATTTTAGAAGGAATTAGGAGCTCAATTTTGTGTGTGATCCTGGAGGGAATGAATAATGAGGAACATGACTAGCAATAAGTATGTGAAGGTAGTGAAGAAGAATTATACACAGTGAGGCAAGAAAGGCACATATAGGATCAATGGGAATCAATTAGAAATTTTTTTGCTGGGTTCAGGGGAATCTTCCTTTCAGCCAGACCTATTAATCTATTACTGAGCTCCCAAATACAGCTCTGTTTCTCAAGTCCTTCTCAACTCACAGATTGGCATTTACTGGGAAAATTCGTCTCTTGCATGGGAGTGAAGGACACCATAAGTAAATTCTTTCCCTAGTTAATTGCTGCACGCTGGCCAAAACTGTTGTGAAATTTAAGCCTAAATCTTGAGGGAAACATTTTACACCCCTTTTACCATTCTAGAAGGACTGTGTAACCATAAATTATTTCAATTTAAGATCTCATAACCAACATCAAATGTAGAATAGGTGCTTTCTGTATTAAATGGGATAGTTACATTTAGCCTGAGTGAAACCATATTCTTCTTGTTGGGGAAGTCTGTTTTAAAAAGAATCACAATTTAAGAGACAGAGAGAGAAAAAAAAAATCTTTACAGTGCTTTGATTTCAGTTTCTGTCTGCCTCATGACAATAGCAAATTGAGCAGCTAAAGCCCTACAGCAAATGTATTTAAATCAACTGAAACAACAAAGAATAATCTCACAGGCTTTAGCTCAGTCCTGCAAGAGTCCTCTTGCCTCATGAGGGACCTCAGCCCACGCTCAACTTGAAGGTTGCCTTTGGTGCTCCTCCTGGCCCAGAAGTGTCTCACACAGCCCTGTTCTTTTTGTGACTAAATGCCTAACTGTACTTTCCCTTTATATGAAATAAGGATAATTTATCATTATCTCACTAAGGCTTTGAAAGACTTTATGCCCAATATTGGCTTTGACTGAAAACTCATGAATTCATGAGATTGATGTTGGCACAACCGTGTGTCTTCCCTTTTCAGTCAAATAATATTTTCCCATAAATATTTTGGAGAGTGTCAAGTCTAACTAGATTTTAGAAATTAAGCTAAAGGGTAAAGCTTTTGGAAAATGTCTATTTTAAAAATTTTGGTTGCAATATTTTAATTCTGACTTTTCAAAGTTTCTGAAATGAAATTTTGCTAAATAATTTTGATTTAAGATCAGAAAGAAATATCGAATAGCTGCAATGCAGTATTCCATAATTAAGAAGGGGAATGACAAAAACAAAAACAAAAAAACCCAACTGAACTTGTATTTCAGGTAGAAAGACACATTATTTGGTTCTCATTTCATAGGAATCATTGGAGATCCCAGTTCCTAACTCTTAATTTTAAGACATGGCAGTTTCACAGACAGAGAGGCTTCCTTATGTAAGCTGCAGGAAAGACACCCAAAAAGGGCTTTGACTGAGACTCATCAATATATTTGTCTGCTCCAATTTACTTTGTGATTGTTACTATCAGAGAATGTGACATTGACTTTCACAGGTGCAGGTACTTTCCTATTGCTTACTAAATCTGAAAGTAGCATTATTGCTCTTCCAGCTCAGGTAATGGCTTTGGCCTTGGTAGAAGCAGAAGCTAGAGATGAATACTCAAGTATTACTTGCCTTTTCCAAATCTAACTCACGGCCACCCAACCTTGCTCCGACTAGGGAAGGTGGAAAGCAAACGAGGAAGAGTTATGCATCAATAGTGATCAAATCACTAGTGCACCTTGAAAAGCACAGCCCATGATCCTGAAGAGGTCTGGTAGAAATCTGGCCAAAAGCCATTCAGAAAGCAGCAGAAAAGGACAAAATATTTCAAAGATCATAATTTTGCCTGCTGGACCACTCACCTCTTTCTCAATCTCATTCCCTTCCCACCATGCACCTTGTGAAATCGTTTTGAATAAAGAGTGCATAAAATAAGCTGGGTTCTTTTGGGAGGTACCTATGGACACAGAGGAGCTGCCGCGGTCTTATTCTCCTGTGTCAACACTATATGCTGAACATCACCAATCACAGCACAGGACTTCACAAACCGTTATACAAATTGCAGCCTCCAGTCCTGAGAAAGAGGTGACCAGGAACCACCCAATTCTTGTGCACCCTTGTTTTTGGCAAAAACAGAGCAATCCCTAGGACACAGTAAGTGTCAAATAACACCACGAGCTACAGAAGCCACCATCACATCTCCAGCTCTTACAGAGAGCATTGCTGCAGAAGGGGTGATAAATGGATCTGAAATGTGGCTGCCCCTAATGTACCGTAAGACTGAGAGGAGTTGTCAGAGATACATTCTCTTAGACAGAACATGCAGTAAATTTTCTTTCTTGTCAGCCAAATCTCATCATCTTCACCCAAGAAAAGCTCCCAGTGAATTGCTTAAGGAAAGACTGTATGAAAAGTCAGCCAGGGATTGCACAATTAGTCCCTGAATAGTGTTGCTCTGCACAAAGAGAAAATGGAGATGACTGTTTTTCTTTGGTGAGCAGAGGAGGAAAACTATCTCTTCTCAGTTCAGGTGAGGGTTTTCCAGCATTTCTTTTTAAAGAAACAGCTTGAGTTAAAGATGGCATTATTATACTGGCAATTATATAGTCCCACTTTAAGTTTAGAAGGGGTCTATAAATTGCTTTCATGGTGTTTTCAAACCAGATGGTGGCTCTGTTGGCTGACTATCTGAGTTATTAGTGAATGATTTGGCACAACGTTAATCACTGTGCACTCCCATTGCCAGCTTTGGCAAGAAATTTTGCTTCCTTAAGGAATTTCCCATTCTGCAAATCAGAGTTTAATACCAACCAAACACCATCCATCAAGACTAAAGTCTGCCTTACACAGCATGAATTACATTATTACATTCATTTCCAGTGATAAGTCTCCTGAATGTCTTGGTTGTTTTTACCATTTACTCAGTTTAGGAAAGCAAAGCAATTCTTCAGAATGAGTTTTCAATTTATACGCTCGAATAGTTTAAATTCCATTCCAGCAATACATAGCACATTGGTACCATGCTCTGTATCTTACTCGGCTGCTTGGATGTTGTGTATTGTCATCAGTACTTTGCAGGTTGAGGACAACCTTAGAATTAAAATGACTCTCTGCAGGTTTCGCATTTTGTATCAGGACTAGTATGGCCAGCAGGACTTGGGAAGTGATTGTCCCCCTGTACTCAGCAGTGGTGAGGCCCCACCTCAAGTGCTGTGTCCAGTTTTGGGCTCCTCACCACAAGAAAGACATTGAGGTGCTGGAGCGGGTCCAGAGAATGGCAACGAAGCTGGTGAGGGGTCTGGAGCACAAGTCTTGTGAGGAGCAGTTGAGGGAGCTGGGGCTGTTCAGCCTGGAGAAAAGGAGGCTGAGGGGAGACCTTATCGCTCTCTACAACTACCTGAAAGGAGGGTGTAGAGAGGTGAGGGTTGGTCTCTTCTCCCAAGTAACAGATGATAGGACTCAGGACTGAGGAAATGGCCTCAAGTTGTGCCAGGGAAGGTTTAGATTGGATATTAGGAAAAATTTCTTGACTGTAAGAGTTGTCAAGCACTGGAACAGGCTGCCCAGGGAAGTGGCTGAGTCACCATCCCTGGAGGCATTTAAAAGACGGGTAGACAAAGTGCTGAGGGACATGGTTTAGTGGTGGACTTGTCAGTGCTAGGTTAATGGTTTGACTTGGTGATCTTAAATTCAACCTAAATGATTCTATGATTCTATGCATTTGATAAAGTTAAGGTTGACATGAAGACAAACCCAGGAGAAGTGGAAAATAAAATACTGTACACTTTTTCTTAGCAGGTTTTAAAAAAAAAAGGAAAAATCCTTTTTAGCCTTCTCAGCCTGACCTGTGTTGACGCAGCACACTGCTTATGAGAACTGTCATGCCAACTGTAATGCAGTTATTACCATCACCTAAGGTCTCATTAGAGCCCAGCTCAGGATTTGAGGGAACAGGTGAACTTATGTGCAGCCCCAATATATTTTGGTTATGACAACTCCTGATACAAAATTGAGTGACAGGCTTTCAGCACTATGGCATGCAGCACATGCTTTATAAATGGAATGGCAATGTAAAACCACCCCAAATACAGAAGCATCCTGCAGAGCAGACACTGCAGGGGTCTGTAATATGAACACACTCACGACCTGGAGTTATGAGTTTACTGAAAGTATCGTCTTTCAGAGAACTGAAAAAGAAATTGTTTGCCACTTAAAGTCATTTTAAATTTGCCAACAGGCAAATTATTGACCCTTGTACTGAGGAAAAATTAAATACAGGTCACTTTGCTACTGAAATTCATATTGATATGTGAATTCTATGCACTGTCCGTGCTTATTTTTATCCATAATATTCCTATGCAGCTGGTAGAATACATTTTAGAGATAGCTCCTTGAGATGAAGGAAACCTGGACATTCTTTCAAATGCAAAATGCAGTATTTTGAGATGGATTTAATTTTAACTTACTTTGAAGCACGTGATTAGGAAAAGTCAGCATAGATTCGCTAGTGGTAAATCATGCTTGACAAACTTGATCGCCTTCTGTGACAAAGTAACCTGCTCAGTTGGTGGGGGCTTGCGTGGACATTGTCTACTCTGAATTCTCCAAGGCTTTCAATACAGTTCCCCACAGTCTCCTCCTAGAGAAATCTATGTGTTACAGTCTAGACAAGTGGTCTGTGTGGTAGGTGGGGAACTGGCTGACTGGCTGCACCCAGAGGGCGGTGGTCAATAGCTCCTTTTCAAACTGGCAACCCGTCACAATTGGGGTCCCCCAGGTATTGATACTGGGCCCAATGCTGTTTAATATCTTTGTAACTGATCTGGATGATGGGATCAAGTGTACCCCTGATGAAGTTTGCTGATGATACCAAACTGAGTGGGGAAGTGGACGTTTTAGAAAGGAGAGCCGCCCCACGGGTGGATTCTACTGGATAGGCTGGAAGTGTGGGCTAACAAGAACGATATGAAATTCAACAAGGGGAAGTGTAAGATCCTGCACCTGGGAAAACATAATCCAGGAATGCAGCACAGGCTGGGATCTACCCAGCTGGGGAGCAGCTCTGTGGAAAGGCACCTGGGGGTCCTGCTGGACAACAAGCTCAATATGAATGAACAGTGTGCTGCAGTGGCCAAGAAAGCCAACAGGGTGCTGGGTTGCATCAACAAGGACATCACCAGCAGAGACAAAGTCATTATCCCACCCTACTCAGCACTTGTCAGGCCACAGCTGGAATAATGTGTTCAGTTTTGGTCCCCACTATACAGAAAGGATGTGGACAGGGTGGAGAGGGTCCAGAGAAGGGCCACAAAGCTGGTCAAAGGTCTGGGAAGCCTGCCATATGAGGAAAGGCTGAGAGAACTGGATTTGTTCAGCCTTGAGAAAAGAAGGCTTAGGGGAGAATTTATCACCATGTTCCCGTATTTAAAGGGTGGCTACAAGAAAGATGGAGACTCCCTTTTTACAAGGAGTCACATAGAAAAGACAAAGGGTGATAGGTACAAGTTACTCCTGGGGAGTTTCTGATTGGACACAAGAGGAAAAATTTTTCCCAATGAGAACGATCAGCCATTGGAATAATCTCCCCAGGGAAGAGCTGGACTCCTCATGATATGACAATTTTAAGATTCAGCTGGACAGGGTGCTGGGTCATCTTATCTAGACTGGGCTTTTTCTAGAAAAGACTGGGCCAGCTGATCCTTGAGGTCCCTTCCAACATGGTATTCTATGATTTTATGATTAAACTGGAATGAAAATAAAAGCAAATTAAAAAAAAAAAAAAAACAAACACAACAGATTTCCTATGCAGCAAATTAAAAAGCACAATGCCGAACAATTTCTTCTTGAATCCAATATTCTAGTTAACAGTGAACTATATGCTCAATTTCAAAATAACAATTTGAACTTTTTCACTACAGATCAGATAGCCTTCCTTTTTTTTTTTTTTTTTTTTTTTTAAATCAAAAAAATCATACAACACCCCTGCAATATTCCAGTGGTTGTTATGGTCATTCTTTCTGGATGTATTTCAGAATACAGAAATCGTGAAGTCATTTGCTCTTTGGGTTATAAAAGCTAGAAGAAGCAAGAAAGTTCTTCCTTATTCCTGTAGATCTTTGTTTTTTATGCAAGGATTTGGTATGATGCCGACATTGTACAGTGAGAGCAGGAGACAGCTCTGGACCTCTCTATGATGCACCCAGCTCTCAGACTCCTGTTCAAAGGCTGTTACTCAGTGAGCAGTGGAGTTAGATGTAGTGGAGTAGTGGAGGTAATCCCCTTTCTAGTGGAGTTCCCTACTTATGGAGTAGTAGCGGAGGTATATGGTTAATCCCCTTCCCTGGTAATTTTTGGACAGTGTCTCTATGTGCATGTAAAAGGTTTTTTAAAATCTGTCTTTACAGATAAATATATGGCCCTTGGTACTCAGATCAGAATTTGAGCAGCTTTCAGGGATGCCAGGCAAGTATTTCAGCTTTTAAATTGTTACTAAATAGTGATGTATCACTAGATACAGTGAAAGAAGAACAGTGTTGAAGAAATAGACCTGGGTATCCAGATATTACTCTTTTGTCTGTGCCAGAGGCTTCACATATGAAATTAACCAAACATTATTCTGTCTCTGAGAATCTCACAAAGACCTGGTGAGACTTAATCAGGAGATACTTGTACAACTCAAGACAGTTGTAGAAATTTCTGATGGGTCAGTTTTATACTAGAAACGGCCTGATTTGAAAGCCTCACTGTGCGTGAGCCCTGGCATTGTGTTGACTCTTCATGGGCAAGCTGCCCATTATTCTGCCAGCTGGCTGACAGAAAACCCCCGTGTCCTCTCACCAGCCATTTCAGCAAATGGCTGCCCGGTTCCCCCGAGCACCCTGTAGACTAAGGCCAACAAATTAGGAATGGAGGGAGGGGAACAATATCTTCCAGTTGCCCATAAATGGAGTCATTAGAAAAGCTCCATGCTGCAGACAATTCTCTAATTTTCCCATCTCGTTCTCAAGCAAGTTAATGCCTTTCACTAAACCGGCTAATACAGATGGAGCACACAAACAAAAAAAAACAAAAATCAAATGCCAAAACCAGACCTGTTAAGGGGCATGAATATTGGTCTAATAAAAGCTACCCCTTCTCTTCTAAACTTTTCTCATTCACATTCATAAAACTTCCCAATTACAGACTCACCACTCCTGTTTCCATGCTTGTGCAGAGTCGAAACAAAACTAAATGAGAATGCATAGTAGTGCATGGCACAGAAATCAGGTTCATGAGCAGCACCTGTCATCAGCATTTACCTTTTTTTGGAAAAAATCTTCTTCCTCTTCTAAAAGTAAACTATTTCATAATGCCAACAAAATATATAGTCTAATCAAAGAATCTTGCAAACTGTCAATTTCAGCAACACAGAAGTGTCATCAGGTAACTGGAAACTCATCTCAACAATCCACAAGAGCAGTAACATTTTATATGCACCAACTATTACTACTTGACAGCTGAAGCTTCAAGCTGAAAAGGAATTTCTTTTGTGATGTAACCACAAACTCCATTTTCAAGAAACATCTAACCACACATGACCTTGCTGGTATACTACATCATAGTGCTAATTAATACCTATTACTCGGAGTTAGTTTTAGTGGAAAATAGATTAAATCAAGTATACACCAAAATTCTTCAAGGGATATATATTCAAGTGTCTGTTTTTACCACTATTAAATTTGACTACTCTGTGCATCTTCATCCTTCTCTTTTAATGAAGACTATAAAACAGAGATACAATATTTGAGCCAGTGGCAGGAATAAAACTGCCCTTTAACAATTTTAATAGCTTCTTAGCAAAAACACACAATGATAACCAGCCACCTGGACACCCTGGGGCTTAACAGATAGCTGTGGTAATGGTATTCCAATATCAGCACATTGTATGAGACACTCCTGAATCCTGTGATAACTGCTGCGTAAGCATGAGCTTTAAAAGCTCTAGCTTAGCAAAGTGCTTAAAAACACCCTTACTCTTAAGCACTAAGTTTAATAAACCTGCTTAGCTGCTTAAAACTGCACAAATAATTACCATGGTAAGTTGTGAACTGATGTACTATAGTTTAATGTGGGTCTGAGACTATGTCTTCAGAAAACATGCTCAGACCACAGGATGATTTTATTTTCTCCACCTATACTACCAAGGGATCCCTGAACTGAGAGTGTCTATACTGTCCTTAGCAAACATCACTGCCTGGCGGACTGAGCTTAGCTTCATCCAGCAAAACCAAACATGAAGTCTTGGCCTGTCCCTGGGATGCTGAATACCCTTTGAATGTGGTCACTCTTTTTCTGGCTCATACAGAAAATACCACCATCAAAAAGTTTACAAAGCCTAAAAAGCTCGAGTTTGAACTCTCCCCGGGGCTGAAAACACAGCTGTTTTCCAGCCATGAAGAAGTTTTTTATGGTTGTCAAAGTCTGAGAGAATCTGGATGAGTTGATGAGATGGTTTGCTCACGAACAGCGTGTGGCCTGACTTCTAGAAGCCCTGTTTTCATTTTGCACTATTCCAGAGGAAAACTTGAAGAGTGTGTCATGAAGCATAAACTAATTAATCATACTAAAGTACACTTCACTAATGTAGTGTTGTGTTCATGTAGCTACATAGATTTTAAAGACCTAGGCCTTTATGGGGCATGGGCTTTACTGGAGACACCAACAGGTTTGTGCTCTCTGTTCCCTTGTGTGAAACATCTCTGCCCTACCGCAGATGGAAGCAGTGAGGATTTGTGCAACTCAGTTTGGAGGGTTGCCACGTACTATATCTTCAGAGCTGTGTGCCTATCGAAGTCAAATACATCAACTTATCACCACGATACTAAGATACATGCCACCTAAATTCACCTGATTAAAATCAGAGTTCTCACTGACATCATACCTAAATTCAGTAGCTGAAGCTTATGTTGCAAACACCTGAACTAGCAGTCGAGAACCTCATTGCAATTGATGGGAACTAGCCAATATAGCTGGTGGAGCTCAGGCTGCTAGTCATGAGACTGGATGTACCCAATAATGCCACTGAATGCCAACAACTCTGTTCACCTGATCTCCATCGCTAAAGACAAGACCAGGATGACATCCTTGGATGCTGTCATCAAGCCATAAGCAGCCAGACCACCTCCATCCCCAGAAGCCAGCCCAGGGTTGCTACCAATGCTCTCGCTCTGTACTCAGTCAAGAGACACAAGCACCTCTGTGGGACAGTGCAGCTCAGATGCTTTAAGTGCCCATGTTACACATTCCTGTATATCATCCTCTCCCTCTGTTCCCTACACATGTAACTTTTTGGATGTGTAGTCAAAAAGGACGAATACTGCCCAGACGTTGCCAGTGTGACAAATGGGCAAAGACAGTCCTGCTTCCATGTCAAGTCTTTATCAAAGTAATTGAGGGGATTTATTTCTGGAAACACCTGCCTAGCATTAATTTTCACATATATGTCTGCATTTCTGAAGTGCTAATAACTTGCTGGCATTGTAACTTAGCGAAGCTTGGCACACATCCTCTCTCTTCTGAAGACGTCTCACTGTTTATTCAGGACTCTTTACCTGTAATGATATCCTATGCTGCTTCTTTAAAAGGTGCTGCTTAATAAATAGAGCCACATTTATTCTTAGCAGATTGAAGAAGAAGCTTTCCCTCTCACAACATCAAGCATAATTTACCCAATTTTACCCTCTTGATAGGGAAGCCCATCAATTTCTGCTAGAAATACCTAGCAATATAAACACTCTGTCCTGCTAGAGATAACAGCATTACAAACAATTATAGTGTTTCAAGATTCTCCATTCCTTGTTGTTTTTGCAGTCCTTTGCAATCCTTAATATATCTGCAAGGGTTGGTATGATTTTTGGGTTTTTTTTATCAGGCACCACACAAACATCTTCTGTTCAGTAGAGAGAAAATGCACACTGGAACAGTTGGCCATTTCTTACTATCGGCATGAGCTAGGTGAAAATTCAAATAAACAGACTGCCTCACAATGTATCAGGCACCAGGTTTTGTTTGACTGTAATTGCTCCCCTGATTGCCATGCATACAGCCTCGGCAGCAATCTCAGGTTCGCAAAACTATCACCTTCCACCGCAGTTCACAGGAGTTAAATAAAGATGCAAACCCACCTCTGCTGCTCCAGTTTCTAGACCTTTTTTTTGTCCCTCTAACCAACAATAATCCAACCTTACCTTGATCTTAGGTGAGAGATACTTTATTATTCCTAGTAAAAGCAAGAAGACTTAATTGGTTAATTTTTATTATCTATTACAGCTTGCCTTGCAGTTCTGCCAGTTATTCAGAAAATGAACATAGCTTTAATATAGTTCTAAAAAGATAAAAACAGAATGTAAATTATTTAATATTGATTTGTGATGCAGCAAATATGCTTGTTTTAAAGATCTTATCACAGGCTAGGTTTCCAGTTGGTCAAAGTTTAGCTAAGCTCAATTCCATATATTTATTTTTCCTTCAAAATTAATTGAATACCTTGTTAAGTATCTGTCCCAGGCTACTCATATCTTTTCTATCCATTAAGATGTCAACACAAAAGTAATTGCAAACCCAAAACACTGCTTTATGTCTCACATCTCAGCCTACTTTTACTCTGAGTCAGCAGAAAGAATTTCAAAATAAATCAAAGGCTTCCCACTTCCTTGTGGCGAGACACATCACAGTACATTAGAGCCATCTTTCAAACTGTCCAACTAACTGGGACGAGAACATTAATATAAATCAAATTCCAAATTCCAGTCTTGGCAAGTCAATAAAAGAGGATATTTTGGTATTTTGGAATTATATTTTGTCATGGCTTTCAAACACATTTTACTAGATGACTTATTTTTAATAAATAAATGTTGTTTTTTATGTATGGAAAAATGTTTTCATATCACATTAAAGTATCTGAACAACAATTATCAGTTTGACCTTTGTAAAACATCATCACTGCAGAAGTGAAACAATGCCTCCACAACTCCTGCCATTTTTTGTTGGTCCCCTTTCTTTCCCCCACAATCCCTGCATTATCACAGCCGAGTGAACATCTCACAGAGCACCAGGGAGGGAGAAAAGAGCTGTAGACCTTGTCTCCAAATTATGTGGTGAAGAGATGCTTTGCTAATACACAGCCCTCCTCTTTATCTTCCCCCGAAACAGGGAGTTGCTGTCTAACGTCATACTTGCTTTTTTTTTCCCTTCCAAGGCAGGGGCTATCAAAATCTCATTGACAGAAGCCACCTGTATGAACCGACATGAAAAAGCAATGAAAATGTCATACATTTTTGCATTGAAATGTGTCCATAGATTTTGCCCAGCTCTGATAGGAAGCCAGCGCTTGAATGAACCCTGCTTTGCATCCTTAACTGTAAAAGCTGCAACCTGCACGAGTCTGATAACAGCTCACAGCTAATGCTGAAACATTTTTCCAGCTTGCAAGCAATTCCTTTAAAGAAGGAAACTGAAGAGCAGCCATTAGCACCAATAACATCGCCTTTCATTCATCCCATGGCTTGGCGCACGCTGGGCGCCATGCTAGAGGAAGGATCCCAAGTTTCTGGGTGGAAAATAAGACTGTGTGAAATCAACAGCATTCCACAGGGATACCAGTCAAACCCTTTACAACAGCAGTAGTCAGCCATGTTGATTGTTTTCCTCTTAAACCAAAGTTCATCCTATTTTATTCATTCCCTTTGCTTTTAAAGAAAAAGGTTTTAAGCTCAGAAGAGCCCTGGTCTTCTCTTCTGGAGCACTCCTTCTTGTCCAAATACCAAGCTGTCAGACTGAGCCTCTATGGGCTTTCCTCCCACTCCATCTCTCCAGAGACTTGCTAAGACTTTCTTTGCAGCTGAAATTAAACTAGCTACCCTGTAATTTTAGATGTAGCTTGTCACCAGCAGTCTAAGTAATGAAGACACCTGCTGGTTGTTCACCACCCAGGCATCAGAGAGATCTCTCCTGGCATCGATTTTAATTAGCTCATTGCAATGCCTTTTTCCTTCTCATCCTCCTTTCATCAGGAAACCTTCACCCATACTCCTTTCAGAATCGCACTCTGCAGATCTTGAATTGTGCTGCACTGCAGCTGACTCAAAATTGGACCTCTTGTGTTCAGAAACTCCAGTACTGAAGGCAGAGCAATAGAGCAATTGCCCTCTCTTATGCCCTACTTATTTCCATGGAGTATAAGTGGCTCGCATACCTTGTGAATCATCTAAATTCTGTAGAATCTACGTTAAAAATATCTGACCTCATTAAAAAGGAAATATTTCAGCCTCTGACACTGAACAGTCACGATGTATTACTGGATGAGCAGAAGTGTGAACTGCAGCTATCATGCATAACAATTTTCACCATGCACAGTGTATTTATAACAGCCGTTTTCCTAACAGTAGACAAGATGTGGTGCATTTGATCACATGTAAGCCAGTTTCGTTCTTTCTGGAAGGAAAGAGCCTTAGTGGCAAAAGAAACTTTAAGAACATACAAAAAAATCTATTATTACCATGATCTGACAGAGATACAGCGAAAGGAACAGATGAACCACGGCGAGAGATTACCTGCAAGAGGGTATAGTGATGTGGCAGCACCAGTGTCAGTAGTTAAATACCTGTGAAGCCTTAGTGGCTTGTTAACAACAGGGATTTGAACTGTGCAGGGCTGTGCTTTAG
The DNA here is from genome assembly GCA_008658365.1 of Alca torda. Lineage (NCBI taxonomy): Eukaryota > Metazoa > Chordata > Aves > Charadriiformes > Alcidae > Alca > Alca torda. The sequence continues at coordinate 156,526,213 of CM018077.1, read as the reverse complement.
AAAGGTTTGGGAAAACCCATCTGCAGCCCGTTGCTTTTCTGTTCAAGGCTCATATTCTGCTGCACTGGACAGAGCAGGAATGCCTGTATTTCCAATTAGAAAAGGGAACAAGGAGAGATTTCAAGCACTGAGCCCTGACTACCCACACTTAACGTAATGGTTTCAGACTATTACAGCCAGCTCTGCTATGATAAATCTTTTTTTTTTTTTTTTTTTTTTTTTTTTCCAAAGCAGGCTATTTCTAGCTTGCAGCAGCTTGTGCTGTTTAGCAATTGCTCATCCCCAGGCCTGGGCTTACACTCCTTTCAAAGACCTGCCCTGAAGGTGCTCCTCAAAATGGTCTCTGGGACAAGCAAGGAGTATGTCCTTAAAGAGCAGTTCCAGGCAGGCGCTCTGGAGGTAGGGGTCCTCATTTCTTGGCTCTTATTGAACAACACAGGCTGTCAAATAAAAAATACATTATCAAGAAGAATAAGGCAGTTAAAATCCATTCCAGAGACTGACGATTGAGGAATGCAAAAAAACACAAACAGGGAAAACTTGAACACTTCGCTGCGTATCTGCAAGCAACGGGTGCCAGGGAAAAGAAAGAAAACCACTTAGAAGCTGCTTTATGTAGCAGCTTTGGGCATTTAATAGTTTCCAGTTACCTCAGCTGCAGATAGAGAAATATGAACATACATCACATTTTTGAGGAGTGTAGCGCTCCCTGTGAAAATAAAATTTACAAGGACAGTGTTGTTTTCTGCAGAGTGGAAAAAAGGGAGGGAGCAGGGAGGGTTTTGTGAGTGATTGGAAGCTGGAAAGCCAGTTGTGATGTTCCTGTTAGCTAACTGGCAGGAGAGCAGACCTTCCCCTGGTTCTGGTGCAAAATATTCAGGCAACAGCTGCATGTTACAACGATCGGTTGGCCACGTTCGTGATCAGATTTATTCCCTGTCAGCAGAAGCAATTGTATTGGCTCAGTGGAAGGGACAAAAACTGCAATATGTTCAGCTGGAGACAGGGTGGTGGGAAGCTCTTTAACTGGCTTTGCGGCTGTAGCTGCGTCCTGAGAAAGGGAGCGGGAGAGACAGGCTGTACCAGTCCCTGAGAGACCTGATGAAAAGCATTTCAAATTTGCCACATGAAGGAACTCACTCTATCCCATCTTCCATTTCTGAAGCTGTAATAGAGATGGGAATTGGAGCCTGTTTTCCCCAAGCCTCATGCCGGTGACCTGCTTAGAAGAGGCACAGATTTCTCACCGAGGGGAAGAGCAGAGAAGTCTGCTTTGACTGCAATCAGTGAAGTAGAAGACCCACCTTCCCCCAAACCTTCAGTCTTGCAGAATTTGATAAATATTCTTTTCCAGCTATTTTTTTTTTCTCCCAGAGAGTCTGAAAAGCAAAAATGTCTGCTCAAAATAAAAAGGAGAAAGCCAGAATAAAATAACAAACACCAGTCCTCATTTTTGTCTCATTAAACTAAAACAAAACAACCCCTCTGTTTAGGAAAAAAAAAAAAACTAAAAGAGAAAACATTGTGCAAATTATTCCAATGAGGGAATTTTTGCTGTGAAGCTGTTTCAGTGAAGGAAGGACTTCAGCTATTCTATCACCACCACCCTTGCACTGGAGGTAGGTGTCCCCTCATGGGGTATGACTGTACCTGTAGCCACTCCATTGCCCATGTCTGTCAAAACCATCAGGGTTAACAAAAAAGTAAACTAGGACCCAACCAAACCCCAAAAGAGGTATCTTTTTAGATCTGCTTATTAAACCACTTCCTTTTGGCAGGACTGGCTGAGGAGAGATGAGGTGTTCATTCACACCCGTGAGGAGATTGCAACTTCTATGGTGGGAAAAGGAGGAGCAGCAGAAGGTGGTAACACTTTAATCTCAACCAACTTCCAGTAGCAAGTGGTCCTTCCTCAAGGTGGTGCTGACCCTAAAGGGATCAGACAGCCTGATCCCTCCTTTGGTCTGTGCTAGAAACAATTCATCCCACTGGGTTCGGTCTGATCCTTTCAGCAGAGTTACACAACCCACCTCACTCTCCCAAGGATAGTTTAACCTCATAAAGGATCATGATAAATCACAACAATAACTCCATCCTTCTTGCCACCTTTGAGCAAGTGGACCTTTCTCTGAGCCTTCCCTTACCACACAGTTATCTCCAACTCTTCTATGGACTTTTAATTTGGGCAAAGAACTAGGAGAGCACTAACAGTTTCACTGTTATTCTAAGCCATTAAACCCTCTCAGTAGCTATGATGCTTTTTGAGGACTTTCTCATTTTCTACCTTGATCAAGTACCTAGAAGGCTAAGCCATGCATTAGGTGATATACAGAAACAGAAGCAAATTCCACCTCATGCATCAGCAAACCCAGTGCAAAACAAGAGATATCAGATGGATGCAGGCGGACAACAGGGAATGCAGAAATAATGAGACTTTATTGGTCAGCATGACAGTGATTTGCAGGCCTCTAGTAATCAAAGTACCAGATTCATTGGCAGAAGAGAGTATATTCCTGTTCTTCAACCTGTCAGCCATACAAGTCACTCATCATATTCCAGACCCCGATCTTAAGTTATGAGACATATATTAATTCCAAGCTGTAATGTGCTGTTGCACATTAGTCACTGCTCCCAGAATTTCTTATCATACTAATTAAGCCCTGAGATTCTTAAATTCTGTAAGCCATGCACTGCGTTTATATTGCAGGACATAGGATTTTAATTGAGCAGCCAGCTCATTATTGCTTATGCTCAGACTATGGGATAATGAGTTATTACTTCTTGCCTCAGGTGATTTCTGAGCTAGGAGGCAGCAGAAGGAGAGGTGTTGTGCATAGCTGATGGCATTGCCTCACCATGGCAGCATTCAGGAGAGGCTGTCATAAGGAGAAGCCCAAGCCTCTAAGAGAGAAAGCAAAAGGAAGATTCAAGGAGAGAGTGCCAGGGGCCTGAAGGTCTTATCTTCTCTTAGTAGTAGAAATAATTAAGCTCACACTTTTGTTGGCAGAGCACTAGACAGTAGATCAGTCAACATGTCTCCCAAGCAATGGTATTTGATTCACGAAGCAGAAGAAATACCATCATCTCATGCAGAAAAATCAGACATATATATCTTTTCAGTCTTGGATGTACTTGCTGAGCTGTTACATGGTCCTGTCTTCCTCTACAGCCTAGACATGAGAAAATTCCACCTGCCAACAACTGATTCTACCCTTTCTGGTTTGTTTTTTTCATGTTTCAAAAACTCAGACTGGGGTGATAGGGAAGACACCTCTCTCCAAGGATATTTGCAGTTCAACCATTTTCTATGGTAACTGCTAGGAAATGTTAATTCCAGGCCCCCAATGACTGTTTTGTGACCTATGTGAATATGAGTCACCAGATAAAAACATATCCAGGTAGTTATCATTATAGTATCAGAACTCTTTGTGGCTACTGCTCACACGTTATCCTCCTCCTCAGAAGGTTTTGAAGTGTCATACCTTATTTTAAAGGGAGAGGGGGGATAGGGCTTGGGATGGGACACTGGGTTATAGGATTTAGGTTCAGAATAAGAAACATTAGGAAATGAACTCTTACTTCCTTGTCTCCTGGAGCAGGGCCTTACTCTCTAAAGCATTATTTTCTCAACCTCGAACTCTTTATTCAGACTTAAAAAGACAACCAATTCCACTGTCCCCACAGCTGTGCCCACATCCCATTCCATTTCTTTTAATAACAACATTATATATTGATGGTAACAGAGATAAGGATGTTCATTTGTGTATATTCTGACCGACAGTACTTGAAAGAGGCCTGGAGGAGTGGGAGAACATTTTCTTTGCTTCAGACTATAGTGGGATTTTCAGTGCCCTGCTGTCAGTCCCTTCACACCGTCTTTCACAATACCTACATGAAACACTGTGCAACATCATCTGTGAAACCATACATGAGACCATCCCTGCCTACCCTGAAATGCTGATTCTTTCAGGGTGTCCTTTCTTAAAGTCAACCACCCCCAAGGCACGCAGTCATACTCTATATCCACGCTGCTAGGGTTTAACTTTTGCCAGTGTTCACTGAGCCTTACGCAAGGGTGTTAGGCTATGAGGCTGTTTTGTGGCTTTTCAGTTCAAAGGGCCCAGAGTAATGTGAGAGTCATGAGACCCCGAGGGTCAAGAGTGTTGTACTGTCCCAGAACAAGGCTGAGAGAGCTCAGGGTTTGATGAAATACAACTGCCAAGGGAGGTAAAAACCTTGTGTGGTCTCATGCACACTTCTCAAGAGTAGTCATCCTTGGAGTGAGCTACCCCACACCTAGCTTTCCACTCAGACATAGCTAGTTGGTTCTCTGCAGAGAAAAGTCTATAAGCCAGCTAGGAAAGTCTATAAACCAGTTAGCATACTGTCATGATCAGGCATCCAAGGCTTGAGAAAAAACACGTAACTAACACATTTGGCACTACTGATGCCCTGAGATGCCCTTAGATCCCTATATGCTTTACTCTAGTAGAGCAATACAAAAATAAATTCCAGCACAGAGTTGAGACATTGTACCCTGGAGGGTTAGCGCAGAATAAAGCCATGGTTTTACTTATGCCTGATATTGATGTAATAAGCTTAAATTGTGCTATGTAATCCTGGCTTCTAAACTGGTTCCCCACTTTAAAAATCAAGGTAAAATATATTCACTTTCAAACAATATTTTCATCTCTGTCACCAAGGAGAGCATCGCTTTTCAGATAGTAAGTAATAGCATTAAATACACTTATGAAATCTCTAAAAGAAAAATGTTTGAGGATGTTCTTTATTTATCTGGAAATAATCTGTGTTCAGCGGGTCACAGGGCTGATAACCCTGCCTGACCTATCTTCTGTCTTATTAAATAAAACAGCACCTTCTGTTGAAGGTAATATAACACATCTAGGCCACATTTTTGTCTAAATCAGAATCTGTTGTGGGGTGTGAAGCCCTCCAAGATTGCCACCAGACAGAGTGACAGTTTGGGAATAAAACCATTATAAGTTGTCAACAACTCCAATACTGTTTAGTTGAGAGACACTTCTCTGAGCTAGAAGTAGTACCACTAAGAGATTCTTAATTGCTCTTGGATCCTAGAAACATCATTCTTGGAACAAGAAAAGGCATCCAGTGTGCATGAGGTAAAACTGACCTGGGAAAATTAGTATAAGAGCTGAACTTCCATTTCACCTATCTACTTTAAATGATTTATCACTTCTAATATAATTACACCTACTATTCCAAATCAAACCAAGGCTGTAGATTGTAGTCTAAAATAAATAGCTAATGGTATAAAACAGCACAGGCTGTAAACAGTTGGCAAAATAAGTGGACAATGGAAAATAAGACAGAGAGTGAGCAAATGGGCATAAAAATGTGGATATCCCAGGTGTAGGCACTGCTCAAAACCAATCAGCAACAGTAATCATGGCTGATAGAAACATAATTACTCTGGAATCACTGAAATAGAGAAGGATGATTGACTGGTGTTATGTGCTTCGTCTCTGATTGCTTTGCTTACTACTAACAAGAAAACAATTATTAAAAATTAACCATTTATACAAGTGATAGACAATCAGAAACACTAAAAATCAAGTTCCCGTATCCTCAGTCCTCTCAAAATTCCATCAAAACAGATGTTATCTGAAGCATTGCCTAAAAGGCCAGCAATTTCTGCCTATTTCAAACAAATATGTGTTATCCAATTTACTGAAATCAATCTGCATGTGCAGATTAATTTGGGGCTATAGATCTGTGAGTGCATCTCAATTTCCTCAGTAAGAAAAGAAAATTAAATCATGTCAGGAAGACAGACCAGCTGTAAAAAAAGAAGAGCTAGCTGATAGCTCTATAAAGGGCCCCTCAGGGCTATAACATTTACCAAATTTAAAAGGTTGGCACTCACAAAAGTGTGAGAAGAAATTTCTTTTTACGGAAGAACAATCCAGAACTGTCTATGGAGTTCAAACCCAGAAGATAGCGTTTGTCAAGCCTCACTTCTAACTTCTTCAAAAAACATCCTGAGGCTTCCTAGGCTGGAGCTTGATGTTTGAAATGGCATCTTTCAAAATACACCATGTATATAATTTAGCAACAAATGAGGAATTTAGCATCAACTAACCGCGGGGTTTAGCACAGCTTCCTGACTTTTGGTCTGCCATTTGACTCACTTTTTATAAAATCAGCACAGTAAATAGTTTTCCTGCTTTTCTAGGGTGAGTTTATTTCCCTTACCAAAGGCTCCTTGTTCTCATCTGCCACACACAAAGACATATAAACCCATGACTCTCCTTGCTTCCCTGGTTTGGGAATACCCTTGCTTGCCTCCCTCCCCTGCCTGCCAGCAGCGCTGTGTGTTTCTTTCATTCTTTCCATACTGGAGGCTCTGTGAAGAATGATCTATCCCGTTAAAGTGTCTTTAAGCAGGCGGAATGTAATTACCTGAACTGGAATATATCCAGGACTGTGGATTTAACAGCCATTAAAAATCTTGTTATACATTTGTCATACCTTCTTAAATCGCCACACGCAGTGACAGCTTGGCATGTGAAAGATGGTAGTTCAGAACAGCACTGCTCTTACACTGCTGTATTGCTCCTCAAACAGTGAAGAAGTAAATGCCCCTGTCATGGGGACAACGTGATGGATGGTACATCAACAGACTTTGGAATTCTCATATACTTTGTACCCAAACATCTAAAGAACGGCTAAATTAAGCCTTGGCAAAACTTTAAGTTTGGTAACTAGCTGTTAGCTTCAGTCAAGGAAGACCAGGAATGTGACTTGTCAAAAGTCACAGAGCAAATTTACAGCAGAGCGGGGAATGGAAATGTCCTGGAGAGCTCACCTCTCTTCTACAGGGATCTCCCCTCACCAGGGTCCCATGCCTGAGGCTTTACAAGCACTTTAAACACAGAAATAAGCTGTTAAGGAGCCCCATGGTCCAGACCTACTCTAAGGTGTGAATGTGAGATTTGTGCCTGCAAGACACAACTCCTCAACTGATTAAATAAAGACACTCACAGCAAGGAAAGCTTTAAAGAAATCATTGTCAAAATCTCCTCCTTCTCACAGCCACCTCTCACCTCCTGTCATATTTGGGGGTTCTTTTTGAAAAATCTCTGACACCAGCATTTCCAGGGCACTTTCTGTGGGTAAGGAATACAGAATGAGGGTGCTCATGGGATAAAAAGCCCAAGTATGGCAGACCATTGGGGGTGGATTGCTGTATCATGAGCTCTGAGTACTTGATGTGTTATGGCAGTGGAGAGAGTCCAAGCTGACCTTTCAATACGGTATTGCACGAGCATATTTGAAGAGGAGGAACTGTTGGGGAAAAGCTGTTTGTTGTGGAAATGTTGATATATAACTGATTTTGTTTGTAAATTAACTTGCAGATGACCCCACCATCTCTTTCTGCACAGCTGGTGCAACACATGCTGTGATGGGAATCAACCTGCTATTCTTAGAGTGTAAGCTATTCAATTAAGGTACTTACAAATGGTTTCATGACTGTAGCTCATTACCAGCAGACAGCTTCTGCTTTATAGACTCATTTTTAATATGCATTTATATTAAAATGAGATGTTGTAGCATGATCCAGTTTTCATTACAAGTTCAGGTCTTAAAAGGAAGTGGATAATAAATCCCAAGTTAAACCTCACAGCTACTTACGCCATGCACCAAGTGCTAATGGGGAAAGCAATGCACTGTAGACAAATAAAAGACAGTGACTTTATTCTAAGAAAGCGACTTATCTCTAGCCTTGTATTCTCGATGTTCTGAGCCTATGATAAGCATTACTGAATGTAGCACTCACTACTGATGCTTCAAATACTTGGTGCCAGTGGTATTTGCTTATACAGCTGTATTTGTTAATCCACTGAAGTCCTGCATAAGGGAATTCTTGATTACTCTTAGCCACGAGGAGCTTGTGACCTTCTTCAAGACTGGCTGCCTTCACCATCTGGCTGAAAGGAACGAGGTTAAATGAGAGTCATACTCCTTTCACAGTTTGTCTGGTCACATGCTTAACCTTGAAAAAGCCTATGTTTCCTTTAGGAAAGAGAGAAACACCAACTGAGCTTTGTTGCTCAAAGCATGTTGGACCCTTGATTTACTTCTGAGCCTATTAAAGGTCAAGTGTGTTTTCTTGTCCTAGTGCATGCTCTCTAAAAAGAGCTTTTGAAGGTAAGGTACACCAATCTTTACCTTCTCCGAAAAAAACCTGACAGCTTCTCAAACAAAAACAATCAATCAATCAACCAAACAAGCAAACCCAAATGCCTTAATCTGAAGAATGGAGCACGGCAAAGAGCTGAAAGAGAAAGATCTGTTTTAGGGACGTACTAGGAAGACGTGTTCAGTTTACATAAACAGAAGAATAAGATTTGCAGAAAGCAGAAGAAATATGAAGAGAAGACCACCCTAAGATGATATAGAGCAGCCTCAAATACTATCTGGTCTCTCTATAACCTATAAAGAAAGCTTTAGAAGTCAGTATTTCCTGTACTTCCATCAGAGATTCATTTCACTTCATCATATCAAACCAGGCATCTAGTTTAGGCTAATTGTGCTCCCCTTATAGTTGAAAGGCAGGGTCATTTATCCCAAGCTAAAAAAGGAAAGTAAAATACATCACCTTCTGTAAATCAGTCTCCATTACCTACTGAGGGAGCCTTGACAAGTATGTCAGACACAGGTGTCTGCACTGTAGACAACTAAAAAGTGAGCTGAGACTACCCCCACCTCATTTAACTGAGGTATGATAGCTAGTGGGTACCTTACAAAAAAAAGTACTGTCAGCAAGGGACCAAGCTGAGTCTGATGCTCTGGGAGAGCAAGAACTAAAATAGAGACTAGACTGTGCAAGAGCTGGTTTCAGCTAGTTAGTTGGTCCCCGGTGATCCCATACAAGAACTCTACATCGACCATGATTTGTAGTAAGACATATGAAATGCAGTTATTTATGGTCTATCGCAGTCATTTTGTATCTGGGAGGATTAGCCTGTTGAACTTGAAAGTCATGAGGGGTGCAAATTTGGGTTTCACCTTGTTTTAATTCCACCAAAGTCAGTGTTAAATTCATTTTGATAAAATGCCTGATTACAGTGGGAACAGAAGTAGATGAACACTAAACTTTTCTAGATATCTTATAGACCCCTATAGGATTGTTTGCAAAATTCACGGATAATTTAAAAATCAGACGACCATCTGTACCTTTTTCTCCCATTTAGTCACAATAAAAATGATTGTGTTCAATCCTGCCAAAGTGTTGTTCTTCAGACTGAAACTACCTCTGGCACACTTTTGACCAAAAGTCAGCACTGATCTAAGAAAGGTCTATAAAAGCAAAACTGGTGAGGATGGGGGTGAAAGCAGAATCTGGAAGCATGACAACATTTCCTATCATGAAGCCTCCAGCCATCTACAGTTTCAATAGCAATTCTGTTCATGCGGTGATTGAATCAAGAGATCCCATTAACTTAATCATCTAAATCCAAGATAAATCAGTGTAGACAGAATTAGAATAACAGATAGGGGCCAGTCTGGCATCTGGCTCAATACAGATAGCTGCATTTAAGACCATCTTGTTATATCCACACTGCACAGGTGAAGGGATTTCACTCAGACTCAAAAAGGGAAAAAGAAATGTGGTAGTGAATAGTTTAATATTGTATATATCCACACATGTGTCTATGACAACGGGGAAAAACTAATGATTACCGAGAAGCTCAGTGAAACTTCTGTTAGAGGAATTCTTGTAGGATTACACCAAGAAAAAAATGTGATGGAAACTTTAGTTAAAGGCCTAACTAGCAAGTGGTTTGAGAGTGTCGGGATAGCCATGGTGGGATCACCCTGAAGTTAGGGAGATGGATTTTGTGTGGGATCTTTGTAAATAATTAAGAATTCATTAGCAATAATTTCCATTATCAGCTGTTCTTCCAATAGTATATAACTTACTGTCCTCCAAATTTTGACTAGTTTCTTGTCTTGAAGAAGATAACTCTTCACCAGCTCTGTAAACAGTTGAGAACAGGTATGTACCAAGACAGGAGAAAACAACATTTATGATGTTTTTCTACTCACTATAAGCCAGCAAGATAGTTTCTTCTTATATGACCCTGTCCTGGTTTCAGCTGGGAAAGAGTTAATTTTCTTATTTTCTTTCTAGTGATTGCTATGAAGTTAGTGTCAATAATGCATATTGATTTAGTTGTTGCTAGGCGATGTCTATACTTTTCAATGACTTGTCAGCTTCCCATAGAAGCTTAGAAGGTGCACAGGCAGAACAATGGAATGGCTAATGGAATATTCCGTACCATAGATGTCATGCCCAGTATATAAATGGGGGTTGTCAGGGGTGGCAGAATCCATACTCACTGTTTGGGAAGGTACTGATTCTGCAGGTGGTGAGAGTGACTTGTGTCATTATTATTATTGTTATTTTCATTTTCTGTTATTGTTCTATTAAACTGTCTTTATGTCAGCCCAGGAGGCCTTTTTCCTTTCCCTTTCCTCTCCTTTTCTCCCTCTTCTCCCTGCCCTTCTCGGGGGAAGGGGAGAACTGCGTGAGCAGCTGTGTGGTCCTGGCTGCCAGCTGGTGTTAAACCATGACAGTCCCATTTCTGTCTCCTCAAAAAATGGAGATCTACTTTGATTTTCTTTTCCACTGTGCTCATTGATCAATTTCCTCCACTGCCCATTTCATTGATTAACCACTTGTTTGAGCCCACCTTGAGAGCTGGAACCCTGCTCTCTCTTAGACCCCAGACAGCTCCACTGCCTTTCTTTCTCTTTCCCCTGTACTAATTAATCCCAGGCTTACCTTTACCTGGCTAGTAAACTGCAGCTGATCTAATTTGTTTCATACCAAATCTCTTGTAAGCTCTACAATGCCTTCACATATTATTTTTTTTTCCTAAAGAGATTACATATCTTTTTGCTTTTGGGAGCAAGTAGGAGAAGGAATTACTGCATTGTCTTGCCTTGTTTTTCTTTATCATCTAGGAAATGCAGTTTCCCCTTTTGCTCTTTGTCACGGCTGTAGTGACTTTATAGGTAGAGAGCAGCATTTTGCTGCCAGGTGAATGCTCCGGACAAGCCCTGCCACAGCATAGGGGAGCTTGGTGTTGATGGCCACTGTTGCTATGATGCAATCAATTAGCTGAGGAACCCCCTGACCTGCCTTCATGTCAATAAGGTCAGAATCCAGCCTGTTCCTGTGACTAGCTCACGTGGTGTCTCACTTATTTCAAGGTTGGTGCAAGCTGACAGCTGGAGGGGCTTTGTCTCCGCAATCTGTAGGACCTCTTGCCTAGCGTTGGAAGACCCATTTCAGCTGACCTGCATCTATAAGCAGCTGAAGGGTAAAATGTCCATACAGAATCTATCACAGCTCTGTACTAAACACAGGGAATGCACAGACCAGCTCCGAAAAGCATTGCTTGCCTTTGCAGGTTTGTGGGTGCTGGTGAAAAATGTTAAACAAGATTAGCCAGCATATACTGAATTTCCTAAGAAAACGCAGGCAGCTCTCACTCACGTGATGCTTCACACAACTGGAATAATCATTAGCATTGGGCTCAAGCAGGCAAGCTCTGAGTTGGGATGGGGCTGTCCAGACCTGTCTGTTTTCATAACCTGCCTCCATATTTGTGAGACCAATTTTACCCCAGCCAAGACAATGGAAGAACATCCTCCTGTGCTCACCTTCATTGCAGGTTCTCCTGCTGCAGATGTGGCTTTCCAGGAGTTCCTAGCCGGGGTCTTATTTGTTCTTTGAAATACTCAGACTCAAATTGCTGCTAGCTGTTGATTTATAAAAATGTCTACTTTTAGTACCTCATCTTTTTTCCCCTCCACTGCTACTGCTGGAACAGAAGTAAACACTAGTTAAACACATCAATTGATTTCCAAGTCAAGGTGTAGGTGCCCTGGCAACAGTAGTCTGAGAAAGAAAAGAAATAACAAGGTTCATACATTTGTGCCATGTGAAAAGCCACACTGTTTCTCTCCATAAAATGATGACTTAAATTTGTTAATGTGTTTTCTGCCAAAAAACAAATGTATGGTTAATAAGGTGTGAATCTTACATTACTGGCTACCAGGCTCATGGTGAAGATGCTGCGTACTCAAATACACTACTGTCTATCAAAATATCATCTTAAAAGATCCAGCAGAAATGGGTGCTTTAGTGCTAGAAGTACAACAACAATATAGTAAAAAAATATCGGTCATAGGAGTCTTAACAAGGGTTAGAAAGCAATAAAATGTATAGAAACATGAAGTCACTTGCTCCACATGAAGCTGGGACCCCACATCTCCCACTGTCCCTTGGAAGACCCTGCTGACCAAAGAACACAGCCCTCTGCAACAGTGGTCAAATATAAAGGTCTCATTCTAAACTCCTGAGCCTGCCATTTCCTCCCCAAAATTCCCAAGCTGAAAACATTTCTAATGATATAAAGTTCATAACAGAGAGCTCTGTTCCGGACTGTCTGTCTGATGAGCCATTGCAAAGCCCTTTGTCTGCTGTTCATAAGAAGTCAGAAACCTTCATTTTTGTTCACACCAATTAGCGCTTGCTTCCTGGAGTCACAGCTCTGAGACCAAGTCCAAAGTGAATAATGACAGCCTGTGTCACACAAGCAGGCACCGAGCACATCGGCTGAGCCTCAGACAGTCTGAAGAGGAAACACACCTCAGAAATGTGTTAGTTTTGGGCTCATCTTTTTTACATTGGGCTCTAATATATGGCATGAGTCAAGGTCGAAGTAGTTACTGGGTACATTACTTCAAGGCCTACTTAAAAGAAATTAAGGGCTCTTCACATCCAGCGTGATTATCACATTTGGCTCACACTACCTATTGAAGCATAAGGAGAGCACAACCTTGGGTGATTTACACCCCAGGCTTCGTACTGGTCTGTGTTTCAGCATCTGTCCAGCCCATTTAAATTGTGTCTGTGCCAGATGCGGATGAATGCCATCGGAGACAATTCTGGGAGTTATATTTGGGGTTTCACAGGATAGAAGTGAGCAGAAGTGCTTTGGAGAGGACTTGAACCCTGTCTTTATCGACATCCTCTGTCTTATCGAGGAGCTCCATGTGGAGAACGAGGCTCGGTGTTCTTGTTTTGCTGTGCCCTCCAACAAGGCAGACTTTCCTCACCATGGGTCTGGTGATCCAAAGCTTCATCAGCAGAACCTAGGCTGGGAATTAGGCTCTATTGCCACCATAGGAACTTCAGGCTGAGCTGAAGAAATTGCCATTGGCTTCAGTTGCTCTTGTGCTGCTGAAGCCATGGCTGTTTGGGTGCTGGTGCCTTCACTTCCGACTGCAGTATTTTGTCCATAGTTCCTATTTAAATTTGCTGACCATGGCTGTATTATTTTTAGTTGGAGTGAGTCCATCTCTCCCGATCAGTCTTGCTGTGGCTTTTCAAAGAAGGAGCAGAGGCAGGAAGAAGGCTCACATGCTGCTGAACTGGCCTGAAATCAATTTGCTTGCAACACAGTTTGACATTTTAACAAAACAGTGGCAAATAACTATCATTTCACTTTTATTGTGCTAAGTGTGGGAATACAGAGACCAGAAAATAGCATCCTCATTGCACCTGGAGAGCTGGGGCAGTGGGAAGGAGGGAATCCATAAGTTGATTTTGATTTTGCATTTAAATGTCACTTTTTTCCCACTAGGATTGCTGAATGCCTTTAATTAAAGAAGTGTGTTTTTAATTTACATCTTGGCTTTCTGAGAACGAACTAGTTAGAGCAATGAAAAGAAATAAGCATGGTCTAGTCGCAGGTCTCAGCAGGCTGTGTGTCAATAGAGATCTCCAGGATAACATTTTTATTTCTATAAGATAGACCTCTTCCTTTGTTACACAACTTCCTTAGTAATTATACATAATGACTGCAGTTTTACATAATGGCAACACTTATATATAATGACTGCATGAGCCACAACAACTTAACTTCTACTGTATTTGTCTTTTGGCTTTCCATTGTATAGTATTTAAGGAAAGAAAGAGAAGACAGTGTACACACCAGCGAAGAGCTAGCATTAAGGCATGTCTTCACTCTTAAATAAAAAATTGTGTGAATTTGTTCAAAGAACGGGAATGAGATTGTCTCCAAATTACCTTAAAATGCCAGACTTCAAGCAGTGGGAGCCACTTGCTAAGCACAGAAGTTGTTCTTGCTATGTGAGAAGCACCAGAGCCTGGGTACACAGCGGAGAGCCCCAGCTCCAGGAGTTGTCCACCTTGCGGCCACTCATGTGAGTCTGTTCTCTTAGAAAAAACTCACAGAATCATGGAATCACAGAATGGTAGGGGTTGGAAGGGACCTCTGGACATCATCTAGTCCAACCCCCCTGCCAGAGCAGGGTCACCTAGAGCAGGTTGCACAGGAACGCATCCAGGCGGGTTTTGAATGTCTCCAGACACGGAGACTCCACCACCTCTTTGGGCAGCCTGTTCCAGTGCTCTGGCACCCTCAAAGGAAAGAAGTTCCTCCTCATGTTGAGATGGAACTTCCTATGTTCAAGTTTGTGCCTGATACTTCTCGTCCTGTCACTGAGCACCACTGAAAAGAGCCTGGCCCCATCCTCCTGACACCCACCCTTTAAGTATTTATAAACATTGATAAGATCCCCCCTCAGTCGTCTTCTTTCCAGACTAAAAAGACCCAAATCCTTAAGCCTTTCTTCATAAGAGAGATGTTCCAGTCCCCTAATCATCTTGGTAGCCCTTTGCTGTACCCTGTCCAGCAGCTAACACCTTAGCTTTATAGTTGAAGCACAGGTGGACACCTTAGAAAAACAAGCGTTGAGCTAAAAAACATAAGGGTGAAATTCTTGCCTGTCAGGAAAGCTGATGGTCCACACACATGCAGGCCAGGAATTCTCTTCTGCCCTGGAGGTGCTGACATATGCTGCTAGACTGAACGGACATTTCCCAAGGGCTTCAATTTTAGAGGCTAGTGAATGACCTTCCTCTACTTGGGCAGCGTGCCAAGGGGACATAAAGGAAGCAGTTAGCTAACCCACTGATTCTGCAGTATTGCGTCTGTGGTCCTTTTTATGTGTGCTGCCCACAGTTGTAATTTTTTATTTTATTGGAATGATTTCGCAGTTTCCCAGAAAGTTCAGAAAAGACAGTGGACATTCAAGGAAGCAGGAGAAGCTGAGAAAATGGATAGCACTACTAGCATCAAGGAAAGTGGAGCCTAGCCTTTGAGGTTCATAAAAGCTCTGCAAGAGGTGGGAAGGGTTGTCTATCACACCCTTAAAAATCACAGAAAAAAAAAAAATAATGTGTTGCCAAGGTTTATACCAATTTATCAAGTATACAGCCATTGGTTCATGGGAGATGATACAACACACCAGATATCTGGCCTCATTAGAGGGGTGTGTCTGACTCAGATCCCAGTGATGACTATCATGACCATCTGTAAGGAATGCATCTTACAGCTCTGGAGATGAGAGATCTCTGAGAATGTGATAGCTTGATTCCGTGGTTTCTTGCACTTTGGGCAGCTGAAGCCCCGGAGCAGGAAGACAAGATTATGAACCAGGGTCCCAGAAGTGTGAGGAAATGTGGGGGAGGAAAATGGGCCTTTTAATCTACATGATGCTCCCCTCATAAACCCTGACTTGTTGAGTACAGCTAAGTCTAGTCTTCTTATTTTGGTCTACTTTGACTAGCGCTTCCACTGAGACATACAGCCTGAGCAGCTTTCTGGAGAGGCCTTACTCATGCCAACAACAGGCATTTTTAACTACCAGATGAACAAACCCTTGGTCAATTTTTTCCTCAGCCCCACTGTGAGGACACATTGCATTTGCTTAATAGGAAGATGTATTTTTTCTCCCTCAGCTTTACCTTCCAATTTATCAGCATGGACATTTCCTGAGCCTGGCACTAAGTGGTAGCCTCTCTTTTGGAGTGCAGTGCATCTGCCCAGCTTACAGCAGACCAACCAGTGCTCCCTCCCCTTGCGTTTGAAGGTGCCAGGACATGGGGAAGGATTACCTCAAGGGCTGTGTGACTCCATTAGGCAGGTCTCCGCTCTCTCAAGTGGGTACAGCGGCTTCGGATCAGAGCTGGCTGCAATCCAGCTGGCACAGAGAAATGGGAGGAAAGGTCCTCACTGCTTCTTTCTGAGCCTTAACAGTGCTATCTAAGGACCTTCAGGAACTCCATTAACGTGAAGTAAATTGAGTTAATTGTGCATATTAATCACGCTTATTAATGTAATGCCTAATGTTGGTATACGGTCCTCCTTTTTAGGAAAACACATAAGAGCTTGCTGACTGAATAGGCAGACAACGCATGTGGGATGGAGGGCATGAAAGCTCTGAAATGTACTATAAAGATCTACCTGCAAAAACTGTTCATTTGTTGGCATGGATTTCCACCTCTCTTCATTCACACCTGAGTCCTACTGGCAAAACCAAGACTTTCTGTTGACAAAACAAAACTGCCTCTGTGGACAGAGAAGTCCTTGGTCAATAGCTTATCACCTGCATGTCAACGTGCATGTTGGATGATTCATACCGCAATACTTGCACCTGTACAGTACTCCCGGTTCCATGACTAGGACTAGTCCAGACACAGTTATACAGAGATCTCTCCTGTACAGGCACCACAGGACTGGAAGCTAGCCTCTCCTTCATGGCTACCCACTGCCCTTAAAACTGACAATGAGTTTTTAAATTCCCTATTTTCCTAATGTGCCCCTTTGCGAGCAGATAAAGACAGCAGCCTGCAAGAAATAATTACAGTGAAAATTCTCTCTGGATCAGCAATGTAAATTCATTCTCTGACCAGTTCCCTCTGAAAACAACTTTAATGTAGTTCTGGGACTAACTGTCTCTGGATTCCTTGCGGGATTCAGATCAGTTTGGATCCCTCTGCTCTACATCCAACATTATTCCAACAAGTTTTGCATTTTTTTTGACAGCCCCTTTTTCTGTCTTGCACTTCCCTTCTGCTCTGATAAACCTTCCCACAGCACTCCAGGATTAACTCTGCTGGCTCACTGCTGTGAACAGGCAGACAACATACAGACTGGGGTGATCCCAAGATTTTTTGGGAGTATGCTTTCTGTTTGTCAGCCTCAGCAGTGGTGCAGAATCCCCACCCCGGTTCAAGTGTAGCCATATTTACACTATTCGGGCTGTCAGACTCCAGGTTACCAAATATTTCACTATCTCATTATGTAGGTTGTAGCATGCAAAGCTATCACCTCTTGATCTCTGTCAGCTTATACAGCATTGATGCTTTGGGTGAACAGGAACTCCTCCACCATATCTTCATTATGCCATTCTGCCACAAACCCACTGGCTTTTTGAGCAGTGCTGTGCTCCCCCTGGTTCAGGTTCATAACTGAGATGAAAAACTTTTCCTCTGCATCAAAGATGAGACTAATTTCACTGGTTAGGTTACAAAATAGTTAGGTGACGGTGGACTATGATAAACTGGAAATGGCAGAAGGTGGATTGGGGAATTAGGTTGTTCTCCTTCCCAAGTCTTTCTTTTTCAATGGACTCTGCTGTCCAGTGGGCACTATCAACATCCCAAGAAGTGGCATCTTTCCAGGTGTCTCAGAGGCCCTGCGCATCTTCTGACTCCTCTCTCCCAGCCCTTCAAGGTGCAGTTACTCACGTAATGGCTTCAGGAGGGTCCCACCTCCTCTAGCGGTCAGACTGTCTCTACCTTGCCCATCCCCACAGCTCCATTTGACACAGGATTGACCACTTGATTAATGTCAGTTGTGGCAGACAGCCCAGCATGTCTCAGGAACCTCCAGGAGCCTGAGCCAAAAGGTTATAATTTCCCGTTCCTCATTACCTGCACTTAGCCAGTCCCTTGTACTGTGTATCATGCAATCTTGTTGCTGATGCCACTTTCTACTGTGTGCCTGTCAAGAGCTTTCCAGCTGATTAATTACTTTGTTGATATACTGAGCATGGTGGCAAACTCAGATCATTATCAGGGACATGTGTTTGGTTCATGCTATGTAACCTGAAATACTATGCTGAAATATTTCCTATTCTCCTCCCTGTATTACCACAGGAATTTTGTACAGCTCTTATTTAGTCCTTTGACGGCACAGAGAAATCCTGCCTGCTAGTATCTACCTGCATTTCCGTCTTTGCAGGATGCCTATCATCTTCTCTTTCATGATAATTTGTTCAGGTACAGAAAATTCTCTGCTTTGTTTTCACATACAGTTCTCCTGTGAAAGCCTCTGATGGTCACCTACCTCACACCTGCCAGCATTTTCAAGGATCCTCCTCCTTCCTGCCACTGACCTCACGCCAGTTGTTTCATTGTGTGCTGCTGTTTCCATTAAGGAACCTGCTGTGAGTGCACATTCTTGACACATCGGAGCTTTGGTACCCCGAGCTGTATTGGATTTATCAGCATTTGTTTCAAATCTGTACCTCCTGGGTAGTCCCAAAAACCATCAGGCCATGAGATGGCAATACTTGTGGATCAACCTAACAAACCATTATATCTAAAATTCATGTGATACGGAGCCAACAATGGTCAATCCCACTGGGTTATGTGCATTTTATTCTTGCTAGTTAACATCAGGGACTCAATCAGAATTGAGAAACAGACTTGAATTCTACATGAAAGGAGACAGAGCTCCCTCTCAGACACTTGGAGCACCCTAGCAGAAGTTGCCTGATAGTTTCACTGTGCTATGGTTAACCGTGTGAATAACTGTGAGCAGGATCAGGGATGTGACCTGACTGCAGTTTTTTTCTGGTTAATCCCACTAAGAGTCTGGCTTGTGCCAAATTCAGTATAGAATTAAGACTAATAACTCACTCAGTTGATTCCCAGTGATGTTGTGTGTGATTTTGTATTGAATTTCCTTTTTTCTTTCTCCTATTCTCAGTCCTACGTATGGCTTCTCCTTACTCTTCATCTGTGTCCATAAGCAAAGAGAGAAGTGCTGACACAGACCTGAAGAGGTCAGCTGTGACCACGCTGAGCAATCCACGCACACAAATTTAGATTTGGAGAGTTTTCTACATCCAGTTGGAAGAGATAACATTGCATGTCTGTTGGGAGAATACGGAGGACTTTGCTGTTTGGAACGTAAATTGGCACAAAAACATACATTCCTGGTTCCTGGGTTTTGTTTAGCTTGGGTTGTCTGAAACCTTCCGTTTACCAGTTTGATGCTCACCCATCACAGAATATTCCTACCTATTTCCCCTTAAAGGGGAAAGAGCTTGTCTGCAGCCTTTTCCATCTGCAAGAAGGTGCCAAAGTCAATGATTACAGCAGTTGCACCTTAACTTTTATGACATTTACAGTAATGTGAGTTTGTTCATGTTTCAGGCTACCTGGACTATAATTTTATTTCCTGGAAGGATTCTGTCAAATAACTTGCAAAACATTTCGCAGAAACAACAGAGAAAGGGATAAAAAAGCAACAGCTAGCCTTCAAGTAGCCCAGCAAATTATCAGTAGTACAGCATCTGGTCTATAGACAATAATCAGAAATGACATGGAAAAATTTTGCATGTTGTCCCCTTTTTATTTAAGTTATAGCTGGGTTTCTACAGTATACCGCAACTCATACAATGGTTTAATCATTCTTTTGATCTCTGGGAACCCCGGTGAAAGTTTCTTACACTTAATTTCTCGTTCTAACTTTTAAAATTAAATCAATAATGCTTTGTTCAATAAGAAACTTTTAAATGCAGGCATAACTGTAAACTTGGGAATAGTCTAATTGACTTCAAAGGAACTAAAAGGTGCTTAAGCACCTTGCTGAATTAATAACTAATTGCATTATAACTTCAGGAATAAACTTAGTTTCATTTGCAAGTTCAGTATAATTTATTCAAAGTTCCAATTATAGATGGAATGTTCAGATCTGTATGAATAAACACAGTGGCATATCTGAAATTGCAAATTAGAGCTTGCATGAGGAAGAGAAAACTAGGTTTAGATATACAGGAAGAAGCTAGTCTAATACAATTTCAAAAGCTCATCCACAAAATTGCTGTTCCTGCCTTTATTCTTGCAAGCTGAAAGATTATAAGGACTGACAGTGTAAAATTACAAAGATAGGAGGAATGAATGAACTACTGGAAAGGAATGAAGGGTCTATTCAAAAGGCAGTTCCTTTTGCCTTTCCTGCTGAAAAAAGTTTCTGTTATGTCTTATATACAGAAAATGCTGTAAATTTTTTTCTTATGCAGTATTATGTACAGAAGAAGCAACAAAAAAGTTTTGATGGCACTTGAACAGATTTCAAGAAGTCTTGTGGTGTGCTATGAGCAGAAAATATATTTTTTAACTGAAGGAGAATAACAAGACATTTTTGCTCTACCAAACCCAGATAAAATGTAACCAAATTGCTGGACGGGTTAGATGATATCCTCTCCTCCTTCCTTGCTCCCAAGGACAATAGAAACTTTCTTCCAGTGCAAAAGCTTTTTTTTGGCTGAAATCTTTGTCTCTTTTTTGCTATCTTGAAAATCCATTGCAAAAGGAGAGTTTAATGGAAAACTTTAAACTGAGATGTTATAATAGGATCGTGCTGTTGATTCAAACATGAATGCTTAAGGAGTTGACCTGGAATTGTCTCTTTAAATAAGCATTTGCAGAACCATGTCTTTTGTTTGCAACAGAAATCCCCATCACACATATCAGAGACCATTAATACTCCTTGCATACTCATTTTGATAAAGAAGCACTTAAAACAACAGAAGATAATTCAGCTAATTTCAACTGGTGCATGATCACAGGGCAGTAAGGCTTGGGCTAATTCAATCATTTTGATGAGTTTACATCCAAGATGAATATGGTTTATAAGAAAGAGTAAAACTGAGTTTCCAACCACTATGTTAACTAAAATCCCACACATTATTCACCACTGTTGCAAATACACCACATCCTTCCTGTGCTGTTGCAGTCACCTGCTGTCTGAAAGCAGTTACGAAAGTCATGTGTTATTATGATATATGGTGCAGTAAGATGGAAGAAGATTTTCCACATAAATCAAAATAGCTGGAGGTTTGCAAGTTAGTCTAATTTACATCAGGGTCCCGACCTGTAAGAAATAAAATGATAAAAATGTCTTTTCGCCTTTTTCAATTATTTCAAATGTTGCCATAAGCAACTGGAGAAAATTGCTTTTCCATTACTGAAGACAAAGCATGTGGACTGCTGAGTGTGGGTGGCAGCAGGTATTCGGAGAAGGGGCAGAAGTCATTTACAGCATCACTTTGTCCTGATCAGAACCTATCTTGGTAACCTGCAAAGGGCAGATAAGAAAAGCTTATCGGGCATCTCCTGTCTCTGAGGGATCTCTTTGTGAAGTCTCTTTTCTAGTGTAGTAACTACCTCACCTGCTGCAGACAACCTTAAGTATGTTTCTTTTCTGCAGAATAGGATCCCAGCTTTTTTGCTCAGATGAGGCAGGTCACTGCCAGCTGAATAAAAGGAAGGGCTAGTATCAGGTTGCATTGATGGAGCTGACATTTTCTGTGCTGTAGCAACTCCTCTTTCCTTCTCAGGGGCAAGTCCATTACATTATGAGACTGAACAAGGAAGTGATGTAGTTATAGTATTTTTAGGGCTCCCATTAATCCAGGTTTCTCATGCAGGAACTTGAATCACTGCTTTGTAAGGAAGGAAAATCCCTAAACTGCTATGGATGGGGCACTCAGAGTGAATCGGCCCGAATGCTTTCAGCTCTCTGAGTCACTCTGAAGCACCTATGTGTAAGGTGGCACAGAGCATGTTGGGCTGGGGGACAGGTTCATGCTTTAGCATGCCCCACCACACATCCTGCATTCCTGCTGTCCTGGCTGGACCTGGCTGGAGAGCTCTTTTCTGTTTCCTTCTCAGGACAACCAGGGTATGAGTTTAAACAAACCCAGGTTTCACCCCAAGATGGAGCAATGGACATGTCCCAGGATGACTAAACTGGGTTCCTGGATGGGCAGCAGACAGGGATAGAAGTCTGAATCAGCAACAGGTACTTAATACTTATTGCAATCTGGGAGCCCAGATGTTGCCTGAGGACCTAGGCCTGGCTGGTGTGCAGGAAGGAGAGATCTCGGGGAAGCGAGGACTGGCAGACACGACTTCTGGCAGACAGGACTTCTGAATCAGATACCGGCACCTGTCCAGAGGGTGGATATAATATAAAAAATATAATAAAACAAGCTGTTAAGACCCGATACTGAGACCTGAACATGGAACCCTTTTTCCTTGACAATAGCATTCCCAGCTCTCCCTTGTAATTCCTGTCAGATCCCAGAGGACCTGGGCAAATGATGAAAGAGCTACATTAAAGATGAAATGCCATGCATGATTCAAAGGATACGCAAAAAGTGGCATGTGGATAAACCCAGGCAGTGTATCCTGAGCCCTTCTGTCTGAGGATGCATTTGTAAGGCTTGTTAGGATTTCTAGGTTTGAACACCCTGTTTGTCCTGAACATCTTTCACTGTTCAAGGCCAGGCTGGATGAGACTTTGAGCAGCCTGGTCTAGTGGGAGGTGTCCCTGCCCAGGGCAGGGGGGTTGGAACTAGATGATCTTTAAGGTCCCTTCCAACCCAAACCATTCTATGATTCTATATTTCTATGATTCTATGATCTTTCTTCTCTTAAATCTTAGACTACAGTACTGAGTCTGGGTCCTTCCTGAGCCCCTAGAAATGGTATGTCAAAAGGTTACGTTTCAGGCTTTTCACATGAACAGCACTGGTGATTTTTCTATCCTAAAACAAGCTGTTAAGACCCGATACTGAGACCTGAACACAGAATTTACAGGCTGCTTTGAGAGACGAATTGGGGACTTCAGCTTCTCTCAAAAGCTCCAGAGCTTTTAGGGTCCAGAGATCTTCAGTACACTGCAGAATAGGAAGAGAGGCTCAGCACTGAGACCAACCATCACATAACCTGTGCAACTGCACAACTTGCCCGTCTGGGAGCCTACTGGCAAACGTTAATCTCTCTTCGGGGGAATTTAATTTTTTTCCAAAAATAATATTTTGCTTTTTGTTTTTATCCACAGCTGGCTTTCATTAAATATCTGAAAAATAGGTTTGGGACTGGTTTTATTTTCTGAAAATATCTTTCCATGAATCCACTGAGATATTTAGAGAAGAACAAAAATGTTCTGCAAACATCCTTTGGAAATAAAGCTGTGCAATGTGATTTATCTATTTCTCTTAAAAAGAATGGAATGAAAAGTGTGGATGGACTTTTAACCCCCTTCAGGACTGTGACACACTGATGAAGCAGTATGAGAAACCTATTCAATAGCATATCTGTGGATAAATGGAAGAATTCAATTTCTCAGCCTTCTTATTCTTAACACTAAACTCCATTTCACAAGGCATACGTACATACATCTCTAAAGTATTACCAGAAAAATCCTCTTAACGCAACAGCTTTCATCTCTCTGCTTTCTGCAAGGACTAATCCATACCTACAGAAACAAGAGACCTTTTGTTCAGCTCCAGCCTTAGCACATTTTTTGTTAAATTTTTCCTCTGTAGAAGCATAACAGGGTAAGGGATAATATGGTCCCAGAGAAGCAAATACAAAAGCAGGCTTAACCTGAATGCATGAATCTCAACTCTAAGGACTGGATAGGCACGAGGATATTTTCTACCTGTAGCTGATACAGATCTTTATATGATAATTTGTTTGTGGCTCTGATTACCTGCTTTGGCTGGCCCTAGAACCACAATGACAGAATAAGCTGAAACTGGAGTAATAGTGCTAAGTTACATCTATATTAGTAAATTGAATATTCCCAGGACCGATCTTTGGTACTAAGGTGAGTTGGCATAGATTGGCCCCAAAGTGGACTCTTGGACTCCTTTCACCTTCAGAACAAGGTGTCTGCACCCACAGTGTCTCCTGGGAGCAGTTTCCAGCCCCACTAACTGTCCACTTGCACCAGGATTTGTGTCAGTGCCTCTTGGTGTGGGGCAAAACCATCCCAGGGACCACCCTGGGCCCAAGAGAAGAAATGTCAAAATGCAGTATCAGAGGATGTTCCTGGTCTGGTGTCATTTATGTCTACATATATGCTTATGCTAGACAACACACCCATGCCTGGGAAAGGTGCGGAGAACAAAGTTCCTGTTGTGCATTCTTGACACAGGCTTATTGTGCAAAGTGGGGCAGTTTGCTTATGGACTGTTTCTTTCCTTCCCACTAATGTTTCTTTCCTTCCCACTACTGTTTCTTTCCGGACAGTGTGTCTTATCTCACAGGAAGATGGCTCTGGCTACTGTTAGGGATAAAGACAGGCAGGTAAGATTGAGGAAAGAGTGTGGGGACCACTGGTATCCAGATTAAAATACTTCAAGCCCGTATCCCTACCGAGGGTTTTTTGGTGCGTTTCCCATTCGTTTCAACACCCTTCCAGACAAACGGGAATTTTCAACAGCTCATTTAACAGTATGTACAATTCACTGGTGAGTTACACACCGCACCTTCTGTGCCAGCCCACAGAGCATAAGCACTGGGATAGCCCCCAGATACAGAGCCCAGCTCACAGCGCAACCTCATTCATCTCATTCTGGTTCACACGCCCATGCTGCCAGATGACTCAGCAGCTTGTACACATGTGCCTATTAAAACCAGGATAAACCGGTCATCTCCAGCTCATTATAACATTGTGTCATATGTTTGGCTTTTTCTTATTATAGCTGATTTCTGTTTTAGATCCAGAATCTGTCTGGTGTGGGATCAGTGGTTGGTGTTGACACACCAACTAACATCTTTCCCAGACGGGCTTTGTATGAAAATTGGTCATTTCTGCTTTTTCATTCAGCTCCAGAAACTTCATGGAATACTTCATCTACCTTATTCCTGGGTGTCCTCTTCCTTCGTCTCTGAAATACAGCCTGAATGTTCCCTGCTTGGGGATCGCTCTTCATTCCTTATTTATGTATTACCTCACACAGTGTGCCTTGAGCCCAATCATGTTTCTTGATGAAACCACAGGATAAATAATACTTATATTTCATTCTTTCAGACTTTATTCTTTTGGTATTTGCAACAGATTTTATACTCAAACCTGGTTTTAATATGTCAACTTTTTAAAATTAACAAAACTTTGGAGATGGAGTAGCTTTGTGCATATCCTGTGTGTCACAGTCACCAGATCAAAGTAAATTATTTTTATTAAAGCTTAACCTTGACTTAAATATGTCTGAGAGAAAGGCTGTCTCAGAAGTATGTGTTTGTTCCATACAGCAAGAACAGGAGAGAGAAGGTGCTGGTTATTTTCCCAGGTACAAAGGCAAATGATGCCACAAGACGCTGCTCCCTTTTGCAGGGGCACTGGTCATTCCTTCCTTTCAAGTCACTCCCTGCTGGCTTTGACCTTCTCAAGTGTCTCCTTTTCCTGATCTTTCTCCCTGTTACCCACTGGAGAAACACTGAAGCCTGACCTCAGTGATTCATCCAAGACCACACAATGAATAGGTCTCTCTATGAAGAACCAAAGATAAGGACACTGACTCATGTCTCTGTCTCAGTCAGATGGCCGCGGTCCTTCTGCTCGCTCTGTGGCTAACTTAGTGGCAAACTTTGGTCCGGTGCATACTCACATGCATGTCTCCAAAATCCCACATGCACATGTGCGCATGTGCGTATGTGTATGCAATTATTCCCCTGCTTGATGGCTTGCTGTCGCTTTCTTCAGGCTAATGTTGATGTAAAAGCAAAAAATGCAAACTAGAACAGCAGAAAAATTTCCTATTGTTTAGATCCTGGCAAATGGTAGATGAGGTCATATTGCGGTTGCAAAGGCTAGGGGCAAGGTAAGGCTAGTAAAGTTGTTGAATGCAGTTTCAACAGTCACTCTTTCCTTCTTCATTGCAAGATCATGAATCAAGAAGAAGAAAGGCCAGGTCATCCCTCTCCTCTTTCCTACAGGGTTCTTTTCTAAAATTCTAATTGTTTAAAACCATCTTTAATTTTAGTGCTACATACATTATATTTGTCCAAAATGAAAAGAGACATGAGCTCAATTATCAGAACCACAGTTGGGTGCTAGCACTGAGAATATAGGAATGGAGGACGCAGTGATTAAAAAAAACCCGTAACAAAGGCTGATGCTCATGTCAGACCACAGCCCACTTCAAGGTTCTGCCCAAGTTAATACTGCAGAAATTACAGTGCCCCAAGGCCTTAAGCGATGAGCACATCCTGGCTTCAAAGAGACACTTGAAAAACTCCAAAAAGAGAGTGGTTCACTTAAAAGATGTGGTTTGAAAAACTAATTCTCTGTACATTAGAGACAACACAAGGTCCTAAGCTTTTGGCCAAGACAGCTAATAAGCTATAGTCTGGAGGAAGTGGGAGGGTAAGGTATCACCGTAGTGGGTGACTGATTATATCTGTGAATTTACAGCCCTTGCACTTTGGATGTCTTTCCCTTCAACCACTGTAGCAAAATGGGATTAATCACTGGGAAGCAGAGTGACAGCTCAGTCTGAGAAATTCTAAAAAAAGGGATATTTGAAAAGCTTCATTAAAGAAATGACAGGGATGGGGGGTGGGGAGGTTCCTAAGAAAACTCTGTAAGAGATTTTCCTTTCTAATGTAAGTCTCTATTAAATTAAATGAGGGTGAACTTTGCACAGAAATGAGGCATTGTGTCCCATGAGATTTCATCTACCTATCATTACACTCAATGAAAGAACTTCCATTAATCAAAAAAGAGAAATATTTTCACCTAATCACTGAAGGAACCTGAGGACCCATTATCTTTTTCAAGTTTGGTTTAATTCATATGCTTTTCTTTTCATCAGTCTTTCCATTACCCATCTGCCTCATCAATGTGAAGGAAACTGTTTCTGTAAAAGACCTGGCAAAAATTAAAGGTTTCCAGCTTGCTGGAAATATCAGGTTTCAAAATTAAATTTCAATGCAATCTTCACTATTGTGTTTTCCTCATGCTCTGCATACCTAACTCAGGCATCGAGGATCTGCTTTGCAGAAATGCCCAGTATGTCCAGTTGGATCTTAAGTCAACAGCAAGCTGTGCTTCAGGCACAGGAGTTGTATGACTGGTAGCATTCAGAAAAGCAGGGATGTAGTACTTCATAAGGAATGTCCAGAATGAATGTATACACCAGATTTTAATCTCAGTCCTCTACCTCTGACTAGAGGTGTTGAGAAAACAGATTGCTTTTTCATTTGTATATGTGAGTCTGTGCGTGCAAGTGTAGCTATAAATGCCACAGAAGAGAAAAAACTATATCAGACATATGATCACTAACCAAAAATGTGGGGAGTAGAAGTTCTTGTTAATTTATTCAATGCTTTATAAAGTCACTGAAGAGATTTGCTCCAAATTAAAAATAGCATGCTAATTTGTCATTAAGGACTGAATTCACATGTGTACAAATGAGGAGGATGAATGAAAAGTAAACAGGAAAATTAAACCTGAACAGTCCCTAAATTCTGAGTGCTCGAATTTGAAGTCTTAATGCTCATTTAGTGTGCGTTTTCACATGTAAAAGTTCTTGAGTATTAAACCAACGGCACCAAATGTAGGTTTATACCTAGACTACAAGTCGTTTGTCAGCTGCTTTTTTCCCCCCAAAACTTAATAGAAAATGTGAGTCACAGGAAATTGCATAAGAAGAGCTGTATAGAAAATATATTGCTACTATAAAATTTCACTTTCTCAGATGCTGGCGAGTCACTTAGATCTGTGTGTTAGCATTGGCCTGCATTGAGTTGTGTGTATGTGTCATAAGCAATGTGCTGGGGCTGCCCCCGGAGACCTCCAAGAGGCAAAAGCTGTTAGAAAATGGATTGAAACTATTTAGACAGTGGAGGAACAGACCACTATCTCAAACGCCGGAAAATTAAAGTACTATTTGTATGGTAGCTTGAACAATGGAGCCTCCATCTTGCAATCATCATAAAAATGATGGATGGTTTGTTTTCAACGGAAAAGCTTTGCAAATGCACTCATATTCCAAGGAAAAGGTGGGAGAGCAGACACGTTCCTACAAGATGCTCATAAACTTCACAGTCCATTGCTCATGATGCTTGGACTCTCCCAGAACCAGGCTTGGGTTGGCAGCTCCCTTGAGAAAAACTGTATCACTCTTTGATATCTTGCGAGTATAATTTGATGACGGTGTCAAAGACAAGTCAGCTCTTGTCACTGTCACCCTTGCATCTACAGGCTTTTCAATGGAAATGTTGTAAAGTTTGGCTTTTATTTTTTTTCTCCTCCTCTTCTAAGGTTATTCCAGACCTGTTCTGTGCAGTTATTCTGTGCTATTCTGAATCAGAAATACTCAGCTCAGCAGCTGGGAGCATGTTTGGCATTTGTATAGATTTATGTCATGTATTCCTTTCAAGTAAAACCGCAGGAATGTAGACGTGAAGATGATAGGGGAAAAAAAAAAAAGCTGACCAGGAGCTGTTATTAGACTGTAGCTTGCCAGGCTGCTGTAGAAGAAACACAACACATTGACTCTTTGGGGATATCACCTTTCAATCTCCCACCCTCTCCTGAAGCACTTGTACTAATAGACATTAGCTTGTGGAGATGAGTGAAACAGCAAACGTCCCCTTGTGCCTTGCCTGAGCTTCCCAACACACTCCAAAGTCAAAGCCTATAGCTATTGGCAAAACTATTTTAAGTTTCCTTCCTGCGCTAGGTTTTAAAATGTAATTTAAATACGAGATTTGAGGAGATGTAAAGGCCCCTCTGTTGAAGGGTATGTTGATTACAGAGATCTTTCTATGACTGATAATCATCTTCGTCTGGCTCTCTCTTATCTTTGGGGGATAAAGAATTTGCAGCTGGAGCTCTAGCCAGCATATATGTGGGATGACCAATGGAGTCAGAGCTGATTCACAACTTCTTTGCACTGGTTAAACATGGGCAGGAAGGATCCTTGAAAGGCTGCAAGGAGCAACTTCACTCAAGGAAAAACAAACATTTTTTTTTTTAAACTAACAGACATTATAGCTTCCAAGAAAACCACAAAATTGCTGTGATAACTGACTAGAATGACCTCAAACTAAGAAGATGCTTACACTTTTGAGTCCTCCCTCCTGTTCCAGCAGGAATTTCTGGGTGAAAGTCTAGGCAGGAAACTGGACTGGAGGACCTTAGTTTTATCTCCAAAACTATCTATTGTCAAAAGCTGATCTTATCTAAATATTTCCAGTAAGATTAGTTTGCAGTCATACAGCACCATGGAGTAACAGCTATCTTGCTAAAAGCATACACAGTCATTCCTCCTAAGGGTCAGTCTAATCCCTATCTACTGACATCTGTGGCAAACAGTGCAAAAACAGATGCTTAAGGGAAAATAGGGTCATTGTCAATAAAACCTACTTGCTTGTTTTGAACAGCTCCTAATGTCATTTAATGGTCTTTAATTCTTCAAATGGAAAAACTATATGAACTTGCCTTATTATCAAGAGGCATTTTCATCATGTTCCCAATTGCCATCATAAGCAGAAACTACTTATTAGCTCCATAATGTGACTGTGTCCTGATGCCATGCTTGCCCTGTCTATGTTCCAAGCTGTTTTCCCCACTGTGCTGCTTTTTCACATCTTATTTTACAGCAGGAAAGGGAGGAGGGGAATTGTGTCCTCTTGTGACTGGGATCATGTGCTTCACTGAGTAATGTATATGGAGGACAGGGAGAATTTATGTCCTGCTCTTTTTTTACTGTTCTGTTTATAATCAGCCTACTTTAATCAGTAGGAGAAATCTGAAAGAGACAGTTTCCTTACCATGAAAGTGACTCCCAGGCAGTCTGGGCTGTGGTTAAACTGCCTCCCACACACTAATGAGCAGCAAATGAAAGCAAACGAGCAAAATGTTTCCCTAAAAATGTAGTATCTCAACAAATAAGCTATAATGCTGCCAGGCACAGGGTTGTGGAGCTGGACCAGACTGGAGGTACCCTTAGCCCAACAGTCAGAGAGTCCTGTGTTCCTGGGAGGAAACCAGCAGTCAGATGTGGGATTATCTGCTCTCCTCCACTGCGTTGCAGTTTTCATTCTAATCTCAGTTTGGTAGAGAGCGACTCCATCCCTGCCACACAAAATGTGACATCCCACTGAAAAACATTATTAGGCTGAACTGCTCTGCCTCTGAAAATCCTCAGGATCTGTAAAAGTCTAATCCCTTTTCACTCCTTGCTGGGTTACCAGCCTGGGAACCTCCTACTGCCACTCTGAATAGAAAAAAAAAAAAAAAAAAACTACACAGGTTTATTGATTTTGATATGATTTTGCTTTGTTGAACGTCCTCCTGCTCTTGTGCTTTACAACAGGCAAAACCCAGAAGCTGTTTCTTTACTTGTTCAAGGACTTTTGCTGGCTTTAATTGCCACCAGGACACACATGAGTTACGGGTGTTACCCCAGCACTTCCCCCACTGCCCTGCCCAGAAAACAAGAAAGCAGGGGACCACTGTGGAGAGAAATGTGAAGAAGCCTCTTTTGCTTGCTCTGAAATGCCCCTGGTCATTTGGAGGGGGAGCTGAAGAGGAGGGAGGCCTTTCTGCCTGCCTCTGTCCTCCTGAGCAACATGTCAGCTGAGAGACAGGCAGCTGGCATGGCCACTAGGTAGCTGTCAATTCCCATAAGCGACCTGACAGGTTGGAGAAGTGCATCTCCAAAACTGACAGCTTCTGAAGGTGTAATGTGTTGAAGGAGATGAAACAGGGTGGGGAGCAGATGAAAGGCAGTCCCAGGCTCCCTGAGCTGTGTGACACCACCTCATCCCTCCCGGCGATGGGGTTAGCTGCAGTTTTCATCGCAGTTTGACTTTACTGCAGGAGAAACGGCAGCTTCCAGCTCACCTTGAAGGTGTGGGCATGTGTTTGGTGTGGGCATGTCCAGAAATATCCTCACCCTGTCAACCTACAAAAGGTCTAATCCAGACCCATAAGAAGGTCTGAGCAGCAATCTTTAGTGGCTGCATTTGGGCATAGTCTTGTATTGAGTGTCCATTCCCAGGCGCTGGCAGTGGGGCTGCTGGGCGGCCTGTGTGGAGCGGCCGGGGCTGCCCCGTGCCGGACACAGCCGGTCCCAGGCGGTCCCAGCCGGCTCCAAGGGCCCCAGCGCAGGACACAGCTGAGCCCCTCAGCCAAGCTGGGGGCGCCGGGGGGAAAAGAGGTTTGGGAAAGGGCCGAAGGCGGCCCAGGCAGAGGAGGAGGAAGGCAAGGAGGGAGCAGCAGCAGAGGGAGCCCCAGGGCGGAGGAGGAGGAGGGCAGGAGGTGCTGCAGGCCCAGAGCAGGGATCCCCTGCAGCCCTGGAGAGACCCCGCTGGAGCAGAGACCCCCCCTGCAGCCCGGGGAGGGCCCCAGGCCGCAGCGGGGGGATCTTTCCTGCAGGATCTACGGCCATGGAGAGCCCAGGCGGGAGCAGGTTGTCCCTGAAGGACTGCAGCCCGGGGCAGGGCCCACGCTGGAGCAGGGAGAGGGGTGAGGAGGGAGGAGCGGCCCAGAGGGGCTGGCATGGACGGACCCACACCCCCATCCCCAGCCCTGCGCCCCTCGGGGTGGGGAGAGGGGCCGGGAGGGCAGGGGGAAAGATGGACATGGAAAAAGAGGGTGGTAGGTAAGTGGTTTAATGCTTGCTTCTCACTACCTGCATCTATTTTAATTGGTAATAAATTAAATTAATTTTCCCCAAGTCAACTCTGTTTTGTCTGTGATGTTAATTGATGAGTGATCACCCAGTCTTTATCTTCATAGAATCATAGAATCACAGAATGGATTGGATTGGAAGGGAACTTAAAGATCATCTGGTTCCAACCGCCTGCCATAGGCAGGGACACCTCCCACTAGACCAGGCTGCTCAAAGCCCCATCCAGCCTGGCCTTGAACACTTCCAGGGATCCACATCCACAGCTTCTCTGGGCAACCTGTGCCAGTGCCTCACCACCCTCACAGTAAAGAATTTATTCCTAATACCTAATGTAAATCTTCCCTCTTTCAGTTTAAAACTGTTACCCCTCATCCTATCGCTCCACTCCCTGATAAAGAGTCCCTCCCCATCTTTCCTGTAGCCCCCTTTAGGTATTGGAAGGCTGCTATAAGGTCTCCCCGGAACCTTCTCTTCTCCAGGCTGAACAACCCCAACTCTCTCAGCCTGCCCTCACAGCAGAGGTGCTCCAGCTCCACAAAAGGAGCCCTCCATCTGAGGGCCTTGCACGATTTAGGAAAGTCAACATTATGCTACTGATGCCAGCAGAGTGACATCTGATTGACACGAATATGAATTGAAAATCATTCCCCTAGATTTTGTCTTGTGTCAGGCAGCACACAAATATGAAATGAAAATAAAATGACCAGATTGCTAACAGACTGAAGCTGTGGCAGGAACAGCTTAGAATAGCTTTACTGAGGAGTGTTTTCATTCTGAAGATAATTGGGTGGTGGGCCAGATCAGTGATTTCTAAAGAAGTGGCAAATGAAAGTCTGGGGAAAAAAAAAGAGTATTTGGAGGTAAAATTGCTGAAAGGTAAACGTGGAGAATCTAGTTTTATCTAGGTAGGTCTTTCCTTCTAATTTGTTTCTGTTTCCTTTACTCATCTATGTTTTATGGTCAAATATTTTCAGTACAGGCATTCTGCAATGCCAGAACATTTCCTGCCACATTTTTTGACAGAAACGGTTAGCTACAACAGCGTGTTCTTCTGTATTTTTTCAGTTAGAAAAAACTGCTGACAGAGACAAACACCTTTTTAATGGAACCCCTTTTATTTACATAAACATGGCACAATTTCTGTGATTGTGATAATTTACCCAAATTCTCCCTAGCACTACCCTCCCTCCTGCCCCCCACCAAATTGTCTCTGAGTCCCACTGTTTATTCTTCCTAATTCCGATATTTTTTTTTTTTAGCTGTTCCCTCCACTTGTATCATCTTATGGCTTCTCAGAAACCCAAAAACCTTGCTAAAATATAGACAATTGATCCTCATTGTTCATGCATGCTTTAGAAGTGTCTTTGCTTGGGCCAATGCTTTATGCCTGTGCTTGAAATAAAACTGTTGTCAGTGCTGCTAACTAGCTCCATGAAGAAGCCTTAGAAAATCTTAAAATCCTTGAAAGAAAACCAATAGTTATACCTAATCTGTAGCATTATTCTTTCTTGTCTTCTTTTTCTTTCTTTTTTTTTTTTTTTTTACCTCATCTGAAGGTGCACACATTATGCATCAGAACATAATTAACTTACTGTTCCTCTTAGCACTTAAAATATAGCTGTTGTGAGTGGCTGGCCGAGCTTCAAGTGCTTCAGTGATATTATTCGTCTACCCAGGAGCACCTTGAAAGTTTGATTGCAATTAATGATTTCATACAAATCGTTCTTCCCTTGTTAATGGTTGTCTTGTTCAGCACTCACGCAGATCCCAGGGACCTGCCATGGTCCACGTCACTCAGTACCTGACTGATAACTGCTGTACTCAGGACAGACAGGTTTTTTTACCCACTAAAAAAAAAAAAAAAAAAAAAAATAATAATAATCAGCAGTAACATAACAAGAAATGTCAAAGTCACTCAAAATCAGTAGATTATTGATGACACAAGTTCACAGTAGACTGAATCCTGTGGATGCTGAAGCTGACCTAGGTTCAAAAGGAAATTAGACAAAGGCCATCGGACACAAAGACATACCTCTGGAACTCCCTGCCCTGCAGGTCACTAAAAAATTGGAGAATACCTCTTATATTTGCCTAATTTTTACTCTGCACTTAGCATCTACTACCAGTCATTGCCGTGAAAGACTATCAGGACAGATGGACCTTTATTTGGATGTAGTACGGTGACTTTTCATAATAAGGTAATGTGAACTACCATGTCTGACCCTATAGCTAGAGCAGCGAACTAGAGAGAGCTACTGCAAAACTCAAGAATTGTGCATTCATCTGTTCAATGAACAGTAAAAGGTTATCCTGACAGCAACACATGGATTAAAGCAAGACTGCACACACAGAGTGTGACTTGCCGTCACTAGAATGAAAAGACTAAGGATTCCAGCATTAGAGAATGTCTGTAATCTAGATCTCACCTATGTTTTCAGTTTGGAAATGACAGATCTGTGGAAAAACCCCACCAAATAACATCCCTAAAACTATGTCTATAATTGCAAGGAGATGCCCTTTTTGGCAATGGCAAAAAAAAATTGGTTTCTGGTCAGTTGCAGCCAACACTGCTATTTTGGAAATAAATGAAACTTTTTATTTCCTTCTACATTCCAGCTGTATTGACTTTGGTTTTGTTGGCACTCCCAGCACGTATGACTGAGATGTTGTAAGGACACCCTGCCAATACCTCCTGAGAGGTGTCCCTGGATGAGTTTAGCTTTGTGCCTACAGTCAGGGAATCTCCAAATGAGAGCCTCTGATTCACTCTATCATGTTCTCATTCTCCAGAAGGATTTCCACTCAATGTCTTCCACTCAATCTTTGCAGAGTAGCACTTTCATACTAGTAGTTCATCTACAAAATTTCCTATGATATTTTAACTCTTTAAAACTTCCTTTTAATCTCTGTGCCCATCCTTCCTTAGGGGAGCAGGTGTGTTTTAGCCAGGGTTTCATCCTTGCTGTGAGTTACCTGTACATTTGTTGGACTAATTACAATCCCAGTCCCACCTCTGACATGAGGAACTTGCGGTAGCCACTGTTGTTCTGGGGCTCTCCTGGTCTCCTCAGAGGCTTTGCTAAGACTGTCTGCTATTTTTCCACAACTCAAAATTTCACCCAGAAAATCTCATAACTTGTTTTAGTGTCAAGAATATGTTATATTTTCCTGTGAAACATGTTAGGTGTGTAGCACAGTCCAACTCACAGTGTCTCCCAAAAGGCTCACATAGTGTTCACATATACACTCTGTTTTTCTTAGGAAGCCTGCCAGAACTCTGCTGACACATCAAGTGTAGAAAAACATTTAACTTCAGCCTTGTCTTCTGGAATTTCTCCCCAGGTAGGAAGGAAAATGACTCCTTGTTATAAATGTACATAGTTCTTTGGGGTCTGTACTGATGGGATGTTTTGCACATGTTTGTTTGGAGAGACTTTCCAACGACCAATGAGTCCACCAGCTTTACCGATTTTATTTTTTTTTCCAACTGTTTGTGAGTCCTACAGCAATAAACAAATTAAGTTCCTCTGACAGCCTCTGCCTTAGGACAAGAACTGTGATAATGAACTTAATAAGTGGGATGGCCGTGGTCTTTTGGTTTAGCTCTGTCCTCTGTCAACAACTTTCTTATCCCAAGGATGCTTCTTCAGTGCCTCTGGTCCCTTGCCCTTCCAGAGGATGAAACAATGGACTTCAAAAGTTTCCTGCCGATGTGATTTCTATACAAACTTCCTCAATGGGAAATGAGTTTACTATTGTATAACCAAAGCTTAACCTATTTACTTGCTAGAGTTTTTATTAGTCCTGTTTGTCCTGCTAATTGTTGCATGACCTCATTTTAGGTTGTGTATCCAACTTCGAATTAATAACTGTCACTTACGTTCTGATGTGGAACGCCTCACTCCCCACAGTCCTTCTGTATAATCTCATGATGAATTATGTCCAAGTTAAATGAAAACTATCAAAATCATCAATCTGCTCCAATCATCTGCTGTGAGAACAAGACTAAGCTTGTAAACTCTATAGATAAGGGAAGTCACAAAAGGTTCATGCATATAAGGACAAAGAAGAGTCCCAGCAGATTTCTGGCCTCTTTTCCTGTATCTCTGTCCATGCAAGAGCTAACTAAACAGGTTACGTTCATGTCAGTTACATGTCAGCTTTTGAGGCCATACTTAATGGGTGATGGGACCATATCAGAAGTACCTAAAGAGGATGAACCTGACCTCAGCAACAGTAGTACTAACAGTAAGAAAAGTGGATATGACAAAAGGAAACAAAAGAGGCTATCGTGACTGTGCTCCTTTACAGAGACTCTGTTGATATTCTATGTACCACAAGTCCTCCTCCACACAGTAATACAAAGGGGCAGCTTTGAAGGGACAAGGTGACAAGCAGAGCTAAGATGGAGCAAAGGTAACATCTAAGTGATGAGAAAAGTTGAGATGTTCTGTAGAGAGATGGTTTGAAGGCATAAAGCAGTGGAGTCAGATTTGAAGTGGCAAGCAAAGCTGAAACACATGCAGATTGTTTTGAAGTAGCATGCAGAAGTGCAAAAGTGAACAGGAAAGTTCAGGGTGTTGAGCAGGGCTGAAACAGATTAGGCTGTAGGTGCAGAAAGCAGGAACTTTGCTGAATGATTCCTGTGAAGGCATATTCCTACCCAACACCACAGCAGTGTCCACTCATGTGGGGTAACCAGAGGGTATCCTGGGATTATTGTATCCTCTATGCCAGTGGATGGACCTCCTACAGAAGGTGAACTTGTATGACCTTGAATAAACAAACGTGAGTGAAGAGCAACAAGGAAAAAACAGCATCTATTTAAGTGTTACACTTAAATATTGCACTTCTATTTAAGTACACACTTCCTCCCGAGCCACTGGCAATTTGAGGGAAGGACTGAGGTTAGACCCTTGCTGAGACATCCTGAAAAGGGCTTCTTATACATGCTGCCTTTCCAAGCTTATTTTGTTCTGTGTCTAAAGCAAAATTATTGTTGTTTCAAGTGTCTGGGACCCCTAGTTCTACCTTTGGGTCCTGGAGAGACCTTGTGTCACTGTTTACTTTTCCTCTTTTTCCCTCCAAAAGAAACCAACAGTTTTGTGACCGAGAGCACCTGACAGCTAGGTCACATTCAGATAATGTCTTATTTGACAGGGCCGTATTGGTCACAGAGACAGAATGACTACCTGCCCACATTTTCTCCAGTTGTATTCTACGTTTTCAGAGAGTTTTGTGTTTCAGAAGGCATTTGCTTGCTGTATTCTTTCCACTCCAGATATTTTTCTGTTGTACCAACCATGTACTCTTAAATCACTCAGAGCCAAAAAACTGTGCTGTTCCCAAGGTCTGTTTCATGCCTTGTCTAACTGACCAGCAGTCTTGGTGCCACAGAACTGATCTCAGCTACCTCACCCCAGAGTACCTATGTTATCAACTGCCCAGCGTGTGGGCAGCTTAATGGATATTAGGCTGGAGAATCTTCCTAATAAATACTTCTTGGGGTCCCATGTTGTGGAACAGCACGACTTTCTCAGGTGCTACCTGATTTCTTCTACAGTCAGGCCGAGAGGCAGGTAGTTTTGGACACATTAGGAGCTTTCAGTTTTACCTGCATCTGTTTTCCTACATTCCTGCTAATGCTTCTTTTTATTCCTATGCCTGCTTGGGTTTCTTCAAAGGAAGTGAAGTCAGTTAATGTGCCTGGGTGTTGATTTGATCTGTTTTCAATCATGATGAAATTTATAGATGCACACAGGAGAGTTGAAGGCTAGCAGAAGTGCATAAAGAAAATTCACTGACGACATCCTGTCATATCATAGCAGGGCAAGCTGCAGCCATCCCATTCCATCATCTTTCCCCCTGTGTTATTTTAGGAAACCAAGTAGTGTCACTGCTGTGAAAAAGCTTTGGGATTGGAACTGGAAAATGGAGCAGCAGTCATTGAGAATTTGTTTATTCTGGTATGTGAAACACCCTGAAAGGCACTGCCTGATAGTTACTCACCGCCTTTTTATCTGTGGTTAATGCCTGTGTGAGACAGGGATCAAGTTTCTTCCCTCTAACTTATGAAAAGCAATGGCTTTTAATGTCATTTATATGAATGGGCTGAACACCTCAAGGATGAACAAAACTGCTGTACCCCAAAGCTGAGCCCAACGCTGTAAATTTTTGAGTCATATCTGGTCCTCCATGGCTAAAAGAACAATGGAGATAATGTCATCTCCCAAAGAAGAGGAAGACATGAGTACTATATGAAAATGCTTTTAGGACATAACTTTGCAGTCCAGTCTGACTGGGGGAAGACTTACTTTATAGACAGAGAGAGGGTACTGCCCATGCCAAAGTGTCCGGAGTTGATGACTTCATTTATTAAAAGCGGAATAGGATGTCAAGGCATCCATTGATTGCCAAGTAGCGAGACAGCTGAATACAGACATCCAAAGAGGAAGAGACTGTTAAGAAGATTGCCTGATAGAAAAATATTAGCACAGAGGTGGGGAGTGTTGAACTGCACAACTTCTTAGGTAAGCTATTGAAACTGGTTGGTTTGGGTTCAAAAGGCTAAGGACTAAGCAATTGCTAAATAGTAAGCATTTGCTAAAGGTATCTCGTAAGCCATTTAAAAACACCAGATAGGTGGTGTTTGAAACTAGTAAATACAAGTTTCACCTTGTGTGAGTATCATGAGCCTCAACAAACACCAGTGATTTATGGGCAACTCTGCAGTGACTGCCACAATGTTATTCAAGTGCCCCAAAGAATGCTTGTTAAATTCTAGACATACTACCCCATTTTAAAGCTGAGTGGAAGAACTCATGTTTCTGGCAAGCCCTGGGAGGGACTTTTGCTCCTCACCAGACCTGTACTGATTCTTATCTCTTCTCCCTACCCAAAGTTCCTTTCCCTGCTTTTTCTCCCGATCTGCCCGTCCATACTTCAACTTGCAAAGTGGGGTCAGCCCTCCACAAGAACCAATGAGCCTCTGTGCAATAGTAGCTGCTGTTTGAGTCTGTCTGAGTCTTTCTATCTGCAGGTGAGGAGGTAGAGCAGGTCTCTTGTCCAAATGCCACTATGCCGGCTGGGAGTGTGGTCATCACATGGGTGTAAATGCCTTTGGGATGTGGGTAGCTGCAAATCTCACAAGCAATGGGAGGCGTAGGCAGAGACTGAACAAAGTTCACAAGATCTTTAACTTCCCAGTGATTCCAGTGGGCAATTAGGAATTTAGAGACGTTCCATAGCCATGCTACTGTGCCAGGTCACAACCCTAACTAGTGACCATGTACTACAGTCTCCTATGCATTCGCACAGCAAATATCCACAGTCCCTGCCTCAGTCCTTGTGCTTCTGATGGAGGGAAGTGTCTCCAGTGCCATGTAGGATAAAAATCTTATTTTCAAGTTCGCAAAATTATAACATTCATAATGTAATTCCAGTTTTCACATGTCTGAAGGCAGCACATTGGCCTGGTTTAGGCACTTCTGGAAACTTCAGCTATACTTAGCTATTAAAACAGCTGAAAGTCAGGTTTGGATGGGGCAATTGCAAGGTTGCTCCTTGGCACAGCTTCCACCCCTCTCCCAGGCAAGGACTGGACACAGCTTGGGGACAGCAGGAGCTGGGATTGTTCCCAGAAAAGCAGGTTGAATGCAGCCAGCCTCTTTTGGAAAATAAAAGACTCCAGCTCTTCCGACAGGACATTTACCATGTCTCTTCCTTCAATCTGTTTTGCACTGTTTACTAGCAAAAATGAAATCTTAGGGTGCATTGGGAACATGGAGAGATGACTGAACTTCTAAGACATGCAATTTGATTTTACTCTCAGTGCTGCTGCTCGTAAGAGGAAGAACCGTGGAGAAAAGATGTTTCCAACTGCTTGAGATCAGTCTCAGAAAGCTCTTATACGTAGGTCATTATTATTACTACTCTTTTAGGGAGATCTTTATCTATGTGGGGTGACCTCCTCCTTCAGTGTGTTATTTATGTTACTGTGTGCCTTGCTTTTAAACCAAAGTGTGAAAGAATTAAGCTTTTTCAGTACCTGTGCAAATGTCCTGAGCAAAGTTCTTAAACATGAAAACATTATGTCAATGAATGTGATATGAAGACACTGCTTGAATTAAGTCCAGAAATCATTTTACACCTGTGTAACATTATTTCTTTACTGGGAATAAAGGAAGTAAAGGAGGTACATGGGGAGAAGACGGTAAGAGGGAAATACTAAACAATGCACGAGAAATTTTCCTTTAGCTGGGAAGAAGAGGAAGTGCGCTTAAAAATGGAGTCACCTTTGAGAAAAAGGGTGGGTTTGTGCTGCAGAAGGGAAAGAAAAAAGGCTCAGTGTATTCTTAAATGCTTTTGAGACCCAATGGTGCTGCCTGACACAGTTGCTTTCCCTGAGACCCATAGTGGTACACCTCCTTCCTGCCATGGCTGGAAAAAGACCTGACTCCTAGAGCTCCACATTCTTGGCATTGGCAGTACTAAATACTTCTATCAAATCCGTGTCTTGATCATATCCTCTCTTTTTCTGCTCTATTTCTGTTACTACTCCAAAAAGTATTGGCATGTGTTATTGCAGGACGTTTCAGTGAATGTGTAGAGTTAGCACCTAATTTTATCCTCTCAAAGACAATGGCACATTTCCCGTTACTGGGACAGAAGATATAAATACCTGCTGAACAAGCTGCCTAACATCTTAGTGCTCCAAAATCTGCTTTGTTCATTGCCAAGTTTATCTGAGGTCCTGCAAGAAGCAGATCATCATAAAATTGGTCCTATTAACAATACAGAAACATTGATCTAAGTTAGTGTCTGGATTTCAGAGTCCTTAGTATCTTGAAAAGTAAATTTCTGAGATGTTCTGAAATCAGGTTAGTTCAGCTTCACATAGAATGGTTTGGGTTGGAAGGGACCTTCAAGATCATATAGTTCCAGCCCCCCTGCCATGGGCAGGGACACCTCCCCCTGGACCAGGTTACTCAAAGACCCATCCAACCTGGCCTTGAACATGTGCACAAGTGCAGGACCTTGCACTTGGCCTTGTTGAACTTCATGAGTTTCACATGGGACTACCTCTGAAGCCTGTGTCAACCACTCCACAAAGCTTGGTGTCATTGGCAAACCTGCTGAGGGTGCACTCAATCCCACTGTCCAGGTCACTGACAAAGTTGTTAAACAGCAGCAGCCCCAACATGGACCCCTGAGGAATACCACTCATCACTGATCGCCACTTTGACATTGAGCCATTAACTGCAACTCTTTAAGTGTGACCATCGAGCCAATTCCTTATACACCGAGTGGTCCATCCATCAAATCCATGTCTCTCCAATTCAGAGACAAGGATGTCATGCAGGACAATATCAAATGCTTTGCACACGTCCAGGTAAATGAATTCTGTTGCTCTTCCCTTATCCATCAATGCTGTAACCCCGTCGTAGAAGGCCGCCAAATTTGTCAGGCATGATTTGCCCTTAGTGAAGTCATGTTGGCTGCCACCAATCACCTCCTTATATTCCATGTGCCTTAGCATCCCTGCCCCTGAGTTTTCAGATTCTGATAACTGCAACAAGAGTTGCATTCCATATGCTGCCTCAACAATATTCTTGAGAATGGTTTTATTATTCCTTATTAAACAAGAAACACTTTACTGTAAAACAGTACTGTTGCTAGACTACAAGTTCACCGAAACTGCAACAAGCAAAGTCCATCCAGTCATGACATTCAGATTCAGATCTAGCAAACAGTTCTGACAGCTATGTACAGAAGGTATTGGCAGCACCTCCCAATGTTTTTTGCAGCAACACCAGTAGGAAGAATTATTATTTTCCTCCCACAGATTAGGTAGAGAGGGTTTTGATTTTTTACACAAAACCACAGTCATGGGAGGGACAAGATGAATAATTGAGCCTAACTGCGGTCAACGTAAACATAATAGCAAGAAAGGCAATCTTCTCAGATTGTCTGTTTTGTGGCAAGATGAAAATGCAGATCTAGCTAGATAGGAACCTTTTCCCCACAGCATGTCCTCTTCCACTGTGTTGGCGAATATGTTTCCTTTTCTCAAGTACACGGAATAAAGATGTCAAGTAACAGTGTTTTAAGTCTCTACTCTGTTGTTCCAGATCCATTACCCTGCACCTGGAAAGTGAAAGGCTCATCAACTTTTTTCCCCTCCTCTTTTGTGCTCACTTAAACAATTTTTTAAAAATACTACCTTGAAAGACCATTTGAAAATTTTATTTACACTTATCTGTTTGATTAGTCCTCCTAAATGCAGGAATGTCTTATTTAAATAGAATATAATTCTGCCATCCACCCATTTACTGACTTCACTCTTCTCAGTTCTTCCTAAATGAATTCTTTCTACTTTTCTGAGGTTTCTGCCAACTCACTTCCAAATCTTTAATAAGGGTGTACCCGATATATTCAGGTGGCTTCTCTATCCAAAACCATTAGTTTGTCTACTGTGACACATTTTTGAATATGAAAATGAGGGTAAGACTAGAGATGATCAGTCTATGGCTAGAAAATAGACATTGCAGCCTGCTGCAAGCACGAATGCTGATTTTTCATCCATTTACAAGCTAAAGGTGAAGACATATTAAAAACCAACAGGAGGCAAAAATAGCAACAACTTTGTTATTTGTAGTCACATGCCTACCTTCCTTATTGTAACTTCACATATCTTTCCTTATCTAAACATGGAAGGAAGGTAAAGCTCCCCTCTGGGGGGAAGGGAGAATGATGGACAGAGACCAAGGACTGTCTATGAAAAATGCCTCCAGGCTTTCATTTTAAATCGGCTTCTCCTGCCTAGTGGCTTGTAGTGAGCCATGTTTGTTAGTGTGGTTCACCTTGCACATCCAGTGGTGATTAAGGCATAGTAAAACTGAAATCTTTCCTGCAGTGCAACAGCATGGCTTTCTGCTGGCTTCAGGAGTGGCAGAACAGCCTGTGCAGACGAGATCTTATTGCAAGGCCTCCTGTTGCTGCATGACACAAAAGAGAATTTTCTGATTTCTTCCTTTGAGCAGTTCCTTGATTTCCCTATGTTTATATGGTAAGTTTGAAAGACACAGGAAACCTTGGGTGGGTGGGCATGGAATGTACATGCTACCAAAGATCACTTGATTACTGATATAACAGGATGTAAAGGTGTGTTAATACACCATTATTTTTACTCATGCTTTAATTCTGTAGCGCTAATATTGCAATTACTTGCATTTAGACCCCTACATCAGAACATGGTATCATCCCCTGCTTACCTTACATAATCAGTTCTAACAATAACTTAGATCAAACAAAACAACTGCATAGAAAGTTTGCTTTGCATCTTCTTCTCAGGTTTGTGTTGTCGTTCCGTGCCAGGAGGTGGTGCCACAGAGCAGGAAACGGTTTAGGTATGGTCTGGCATGCACACCTGCAAGATTAAGAGTTTAGGACACGGATTTGCCTTCTTCCAAAGCGTGTTCAGGATCTTAGCTGAAGCCTGACACAATTCAAATATCCCAGGGCAGAAAACAAATATTTGTTTGCCCTTTAATTTGTATTCCCTTCACACTAATGTTTCATTTTTAGTCAGAGATTTTATCAGAGAATTCCCAGCTTTCTTCTACACAATGATATTTCCCCATCTCTTCATCATAAACTGACTTTAAACGGACATGAGAGACTTGTGATATGATCCATTTCCCTTACTTTTTCCCCTGTCTTTGCTATTTCCCTACTTACAGCTCTTATTTTTTTTTTTCTGAAATAGGTAGGAAAGGTTTAAGTCATTTGAAGCAGCTTGAGGACCAGCATGATCATTGCTTTACAACTGATCTCCGAAACAGTTTCTGTTGTTATCTTTCCTCATTTGCCTGTCAAGAGTGCTTACAGGAGATGTGTGGGCTGCACAAAGCAGAAGGAAGCGTGCAAATCAAAGACTAAGAGACATTTCATGTTCTCAGCGCTTGATAACGTCATGAGATATTTGCAACACAAAACGGACATTTCTTATTTCTGCAGAGATCCTTCAACTGCATGTAGCCATGTACAGAGAGAGAGACTCCTCAGTAAACCTCCAAAGAATTCCTTCCTGAAAGATATACTCCTCCTTCTAAGTCACACAAGAATGGTTAAACCACTGTTTTAAACAATTTTATCTTGAGTGTTCTTTACAGGATGAATTGCCACTAAGGCCAGTTGATATTAGTATGTTCCTGAACCTACAGATGTGGCTTTAACCATTAGCCTTTTTTAATGTTTTGAAGTCATATACTTTCAAATGAGTTGGTTTTCAAACCAGTTCCCCTACTTTTTGTTTCAGTATCTTGATTATGAACTTGATT
Organism: Alca torda; assembly: GCA_008658365.1. NCBI lineage: Eukaryota > Metazoa > Chordata > Aves > Charadriiformes > Alcidae > Alca > Alca torda. The sequence goes on along the minus strand of CM018077.1, from coordinate 156,482,210 downwards.
TAACCTTGTTGATATCTTCATTCTGTTGCATGGCAACCTATTGGATTTTTTTTTTTTTTCCCAAATATGTGTTTCCTCTGTCCCACTTCCCTCGTGTCAGGCTCACTCATGGACATTCATGCTGTTTCTAGGTCATTCTAGAACCTAGACTTTGCATTCCACTTCACAACATGCCTTCTGTTCACTACCACTCTTCTTAAGTTTTGCTTCATCCACTGCCTTGAGTCTGTAGGTCATGCGTTTAGGCAGCCCAGCTGTTGCATTTTCCCATCAGGTTGTGAGGTCTTTGTTGCTAGACTCAGACCTGCTCAGCTCTGCAGCATGACCCTTTCACACATTTGTTTTCTATAAACTATTTTAAAACTGAGCCTTACCCATATAAAAAGTCCCTGGCTAGTCAGAGAAATGCTTTTACTCCTCAAGATGAAGTACGCCTCCATCTCAGGCTACCTCTGAGGTCTGATGGAAAGATTGCTTACCCCCTTTGGGGTAAGCATTGCTTACTCCCCTGTTGTCTTACATGCACTACACATCCCTGGCAGTGGGCCACAGTCTCCTTGTTTCTGGAGAGAAGGGCAGCTATCAAGTGGTTTTACTGTCTATAATGCTCTGTCTTCATTGGATTGCCTGAGAGTCTCAAAGTTATACCTACAGCAGTGTGACATGTCCAGAGAAAATTCCTGGTGGGGAGACCAGTACACAAAGAACAACCCATGACTGTACCACTGAACTCTCCCAGCCTTGAAATAGGGTGGCCACATCCAAACTACCAACTAGGGATAGTCCTGGCCAGTGCTAACTTCCAAACCGTGCCTGGAAGTTATTCAGTAGTGTACCAGGTTGCTTGGGCCAAAACCATGCCAGACACCAGTCTGTCAATTTAACAACATAGAAGAATATGTCCCAGTGTTTGAGAACATTCCCTGATACTGATGAATTCAGTATTAGAGCCTGAAAAGTCCAGTAAGATATTGTAGTTTTAAAACCTCTTATCTTTATCCCCCCTTAAAGTGTTTGTGGAATCTTTTCAGAATCTCCTCCATGGTGGTTTTATAGGCCAATATTCTCATCTGGACTTTACTTCGCCTGATAATACAAAGGTCATCAGTTATAACCTTTGTGTTTGGGAGATCCAGGAGACACAACTCTTGGTTTGATCACACAGCAACACAGGGCCTTACCCTCCTTGTTGTACATATGTGGTAGCACCTGCCCTTTTGGGCATACACCAGCGAAACACCGATGTCCAGCCGAGCATTCTGACAAGACTGGGTGTGTTCTTAGAACCTCGTAAAGTTTATTAACTGTATTAACTCTACTGTCTACAGCAGCTTTAAGCCCATTCATACTTGCTTACCCACTGGTTTCTTACACTGCAGTGCTACCTTACCTTTGTGGTCCTGACAGTTCCTTTTCCATTGACACCAGCAGATCAAATGGATCCAGCCATTTCACCAGGCTGGATTTTTTTAACTTTTTTTTTTTAATTTTCTAACTAAAATTTGTCCCATAGATGCCCATTGCATTGAAAAACTGTGTTTATAGACAGAGATCATTCTGACACTGAGAATATTTATGGTTTCATGCTACCTGGTGTTCCACAGTAGTTAATAATTCTACATGTCAACTAGTATAAATGACAAGCTACAACGTGTTGTTTCTTGGGCTTTGTTTTTTTTTTTTTGACAGTCTGCATTTTTCCTTTGGCTTTTAATTGTGATCCTCAGGCCTTGGCCTTTTGTCTCAAATAGAATTTTGCTCTTTATTATGACTGATCCATAGTCTAGCTGGGATCAGGCTGGATGCTCATCCAGCAAGAGAAGGGCTGGCATCTTTCAGCAGCATCTGTGCACGGAGACCATTAGAACATGTTATAATCACTCCATTGGTCTTTTCCTGTTCTCTAGAAATCTCCCTATCTTTACAACCAGATCCTCTGGTTTTCATCCCCGGAGTACTTGGGTGCTGGGCTATAAAAGATGTTTACATGATACTCCATTGTTCCACGTGATGAGGCTTCATTCAGCTCTGAACAGGTCAGACTGGGTGTCAAAAACAGTTAAACTGTGTTGGTGCAGTACTCTACTGAGGATAGCCAGTCCTGCAGAGAGCTATACTGCACCCAATGTTCCCACACCATCCATGGGTGCCTGGAGTCTCCTTTCTGCCTTTCGTGGTGCCATTCTTAATGTACTCATTGGACCATCCTCAGTCAATTTGCTTGTCATACATATCCCATTGCTTTAGTTTGGTACTTGTATTCTTATTCTGCACAATGTCTGTCCTTGTGTTGAAGCTTTCCTCACAGATGCCTATTGTACTTACTATTTGCTGGCATTTTTCTAAGGTTTAGATCTGCTCTGATCTGCTAGAATCAGAAGTTCCACCAACAGACCCATGTCTACTTCAGTATCTTTGCTCTTTAACACAGGCATCTATTACTTCGCTAATTAGTTTCTTTCCAACTAAAACAGCATCTCCCAATAGCTTTTTTCTATCTTCATCCACAGTATTTGTCATACCAGTAGCTTGGATGTTATTCCTGTCTTATTTATTTCTTGCCATATTTTTCTTTCTTGCTCTTTTTCTTTCTTTTATTCTCCATGTTCATTCTTGCAGACTCTCCATCCCTTATTACCAGACTTGTGAGGAGTTTTTGGCCTGGAAATTGATGAACCCTTGTGATCAGGATCCTTTTGTGGTATCTGCTGTACTTTTAGGTGGTGCTGTGCTACCTTGTTAAGTGTAATTGCCTTATGATGTGCTCACATCACAGGTCTCGTGGAAGAAGGAAATGCCTCTCTTAATCTGCCACTAGCTGTGCATGATGTGGTGCCAGGTCTTCACTGTATGTGGCATCCCAGTATCTTTGAGGAAAGAACAAGGAACTCAATACATAGCTGCTTCAGTCCCAGCATAAAGGAATTAACACAGAAAGGTGTAAATTCCTAATACATGGCAGAAGATGTGTGGCTTTGTTTCGTAGAGCCCCATTCTCTACCAGAGGAACTTGTGACACATATATACCTCTACATACATCAGATCTCTGATTCTGGATGATTGTAAATGGTTGTTAATGTTGACTTTACCAAATTCTCCTCTCAAATGCTCTATGTGACCAGTCCTTACCCTTACATCTATGAAGGCTACCTGGACACCAACTGTTTCTGCAAATCAGAGTTTATTTGGGTGCCTGTCAGCGGGTTTTATGAGCTTTGTTCTTAGCACCATTTCTTCTGCTCAGTGACGTATGCAGAAGTCCTGTGGGGCAGCTGGGTTGTCAGGCTCTGTTTCTGCCGTGGCAGTTTATAATTAAACGCATTTTCATGCAGATCGTTTTTCTTTGGGCACAGTCTGTTTCAGGCATAATCGCTCCTCAGAAATCAAATGCTCCCAAACTCATGTAGCAATTAGAGTGACTGGTCATCTGGCACTTCTTGGAGTTCATAAAGACACAGCGCAACTGCATCTGAATTCCCCACTTATGCAAATTGGACATGCAGGGTTTTCATCCGTGATATTTGTGAAACTCTGAGATGCAAAGTGTAGTAAATGCAGTCACTGGCTGTCAGCAATTTGAAAACCAAATTGTGTGTTTCAATGTATAAACCACAAATGGATAGTGAAAGAAGGCACTTTTAACTTGGGCTTCATATTTCTTTGAGAAGTGCAGGGCACGGTGGGAATTGACTGGTCAGGCCATGGTTGTGGCCCAGGTGGAAGCAGTAAGTGGGTAGGAGTGTGTGAATAAAGATTTTGAAGGATTAATGAAAGGACAAGGAAGCAACAAGTGTGTGTGGAACTGATAACATGAGGGAAACTTCAGGGGTGGGAACGTGAAAAACAAGTAAATGTGATGGAAAACCATCATTTTATGCTAAGTAAAGTGAGTGATGATGGGATACAGGATCGATCTTGAATCTGACTGCATCACAGACTGCATTTTGCAAGGTGGTAAAGGCAAGAGTGCAGATGACAAACTTACCCAGCAATTAAGGGAGCAGCAGTACTGCACTCTGAGATGAGTAGTGGTATGCAACATTTCTCTCCTTTTCATCCCTCCTGACTCCTTTCTTTTACGTCAAGAGAACAGAGTCAGAAACCTCCCGTGCCCTTTATTCCTCCAGTGCAGATTCTAGAGAACTTAAAAAAGGCAGTTTCATGACAACACCTTCTTCTTGTGCGTTCTGGTAGAGGACACATATTTTTATAGGTCTGAGAGGCAGAATATAAATAGCAAATGCTTGGATGGTACCCTGCGTGTTATGGAAATTCCCAAGCTTGTAACTGGGCATACAGAGACAAGTTGCCAGAGGTAACTTTATGTATTTCTTCTGTCCCTTGAACATTCCCAGAGACTTATAGGAGCATAAAGAGATGGAGTGATCTTGCAGAACAAAAGGGAGTGAGTGGTACATGTATCACAGAATAGTAGGTGTTGGAAGGGACCTCTGGAGATCATCTAGTCCAACCCCCCTGCCAAAGCAGAGTCACCTAGAGCAAGTTGCACAGGATCAATTTCAGGCAGGTTTTAAATATCTCCAGAGAAGGAGACTCCACAGCCTCTCTGGGCAGCCTGTGCCAATGCTCTGTCACCCTCAAAGTGAAGAAGATTTTCCTTATGCTCAGATGGAACTTCCTGTGTTCCAGTTTGTGCCCGTTGCCTCTTGTCCTGTTGCCAGGATCCACTGAAAAGGGACTGACCCCATCCTCTTGACACCCGCCCTTCACATATTTATAAGCATTGACATGTGACATCATGTTTCCCAGAAAGGTTTCTCAGTGGTATCTTGGCTTGGCATCTCACAGTGATGTGGACAATTCAGGAGGAAGGTCCTTTTGCAAACTGCTTAATTTTCACTGGAAAGATCCAGTGTCGCAGATAAGAGTTAAGTAGGACACAAGTGTACGGAGGCACTTCATCCTCTGCCTGATCTGTGCAGGTTCAGTTCGAGTGACGGTGCCCTAATTACAGCCCCTCTTTCCAGCTGCTGCAGCTGCAGTGAGGCAGGTGCTGGTTAAACAAAGGCTCCCCAGGGGTCAGAAAAGTAGGTTTGGTGTAGCTCAAACCCAACAAAGCAGGTACTGGACAACATCAAGCATCTAAAAGTTAGGCAGGTTGTTTATATTCATAATATGCGTTCCCTCCACCATCAACGCAGGGAAAAGGAACCACAGGGGGCAACTTTGCTGAATTGCTTCTCTTGCTAATTAGAGAAGAAAATGAGGTGATCGGTTTACATAAGGTGCCTGCTTTACAGATGGCTGAAGATAGGTGAGATAAAGCCCCAGGTCTTGTCAAGATCCTGAACGTTTACCTTCAGAGAGCAAAATTCCATGGGAGCATTTAGACAAGAATGAGGCACTGACCTTTAAAGGCAGAAATAAAATGAGTTTGACTCCTTTGGTACTCTGTGCTCTTTAGAATAAAAATGCCCAATACTTTGCCTGCTTGTGACATAAACAACAATCCCAGCAGTGCCAGGTCTTTGCTTTATTTCCATCTGTAACACAGATGCCTTTGCATTAAGTCTCTATGATTGATAAGGCACACATGAACACTCAGCTACTATTTAAAAAAGGACAGAGTTTGCTCCTGGACTTTCTGCAAATACGTCTGGCTAGAGTGAGTTACAGGAATGGACAGATTTACAGCCACCAGCTGACCACTTGTCTGACCATCACCTTCAGTCTGGTGATGAATTGCTTGAACACGAATGTATGGAGAGACTCATAAGATATATCATACTAGTATATCTTTTACCCTGGCTACACTTTGGGCTCATCAAATGCTCTCTTCTTTCTTCTGGAAATAACTATCCATGTATTTTGAAGAAAAAACAACAATTCCTCCTCCCAGACTAAACTATCAAGAATTCTCCAGTAATACTAGATATTTGGAAAAGTACTTTATATAGTGAACAGTGAATATTATTATAGTTTGTGAAAGTAAGAAGGAATGCGCATTCGTCAGATTTCAGACTGAGTTGCCTCCCAGATTACAAGGTAGATTTGTCCTTAGAGTCATGATTCATTTAGTGAAATTTGGAGTAGATCTGCTGGGATTTCTTTTTGGTAGGAGCCTAGTCCTTATCCTCATTTGTGCTTCCAAAATTTCTTTCAAAAATGTTCCAATTAAAATGGATTTTACTAGGTGTTGCCCATGGAAAATCAGTAAAACGAGTCCTAAGTCCAACCTACCAGGAGATGTGACTGTAGGAGGGATGCACAGCCACACTAGGACACATCTAGGTAGACCAGGTTGCAGTAGTCACTCTGACATTCGAGGTGCCTCCAGGTGCCCAGCCACACTGAGGTTTTTCACACCCTGCCTTGGTTGGATGCAGATTCGGTAGATGATGAGGATGTTAACAGCGGGTCTTGCAGGCACTTCTGACAGAGTTACAGTTACACTGACCACTTTTTAGATCACAGAGGTATCCACTCCCATCTGCTGTTCTCACATCACTGCAATCAGATCATCCATTTTAAGGTGGATAAAGCCCCGCGTGGTAACCAGATAGACAGGGGCATCAGTTAAAACCAAGCAGACTGCCATGGGGACACTGTTCTTTCCTTTTAAGTTAAATTGCAATAAACTAATTGTTAATCCAGGGCTACAATAACAGAATTGCCCAAGATAAAGGACAAAACTCTAAAGGAAATTATTCATAGGCAACTCCCTCAGTCAAAACTCTCTTGACTGAACAGAGATAATTTTCACACAGTTTAATATTTTCTAGATTATGAAAAAATTAATTTAGTTCAGAGTCACATTACATGTGATAGAAGCGGGGTTTTTCCAATGAAATATCCTCCATCAGTCAGTGTTCTTGGTGACTTAATCTAAATTGAAATAATAATATTTACAAGAGGGTTTCTATTGGTTTAAATTCATACTTCCAGCTAAACTATTACAGTTTCAGAGTGTCAGAGTCCTCATTTTTCAGAGTGTTGGGGGTTTATTTTACTTTTTTCAGTGCAGTGAAGCTAAATTAATAAAAAAAATACTGTAGTAATTTAAAGGTCTCTACACAGGGATTTTTTGCTCTACCTGAAAAACCGTGAAAGTCTCCAGCTGACATTGACTAAATGGATTCAAGACACTGCTATGAATTCTGCAACAGACATGGCCATAAAGGGGTTTGCAGCAAGTGTCTGCAACTGTCTGCTTCAATTCAAGACTTTTATTATTTTTGATGTAATTCAGTACCAAGGAACAGCCAGGCAGATGAGAGACTGAGGAAAAGGTGTGGGGAGAAGGCTCTTGAGTTTTGCCAAGACCCTTCAGCAGCTCCTTCCCTTCCTCCCTCCCCATTATCTAATCCCCTTGGAATGTAGCAGTTCTCACACAGCTCCTATCTGGTGAATTAATGGGATTTTCAGAGAGGAGGAATGAAGAAGGGAGGCGGGGGGGAAAGGCCTTTCTGATCCAATACGAGAACAAAAATTCTACTTTCTACATCTTGCAGCGTATCTGCTTAGGAGTTAGTCTGGTTGTGATGTAGCAGCTCTCTTCCTTTAAATGTTGATTTCAACCAGAGTAACGATACCCATGTACGGGTACGGCTCTTCTGGAATGAGAACCTTGATCTTGTTCAGACTAAGCCTCTCTGGTATTGACAAATTAACTAGTAACTGGTATAAATTATATCTCCAGTGGAACATGTGCTTCACTGACCAGAACAAAAAAAGCACCAGCAATGGTTTTCTAGTGCAGTCAGAAGCTTTTAGATTTTTTACTGCTACAGCAAAAAATTTGATTTTTTTTCCCATAACACATTTTATCCTTCCTATTTTGAAGTTTTAAGTCAAATCTTGATCTTATTTTTAGCTGAGCCCTGCTAACTGTTCAAAACCCAACAGCAACCTTTCCCAAGAACTACCTGAGCGATCATTTAATTACTGTATTTCTACAGCAGAATATCCCTGATACGTGTGCTACTCTGGATTCAAGCCCCTTTTCTCCCACCATTTCCCCTATTACCAAGAGGGTTTTGACTTCAGATACTGCCCTCCAATATGTACCCCCAACTCTCATTTCCCCTGGTTAAGCCCAAGAAAATCCACTTCCTGGATGTGAGCAAACCCATCAAGACCTGTCCATTAGCCCTGGAATGAAGCTCTCAGCCTTTTCAGAGGCAACACGAGATTTCCTTAGCCTCGACCCTGTCTGTATGCCTGACATTCCCCATATCCTAATGTGGTGCTGGTAGCTGGGTACGTAGGGCAAGAGAGGAACCTGGAATGAATAGGCATTTTCTACCCCAAAATGCAAGGGAGACCAAGGAAGAGCACTTGAATGGACTTCATTGAATGAACTGATCTGTCACCGAGAGAGAAAATGGGAAATGGGGTCATGCAAGCAGTCCCAGAACCTGCACACCGCTTGTGGCTCTGCCTGTACCTCTGACAGGGACCTGCAGACCCTTTTATACGCTGGCAATGTTTTTGCAGTTTGTCATGACAGTTAAATGTTCTTGAACAGAGAGCACAAATTACACACGCGCACATTCTTCACCCCCACTGATCTCGCTGCAACAGCACCACTGAGAAAAGTAGATAGGAGGCTCAATTTTGTTGCCACAGGACATGAATAAATGTCATTGATTTCAATGGGAGTTATTTGTTTCCTGCAGCGGGAGGCTAGCACCCTGGTATCACTGCCGTTCTCTGTTTGGCTCTTGGTAGCTGGATCTCTGCCGTAATAGCAGGGCTAATCCTGCTGCCAATTTTCTCTCTGTTTTTGTTGTTTTGTGCTCTGCTTTTATTGAACCAATCACTGGCTATTAGGGAGAAACTTTCCCTCTGGCCTGTTATTCCATTATCGTTCATTATGAGGTTTTTTTGCACTTCATCTGACACATTTGATGCCAGGCTCTGTCAGAAACAAAGCTCTGGACTGAACGGACTTCAGGGGTCCGGGATGCACTGGGAGCTCGGAGCTGCAGAGTGGGGAATGCTGCAGATGCAAAAGCAAGAGCAATACAATATGCACATTCAGCAGCATGAAATATCATCCTGCGTGTTGCTCACCCTCATTGCTGCAGCTGACAGAGGGGATCTACATGTCCCTCTGTGATCCCACAGCCTCAGAGTTTCCCAGTCATTTCCACTTCAGAGTACTGTTTTCCCAGCTCTTTTTTCATCCATGTCCCCCCATGCAGGCATGTGCTAATCAGTTTTAACAAGCTCATCATTTGATTGACTTCAAAGCTGGGAACCCAGTTGCTGCCTCCCTTAAAAGATAAGAAAGGCCAGCAGGACAAGGGTTGTTTTGCCTGCCTTTAGTTTGTGCTTGTCCTTTGTGGGTAGGTCAGAGATGAAAGTTGATCTGTTTCATGTAACATTTGTCTGATTTCATTCAGTCACTGTTGGATTAGCTTCTCACATCTTTGTCCAGAAAATGTTTTTTCATCACCTTGTAACAAAACCTCTCCTTCCCTGGTATCGCACATTTTTATTGAAGGAATGTTGCTTTTGCGTTTTGTGTGTCTAAGGTTAAACAACACTGATCTGCCATGGAATTTACTCTCTCTAAACGGGACCGAAAAAACAAGGTCCTGTACAAAAAGTATGATCTCCAGAACAATCTCCACAGCCAAAAACTCCTGTGCAATAGGCTCTTTCCATGGCAACATCTTGCAGATGGGTGAATTTCATCAGTTATCTGGGCTGACACGTTCATTATTCTGCACTGGAAGAACAGAATTCCTGTGCGTTAAATAACCTTACATAGGAACATAAGAAATGTTCTGAAAAACTCAGTAAATTTAAACAACTGTCTTTTTACCTATCATGAACTGAAAGGTGTGTGTTTTCCAAGGAGTGGTGAATTTTTCATGGTAAGTAATTTATTCCAGGACATTTTCCTCCCTTCCTCATTGTGAAACGGTTACAATTATTTCTTATTTATTCATTATTCACGTGCTAGGTACTTACCTTTACCCATTCGGTTTTGGTGTACAAGCCATTTTGCACATAACTTTTTGCAAGCGTTGCAGGGATTCCTCTGAGAGGGGGGATGCTCTTTGGTGCCTTTTGACTGAATGACTGTGGTTGCCAGCTGGAATTGTGGTAGGAAAAGTGGTGCCTATCCTTTTTTAATCAATGCACTCTGTCCACATCAGTGTGCCTTCCAGCGACTGAGCTTCAACCAGTCTCAGCATAGGTTTAAGCATCATAGATTTGCTTCCTGACTTTGTTTCTTGTCATGCATTGAAACCCTCTAAATGATGGATGCTATTCCTGTTCTTGTACCCCTTTCATTTTTGGGGGTTTTCAAAGGGAAGCAATCAACTCGAACTAAAAAATTTTCCAAATAGCAGGCAGAAAAAATAGAAAATTATAAAAAAAAGTTCTTCGCAAAAAAAAAAGTGCAATGATGTTCCTTGCAAACCAGGAGATTTCCCAGTCATGGAATAGTCCTGTGTGCACACACTGTCCATGCCTGTGCTGGAAAGAGAAAGGTGAGACCAGCAGGTGTCTGAAGACTGAGCATCAGAGTGAAAAACAAATTCAAATGAAGCTCAGAGTTGCATAGGCATGAAGAAATGCATAACCCTTTTGGGGGCTGGTGACTCACATGGGTGGTGCTTAATTTTCTGGCTGGGGGGGTACAGAGGAATTACACCACTTTTTTCCTCCCGATATAGTGCTAGTATTTCTAGCCCTAAGTTGTCCTGGAAAAGAAATCTGAGAAAGAAAAAGACCCCACCTTTTCCCCTGAATGAGAAAAAAACATATATTTTTCTTCTATTTATTTTCTTCTCTCTCCCCTCTCCCCTCCCTTCATGCTATCAGCATCAGCGTTCACGCCTATATCCCCTCTTTTGGGCAGCTTGCTTTGTGCCAGGCTGTTCTGCTTAAAGGTTTCTTTAAGCTTAACAGCCTGGCTCATTAATGATTTTTAAGATTTGAGTCATACGGTTTGCTCAGTGACATCTCTCTTCCCCTCAGCTCCCCTTCCCCCACGCCTCATTTAAAGGTTTCTCGATGTCAATCCACCGGATATTTCCAATCCGGAGCACAGCGCAGGCATTGTGTGAATTATATACGTCAAACACCGGAGTTCAAGAGAGCTACGGCGTATGCTGAATGGTTGGAGTTCAGGGGTTATTTGACAGGAAACATCTTGATGAAGGACCTCGCCTTTCTGCAGCCTGCTGTTCCGTGTCTGCTCTCGGGGATGAACAGCAATCCCAGCCCAGACAGGGCCCCTCTGTCCGACCACTGAACCGAGCTCCTCGCTTGTTGCCAGTTGCTTTGGCTAGACAAGAAACAGCAGAGCTAATGGGCAGAAGGGGATATTAATTTGCATTTGAATACAGCCCAGCACAGTTACTCAATGTTACTGCTGGGTATTGGGAAAATTAAGCTAAAAAGGAGTTAGCATATGGAAAAGAAACGTAGCTGATGCTGAGAAGACAGACTGCAGTTGCAGTGAATTAGTGGCCACAGCTGTTACACGGGATCCCTTACCGCTCTCGGCACAGGTAGCATCGCAAAAGTAAATATTCCCTTTTGCTCACATTGTTACACAGTGTGGAGTGGCTGGAGAAATGAAATCAACCAACAAGAGAAAAAAAAAAAAGGGGGGGGGAAAAAGTGACGTAGCTGCACTATTAGAAGTCTAATGATGAAAAAGCCACAGAAGCAAAGGAATGTAAGGGAAGGTATTCTGCCTTCCTCAGAAGAGAAAAAAAAAAAAAAAAAAATCAAACACTAGAAATGTTTCCTTCCATTTGCGGTGGGCCACCACTGTTTTCCAGGAGTGAGTCCGGCGAATCACAGCACTTCCCCCTGAGTCAGACAGAGCTGGAGCCAGATCTTTATACACGTTGCTGTACATTATTATAGCTCAGAGCAATACGTGGTTAACATGTTGCTTTCTTTTATTCCCCCTTTTCTCAGGGTATGAGTTTCCTTTCCTGGCTGAGGACCTGCCCAGAGTGACCTGCTGAGCTACCTGTTGTCCCAGGGAAATGAGGGGATGGATCGGGATTGGAAGGGTTCGCACAAGAAGCTCGCTTGCAACTCTGGGTCTTTCTTTTCATTCACCCCTGCTTTGGTCTGTAGCATTCACCGCTGTGATCCCACTGTGGCGTGGACACACTGCAGAGTAATGTGGAAAGCCACGATGTCCTCCCCCTATTTTCTTTTTTTCTTTTTTTTTAATAAGTGAAGATATATTCCTCCTAAATAAGCTTTAAACATATACAAACCCATGGACAGACATCCTCACCCCTTTTCTTACAAGACAAACTCTAGCCTGAGTATTGCCTTTCCAAACTGGCTAAAATTTTCATCAATAAGCCAACCTTTTTTAAAGGTGCTGACACCCTGCAGTGCTCGATATAATCACCAAAAACTTTCAGTACCTTTTGAATGTTGCCACATGTGTTTCAGAAAAATAAAAAGTTGTGGAGATGTTTGAATATTATTTTTTGTTCGAAAGCAATGCCTGGGAGTCCGTTACACATCTGCCAGCAGTACTGTTGCACAGTTAGATATGTTGCATGGCTTTGAACTTCTCAAGCGTGACTGTAAAAGGATATTGTCTGTGCTTCTTACTGGTTATATCAGATGAGTCACAATCCAGTCCTTTGTTTGCTTTGGTGATCTCATTAGAAATAATTAAAGTTTTTATCTGGTTCACATTTAGTAGCTTTGTTTAGCTGGCTTTTTTGGTGTGGGTTTTTTTTGTTGTTGTTTTTTTTTTTAACGGATCATTTACTTCTGAAGCCTATGCCTGTTCACCCAGCGTTATTACTACCGAATTCATTCTGAGGGTTTACTACCTCCCCATAAATCTTTACATTCCCATTTAGCAAATTTAATAACAGGATCTGGTTTCAATCCTCCCTGCACGGAAAAACCACTTCAGCTTTTCACTGAGACGAGGAACTTGATGGAATGTGCCTGGTGCTCAGAGCAGCTCCCAGCCCTGGAAGCAGGTCCTCCCTGGGGCCAGCTGCCCTCCCTGGGGCTGTGCCTTACAGGGACGGGGGCCTTCCTCACCTCTGCTGCTGGAGAAAGAAAAGGAAGAGAGGAAGAAGAAAGGAGAAAAAAACAAACCAACAAACAAACCAACCAACCTCTTTTTTTCATCAGGCTAGAGAAAAGGAGAAAGCATTCAGGTTCCAAACTGAAAAATCCTGAAAATTTAGAAAATATTGAAAATTTCTAAGGGGATGGATTTTGAATAATTATGGTACATGCATTAAGACATGTTTATATACAAAGCCAGCACAGTCACACTATATGCACATTTGACCCTGCCTGTACACCCTCAGGGAGGGTAAGTGCAGGCTTACAGGCATTTATTAAGGCATAGCTGAAATATATCTGATTATTTGCTTACCCCACAATCGTATTTTTAAGTAGACATTCCTCTAAAACTAGTTGATACCTGAATACAAGCATGTACATAGGCTTTGGACTTGTTCTAACTCACGTGCCTTGATTTGACCTGTTCAGTGCTTGGCCTTGACTTTAGCTGACCCTAGCCCAGAAGCCCCCTGGGAGAACCTGAGGTCCTCAGTGCCACGCCAGCTGAACACCTCACCTTCTTGGACTTGTTTTTCCTCCTGAGAGTTAGAGAAGAGTTTCCCTGTTTCTCCCTTTTTCTCCCTATTTTTCCCTATTTGTCCCAGGATCCCATCTTTCCCCTTTCTCATCAAGCCTCACCTGGGCTAGAAAAGGCATGATATGAGACCACCATCCCATTTCTAGGGATGTGTGACCACCTTCACAACACCCTGCAGCACGTCTTGTCAGTGGCAACAGTCTCCCTCTGGCAGGCTCAGCTTTGGCAGAGGCTTGATTCAAAATCCATTAAAGCCAGTCAAAGATCCTCTTTGATTTAAAAGCACATTGGATTTAGGCTTCTTTCCCATCTAACAGGACTCCCGTCCAAATCAGCTCCAAGGCACATCAGTTGGATGCTGTGCAAAGGGTTTTCTAGTGCCAGTTTGAGCTCTGTGGGTATTAAAGAGCACAACATCATACTTGACTTTGTCAGCCACATTCTGCCAGCACTTGCATTTTGTAGCAGAGGAGGGGGATAAATGGGAGATAATCTCTCATGTAAGTGTATGAAATGTGCACCATTAGAACATGAGGATAACAGAATGTTATCTTATTAAAACTATCATTGTAATGAAAATGGATGATTTACTTTGTAAGCCATAATGCTTTCCCAGAAAGTAGTTTCTGGATATAATTTTCAGTTTTCTTTGAACCAGATGTATCCCTGACCGCAGTTGTTCTTATAGTTCACAGAAGTTGCCACTTTCAGGCCACCACAGCAGAAGGGAGCACCAGGAAGAGCGAGAGGGATGAAAACTGGCTTTTGAGCTGGTCAAGATCGCAGGTCTGGTGTCCTTGGGCAGGACCAGAGCTCATCTGTATGTGCAGATGTTTGGCTTGCTAAGGACATACTGACACCTCCATCCTGTGCCACTGCAGATGACAGGGAGTAGCAGAAAGTGGGAAGTCCCTGACCTGTCAAATTTTCCCATTGTATATGAGTATCATAAAGCTGTCCTTTAAGCTCCAGTTATACCCAGGATTTAAGAGAGTTGTTGGGGTTAGCAAGGAGGAATGGCTTCATATATGTTGTGGTTTCACCTCAGCTGACAACTAGGACCACGCAGCCACTCACTCACTTCTCCCCCTTCACAGTGGGCTGGGGAGAACAATCAGAAAAATAAGGAAAATGCATGGGTTGAGATAAAGACTGTTTAATAAGTAAAGCAAAAGCCACACACGCAAGAAAAGAAAAATAAGGAATTCATTCATGAATTCCCATCAGCAGGTGTTCAGCCACCTCCAGGAAAACAGGGGTCCATCACACGTAACAGTTACTTGGTAAGACAAATGCCATAACTCTGAACATGTCCCCCTTTCCTTCTTCCCTCAGGTTTATATACTGAGCATGACATCATATGGTATGGGATATCCCTTTGGTTATTTGGGGTCAGCTGTCCCAGTTGTGTTCCCTCCCAACTTTTCATGAACTCCCAGCCTATCCACTGGTGGGGCAGTGTGAGGAGAAGAAAAGGCCTTGACTGCTTAGCAACAACTAAAAACACTAGTGTGTTATTAACACTATTCCCATCCCAAATCCAAAACATAGCACTACACCAGCTTCAAGTAAAAAGTTAACTCCATCCCAGCTGAAACCATGACAATATATCATGCTTAAAACTATTGCCCTTGCCTTTGGTCTTTCTTAGAGTCTGGATAAAAACAACTAGGAATCCCGCTTGTCTTGGTTGCATTAGAAACTGATTAGTAGTCTTCTGAAAGCTCAGGTTTTCTGTAGACCACACAAGGACCTAATCGCAAGCAAAGTCTTCTCATCCCCTGACACGTAGGCAGCTCTGTAATCACAGCCAGGATGACACTGCTATGTCAGGCAAACCAGAACCTCAGAGACTATTTCCTAAGTGCCCTAGAGAAGAACAGATGATGGAGGAGGTGACAGGAGTTCAGGAAGAAAAATCACTTTTCAAGACCTCCTAAGTCTAGGGGAGTTGCATCTACATTTTTCCTTGACTGTAGGCTGAAGAAACACAAGGCAAGACAACCATGCAAATCTACATGTTACATTTCAATGCGCGCACATGCACGTTTCACGTGCAGCCCCCAGTATGGCTGGCATTGTGGCACTGGTACAGTTAGCCAGAAGAGCTTCCGTTCATCAGTAGTAGATTCTTGGCAGCAGGTAGCAGCTCTCTTTTATCACCAGGAGGCACAGGGAGAGCATCATTATTATTCCCAGCTCTGGACTTGGTATCAACTGCCTGTCTTACTCTTCCCAGTGCAGCTTACACAGCATTACTCAGACACGGTCAAGAGCTTTGATTCAAGCCTGAACAGATCCCAACAGCCAGATGAAGCATGGCGTGAACTCGTTAGGTGGCAGAGGACAGAGCTGCAGCCTTGTACTGGCTCAAAGACTGACTCGTTCTGGAAGTGAGCACCCGCTGTCTAGCTTTGTGTGCAAAGCCTGATTTGCCTATTTCATATTTCAGCGATCTGAACAGCTGTGTTCAATCATATCTGACTGTGATGTGAATTCTTGAGCACACAAATTCTAGCAATGATCTGTGCAATTTCATCATCCAGTAATTGGCAGCCATACTGTCTAAGGGGCTCTGAGCTCCTGAACAGCACTGGCAGTTTGCTGAGCTCAGTTCCCTGAAGTGACACATGCACATGAAAGAACTGGGCAAAAGAAAACTCCCTCAAGTGTCATGTTTTAACCCCAGTTGGCAGCTAGGCCCCACACAGCCACTCACTTACGCCACACCAGTGGGATAGGGGAGAGAATCGGAAGAGTAAAAGTGAGAGAACTCATGGGTTGAGAGAAAGACTGCAACAGGTAAAGCAAAAACTGCACACATAAGGAAAGCAAAATAAGGAATTCATTCACTACTTCCCATTGTCAGGCAGGTGTTTAGCTGTCTCCAAGAAAGCAGGGCTTCATGATGCGTAACAGTTGCTTAGGAAGACAAACACCATAACTCCAAATGGGACTCCCTTTCTACTTCTCCCCCACAGCTTTTATTGTTGAGCATGATGCCATATGGTCTGGAATATCCCTTTGGTCAGTTGGAGTCAACTGTCCCAGCTGTGTCGCCTCCCATCTTCTTGTGCACCCCCAGCCTACTTGCTGGCAGGGACGGGTGAGAAGCAGAAAAGTTCTTGATGCTGTGTAAACACTGCTCAGCAAGAACTAAAACATCCCTATGTTATCGACACTGTTTTGGTCACATCTAAAACATAACCTCATACGAGCTACTGTGAAGAAAATCAACTTTATCCCAGCCAAACCCAGAATGCTCATGTAAAATAACTGGGCATCAAACACAGGCCAAGACTGAGGCAAAGGAGAGAGATTCAGCTTCACGAGGTTATTCCAGCTCCAAAGATTATAAAAGAGCATTGCAGAGATGACCTTATATTTTGCCCAAGGCAAGGTCAACCCTCCACTGACCATTTGTCACCAGCCGTACTGGGGTCCTAAGTCCCTGCTGTCCTGGTTAGCAAAGCCCCAACCATTCTGTGAGTGTGGCGGTGAAAGGGGAAGTCAACTGAGAGCCAGATTCTGACTTTTCTTGTAAATTCAGGGTGAATGATAAGTTGCAAGAAAGTTTTCAGTTTAGGCTGACAATATAATAAAAACTTTAATGGAATCGTGTTATTTAAAGGCGAGACCAACTTATGAGACAAAAGAAGAACTGGAGGAAAAATATATTCCATGAAGATGACCCCAGGTGCCGCCTGCTCATGGGCACGTGTCATTGGGTTTATCCCTTACACCTTTTCTTCGCACTGCAGCCATATCCAGGTTTGCACTAGCTCAGCAAAGCCATTGGCACAGCTGCTGCCCTTGCTGCTGTGACAGGTGATCCAGCATTTAGTTTTTCTGTGATCAAGATGACCCTAGAAGTGGCCTGTGGTCCATTCATAGCTTTGTGAAGCCCTTGCAAGGTTCTTGTAGCCACATGAATCTCAACTCAGTGGCGTGCTGTCAACCTCACTTGAGATCACAAGCCTGCCCCAGATCTTACTGCACATGACTGTGTATCTGAGCCCTGGTAGGACTTACAGGCAGGCTGGTGATAAAATGCGCCGTTGTACGGACATGCCAGGTGGTGAAAGTAATTGCATTTGGTCCTCTCCTCTGTATGTCTGAATGCAATCTGTTGCACGGAGACAGAATGGGTGGGGAGCTTTCAAAGGGTGCTCTTCCTCACTTCTTTTCACTTGCAGTGTGAAGAAGTCTACAAATCCTGCCACGAGTGCAGCTCTTGCACCTTGGGTCTTCCTGCGTTGCCTACTGGAAGGCAGCAGAAGCAAGCACTTAAACAAGGTGCACTCTTCTACCAGGGTTTGAGCCACACCTGACTCAAGGTCTGTTAAGTGTCTAACTGTGAGACTTATTTCCCTTAAAAATTCGAGCCCATGTTAAAAATAGAAGTCCTTTTAGGCTATGTGGTGCCCATACATTCGACGTGCGGAACATGTCCTCATATGAACCCGGTGGCTATTCAAACCTGCAAAGGTTTTGTTCGTTGTATTTATCTGAGAGATCTACAACGAGAGCCTGTTCCTGGATCCTGCCTGCACGGCTTGCTGCCCTTCCTGAGAGCTCATTAGGCAATTTAATTGCACATAGGACCTGACCAAAAGCCCACTGGAGCCAGTGAATGGTTTTCTATTGATCCAAGCCCTTGAACTGCAGCAGTACAGGCGAAGTAAATTGTGTAAAGTTTCTTCTTTCAACCCATTAGGATAATATTTGAATTTCCCTACTTTGCCTCTGTTTTGGACTTTGAACTATTTTGTACAGATTTCCCCTCTATAAATCTGCTTGCATTTCTAAATGCAGTTACTAGTAGGGGGAAGATGAGCAATAGGCAGAAATCAAGGCAAAACATCATTAAATGGAACTTTCTTTAACACACCAACAGCCAGGAGGGAGGGAGTGAACCACAAATTATTATAAGAATAATTACAGTATTAAAACAATAACAAGAAATCATAATATATTATGGCTTTGCAATTAAATAGCATCCTTTATCTGATGAGCTCCTTGTGCTTTACGAACTTCAGTTAATTAAATCTTCCTCATGCACACGATATGCAGAAGGCAGTAATCTTCAACAAGAGTTTCAAATGACTGCATTAGCTCAGAGTGCAAACCACACTGCCCTTCCCCAGGAAATGAGCACTCTTCTTTGGAAAATCATGTTTGCTACATCTGCTCTGGAAAAGCTCCTACCCATTCAAACAGAAAAAGCAGCTGAGAAAATGAAAGCTTCATTTACCTGAGTTTAGACGGGTCAGTTTGGGGCAAGAGAACCTGAATTTCTTAAAAAGCAGCTGTTAAAGTTTGTGAAAGAAATGGTAGCTGGAAAAGAAGGAAAAGCAAAGGTTACACGGATGCTGCATTAACTGCAACATCATCTTGCTTTTCTCCCTCCTGTTTGCCTTCTCTTTCCCCTGCCTGATTTGTTGAACCAGTGACAAGAGAGTTTTCAGCCTGGAAACAAACTTTCTTTAAAAGAGAAATAAAAAGTGGGGGTGTGTCCTATGCACAACTTACAAGAGCAACACCGGCAATAGACTGGGAAACGAATGTTCCTTTAGGTGTATGCCAGCTGTCGAGCTTACACTAAACAATGTTCTTAATTAGCAGTAATGAGTTGGCAAACTCCTGAAAATTCATAACCAATTATTTTTTATAATTATGATCACTTAAAGACAACAGCACATTACAAATGATGACTAACAAGGACAATGCAAATGTCAATTAGAAAATATGGCTCTAATCATCCCAACTTGCCTTAAAGCACAAATCACTGCGAGTGCATTTTTTGTTCAAAGGGAAAAAAAAGCGAGGGAAAGGCAGATGACTGTGTGCTGCGAAAACAAAGAGTGGAGCTATTCTGCTTCCTGTGCTGGTTGCTGAAAGGACGACACAGAAATTAATGAGGAAGTGCCATGAAATATCACACAAAGGGACCGTCCCCATGGTGCTGCACTTGGTGACCAGAAACCACCTGCACTTTCAGAGCAGCCTTGTACTGGGGGAGGCAGGTGAGGGGTCTGTGCATCCGCGTCACCACTTGCAAGGCATCTACGATGGCATCCACTTACCTTGACGGGGGTGGATAGTGCCATTTTATACACCACAGGATATTCCCCTTAATTTTCAGCTGTCTATTTTAGACTTATTCAACTATCTGAGATATTCACACAAGACTGGAAAATATGACATAGGACGTGTGGAAAAGCTGCACCCTCCTGGAGGGGCAGCTGG
Organism: Alca torda; assembly: GCA_008658365.1. Lineage (NCBI taxonomy): Eukaryota > Metazoa > Chordata > Aves > Charadriiformes > Alcidae > Alca > Alca torda. The sequence continues at coordinate 156,462,373 of CM018077.1, read as the reverse complement.
AAGGCAGATGTGCTATGTGAGGGAGCAAAACTACACCAGATGCCTGTGTTTAGATATCTGAACCAAGCGAGGAGAGATTTCAGGTCCTATCAACTTTGTGCCGACCTTGCAACATCACACCTTGACTGGCTCAGTATGGACCTTTCCCACCAGACATTCCCTGAAAGTTGCCAAACATGGAGGTATGAGCCAAGAACAGAGGTCTGAGCGCAAAAGTATGTTGCATAGTCAGGCAGTGCCATGTCACAGCTGCTTGACGATTGTCTTCTTAGGAAGAAGAACTGTACTGGCATTTGGAATACAATGGCTCTCTCTGTGGAGGGTATACACTTCGGATCAGGAAGCAAGTGAGCACATTCAAAGGAGTTTGTGGCCCAGAGCAGGGCTCTCGAGGAGGGGTGTCTGGGCTTGCAAAACTTGAGTTTCTGTGTGGGAAGTGACAGAGAAGACAGGAGAGGCTCTCTGGTTTCAGGAGTAAATGCAGTGATAAAAGTCCTTTTGAGGTCTTTCTTCAAATTCTCTTACACTGTTGTCACTACTGAAGATTGGAATTTTTTATGTTATTTTTGTGGGGTGCATTTGGGGATATACATATTTTTTGCCTCTACCTTGAAGGACATGGTAGAAAACTATCCCCCTGGACCATAAAGTAAGCATTATCCAAACACTTTTAAATGGAAGAGATCAACCTGCAAAGCGGAGGAAGGAGATATCTCCCATCCATCATGGTGACACTGCTGAAGGCTAGGAGACGAAGGTTCGATTTTGTCTACTCTGACAGCATTCATTCAGCCAGTGAATCTCTGCCACATTGCACCTAGCTCTGAAAGGTAAATGGCAGCATATACATGACTTATAGATACACAGACACAAGCAAACCCGATGAAAAAAATATCAGCATAATCTAGAAAGCAAGGGGCAGGGAGGGATGTGAATTATTCTCCCCTTAGAATATGGGTGCTCGAAACTGTCATTTGTGCTGCACTGACCAACTCAGAGAGCAGAGTCTGAGCTCAGCATACAAATCTTGCCTTGTGTGTCGTATCTTGGTAGGTTCAAGGTGGATTTTACCAAGGACTAGGGATGTCATAGCTCTTCCAGTGTGCGTGTGTGTGTATGTAAGGTTCTAGGGCAGGAGCCGGGCCATTCGGCAGACACCATCCTCTCTCCTGGCCCCAAGTCGAGTTGTTTCCTCCCTTCCATCCATACCTGAGCAGCACTTTAAGTATTTACAACTACGAAGGATTAAAATCAGTATTCTGCACCCCCCAAAAAATTCAAGCCTTCCAAAAAATATCACAAAAGGACAGTTACTTTTCTTAGTACCTCTACCTTTTTTACTTTTTAATCCTTTTTACCATGACATGACTGAGTACCCCTGAGTCATTGACCCCAGTATAATGTAGTTTTAAATACATTAGCTTAGGTACTAATAGCAGTCTGGCTGCAACAGCTTAGATTTGTCACCGGCAGAAAATGCCATTTGAAAAGCCTGGCAAATTAGGCCGGGCTCTGTGCTCTGTGCTGGCAAACTCAGATTGCTGCCACACCAACCTGGACAGCTGGAGGACAGCTCGAACTTCGGCTGACTTGAAGGCACCACCAGGCTGACAGAGTGAGTGTACAGCTTCAGGCTGAAAAGTTGTTCTTTAACTTATATGAAAATACATTTAACTGATGGGTAACCCATCTCCAGATGTCCCAGAGGAACCAGCAGATATATTACTGTGTTTAGTGACAACAAGACGTCTGGGAACGGCAGACAATTTATCTTACGCAGAGATACGGTTGGAGGTTCAGTACTGCCCACCTAGCTGTCTGCTTTGGTTGCAGATCAGTGCTTGAATTCTGCTCACTGGCAGCTCACAGATTTCACAAGGAGAGGGGAGGATAAATCGGTGACGAGCTCCTTGTCAGGGGCATCTTTGTGTCCTCTCATCATGTGCCTGGATATGTTATCCATGTTTACAGGACATGTTTGCATCGGAGAGCTACTTTGCAGAGATACCCAAGCTCACCACACCCAAGCTGTTATTGGAGCAGGACACATTATAATCACTTCAGCAGATCTTTACCCAAACAAATTAGACTTGTTGCGAAGCAGGTGATTATGAGCCGAAGAACAGCTTGGAGGTTACACCACTTTCCACTTCACAGATCGGCTCTCTGCATGGTGCTACATGGCATATGGTGCGTGTCCCAGCCCTCACGGTGCTGTCTCAGAGCTCTTCCCATTGGGCTTTTTTGTGCAACTTCATGCAAAAAGTAGGGTATGATACCCTATGAGCCTAATAGAGTCGTAGAATCATAGAATCATTTAGGTTGGAAAAGGCCTTTAAGGTCATGGAGTCCAACCGTAAAATAACGTGCGGGAAACTACACAGTCAAGGGGGAACATGTTGGTCCAGAAAGAACTTTGCACGGTGGCTGCTCACACCCAGACCAGGCTGGAGGAGCTCGCAGCTCAGGGATCACTACACCTCTCTGATGCTGACGTACATTTAGCTTTCTCTTGTGCATGAATTTAGGTTGGTGGCTGGCATGTCTATTTGAATTACTGTTTTGACTAGTCACAGGAAACTATCACATTCAAGTCGTGTTTTACAACGACATTCCAAAACCTACAGAACAGCATGTAAAATATTCCTAAAGCAAAGAGACATTGTCAAGAAGTTGTCACACTAGCCGGTGGCTAGCCAGTGTAGCTGGCTGCGTAGCTAATAACCTTCCATATGGGAATAGAAAGAAAACTAGTTTGAATCATGCTTTTTAAAACATTTTTCTAGCTGGAACATCCCCCAGCCTGCACAGTACTCAAAGCAGGGCAGGGAATGAAGCACACATTTTGGCTTTATGCATTTGCTACAGGCTGAGAATGAAGGAATTAAACAGCTACCGATATTCTGGCTACAAAGATATATCCGAGGGCAGTTCCTGCCCCTAGAGTGTCCCTGCGGCTCTATTGCATTTGTTGTAACTACTTAAATGTAATTGAGCGTGGGAGTAAGACCTCCAACCCCTTTTTTCACTTTTTTACTTTTTTTGTTTAATCTTCTACTACCACAAAACATGCACTGATGAAAGACAAAATGAGCAACTCTGAAATGCCGCCTAAATTGGTTGGGAACCAAAAAGACAAGGACATGTAGAGTGAAAAAACCCTGAATATGCCTGGAAGAAATGGCCATCTTTTTCAGAATTGCACTTAGGAATTTTATCGTTATTATAACAGAATGCCGTGTCATAACATGGGCATTGGTGTTATTCATATATGGTTTCATAAAAGTGACAGAAAGTATGGCTTATGGTGCCTCTTAAAAAAATAAGAAATTTAACTGCCTCAATAACATTTGGAAATTTGAGATAAAGCCAAAGCCCCATGTCTTATATTAACAAATTACTAGCTCCTAAAGCAGGTTTGCATAGCCTATTGTACAATTAGTGACAAATACGGTGCCTGTGACATATTCATGGAAATAGAATGGAAATAGTGCATGGAAAATAGAACTGGTCTGTATGATGCATGATGACTGGGTAATGATTGTAAGTAATGGCCTGTTTGTACATCCGAACAAAGCAAAGAAAGTAATTAGCTCTTCCCATAAGCCCTCCATCACCGATGGGCTGTCGTGCTTCTTTATCTTGCTTGGCATAGAGGAATGGAAAGGAGAAAAGGAGCTGCTGGACAAAAAGACAGAGAAAGGTGGAAAGGAAGGAGAGCAGAGCAGGTTGTTCCTGACACTTAGGCTGGGTGACTTGGGTGCCATATTCTGTCCCCTGTTTTTTATGTTGCAGTGGCCAATGCTCTTTCTCATCCAGGTTTGTCACTGCCTCTCTATTAGTCCCTTCCCTGGCTCCTTGGCAATCAGCATGTCTGATCCATGTGTCTCACCTAGACAATCTTATTCCTGCTCTTCTTTCTCCCTGCTGGCCCTTACTCATCCTCCAGGTCATAGATAATTCTGCCGAAAAGGCAACTCAGTGCTAAGGAGCTGCCTCTTTCTTCCTTTCCCCATACCACCCCACCCCTGCCAAAAGAAAAAAAAAAAAAAAAAAAAAAACAACACAAAAAACTAACACCAAAAACCCACCCAAAACCTAAAAGAATAGACAAGAAAAAAGAAAAGAAAAAAAATTATGCTGAATTATTAGGGAAGGAACAGGGAAAAGAGCAAAGAACACAGAAATAACAGATCCACCGTGCACATTTGAGTAGAGACTGTGCAAAACTGCTAGGAAATAGAAAATGTTCAAGGGGAAAGAAAATACGATTTGAGGAAACGGGCAGCAACTAAGGAGATTAGTGCTCATCAGGCTGCAAGTATAGAAGAAACAGGGGGGGAGCTTAAGGGGGAATTCTGAGAGATCTATACAATCATGATTCCCAGTGAGTTGGTGGCGAGAGAAAAATTATTCCCAGTCCCTGCCAGTCAACAGCCAGAGACTTTCAAATAAACCAGCTGGCAGGTCCAAACTCAAACCAAATCAAAGCAAGATGTTTCTTCAGACAACATACTAATCTGTGGAACTCCCCACTCCTGCCATCTCCCTATCTAACTTTACTTTTTAATTCTCCCCCACAGTCCAGAAAATATTTTCTTTTTCAACTCCATCCTCTTGCACATCTCAGAAATCCTCTCCACAGTATTTTCATCATGTGCATCCATTTGAGGTCCCAATATTGCCACTGTAGCTAGCTGGGTTTGATATTTGCATTTACTCTTCTAGTAATTGGCATTAATGTATAAGGCAGTATCCTAGAAACATCTCCCTTTCATTCCAAAAGCTGCATACATTTTTATGACAATTAGAATCCACGAGTTGTGTCATTGTATTGGGTTTGCATGGCAAGATTTTGGTAGTGGGGTGGGGGCTACAGGAGTGGCTTCTGTGAGAAGCTGCTAGAAGCTTCTCCCATGTCCGATAGAGCAAGTGCAAGCCAGCTCCAAGATGGACCTGCCACTGGTTAAGGCTGAGTCAATCAGCAATGGTGGTAGCTCCTCTGGGATAACATATTTAAGAAGGAAAAAGAAAGACTGTGCAACATCAGCAGCAATCAGAAAAGAGTAGTGAGAATATGTGAAAGAAACAACTCCACAGACACCAAGGTCAGTGAAGAAGGAGGGGAAGGAGATTCTGCAGGCACCAGAGCAGAGATTCCCCTGCACCGTGGTGAAGATCATGGTGAGGCCGGCTGTCCCTCTGCTGCATATGAATGTTAATGATGGAGCAGATATCCACCTGCAGCCTGTGGAGGACCCAACACCAGAGCAGGTGGATGTGCCTGAAGCAGGCTGTGTCCCCATGGGAAGCCCATGCTGGAGCAGGCTCCTGGCAGGACCTGTGGCCTTGTGGAGAGAGGAGCCCACACTGGACCAAGTTTGCTGGTGGGACTTGTGACCTTGGGACCCACACTGGAGCAGTTCCTGAAGAATTTCATCCCATGGAAAGGACCCACGTTGGAGCAGTTCATGAAGAACTGCAGCCTGTGGGAAGGAGTCACGTTGGAGAAGTTTATGGAGGACTGTCTCCTATGGGAGCAGGGGAAGAGTGTGAGGAGTCCTGCCCCTGAGGAGGAAGGAGCCGCAGAGACAACGTGTGGTGAACTGACCACAACCCCCATTCCCCATCCCCCTGCACTGCTTTGGGGCAAAGGCAGAGAAATTGGGAGTGACGCTGAGCCCAGGAAGAAGGGAGGGGTGGGGAGAAGGTGTTTTAAGATTTGGGTTTATTTCTTATTACTCTACTCTGATTTGATTGGCAATGAATTAAATTATTTTTCCTCAGGTTGAGTCTGTTTTGCCCATGATGGTAACTGGTGATTGATCTCCCTGTCCTTATCTTGACCCACGAGCCTTTCGTTGTATTTTGTCTCCCCTGTCCAGCTGAGGAGGGGAAGGGACAGAGCAGCTTTCACCTGGCATCCAGCCAGGGTCAACCCACCACAGTCATTCCATATACATTGTAAATGCAGAAGACAGTGACCTGCAGAGAGCAGCTGACACAAGATTCGTATCAGATTTCCCCTTCTGCTCAGCTTGGGATGGAACTTGTAAACTGGTTGACTGTGAGTTTACTTTGAAATTGTCTCTGCAGACCAGGAATTGCCGGACTGGGATTCAGGTATTTCAAGTATGTTATCTGTCATCTTGCTCTGTTGCCTCTGAGTATACCAATAACTTTCTCAGGGTCACTGGGACGTCATCACAGCCCATAAATTCTGCAGAAGTGCTCATCTCCCTTGAAGTACAAAGGGCCAACACTGCCGAAACTCCAGAGACAGTTTCTCCTACTGGAAGTGGAAAGGGTGCAGATGGTGAGACTGGCATGAGGATGTACTGGAGGCATTTGCAGATTTTCATACTCTTGTTACTCAAAACAGCATGAAAACCAACCTTCTTTAATCTTTAGTAAAGAACAAGCTGTCTGAGGACTTCACAGGGAAATGCAAAATGCTGAAGGATATCATGGAAATAAATGATACATTTGACCGCAGGTTAAACACAAGAGAGAGAGAATGAGCTTCAGATAAGAAAGCTGCAGGTAGAAGGGAGTGTAAAATATGAAGGGAAACACAGGGCCAGGGTAGAAACAAACAGTAAAAATACATTCTTTGTTCCTGAGCTTTAATTTCTGAATGGCTGGTTGAATTTTTCTATGGAGGAGGTTGTGTGTGTTTTAGGTGTGGAGGGGTTTTGTTGTGGTTTTGTTTGTTTCAAGGAATAAAGCAACTTCTGCAAAGTGGTGGGTGAATGGGGTTTTTTGGGGTATATCTGATACTTATTTCAAGAAAAGGGGGAATTCCTTGGATTTACATACAATAAACAACATGTTACATAACACTACTGTAGATTGCAACAATTCAGCAGAATTTCACTAGAGAAATGGCTATTCAGCTCCTTCAGATGCTTTAACATCTGTGCATAGGGTGTTTTAAAATGTTACTTTTTGTCAGTCAAAACATTTTCATTTCTGCAACACTCAGTTCTGAGATCTTCCCACCTGCCACCCAATGAATTTTCCTGCGCTTTTGGCAGCATGATATCTATTAATTTTTATTTCAAGGAATTGGAAGACTGAAAAAAAAAAAAAAAAAAAGTTTAATGAGAAGAAGTCATGAATCATCAGGTTGATTCTTTGTTTTTCCTCCCTAGTAGAGTGAAAGAATTAGTTTTTACAAAATCTACCTGCAAGAACTGGAGATTCCTTACCAAAGCTTGACATCTTGCTGAGCTGCTGTGGAACCAACAGCTGGAGACGGCATGCATGCAGGCCCTGGATGACGTAGTTGGGTTGGGCCAGGGATGGACTTGGCAGCGGCCATGGTTGGGAATGGGCTTGTTAGGAGATGATGATTCTGTTCCCACCGATGGCTGGGCAGGAACTGGGAGTTCCCCTCTCACGCAGACACCAGGTGCTGCTGATAGGGAAGTTTTCCGCATATTGTTTCGGTGAAAGCTTCTGCTGCCTTCCACAGAGCTTACGTTAGTGTCTTTAACCTCTAACTTGAGAAAGAAAACATGATCCACCCATTGCCCTTGCCAGCCGTGCTTGCCACAAGTGTGTCCTTGATGACCCTCACCTTGCTCAAAGAACTAACTAGCTCAGTGCAGAAATCACTGGGCAAAAATGCCTCATAATGGGTTTTTCAACAGTTCAGTGAGGTGACTCTAATGGTCCCTTCTGGCCTTTGCGTTTGTGATTCTTTGAGCATTTACCCCTGTGGTCATAGGCAAAGGGGTCTGGCAGAGATGGGATTAGAAACCAGGAAATCCTGCATCCCTTTTGGCTCACAGACCACCGGGTCAGCCCTTTCTCACTGTCTTTTACATAATGGTAGAACCATATTTAATCCAATTTTCAGATTGTCGTGCTGCAGTCTTTCACCAGTTTATTTATCCTTTTAGCTTTGTCCAGCTTTTTATGCTCAAGCCTATTAGGTGATTTTAGTGAACGAAAGCCCAGTGAAGCTAAGATACTTGTCTCAGAAAACTAAGTATTTCTCTTGCTCCTTTTTCCCTTTTCAACAGCAATTAAAGGAAAAAAATGTCCCCTTATTACAGCCCGTCACCTGCTGAATCATCAGTCGATATCCTGCTTGTGTGGGGGAGGCTTTTTAAAAATACTAGATTCATTATTCCCTGACCTAGTGATTTATATCGTGATCCTTTGTGGGAAGAAAAAGCACTAAGGTCGCAAAGTAGGGGACTGAAATCAAGAGTGCATTGTAATAGATTGAGCAAATCTACCCTAGATGATAGAAAGCTGCAGGCAGGAGGAAGGGAAATACCAGGGCCGTGTGAAATATGCCAATTTAAGTTTTCATGATTTTGACAGATCAAAACCCGTAAGGTTTTATTTGAGGTAGGTTTGCTTCCTCAGAGGCCTCACTGACGCCATAGCATCAGGCAGAGCCTAGCACCCCATGCACAGCTGCAGAGAGAAGAGAAATGCCTGGTGGGCTTGCCAGTTGCATGTATGTACTGGTGAGACTTACCAAGCCTTTTCAGCAAGTCCTAAGATACTCTTCTTATTCGCACTTGGATATTTTCTGGAGCTGACTAGCTTCCAATGATTCTTTCTTCCAAAGACTTCAGATGACAAGCAACAATCTCACTAACCCATCTGGAGGCACCTGCTTCAGATTGATCGTTCCTTCAAGCACGGCCTTTCTATCTACCACACGTTCAGCAACACAGATTTCGGCAATCCTCCTCCAGGCTCTGCCTGCGGGTGGGTACCACTGAAGGTCAGAGATGGGCTGCCTTTGAGGAAAACAGATAAATAGCCCAGCGTTAGCCTAGAGTCATAGAATAGAGTCATAGAATGTGTTAGGTTGGAAGAGACCTTTAAAGGCCATCTAGTCCAACCCCCCTGCAGTAAGCAGGGACATCTTCAACTAGATCAGGTTGCTCAGAGCCTCATTAAGCCTGGCTCAGAATTCTCCAGGGATGGGGCCTCCACCACCTCTATGGGCTACCTGTTCCAGTGCCTCACCACCCTCATTGTAAAGAACTTCTTCCTAATGTCTAATCTAAACCTGCCCTGCTCTAGTTTAAAACCATTGTCCCTCATCCTATCACTACATGCCCTTGCAAACAGCCCCTTCCCAGCTTTCTTATAGGCCCCCTTCAGGTACTGGAAGGCTGCTATAAGGTCTTTCTGCTTGGCTTAATATGAAGTTTTTGAAAATTGACTTCTTTTCTTTAAAATCCTTCTTCAAGATGTTCAGAGGGTATGGACGTGGCGTGTACTTTGCAAAATGTGAACTCTTCCACATTCTTGTGGTGTATGGGTAAGTACCCAAAATGCCTGGATGCTCTCTATACTCTGCCTCTGCCAAAAGGGCCCTCACAGAGGCAATTTCCCCAGCAGCAGGCTGGGGAAAGGAAATAACTCTCCTTGGAAAAGGATAGTTATTCTGAGGAGGTAAACATATTTTCTGAGCGCCTACCAATGCCAATCTCTACTGCATTTCATCCAAACTAGGGCTGATGTGACTTCAAAGGCCGAAAAATGCCCTGAGGTGTGATGCATTTATCAAGTGTTTCACTGGATAAGTCTCTTCTCTCTCAACTCTTTGGAGTTTTCCTGGCATGAGATAGTAATAGAACAAACCCCATCTTGCCTATGCACGTTCAGTTAAGATCAGCTGAATTAATTTCTCTTAATTAAGACAGTTATTACTTTGCCAGTTGCCTCTGGATTTTTACATCTTGCAAACCCCAACTGCAATGTGTAGTGTAGTTCTGAGCACACAAAGAAATATCAGCTGAACTTTGCTGCCAAAAATAGGTAGAAAACCTGTGTGGAAATAGTTCTCATATCTTTCCACACCACCTTCTCCAACCTTACTGCTGGTAAATCTTCAGGGAAATATTTGTCTTCATTTTCAGTTTCTTTAAAAGGCAAGTTTAAGCTGTTTCCACTTTCTTTCATCCTTAGTTAATCTTATGGTAAGTAAAACAGCAAAGTTCAAGCTCAGTCTGAGACCAATCCAGAGAAGCACTTAACAGTGTGAAATCTCCTACTGGCTTCCAGAGGGACTGCTTGAATGTTTCAGCTGGTGCTTGTGCTTAAGTGCTTTGCTGCTGAGGAGCTTCTGATCTCTTGATCTGAAAATGTGACCTCAGGAATGTATCCCGCGTGGGTGCCAATTTGGCTCCTGGGGAGGCAGGAGAAAGGAAGGTAGTGCATCATCTCAGGGTGGTTGTTGGCACTCAGCTGCAGAGATCCAGACACCAACAGAGAGGGTCTGAGAGGTGCCTGCTGTGAATGCATCCATGACACCGGGAGATGCGAGTGCCGTGGCTCTGTTCTGTGCCTCTCCGGTGAATGCTGCAGCAGAGAGAACAGAACAGGGACTCAACTGCAAAGTCTGGAATATCTTTACAAAGCCAGTGTCACCAGAGGATTAAGATGATATGCCACACTGCGAGGTGCAACTGATGAGATACAGACACACAGCCTCTTTCCCTGACCTTCCTGCACAGAAAGGCAGCTAGGACACCAAATCCGGGCACAACACAAAGCTCTGCAGCTGTTTGCAAAGGCACAAGGGTGTCGGAGTCCTTGGGTGGGTGGTGTTGCCAGCACAGTGCATTGGTTGGAGAGTTGGTCGGATGCTGCTGACTGGACCCACATGGGATCTCCCTGTCTTGGGAGCTGCAGTGCTTTTTGTTATATAACAACCTCTCCTCCAGCGCTGCCCTGCTATATCCGATTATTATGGAGGATGAAAAATATTGTTATTTTTAACAGCTGGATCAAGGCTCAATGGGCTTAAAAGGATATTCAGAAGCAGCTGCTTCCATGACGCTTTAAACTCAGTGGTGGCTACTGCAAAAGCTGTTTGCCTCTGTTTTGGAGACTGCTTTTCCATGGTATTTGTGTTGCCTTGCAGTTATAAATGAGAGCCTGAGTCCTTTTTCCATAAATGTTGTAAACTACTTTTGCCATTCACCCAGACAATGCAATAGCAGCTTCCCAAGAGGTTCCTTTCCATCATATCAGGAAAAATAAAATAATACTGGTGCTTCTGAAAGGAAATACCTGAATCCATAGCCTATTTTTCACATAGGACATCTGTCCCTAAGCACCTATTGGTGGTAGTGGTTCATATGTTGTGCAATGTTAGCATTATTTATCCAACACCAAACTCATTCTTCACTTCCAAGGGCTGGTAGCACTGTTACATTAAAGGAAGTAAGAGAGTGACATCCTTCAACAGTGATATTCCTGATGTTCACTTCTGTGCTTAGACAATGCTGAGAATACTGTAAGCCATCACAGCACACAGCTTGAGCAGAAAGGGTCTGGGCATTTGAAGAAAGATAAAAGAGGGGGAAAAAAAGTAGTGATTTGTTTCCCTCATTCCCAAACAACAGCAGGATTTTCACTATAGGTTAGTTGTTCAACTTCCTGTGTTCCCTCCAAAAAATGAACTTTCACTCTTGATCTGATCCAGACGCACCAATCTGAGACACAGACCTTGATCCTTCTAAAGTTTTAGGAGCTGGGATAGTCATCTGTTTGTTTCACTCCAAGGGCAGGTGTAGGTTCTGGCTGATGTCTCCCATGCCTTGGACGTCCACAGTGTTGGGGTGGACTGGGCTGTCTCTCTTCTCTGGCACTAGATCAGCAGGAACAAGGCAGGAAGGATCTTATTTTTGTAGATCAGTCTAAGTCTCCAACTATTCTAAGGCTCAAACTATCCAGATTTATTAAACAACTTATTTATAGCCTTACATGCCTGAATTTGATTGGTTTTCTGTACCTTCTCAGACTAGCAGCAGTTCTCTGAAAAGTACTGGGTCGTCAGAGCATGCTGTGGGTCTTTATGGTTTGCTGAGCATCTGGAAGCACTTCCAGCTGGGTTTCTGTTAAAGGTGGGGTTCCTCTTATGCAATTTGCACCAACCAAAAGTTGACTGACTGGAGTAAGTCAAGTCTAACTTCCCTTATTGTCAGTGACTAGGAAACATACCTTTCATCAGAGGATGATTTCTTCTACCTCAAACATCTATTTTAGGATGGGGCAGCTAATCAAATATGTGATTTATTGTAGTGACCATATCCAGTTGGAAAAGATTAGGTATAAATATAATTCTAGATAGCTGAAGACAATTAAAATCAACCTCACCTGGAAATTAAAAACAAACTCTCAATGGTTTTAAACAAGTAGAAAAACGCATAAAAAACATTTTTTTTCCTTGGCTGCATGTTAAAATTCAGTGCACCATGAGAGCTGAAAGATTATCAAGAAGCAAAGCCTGAGTCTTTAACAGTCAGTGTAACGACATTACAATTTAATCACATGCATCTATGTTAGTCAGGGTGTACAGCATTGTCATAGGAAGACTAAGATTGGTGCGAATGGAGAATGCATGGGGACGGCGAGGTGTAGATGCACCAGCAGGAGCATACAGAAGGGCAAGGGCTCTCAGAATGGACTGTGTTAAGGGCACACAGATTAGCAGGTCACAAGACCCCAGCACATCTACCTGCGGCTTCACAAGACACCCAGGAGATGAAGAATGGTGGTGACCTGACAATTCACAGAGGTGGGACAGGATGGAGACACAGGATGCCAGATCCGAAAGAGTACAAAAATGTACATTGGAAACCTACATATCCTGAGAGAAACTTGAGAGACCCAAGACAGGTTTGACAGTTGGTGTTACTTCTCCTCCATGTCATTGCAATGGATCCTGGATCTAACATTTCGACACAAATCTTGTGATGTCCAGCTGCTGGACTGATGTCTGGTCACCACAAATGTGCTGCTTCCCATGAGTGGAAGACTGAGAGCATGAATCAGTGGAAATATTTTTTCTTTCAGTTTCTATTTTAAGAAAAATCACCTTTCCCTATTGTAAGGTGATGGATATTGCCATGACTGTATGTGGCATGGATGTTCCCTGCTCTTGTTGATGAAATGTTGTGACATTCATGTATTCATGTATATGTAGACTACATGCAAGCTGTCAGTTTAGAGGAGATATTTCTTCTTAAAGGAAGCAGATAGTATGCCTTATTCCTGCAAATTAAGAGATACTAGTTGAAGAAAACTGCTGCTCAAAGAATGGTCTGAAGTTGTCGCAGGGGAGCTTTAGATTAGATATTCGGAAGAATTACTTTACTGAAAGGGTGGTCAGGTACTGGAACAGCCTGCCCAGGGAGGTGGTTGAGTCACCATCCCTAGAGGTATTTAAGAAATGTCTAGATTTGGCACTTCAGGGCATGCTCTGGTGACATTGAGATTGTAGGGGGTTTTTTTGTGTGTGTATGGTTGGACTCGATGATCTCAAAGGTCCTTTCCAACCATGAAGATTCTATGATTCTATGATAAGTATTTCTTTCTCCTCTTGATTCCTACGGTGGGAAAAAAAAAAAAAAAAAAAAAAAGAAAAAAAAAGAAAAAAAGAAAAAAAAAGAAAATAAAAGAAAAGGTTTTAGAGGGCTATTTGTCCTATCTCAGAAATAAAGATACAATGCCTGGAAATGACTGATGCAAGCTTCTATTAAGGGAGATATATTCATACATTTCACCAGAGTTAGATGATGATGAAATTGAAGTTAATTCAATCTTATAATCACAGATAGCTGTTGTTTCAGGAACAATATCATCTAAAAGATCTGGTCCATATCATCTTGATATTTACAAATAAACATTGAAGTGCAATTTAAATTTTGGCTAAAATTAAATTAGAAGGACAGCCACCTTCTCTAGTGCAGTGAACACACTGCACTGATCATCAGCAAATGGTTTCTCCTTTGGTAGATTTGCACAAATAAGTAGTTGCAAAATGTCACCGAGCCTTGTTAGTACATTTCAGATTCTTTCATTGTACAATATTATCTTCTTCTAACTGAAAAAAAAAAAAAAAAAAAAAAAAAAAAAAATCATATGCTTAAAGTAGTAAAATTATCTTTAAAATAATGAAAGTTTATCCAGGAGTTCCCAAATTATGTTGTTAATCCAAATGTTACACTCCAACATGCTGTTGTTTGCCTTTGTGGAATATAGAGATGATACTATGAAAAGCATCAGTATTTGGAATACTTTCGTTTGTTTGTTTGTTTCAGCTGGCACCCTCTGCCCTTTTCTCTAACCTTCAAATATATTTGCTTGGAAAAAAAAAGGCACTAAGTTAGATCCTGATGCATAATATTTTCATGGTTTTGAAAGAGTGACACCATTTAATACCAGCTGAAGAGACATCCTTGGACAGGCTCTGTTTCATGCAAAGCTTCCATGTCTCTAATCTCTTTCACACTCAAAACAAAAAGAAGTCTCAAAAAAAAAATGGTTTCTGTACTTTTAGTCAGGTCCCAGACAGCGGGAACAGAGTAAGTGACACACTGTGAGGCACCTTGCTGCCATCCTTCATGACTTCTGGGGCCATGCAAGAATCACAATTTCTGAAGGATTTGTTGTGGTGGGAATGCCCTCACTGTCCACTGAGAGCAATCAATCTCAGCTTTCACATGAGATCTTCTTTTGTAACTGATCTTCCTCCTTCTATTTATAGTGTTAGTGCAGAGAAACAAAAAATCAGATGCTGTCATCCTCAAGTTCTTCTTCTTTTTCCCCCATTGTCCTTCAAAACTACAAACTCCAATTGAATTGATTTCATATATGTCTGTGAGATTTCCTGGAGGGCTTAGAGTAATTGGGCAACATTTTGCCTGAACTTCCTCTGTGTTGCACCTGGGATGCAAAGAAGACAGAAAGCTGGCTTACTCAAATGGATGGAGAGCCTTCAAGTAGAAGATGATTGTCAAGCTGTAAATTGCATAATTTCTCTTGGCTTAAAACAGTCACTTCTGCCTGAGCTGGTTATTCTGAACTGCCCAGTTGAGATCCAGCTACTATTGTACAGACAATTTAAGATACAATTCCTTTTATCCTAAATTCGATAGCTGTAAGAAACCAGAGGAATTAATATCCCAAAAGTACTTGCTTCTCCGTACTGACTATATAGGGAGTCAAAGCTGAACAGCTCAGACGGACGTATCTACAGTGGAGATGTGTTAATGCAGGTGAGGTAAATGGCAACTGTGGCATTATGGATTAGTGAATCCCCAGCCATGATTTGTGCTGTTGCAAGGAAGAGATCAGGAACGAATTCCCCTGGGAACTGTACAAATGACGAGGAGAGGAACTGCTTGCTTCAAAGATGAGAAGTGACTTATCTAAGGTAGAGAAAGAAAGGAAGAATAAACAAATGTATGGAGAGATAAAGCAGTTCGCCCAGTGGTTCGTGGGCTGATCTGCCAATGACTGTGGAATATCATCTGGAGATTTAAAAGCTTGTTTAATTTATATGTTTGCTTAGCAATGATGTGCTTGATGTTGTTGTCTTTAACTTTATGGAGTGCCAAGTGTTTCAGACCGGTACAATAAAAAGTAAATTAAAAATAAACAGATTTTGCCTACTGCGGCTGCTCACCCTGGTGCTGCATCCTGGAAAAGCTGCAAAGCAGCACAACAAGAACACTCAGCCCCAGTATGCTTTTTAAATAAGAAAGCTACCATATACCTATTTTTCATTTCATATTGCACCCAACTCTGAAATACAATGCATGAGGGAGTCACAGAACAGCCTACAAAACATCAGGATTGTCGTTTGGAGACATAAACATAATTTATTTTTATTTTCCTAGACAGTGAAGCCTAAGGACATGACTAGTCATAAAATATGGCTTTCCAAGAGAAGAAACCTAAGTGTACAAGTGCTTGGATTTGGTGTGTAAAGTGCTTGCAGAAAGCAATGTTTCAAGAATATTACTATGTAAAGAAGGTCAAGGTCAATGCCAGCAGATGTTAATGTCTTCTCCTAGAAAAGGAACAGTTAGACATCCCAGATGACAAAGACCCTAAAAGGAAGAAAAATTGCAAGAACAAGCGGTTGTCAGTGACTGATATTTCACTAAAGACAGAAATACCGATGAGATGGGAAAGTGGTTTGCCCTTTCTTGTGGAGCTGTATCCTATATTCCAAGTAGCCTGGTATTATTTTCAAGATTTATTTTTGGTTTCCGAGAAGGCTGGAAACTCACTGGAACTGCTCAGGCTTGTGATCATGAGCAATCGACTGAAAGCTAATGCTTGGGAAAACTGGAAGGCATGGGTCAATAGCAACCTGACAGCAAGTTGCCTGGTCTCCATTCGTTCCCACATCCCACGGCGACACAGATTATGTCTGTCCTGAAGGGATTTAGCTGCATAGGTGTTATTGGTTTCAAGGAATTACATACTCAAATGCCTTTGAGGATGTGGACTGTTCTGAACATGTAGCAATTTCCAAATGAGATCTTGTATTCATGACATTTAAATTTCATTAGCATTCACACAAGTAACATCTTGTCTACAGAGTCGTGCGGGAAGATTTTAAGGACCGCCATCACACATTTTCAGCACAGATCAGCTGCAGGCCTGGTTAAAGTCAAGTGGTGTATACGACACCTTTTGTTTGGGCTAAATCAGAAGAGTAAATATAGTGACTATTTGCGTGGGATGAGCAAGACCATCAGGGCACCAACCCACAGCACCAGTGGGTTGCTCTGAGCAGCCAGAGCTGAGGGTGCCAGAGATACCAACCTGAGCATCTCTTGGCTTTGTCTGTCTGAGCACATGGGAGAGGGAGGAAAGAATAATTACAAAACTAGCTAATAGTGTAATGGAGCAGAGATGCTCTCCTGGCATAGGTGAGAGCGAGCTGAGACACTGAGCAGCTCCTGGGCATCAAATACACTGGGAATGTGACCATCCTCATAGGTAAGCTTAGGAAGCATGGATTAGATGAGTGGACAATGAGGTGGACTGAGAACTGGTTGAATGGCAGAGCTCAGAGGGTTGTGATCAGTGATGCAGAGTCCTGTTGGATGCTTGTAACTAGTGGTGTTCCCCAGGGGTCAGTAGAGGGTCCAATCTTGTTCAATATATTCATCAACAACCTGTATGAGGGGACAGAGGGCACCCTCAACAAGTTTGCTGATGACACAAAACTGGGAGGAGTGTCTGACACACCACAAGGCTGTGCCACCATTCAGCGAGACCTGGACAGGATGGAGAGGTGGGCGGAGAGGAACCTAATGAAGCTCAACAAGGGTAAGTGTAGGGTGCTGCACCTGGGGAGGAATAACCCCATGCACCAGTACAGGTTAGGGGTTGACCTGCTGGAAAGCAGCTCTGTAGAGAGAGACCTGGGAGTCCTGGTGGACAACAGGATGACCATGAGCCCAGCAATGTGCCCTTGTGGCCGAGAAGGCCAATGGCTTCTTGAGGTGCATTAAAAAGACCGTGGCCAGCAGGTTGAGGGAGGTCATCCTCCCCCTCTACTCTGCCCTGGTGAGGCCACATCTGGAGTTCAAGAAAAACAAGGAACTACCAGAGAGAATTCAGTGGAGGGCTATGAAGATGATCAAGGGAATGGAGCATCTCTCTTATGAGGAAAGGCTGAGAGACCTGGGTCTGTTTAGCCTGGAGAAGAGAAGGCTGAGAGGGGATCTCATCAACACTTATAAATATCTAAAGGGCAGGTGTCAAGAGGATGGGGCCAGAGTCTTTTCTGTGATGCCCGGTGACAGGACAAGAGGCAACGGGCACAAAGTGGAACACAGGAAATTCTGTCTGAACATAAGGAAAAATTTTCTTTACCTTGAAGGTGCCAGAGCACTGGAACAGGCTGCCCGGAGAGGTTGTGGAGTCTCCTTCTCTGGAGATACTAAAAACCCACCTGGATGCGTTCCTGTGCAACCTGCTCTAGGTGATCCTGCTCTGGCAGGGGGATTGGACTAGATGATCTCCAGAGGTCCCTTCCAACACCTACTATTTTGTGACTCTCTAATTCTGTAGACTTTGGTCTCTGAAACAAGAAAACTGTCCCTCTCTACTGACTCCTGCTGTGTTCAGGATACCAGCATGATGCTGGTATATATACTCTGTCTCTTTAGGCTCTATGCTTAACCAGTAAATAGTGGAAGTTTCCTCCAAGGCAACTTTCAGAGCTGGAACTTAACAAAGCTGAGCTGGTGACTTCCCTGTCTTTAATCTGGGAAAAACCTCAGGCTACTATTTTCAGGCTCCCCCTGTTTCCAGCTTTATGTAGCTCTGTTTCCTGCATCATGAAAGCTGAAATGGTGATATTACTCTGTCTTGGAGAAGTGTCTACTTTATTAATGTTTTGGAGGTGCAGGTACTATGGTAACAAGCACTACAGTCAGTGCCTAAAGAGGAAATTTACGTTGCCAGAGACGCTGCCTTTGAACAACTTGACACATCTGTTTATGAAGAGCAATCTGATTCTCTGTCAGCCCACAGGAATACTCAGCTGGGTTGCAGCTGCATCAGACAATGCCGTTGTGTCAGGATTCCAGGGGTAATCTAAGACAGAGCCATCTAAAATGCAAATGAGAATGAGATAATACCTAGAGGTTTCAGGAGGCAGCAATATTTATCAAGAATCTGAAGTTATCTGTTCTGAGCAAAACACTAGGAAAAGCAGAACTTGTGTATAGCACATAAGCAGAAATAAAGGCTCAGTCCAGGATTAATGCTCTCCTAATCCTGTCACTCTTTAAGGTAATTTGAAACACTGGCAACTTCTGGTGATTTCATTTTCCCAAGACACAAAAATACCTTGCCTACTTTTAGACGACATTAAGTATGCCAGGAAAAAATCATAAAATCAAATTAAACTTTGGAATAAGCTGTTTGAAACTAGAAAGACTACCTCGAGTTGAATGTAAATGCTGAAATCTCTTCCTATAGTCATAAAACTTTACATTGTCTTCTTTTTTAGTAAGTTCGACTGACTTTAACTCATATATTTGCTAGGAGAAAATGAAAGATTTCAAAACTGTGATAGAATATTCTTTGATTCAGCTCCAGCAATGGCAGTAAAAAACAGAGACAATTAAAAAAAAGAAAGTGAACAAAGCCATAATAGCTTAAAAGAAATAAAGAGCAAAGATATTGAAAGAATAAAATAGGCAAAGGAAAAAAAAAAAAAAAAAAAGAAGAAGAAAAACAAGAGGGAAACTGAGGGAGGAGATAGAAGATATTTTTAAGATTAAAAGAACTAGAAAACTAATTAACAAAATGCAGTTAAACAAGAAGCAAAAACCATGAGCTATCATTAGGCAAAAAGAACAGGTACCCTAAGTTACTGTTTTGTTGTCGTTAGGAAAAACACTAGGAAATTATGAATGCACACAAATCCGTCAGTTGATTCTTTAAATTAAAACCCTGATATAAAAATATGGAGGGAAAGGCTCCTGTTTCAAATATATACACGAAAGAAATTTATTTCAGAGTGTCCTGGTTTCAGCTGGGATAAAGTTAATTTTCTTTCGAGTAGCTGCTTTTTTTTGGATTTAGTATGAGAATAATGCTGATAACACATATTGTTTTAGTTGTTGCTAAGTGATGTTTACATTAGTCAAGGACTTTTTCAGCTTCCCATAGAAGCCGAGAGGGAGCATAGACAGAACAAGCTGGCCAAAGGAATATTCCATACCATTGACATCATGCTCAGTATATAAACAGGGTTTGGCTGGGAGACAGGAACCCACGATTGCTGCTCAGGACGGGCTGGGCAATCCATCATTGAGTGGTGAGAGCTACTTGTATTGTAGCTACTTGAATTGTGTTCAGGGCCAGGCTGGATGGGGCTTTGGGCAGCCTGGTCTAGTGGGAGGTGTCCCTGCCCAGGGCAGGGGGGTTGGAACGAGATGATCTTTAAGGTCCCTTCCAACCCAAGCCATTCTGTGTGATTCTGTGATTCTGTATTACTTTATTTCGTATATTCTTTTACCATTATTTTATTTTTCTTAATTTTTTTTTGTCTTCTGTTACTGTTATATTAAATTGTCTTTATCTCAACCCATTAGGGGTTTTGTTGTTTGTTTTTTCTTCCCACTTCTTTTCTCCCTCTTCTCCCTGCCCTAGTGGGAGGGAGTGAGCAAGCAGTTGTGTGGTCCTAGTTGCTGGCTGGGGCTAAACCATGACACACAGAAAAACTACTGCCCACGTATGGAAAATTAGAAACATAGAGACTTGTGCTAGCAAAAATAAGGAGAACCAGAAAATGAATCTGAGATGGAAAGGGAAGCAAAACCACATTGTTAACTTTACCTTCCAGATATTTGCAATGGTGACATATGGACAACATGCTAATGTGGTTTTTAATGTGTGTGGTCCCCGCGGATACCAGCTTCATGGGGTGAGGATGCATGTTATGGTACACTCAGCTGGTGATTCACCTTAGATTTAGTAGTTGCAGTTGGTGAGGTTCTGATAATTAGATTGTGAAGGGGGCTATAGTTTTTTTTTAAGGTATTGTCTAATCCCAGTTTGGATAATTGCACGAAAAACAAGAAAAACTTGTAAAAATGACAAATTTTCATTTTTAATAATTAAAGAGGAACCTGGAAAAACCTCTGATGGGCCCATAAAGTAGTGGTCAGGAGTCATTGGCAGTAAAGATAATTTAATACAAATACATTTAAAATTTCTCAAAAAGCAGCATTTTAAAATCTTGTAATTATTTTGCTGACATCCTCAACACAATAAAAATGTATGAGTCCAGTGAACAGTAGAATTTAAATGTTTATAAGGTATTCTAATGCGCTTTCCCACCAACTCTATTTAGAAACAGAAAGAATAGAAATTGATATGAAACATTATTTTTATGGATGAAATGGCCTGGTACCACTTCAGGATACAAAGGATGCATCATCCCAGGTTTCTGGCTGCTTTTAAGTTTGTTGACTCTCATAGAATAACACCTACGGATAGCCTCATATTTGCCCAGACTGAAAAAATGTGTTTAACAAAGGAATCTAAATTAGGCATGGAGTTCCTTCTCTAGAAAAATGAAAGAAAAAGGCATTTTCTAAATAAAATTCATCAGTCTGAAGATCTCACTTGCCATCTGGAGATACCTGTCCATTTCCATTCACCAGAGCAGTAGCTTGGAACAACAATAGGACCAAAAAAAGGATTCATAAATCTGAGCATTGAGCAAGAGGAAGCAAACTCCTTCTCTGTGATTACTGCAAAGTCTGTGTGGTCCCTGAACGTTGGATCATGTCAAATGGGAAGCCTGACATATCTAGAAAGAGTTGGCAATCAACCTTTATGTGGATAACTTTTTACCAGACATATAACAGTAGGAGCGCTGAAGATAAATAATGACATACTTGTGGGTGGAGTGCCCTGGGAGGCTACAAATTGACCTAAGGATAACTCCTAATTGGGATGAACCTTTTCCTCTTTTGTCTTGAAACAAGGACTCTGTTTTTCTTCTCTGAGGCCCTCATGCTCTTATGTTCTGTAATTAAACAATAGCCCTTACTGTTGAGGGCTTTACTATGTCAGAATTTGGCCATGGTATAAACTGGAATGCATAATCCACTACAGTCAATTATTTCATGCTACAGTGCCAAAACAAAGGCTGGATTGTGGTCAGGATAAAAAGACAAGACAGATCTGAATATATTCTCAGATTTGAATTACTCAGTGACCGTATAAGTCAAAAGGAGACATGTACTTAGAGCTTTGGAAATCTGGGGCACAGGGTAGGAGGGAAAGTTGACTTATTCTGTTTCTCTTGGTCATTCCTTTCTCTGTTTCTTCTTGTTTTGTTTGTCATTCCTTATGCTTTGGCATAAGAGAATGTGGTGAACCAGCTGCCCTTCCTAGGCCCTCAAAAGGGAATTTGTTCCCCCCGACAAAGAAAACCAACTCTGTCTGGACACATTTCAGGAAATTCCAATTAATGTTGGAATTACAATTAATGTTTCCATATGTAGATAAGGGGTCAGAATAAACATGCGTACATGTTGCTTTTCATTGCATGTGATGAGAAAGATAACTTCAACAGCTAGGATCATAGGAAGGTGGACAAAATCTGTTTTTCAGCCCACTACAGCATGTTGGATCTGACAGCTACAGTTAAATTTATTGTCAGGGCAATTCCATGAGTTACAGGAATGCTGTCACCCCTGCTTTACAGCTCAAGAAGTGAGGGTACAGCACAGACTAAGTGAAGGTCGGGGAAGTGGATTCAAAGACTAATTATCAATGGTTTAATGTCAAACTGAAAGAAGGTATTGGATGGGGTTCTGCAAGAATCCATCTGGTCCTGTTAAATGCTTTTTTAATGACTTGGATGAAGGAATATAGAATGTCCTTATTGAATTAGCAAGTAATATAAAACTGTAAAACATTTGCAAACATTTGGAGACTAGGATGAGGATTCAAAAAAGATCTCAGAAAAAATTGATAGGGTGTACTGTAAAAGAATAAAGAAGAGAGAAATGTCATGTATTTAGATAGGCATAATCATTCTGCAAGATACAAGTTAGTTAGACAGCAGCACTCCCACCTGAGATCAGTAACCGTAATTTTTGGGCACAACGGTCCTTAGCATAAATGGAATTTTTTCCCGTAGGAACTAAAAAAAATCACTGTGAATCCCATCAATCTTTATCCTACAAAGATGATTTGTTCAAAACTATCTGTGAATACCGACCATGTGCCTATGGCAGTATTTAATCATGCACCTGTTAAAAAGACAGTGTGTGGCACCTATGTTTCTTACTTCAGGAAGAGGAAGAAGTAGGCTGCACCACGTTATGGGCACAGCTGTGTTACCACATTTCTCAGTGTGCATGTGGAAGGAGGGGCGGTAGGGAAGCAATGGGCAGCACAGGCTTCTCTCAGATGATGCTTTTGATTCTTCTGAATTTCACCGATTATTTTAAGAAAAGCTTCTAGCTACTGTATTTTTCCAAGAAAACCACAGAAATGTAAGTTGAGTCAACTGTCGTGATATGGACATCTACAACAGCAGCTCTGCCTAGTCCCATTGACCCCAGTGAAGAATTACCTCAGATGGAAACTGACTGTCATGGAAATAAATTTTAAAACCATTCTAGTTTCCATGCAATAAAAAGAAAAGAAGGAGAATATGTTTTTTGTGTATTTTAGTGAAGGTACCCCAGTTTGAAATAGCCCTTGCATTACATCCCACTTTTCACTCATTCAAAATGTTGCTAGTCACAGAGAGTCCCCACTGGGTGTTTTCAGTTCTCAGCTGGCGAAAGCCTGGCTTAGTGAACCCAGTGTCTTCCAGTACCTATTCACAATTAAACCTCTCCATAATGCTCATGAAGAAGCTTTGGATGTGAGTGCAAGAGGGTGAGAGAGTACCTGTTAGAAATAGGAAACTGGCTGCAGAATGGAGTGCAATCCTCCACTCAAAGCAGACCTCCTTTCCTGAAAGCCATTTCTCATTTTCTGCCTTTCACCTCTCATTTTTTCCCCTCTTCTAATGAAAAATTATGGCAATAGAATAAAACCAATATATATGATTTTTCTTCGATGTTTTCAAAGGCAAAACAAGAATATGCACATTTTCAAGTGACACTTTGCTGTGACTAAAAGATTTGTCATCTGGTGGGAGTGCTAATTAGAGGCAATTATCATTAAGATTTACCTGCCAATGTATTCCATCTTCCAAAAAAGATTACATTTGTTTACTTTTGGAATCTCACAGCTTTATAGATTTACAGACACAGGAAATTAATGTAATATGTGGCAGCTCTCTGCTCAGGATGGCACTAGCAGGAACACTCTCTTGCCTTTGTCACTGATGTACGGGACTGTGCAGACTATAAAAACCTTCCAGCAGTTTTAAAAAGTAAATATGGGAGGAAAGCAATACTGAGAAAAGCAAACTATCTGAATATCTGAAAGGAGAGAATAGACTCCTGTAGAGATTCCAGAGTATGGCCAAGTTACATTAGTGTTAATCAAAGGCAGTATTCCAAAAGCAAGGAAGACAGCCACACAAAGTTCAGTGGATTCAGTTGAAGGGAAGAAAGTGGGTGGTCACAAAGCATGGATTACATTCCATAGTGTTTGTGGATGGATATCTCCTGCTTTTTTGTTATTTCCCCAGATGGATTTGATCCTGTGCCACTGAGGAAAATAGGTTAACCAAACACACAGAGATAAAGTGTCCACTGCAAGGAGATAGCAAGGCTTTGTTGCTATATCCAGAGATAAACGAGTAAGGCTGAAAACACAGAAGCTGTGGATTTTGTGTAGCTTGCCATGGTGGCACTTAATTTTTAGGTGTCTTCAACATCATGGAATTCACATGACTCCATTAGATATGTAGGCTGTTGTTGTAGGTCAGGAAAAGTCAAACATCTTAAAGTGGGATCCACAAAATCTAGCTGGAAGGCTGCTGAAGTTATCCAGGAGGACATGATCATATGAGTTACAGCTCTCCAAATCAGGGTGTTTAACCTGGGGCCTCAGGGAGGGACTTTCAGGGATCAATGTTGCCAAGAAATCTCTGCAGCCACTGCACCTTTTTGCTAAAATACAGGAGAAAAGGGAGTTCATCTTCCTTTATCCAGTAGCTCACTGATTACAAAGCCCATCCATGAGACTGAAAACCTATATTTAAGACCAGCAGGCTAGTTGGACACTCATTGGTCTACAAAAAGTGGAGGGATAAGAAACTGAATTGATAGCAATCTACTCTAGAAGACAATCTGGACTCAGGCTCTCCTTTGCACCCCTGTTATGTTGATTCATCTCCTAATCATTAGACTGTGTCTTGGTGACATTTGGCATACATTAGATATGAGATTCGTCTACCTTAGTGCAGATGTTTAAAATAACACCAGGGACCTAGATGCCCCAAGCTCCCATTAGAGTTAAAAGAAAACAAAGCAGTGGATTTTAGGTGCTACCTCACCTTAAGGTGAATGCATAAAGAAGATTCACTAAATGACATCTTGAAAATTCCTGTTTCTCCTCATTGACTGAGGATAACCTTAATGAGCTCTAATGGATGTGTTTCTATGGGTACTCACAATATCTCTAAGGCATCACAGTTTTTATTATAGAACCATGGTTTCAAAAAAAAAAAAAAAATAGTTCTAGAGAACTGACCTCAGACTCACAGAGATCACAACTTTCTCAAGTCCATTTTTTGTTCTCCCACACAAGAAGTTATTTTTATAAGAAACTGATTATGTGAATTTGGTTGTTTCCAAATCTCACCAAGCTCCTTTATTGCTCATTCACAATAACACAGCAGGAAATCTTTCCTATGCAAAGATCTCAGTGCACTCTACAACATTAAAATATGTAAGGGTCCTATGGAAGAAGAAAGCAATAATCATATTTTAATGGTAAGGTATGTAAAATAGAAAACAATTATAAGATTTAAACAAGGTCACAAACACAGCAATATATGACTAGGCAGAGATAGGCAGGAACTAGAACTCTCTGCCCTTTCTGACCTCAAATGACTTCAAAACTTCTTCCTTCTGTTGGTCAAGTAGTGAATAAAATAGGGGCTTATTTATAATAACTGGGTTCTTTTAAATGCTTTGCAAATCAGGAACATGGAAGCAATTCCTCAGCCAACATTACCCTATTTCTTTTTTGTTATGAAAAATCTACCCACATTCTTCAGAAGCAGGACAACTTGTCCAATAGTGTTTGCATCTCCATGGAGTGCTTGGCAGCTGTCAGCACTTTGGAAGCACCTCAGCAATGCGTATTTGGGAACACTTTCAACCACAACTTTTCTCTTTCATGTACACTCCTGCCATTTGATGCATACTGGAACATCAAAAGACATGAAAGTACTCACCCAAAGATGCTGCTGTTCACTTTAATTTATCCTTTGCATTGAATCCCAGGAGGGCAACTTGAAGAGAAAAATGGAGGTGGTAGGTTATTAAACCGTATCATCTTTTAAACCGTTTTTCCTCTCTTTTGCAATTTGCAAATCCTTCTGTAAAGCAGGTATTAAAAACAATCAATCTGATTTCCTGAAGGGCGCTACATTAATTATTCAGATGCAGCTCCTTGCAGAACAGACGAGGTCAGACGGCAACAAGTGCAAGGGGAAAAGGAACTAAACATGTCCAGGTAACCTGCAGAAAAAGATCGATGTGTTTATGAAGGCAAAGAAAACAGTGATGTCTCAAATAAGAGAGGTGGGACATTAACCCTGCAAATGCCTTCTCTGCCGTAGGCATGGGTTATCTGATGGGCTTTCTTTCTTGGAATCTTATTGTCCCTTGGGAGGTGACGCATATAATACATGTCAGATTCCTCTGTGCTCCTGTTTTAAATACAGGGCCTATTCAGAGTAACTTGATACATGCCATCGACTCTAATAGCCAGAGGAGTCTAGGTCTCATTGTCCTATAAGTGCTCTTTGCCTTTTCTACCTCTTTTTACAATGCTTCTTTCTAAAGCACCTCAGATAGTCTATGAATTAAGCAAACTCATCTTATTAGAAGAGTCTCCAGGGTGCCTTCGGTACTTCAGCTTCTAACTTCAGACCCTGGACACAATCAATGAATGAATCAATAATAATCAATGCACAGAGCATTTCAGCAGGATTAATGACTGGCTGGGAGGCGCTGATGGGCAGAAATTAAGTCAAGGACCATTAATCCCAGCTGGTCATTTGTCTCTAGGCAGTGCTTTGTGCCAAGGTCATTACTGCTATTCTAAGAAAAAAATAAAAGGAAGCTGACATCGGCACATGGATATTTTTAACCCAGCTTGTGCAGAGTCAGTTGTTTTGTATGACTCTTTCTATTAAATGTGAGCCACCTTCTGTCAGGCATTTCCACTGCATAAAGTGTCCCAGCACCATTTCCTCCATCTAGTGAATCAACAGGCTTTTTCAACCACCTACAGGTGTCCTAGGATTCATGGAACCTGGCAAACCACTGTCTCCTGCAGCCAGGATTTACTCAAACCCTCTCCCCACATTCAGCTGTGGCTAGGATGACAACAAGGACATGTGCATTTCTGCCAAGGTGTTAGGAATTGTGGCAGCCACGTATTTTGTCTATTGGGTCCTCAAGAAATCCCATCTACTCAAGGCAGAGAGGGATAACAGAAGCAAAAGAACTTCAAAAGATCTTCTTGGATAAGCCCCAGCATGTTCATCTAACCACTCAGCTTCACGCACACAGACAGAGATGGGATGACATTAGAATTATAAACTCTCCCAAAACATCCTAAAAATTACTGACCTACGATGTCTGGCAGCCATGCTGTGTCTACACAATATTTGAAGGGCCAACACTAAAGTGGAGTCAGGACCATATTTGTTAACTGCTAGGAAGCTCTCAGAGCCAGTCTGGTAAACCCAACTGCTGCACCCCAGAACACCTTGCTCTTCAAAGCACAGGGGATTCCTGTGTGTCTGGTGCATCTTGATGCGCTGAGCCTGTCCCATTTCCCCCTGTGCTTGCGGACTGTGTTAAGGGTGATATAACATGACCGATAATGAATGGACATTCCAAGTAAGGTTCCTTCACATCAGGATCCAGCTGTTTTCTTTTGCAAGATTCATATAGCATGGACAGTATTATATTGCTCTTAGTAGTTTGCTATGAAGAAGGAGCTAGATAGTGCTAATCATGGTAGGTAAGCCGTAAGGTAGTAGGGGGCTGGAGGCTGTGTTGTGTTACTTACTATAAAATGCACTGAAGGGCAACTCACAACACTGCTTGAAATTTCTTCCCATTTCCAATGGGTTTCAGGTTTTTATGTAATTCAGACAGGAAACAGATCAAATTGGAGTGCCTCTCCATTCTATGCAAAAACTATTCAGCTAATAATGAAGTCTGAGCCTCCTCATGTGCTGCACAACCCCATAGGTGGACTAATTTTCTTGTCTAAATGCAAACGTGAAAGCTCTAAAAATGTTTTGACTGGAGATGGAACTTTTGAAGGGGAAGCTACTGGATGAAAATACTCTTCTGAGATTCTTCTGAGACAGCAGGTAAAAAGAGCATCATTATTACTTTCTGATAACTGGGCAAAGGTTGCCAGATATGTTACTGGCTTTCTGGGAATTATGGAAAACTAGTATCTCAGGGGACACAGTCCAGGCTTGTAGGAAAAAAAAAAAAAAAAAGAAAAGCAGATAGTTTTTGGATCAAGAGACAACGTGAAAATTCCTATGAGGTGGAGGAATTTTATTTTGTCTCATTTGAGCAGAAGAAGCAAAAAGCACAAGAAGCTTGCATTCAGTGCAAGCAGAATGTCAATAACAGCACAGATTCTTTTGCGTGCAAACATGTAGTTGCCTGGGCTGTATCAATTATAAAATTCAGCTATGAAATGGAGCTCCTCGGAGGAGATGTACGCTGTGTGAAGTAGCAGTTACTTTTTTTACGTGCTTTTACCCTGTTTCTCCATGGTGTTATTTGATATAATCTAGTTTTTGCTTAAAAAAACCCAACATCAACAACCACCTGAACAAACCAGTTCCTGTTCACTTTCTGTAGGCCTTTCATGATTTATAGATATTGCCTATATCTCTCTTTTTGACTGTCATAGGACTGGTGGGAGAAAGAACTATATACGTGTATATTTTTCTACATACAAACTAGAACAAATTTTATGTTGAAATATTAACAAGGCAAGCTAACTATGTTGCAAGAGAAGCTGATCAGGTGCTGGTTTAATGCTTGAAGGAATTAATGGTTAGCAAATGAAGCAGCTTTCTGTGCAGTTTTTGTCATATTGTTTAATGAAACTAAGAGAAAAATTAATGACAATGACTCAAAATCCTGAAGAAGTCATGCAGAAATAGATCAAAATCTCATGGGGACTATGGGCTGGAAAATGTAGCCTCTACCTTGTGCTATGGAAAAGGAGCAAAACTCAAAAGAAGCAATGACAAGCTTGTCTTGTCCTAATTATCTTCACTAATAGCGGGTTCATTCTCAGCCTATGGCTACAGCCACGCTATAAGATGCCTCTGGTGTGATTTCAGAGTTGGTGTTGACACCACTTAATTAGCAAATTGGTACCTGACCCTGTACAGGCCCATATTAAGGTACAAAAGTGTATCTCTGCAGTGTTCCTCTGGGTTTTCTTGCAGCTTCACCTCTCATGTTTAAGCCCAAGATATATATTTAAATATTTATATATAGGCATATTCAACTAGACATGGTGTTTTCTGGGGGCTTGCAGGAGTGTAAGCTGCCCTGCAGGTTCCTTTCTTGTTGGTCCCATCAGCTCACACAAACCTAGCCGGTACTGCAAACAGTATCCTCTTTCAGAGGAAAATCAGTGTGTTTTCCAGGGATATGTGTCCGAAGTCAAAGTGAGAGAATATGGAGAAGTTTAATGAGAAAGGAGTCCCCAGGAAAGAGGTGTGGGGGTGTCTCTGCAGCTGCCATTCAACGAGTCTCAATGGAGAAGACTAGCAATGCCCATGACCAAGCCTCCTTGACACCACTGCAGTCGCTCCTGGGAGTAGGGTTGTCCTCACCAGGCTGCAGAGGATGGAAGAAGCAGTGGCAAATGGTCAAGCTAGGGTAGGTGACATGGGAGCAGGGCTTGCTAGCAAGGGAGGGAAAGCTGAAATAGCCAGGCAGGAAACAGAGTCCAGCAGCCCTAAACCCAGTTAAAACATCACCCCAGAATGATTTCTTACCGCACAAATATTTGAGATTGCTCCCGTGAGGGCAGATCTGAGAACTTTCATCTTGTTTCTGATGAGAGAGGAACGCTGTTCCTGGTTGAATAAAATGCATTTGCTGAGAGAGAGAGAAATTTTAAATTCAAAGACTTTTAAATTCAAAGCAGTAATTAAATGTGCAGCAATTCTGAGAGTATTCATACTGGTAAATGTTATCAACATTTCCTTTCTGCTTTTTCCAGTGGAAACAAACTATTAATATCTTATTTTTGTAATAACGAGCTCTTGATAGACATGGAATTTATTTTTTCCTGTTTTGGTTTAGCCCTGAATCAGTTTTCACCAGTAACAAATAGAGATTATTCTTCTTTAGCATCACTGACAACGGCAGAAAGAGGAGCACAGCATGGGAACATCATGAAATGTCAAGAAATGAAGTCAAGAAATACAGGGCATCGGTGCCAGTTTGCCACCTACTGCCTCAGTCACTGGGAAGTGCTGATCTGTGTAAGCTGCAGAAGCAGTAACTGAAATCCTGACCCAAACCACTAATGAGATAGATAGAGAGCAGCTTCCTAAATTCTTCCAGTCCCACTCGAGGCACTTGGACTTAACATGGAGCTTCTGGGTCTACTGCCTGTACAGTGCTTTGGTACATGAGCTGTTCTACAAACACCAATTATGCTTGTCTCATGAATAATTACAGGCTTGCTTACTCCTTTGCTTCAGTGGAGCTTTTTTTGAATTTTCTAGAAACAGATCCTTTAGAACATTTAGTAAAGGACTCTAGAAATCTGGATAACTACTAAATTATATTGCTCAGCCTCCCACCAGTTTACCACTGATTAAATGTCCTTACAAAGCACTGGGGCAATTATAATAATTGATGGGGTTTTAAGAAGAGCTGAGTCAAAAATACTTTTGTGCTGGAAAATGCCTTGTTGCTGAGCTAGAAAAGGAAAGGAAATAATTTGATAATGTTTTGTTATACAAAAAGATAGAAAATAAAAGCATTTCAAATAAAAAATACACAATTCAGCAGTCTGATCTTAGCAGAACAAAGCATACCAGGGTTGAAATGGCTTTTTTTGTTTGGAAACTTATTTCATTTTATAATGAAGCATGATTTGTATGGAGAAGTAATGTCTTTTTATTAGATGGGATGAGGCAGATGGAAAAAACCAGAGAGTCTCATAGGCATGCAGTCCTCCCTTTTCTTTTAAAAATTATAAGAAAATGAAAGAAACATGATGTCAAAATCGGAACAAAATGTTTCTATTATTTTTGGAAGCAAGACATTCAAAATCAACTGAATTGTCCTTTTTAACCCCTAATGTTACCTTGCTTGCTGCTTTGGAATGAGTTTTACCTGGACAAAGTGTTTTCAGTTCAGCCATCCCAGCACATTAAGGATGAAAAAAAATATTTTCCCACAGACACCAGATCTGGTTCGAAATGGAGCCCTCTGCCCAGCCACCGACCTGTCTGTCAGCAGAGCAGCCTCCGTGTGCTTCGATCCATTCATTAAGATGTTGGTAATCATGGTCAAATGATCCAACCATAACAGAAAAGCCCAGCCCAAGAGTAACATAGTGGCTGCGCCCTCCTGGAAGTAGATGGCCACTGTGGTATACGTGTCTTGGCACAACGTACAGCCTGACACCTTATCAGATTGGCCACATTACTGCCTCCTTCATCCTTCCCTGGAGCAGTTCTCCCCTCTGCTGCTTTGGAATCTTTACATTGTCCTTTGAATGCAGCCCCTAAATATTAATCTACACAATCAGAAAAGAAGACAAACAAATAAAAAAGATGCTGTGAAGACCCCATGCCACCGGGCACGTTGCACCCAGCACAGCTGAAACCTGCTGCTCCTGTCACTGTCTGCCAGGAACAGCCCGTCTTGCAAGGGCTCCAAGCTATTTTAGGAGGCGGCACCCATACCACAGAGAAATACAAAGCCCTTTGTGCTTAATCTGTCGCTGTGCCTGGCCTTGAAGAGAAGTGGGATGTGGAGTTTGTTTGCGCAGGGCAATGCACTGTTTTCTTTGATAATTGTCTGTATTGTGTGCGTCTTTTTTTTTTTTTTTTTGGCATAGAAATCCCAAGAAGGAACTTATTGCTCATTTGCACTCTCTCTAAATAACAACCTCCTTAGAGAAAAAAAAAAAAAAAAAAAAAAGAAAAAAAAAAGAAAAAAAGCCTGGGAATGTTATTTCTCTATGCACTGGAGAATGACTGGATGCACATAGACATTGCTACTCGGTTACTTCAAAGCTGCATTCATTAACTCTTATTTCCTCTCTAGTTCAGGCATTTTTAGGGCACCCTGGGAACAGCTCTCAGGAGCTACACTTGTGCAAAGTGGCTTACTGGCCACACTGTCCTCCATGCCCACTCTCCAGAGTGGAGACATTTTTCGCTCTTCCAGCTATCTTTACCTTGTCCTTTGCTCTTCTGTTGCCACAAGAGCTAAAAAGTAACAGCACAAACTTGTCTTGACATGAGACCCTGTGGGTTGAAGGCAAATTGAAACCATCTTTGCTACACGACTTCTTGATTCTTGTGAAAGGTCCATCTCCTACTTACTGTGTTTCTTTCCATGTACTTTGAACATTTTCCCAAGATATGCCAGCATCCAGACTATGTCAGAAATAGCTACTGGCTTTAAACTGATGTATGTTTTGGATACCAGCAATGCAATATTCAAACTGTGTGCAGGCTTTGGATGACATTTGCCTGCCCATAGCTTTCCTCCCAGAAGCAGATGACAAAATATTGTGTGCAAAATGCACAATGAAAACACTGCTAAGGATCCTGCTCCTGTGGGTTTGGTGGGCCTTCTTATTAGCAAAGAAAATTGCTGAGAACAAAACTTGAGCAGCTAAGCCTGTTGTAGTGCTAGTGGAGATATCTGTAAACACAACTGTATGGAGTACCCTGTCATGCAGAGATGCCATAACATTTTAATGTAGTCTGTAACATTATTTCCATGTAAAAACTTGACTGCAAATTATTTCTGTCTGCCCTCTCTGCTTCAGGGGAATCCATGAATACCCTACCTTGCCCCAGAGTATGAAACCATAGTCACAGAATGGGCAGCTCCAAATTTGTTTGCCCTCATTTTGAGGTCTATGTGATCCATGGCATGTAAAGTGACATGACGAGCCCACCAATCATGGAGAGAAGCAGCATGTATTATTTGACCAACCTAGGGCTTAGGGAGGGAAGGAAGTAGCACCAATGGGGAGAAGAGACGCAGAGACAACAAAGACGATTTCTGTGGAGAAGAGATAGGGACTGTGCTTGAAGAAGAAGTGGGCACATAGGAGGAAAGGTAATTGTAGCACAATTTTGATGAATTGAAGCATTAATGGTCCATTCTCCTGGAGAAACTGGCTGCTCATGGCCTGGACAGGTGTACTCTTCGCTGGGTAAAAAACTGGCTGGATGGCTGTGCCCAGAGAGTGGTGGTAAATGGAATTAAATCCAGTTGGTGTCCGGTCACAAGTGGTGTCCCCCAGGGCTCGGTGCTGGGGCCGGTCCTCTTTAATATCTTTACCAATGATCTGGATGAGGGGATCGAATGTACCCTCAGTAAGTTCACAGATGACATTAAACTAGGCGGGCGTGTTGATCTGCTTGAGGGTAGGTTGGCTCTGCAGAGGGATCTGGACAGGCTGGACCGATGGGCTGAGGCCAATGGTATGAGGTTCAACAAGGCCAAGTGCCGGGTCCTGCACTTGGGTCACAACAATCCCATGCAGCGCTACAGGATTGTGGCGGAGTGGCTCGAAAGCTGCCCGGCAGAAAAGGACCTGGGGGTGTTGGTGGACAGACAGCTGAATATGAGCCAGCAGTGTGCCCAGGTGGCCAAGAAGGCCAACAGCATCCTAGCCTCTATCAGGAATAGTGTGGTGAGCCGGACTAGGGAAGTGATCATCCCCCTGTACTCGGCACTGGTGAGGCCCCACCTCGAGTGCTGTGTCCAGTTTTGGGCCCCTCACTACAAGAAGGACATTGAGGTGTTGGAGTGTGTCCAGAGAAGGGCTACAAAGCTGGTGAGGGGTCTGGAGGACAAACCTTATGAGGAACGACTGAGGGAACTGGGGTTGTTTAGCCTGGAGAAGAGGAGGCTGAGGGGAGACTTTATCACCCTCTACAGCTACCTGAAAGGAGGTTGTACAGAGATGGGGGCTGACCTCTTCTCCCTGGTGACAAGTGATAGGACAAGAGGAAACAGGTTCAAGTTATGTCAGGGGAGGTTTAGATTGGATATTAGGAAACATTTTTTCACTGAAAGGGTTATTAAACATTGGAATAGGCTGCCCAGGGAGGTGGTGGATTCACCATCCCTGGAGGTGTTTAAAAAAAGGGTGGATGTGGTGCTTAGGGACATGGTTTAGAAGTGGTTTTTGTCAGGATAGGTTAATGGTTGGACCTGATGATCTTGAATGTCCCTTCCAACCTCAGCAATTCTATGATTCTATGATTCACTGATTTACACTTGAGACCCACTCTTAGCTTTGCATATGGTGATAATATGAAGGAAGACAGATGCTACAACTTTGGGTGCTAATATTTCTACTGCTGTGTGGAGGTGTGCAGCTTCTTGTTCTCCGAGAAAACTGGTGAAGGTAGCAGTCAGCAGTTTCTTGTGGAGCAGAACCAGCACACTAAAGGGCACATCAAGAAAATGTCTCTATTCCCCTACTAAGCTCCAAATCAGGAGACATTAGGGACAACACAGGTGTAAGATGCCCTCTCATCCATAACACATCAGTCATTTTAATAAGTAACCTATGTTACTTATCAAACAGATACACATAAGGTATCTGTTATGTGATTGATAGTAAAATACTATAAAATACACTTTACCGTAAAAGACCACACTTTTAATGAGTTGATTCTGTTTCTGATTATTTAAAAGAATAAAACCTCAGGGATAATGGGGACTGCTTGCCTGTACAGAGTATTTTGTGCCTAATTAATTTTATGTATGGACAAGGGCTGCTTTTTTCACTAGATTAAGTTCCAATGTAACATTTCTTGCTTGTAGTTTGGGGCACCGGGCACTATTTTATTAGCCATTTTAGATAGCTTGTTGGATTTTTTTATACTTCAATAAAACTTCTGGCATAGTTCCTGCTTTCCCTTCTCTCATCATTGAACAGACAACAATGTAAAGTTTTCAAACAAAAAACCCTGGAGGTTTCACTGAGCTCCCAAAGACATACAAAAGAGATGAGCACAGTCAGACCTGCCAGCAGAAGTTGCCTTGTTTCAATGATCACTCCACCAGCTAGAATTCTTACTGCATGACAAACTCAAAAGCAGCATCCCCCAGGACCAAGGTGCATACCAGAGAAGCATTGCTAAGCCACTGATGTAGGTGTCCTTCTGTGTTGCCCTTCCAACAGATATTGGAATGGTTGAAGTCCTTCATGAGGACCAGGGTTAGTGGACGTGAGGCTGCTCCTGTCTATAGAGGGCCTCATCTGCTTGGTCTTCCTGGTTAGGTGACCCATAGCAGACCATCACTGTAACATCACCTGTCCCTGCCCTCCCTTTAATCCTGACCCATAAGCTCCTCATCCATCCCCAGGCTGAGTTCCATGCATTCCAGCTGATCACTGGCACAGAGGGTGACATCCCTTCATTGCTCCTGCCTGACCTTTCTAAAGAGTCTGTACCCTTCCATTTCAACACACCAGTCATAGGAGCCATCCCACCACAGTTCCATGATGCCAATAAGATCAGAGCCTTGCAGGCATGTGCAACTCCTCTTGTTTATTCCCCACGCTACGTGTGTTTGCATAGAGGCACTTGAGTCCCTGGTGAAGCTGACTTACTGGCTGGAATTCCTTGGTGCTGCACTCCAGCTGCTCTCCTGCTGACCTTCTCCAGGAAGCATCTATTGCTGGCATTGCCATCAAACTGACCAAACCCTGCCACTTCCTGAAAGGACTGAATGACTTGATGACAGTTTTTTCTTAGACTCCAGTCCATGGAAAAAATGTGCATGAGGAAAACCTAATGTCTAACGTCATACAGAGAGGGAGCAGAAGAGTCCAAAAGGGAGATCAGTGGGAAATCAGAGGATGGCCTGCTTGCATTCAAGTCCAGTAACAACCCCCTCAGAGCCATACCAAAACCACTCTACAGACTAGAGCAAGGAAAGAGCTTTGACGTCAGTAGAGCTTAAGGGCTTGGGCTGAAACTGAGCTTCAAATTCTCATCTCTCCTATGTGGGTGATAGGATAGTTTGGGGAGCAATGTGGGGTTGAATATGCATATATCTTATGAAATAGATGTAATCTAAGAAAACCAGAAGAGCAGCAGAACTCCCACTGTGTACAAATTACCAGCTCTATATATGCCAAAGTATGACCTCCAGCTAGGATATAATAACCAGCTTTCATGAACAGCACTCATTATATTGTGTCCATTATAAAAGTGCAGCTAGATGACAGTGCCATAGGCTATAATGTTCTCAGAAGAGTTTCCATTTTCTTCCAAGAGACAATGTCTCCCTTTTGCGAGCTTATTTTGTGCATCCTCTGATCATTTTTACGTGACAGGGTAGGATATGTTTTTTTGTTGTTGTTGTTTTGCTCCAAAAACAAGAAAGGAACTGCACACAAAAAAAAATCTGTATTGACTTGGGAGGCACAGCAGGGCAGGTATTCAGCTAGTGTAAATCAGCATGATAAACACCAGTTGAGGACTTTTACCAGACCACTATATATTTTCTGGATCAAAGTGTTTGTCAGTGAACAAAAATATGTCACAGAAATGACCTGGATGGACCTCTATCGACACAACAGAAGATATTGCTAAGTCAGCAAGAAAACTTGGATTTGTTGTGTGATGACTTAAATAAGTTTTTTTCAGTTATTCCTCAACTCTTCTTCTTAGATACTGTGTGAGCCGATGCAGGCAGGATGCAGGAACAACCACAAAACCACGAATGAAAAGCAAAGAACAAGTCTAATCTCGATGCCTCATGGACCGGGGAATCTCCAAAGCAACACCCGGGTAAAGGCACACAAGTAGGGGACGTGGGCACCACGGAATGAGAGAGAGTCCTTGTCAGGAAGAGCGTGTGTGGACTCCCTGTTCTCGCTGGTATTTAAAGGGTTCTAACAGGCATAGTTTTCCCACTGTGCTTTCATCTTCTTCAACAACAAGCCAGCATTCTCAAGTGGCTAGATAAGGTGTCCCTGAGTCCATCACCAACTTACATTATCTAAGTGCAAGTGTTTTACTTGCAAGCACCCAAGACTTAACAACAATTAGTGTGATATATGTGTTTCCCAGCACCCCAGGTGCCAGTCACTCGAGCGTATTTACAATCATCCTCGCCGATCTTCCATTGCTTTCCAACAGATACTCAGCGTGTGATAACTCAAGGAGCACAAGTATCTGACTAAGGAGTAGGAGAAACACCTGTGGTTTTGTGTAGAAACTCCTGAATGGCATAGGCAGATCCAGGCAGAGTCTGGCAGAATTTGTCAGCTGTGAGTAAATGCACTTCATCTGGTCCAACATGGCCAGGGAGACATAAAGCTACCTCCACATGTTGCTAGGCCTGTCCTAAGACAACCTACAGATCTCTACCATATGGAGAGCTACATCTGAGGAAGTCATCCTCAGCACCCTTTATTCAATGGATGTAAGTCATCTAATCCTGCAGTACCTAAAAACCACTGAGAAGAACAAAATATCCCAGCGCCTAGTTCCTTCTTATTAGTCATAAAGGAAGTGGAGAGCAACAAACTCCAATAGTTTTGGTGTATCCAGAAAGATCTGAGACCTGACAGTCACTTGCCCTAGAGAGATGCTAGCCTGGGTGAATGCACAGCTTACGTTTTCACAGAGGTATGGGGAAATGCACAGAGAAAGTCACACAGAAATCTGCTCCCAGAGAGACAAGACAAACAGGTTTTCACTCCAGGTGCAGCAGCTGTTATCTTTCAGATCATGCAGATATAAGTATTTTGAGATACGTCATACACTGAACCTGAAGAGCACTCTTCAGGACTCTCTTGAGGATACTAATGTTTACCATGCAACCAGGAATGTTTCTCTGAGGCTGTCTTGAGCACACACCCTTGCAAAATCCAAGGCAGAGTTCACACCAAGCCCTGTCTTGAGTGTCAGAGTAGGGAACTGTCACGGTGAGGGAAGACTCGCACAACCAATGTGATTGATAAGCAAGCTTCAGTTTATTGCCCGGATCGCTGATTATTTAAAGCATCAGTTAACAAGCTCATACATATTCTGTAACATAGCATATTGATTGGATGTTACCTATAGTGACGTTACTCATCACAGCTACAGACTACTTTCTTCTTTGTTCCCCTTATCAGTGTACTCCCTACTTTCACATACTCTTATCCTGACCACAAGATTCTGTTGTTATCGACAAGGACATTGTGTCCTTGCCGCCTCAGCGCAACTCAGCATTATCCTCTCTCAGACCAGCTGGGTTCTGTGTGCAGCTAGGTCCTTGTCTGCTAAGACTTTCATGTCTACGTGCCCTTTACCTGCAAGCCAGTTATCCACAGGGAACTGGTGTTTCTCACAGCCATCATAAAGGTGGAAGCTGGTTTAAGTCTGAGGAAAAAGTTGATTTCCTCAGGCCAGTCCAGTGTGATGTCACCTGCAGTCCCTACTAAACCTGTCTGCTCTGTGTGGCTGTTCTGGGTCGGGCTAGAATACAGATAACTT
This sequence comes from Alca torda, assembly GCA_008658365.1. Classification (NCBI taxonomy): domain Eukaryota; kingdom Metazoa; phylum Chordata; class Aves; order Charadriiformes; family Alcidae; genus Alca; species Alca torda. The sequence goes on along the minus strand of CM018077.1, from coordinate 156,424,140 downwards.
TCCCCATAGCAGCTCTCCTAGTGCTTTGTATCTGGAGCTAGCACAGTGTTGATAACACACCAATGTTTTGCTGCTGCTGAGCAGTACTCACACAGCACCAAGGTTTTCTTTCAAATGCACCCTCAAAGACCAGTAGGCTGGGTGTGGGCAAGAGGTTGGGCAGGGACACAGCAAGAACAGCTGGCCCAAGGTGATCAAAAAGATATTCCACACCATATGACATCATGCTCAGCAATTAAAGATTGGGGAAAGACAGCGAGGGGCATTTGTTATTATGGCATTTGTCTTCTGAAGCAAGCACTACACATATTAAGGTCTGCTTCCCAGGAAGTGGGCGGACATTGGCTGCTGATGGGAAGTAAAGAATAAATTTTTTTTTTTTGCTTTTTTTTTTTTCTTTGTTTTCATGCACAGCCTTTGCTTTCTTTCATTAAACCACCTTTATATTGATCCATGAGCTTTTCATCTTATTTTCTGCCCCTGTCCTGCTGAAGACGGGGAGTGAGAGAATGTCTGAGTGGGCACCTGACAGACAGCCAAGGTCAAACCACCACAATGGCTGACACAGGAGATAGTTCCAAACACTGGTGCCAACATTACTGTGGTGGGTTGACCCACCAAAGGTGCCCACCAAAGCCATTTTATCACTCCCCTCCTACAGTCCAACAGGGGAGAGGAAGGCTCATGGGTTGAGATGAGGACAGGGAGAGATCAGTCACCAATTACCATCATGGACAAAACAGATTCGACTTGAGGAAATTAATTGAATTTATTACCAATCAAATCAGAATAGGATAATGAAAAATAAAACCAAATCTTAAAACACCTTTCTCCACCCCTCCTTTCTTCCGGGGCTCAACATCACTCCCAATTTCTCTGCCTCCTGCCCTCAAGTGGCACAGGGAGACGGGGAATGGGGGTTGTGGTCAGTTCATCATACTTATATCTCTGCTGCTCCTTCCTCCTCAGGGGGAGGAATCCTCACACTCTTCCCCTGCTCCAGTGTGGGGTCCCTCCCACGGGAGACAGTCCTCCATGAACTTCTCCATCGTGACTCCTTCCCACAGGCTGCAGCTCTTCACAAACTGCTCCAGCGTGGGTCCTTTCCACAGGGTGCAGTTTTTCAGGAACAGACTGCTCTAGCGTGGGTCCCCCATAGGATCACAAGTCCTGCCAGCAAACCTGCTCCAGCGTGGGCTCCTCTCTCCAGGGGGTCACCTGCTCCAGCGTGGGCTTCCCATAGGGTTACAGCCTCCTTTGTGTGCATCCACCTGCTCTGGTGTTGGGTCCTACACAGGCTGCAGGTGGATATCTGCTCCACCATTAACATCCATGGGCTGCAGGGGACAACCTGCCTCACCATGGTCTTCACCAAGGGCTGCAGAGGAATCTCTGCTCTGTCAGCTGGAGCACCTCTTTCCTCTCCTTCTTCACTGACCTTGGTGTCTGCAGAGTTGTTTGTTTCACATATTCTCACTCCTTGCTTCAGCTGACATTGCTCAGGTTTTTTTACCCCTTCTTAAATATGTTATCCCAGAGACACTACCACCATCGCAGATGGGCTCAGCTTTGGCCAGCAGCAGGTCCATCTTGGAGCCGGCTGGCATTGGCTCTATTGAACATGGGGGAAACTTCTAGCAGCTTCTCACAGAAGCCACCCTTGTGGTCCCATCACTACCAAAACCTCTCCAGACAGACCCAACACAGCTACACATGAAAAAGGGCTGTAAAAGCTAGAGTGAGATGGCCAGTGGTAAATGAACCCAGCAAAGAATCCAAAAATTGCTACACAGGAAGAAAGAGAGACCTAAGAAAGGCCCTCTAACTCATTGCCACTAAGAGACATAAATGGAGACTTGGTGGTCTCCTGGGTCATCAATGATTGGGGTGTTGCAAACAGGCATGTTAATAGACAATGTTGTCTTCTCCTCACAATGATGAAGACGTTGTTGTCTTCTCCTCACAGGGATGGAAGCCTTTCTCTGCCTACTGGGTGGTCTTGCTGGCCTCCCTCTGCCTGCCTCACAGGAGGCAGTCCCAGGTTAGATTGCTCTGCTCCGCCTGCGCTAGTGGCCCTGGCCAAAGCATCCCAGCGACAACTGCACAAACTTCAAGGAGGTGATGGGAAGACAACAGAAATTATCTCACACTCCCTGAGTAATACCAGTTCTCTCTTTCACTCCTAGTTTTCAGATAAGCACTTTTTTTGCCTGTCTCTCTCTTTATTTAAAGCCTACTTTCACCAACGCAGTTGGGTTTGTCTGACTAAGCTCTGTGTCTGTCTGTCTGTTCCATACTAATAAACTCTGAACCTGCTGGCCAAAAGTATTGACAGATGTCAGAGCTATGAAGTTCTACCAATTTATGAAAACAAATTAACCCTGTAAATCCTTCCAGTGAGAAAAAATTGGCACGAGGTTAAGCTGTGGTGCATAAATGCTTCAAAATGCTTTGCTAGGGCACTGATGGGTTTTTATTCCCTCTCTCTCTGTTTGCAGGGTGGTCGGGTGGTGGTTGTTTTTTGGTTTTTTTTTCCCGTGAGCTAAGAACTTGCTTGTGCAAGTGATCCTGTGAAAACATTTAAGTTACAGTTTTCTTGATGGTGACTTCCCGGAGGAAGGATACTCCAAAGACACCCCATACTCTTTAGAGGTGATGCCAGAGAGGCAGAAGCTTATATTATAATATTTGGCTGATCTATCCACCCTCCTTCACACAGGACCATTTTATTTACAGACTAGGTGGGATGACAGCCCTTTACCATATGCCGTTAGGATTCATGGTTAAATGATACAGGATGAAATTAAAAACCATTGCCAAAATTCCTGAGTTCGATTTACCCTACATTTGCCATCGTGGTTGCTACAGCAGTACCTGCCCTAGTAAAAGAGCATCAGTAGGGGATTTGCTAATAAGTTCTAGTGCCCAGGAGAGGTGTGGGAGGATGTGCTTGCTGCAGATATCTCCTGTCTCCAGGGGGAAACATACCAAATGTATTTTAGAAAAGGTCTTTCCATGCATTAATTAGAGCAACACTGAGTCACCCGTCTCATTACACTGCTGATAGAGATCAGCAAATACTTCCTCCACAAGATTTTGACATCTTCCGGGGCTGCAAGTAACAGCACAAAGAGATATATATACCACCTCTTTTAACTGAGAACTTGTGTGAACTGTTTTCTGATGGATCTAAATGTCTGCAAAGAGCTTGTGCAGGGTTTAACAGGAAGGCTGGATTTTCTTCCCTATGTCCAGAACAAAGCTTTGGGAGATGGGAGCTTGATGGCCTCCCCATTTGGCTTGATGGCACAAGGATCCCAATTTCTTGGGATGGCGGATTGGTGATGCCCAATATCTACGGATTATTTCAAGCCAGTGACACAGGCAAGGGCTCCTGCTCTGCTCCCTGGCCATCTCCACCTAGCCATCTTGCTCTATGTCCTATATAGCATGAAGCAGCAGATGAAGGCTGAAAATGGCCTTTCTGTGCAGTAGAAACTGTTCTGGACAGGAAGGAAAAAAAAGCCAAAAACAACAATAACAACAACAACAACAAACCCTCAGCACTTTTTATGGGACAGTGTTTCTCCAGAATTTAATTCTAGGAGATGTCAAATGGCAGTTCTGTAGGTCCCAGACCTTATTGATGAAAGTGAAACCCACCAAATCTTTCAGGCTGTCCAGAGGTTGAGAGTACTGCTTCCTCACAACTTCTCCTGCTACTGGAAGGGAAGGAGAACAAAGGAAGGAGATTCACCATCCCCTCTCTAATCTTAGTCTGTCTGCTGTTCCCTTAGCTGAAATGACAGTTTTGCTGTCCTCTTGTGACAGCTGTGGGACTGTAAAACAGCTTTTCCTCATGAAACATAAAAATGGCTTGGAAAAACTGATGTTTCTTAATAGAAAAAGTTTCATTTGGCCATTTCCACAAGAAATTTCTTAAACAGCTCTACCAAACAAGAAGCTGGAGTCAGTGATTTTAATTGCAACATTACTTATACTGTTTTAAAAAAAAATATTTCAGTCCTCTTAACTTACAGAATGTGTTATGTCCTACTACGCAGAAACTGAGGACTGTGTCATAGTTCATTTGAGATTTGGCTTAGGATCTTGGGAATCATGGAGTGGGTAGTGTAAGAAAAGAGTATTTGCATAATGGGCAATACTGTATATAAAAGTATCAGAGGGAAATGGCTGCATATGCATCCCCCCTCCTTTTTTTTTTTGTTCCTTTTTATAAGTCAAAGCACAAGCTAGAGACCTAACATAACATTTCAGAGCGTCACAAAACTCCATTTGGCAGACAACTTCTTCACACTGAAGAAAAAGTACTTTGCTAGATTCAAAAATTAATTAAAAATGCCTAGTGTGACTCCAGAAATCACACACTGAACCCCTGTGATACATTTTTAATGAAAAAATACTCCTGAAATTCATTAAATTTTACAGATTTATACCTTCCAAATAAGTCAAAGCAGCATCTCCAGAACTAGCAATGATCTAATCTCCCAAATTGATAATTATGTGGAATGGCATAAATAAGACATTTGACATGCAGTAAATACTCCCAGATATGGTCTCAAAAGAAAAAAAAAAATGTATTGGTAATTAGGAAGACAGAAAAGGAATATGTCATTTGATATAAATCAAAAATGACAGTTCACAAATAATTCAGTGCTTCCATTATTACACTTTATGGGTTTTGTAGGACGTACAGTATTGCTTGCTACCAAATAGTTGCACCCAAAAGGCAGGTTTTTTTGAATAGTAGGTATGGAGTTTCTATACGTATTTCGTACAGGATAATAGCAGCTTTTTGAAAGCAATATAAGATCTGTAGAGTGAATTCTGATCCAAATTGACTACGTGTTTGATGGATAACTTGAGATACCTTAGAGGGACCTGTTTTTTAAGGATTCACCATGCTCAGTGCTCTCTCAAGTGCTTCTGATACAAGTTGTGTACCCAGAATTACTAATGATGCTTTGAAGATTTGGGATAGAAATGTGCATATTAATGCTTAAAAGCTCTGTTTTGAAGTCTGCCATTGTTGGCTCCTTCTAGAGAAACACCTATTTATTATCCTGAAAATTATGTCTTGTCTTTGTCATCATTCATGTTCTCTGAAAAAGTAAATTGAACACTTAGATCCCAATGTCACTGAGGGGGATATAGGTGTCTCTTAAGGCACCTATTAAAAATTTGGATCCTGGATTAAACTGTGCCGCCATGGAAATAATGAACATCTACAGGAATGAATAGCCCCATTGAGCTCCAGAGAGATTCCTTCCATGAAACCTTGCTACCCAGCACAAGGAAAGGATACACAAACTAGACCTTACCACATAGGAAGACAAATATTTTTAAAACCTGGTCAAGATGCCAAGATTTCAGAGTTACGAACTGGCTGTGGATGACTTACTGGTATCACACTCAATACAGTAACGGCCTGGCTTGTCAAACAGGGGTTTGCAGCATCTGTCAGGGTTGCACCTACACATTCCTGGGCAACCAGGGGAACAAGAAGGAGCTTGAACATTTTGTTTCCTCGGTCTGCCTGTACTCCAACTGTCTGTCCTATTTTTGCTGCCCACATAGTTTTATCCACAAGTCTGACACTCTAGGTAAAAACTGGCAATTCAGGTGGAGAACTCAGAATTCTTGGGAATACTTGTCTACATGTGTGGTGTTTTCTTTTCCTCTCTCTTTAAAATGTTAATAATATCCAACTAAAGCCATATCTTACAGATAACTTCATGCTTATCATTGCTATTACTAAGGAAGTCCAGGTTTTATAGCAAGTTTAGGTTCTCCTGCGTAGAAGGTGACCCATTTGGCATTTAATCTAAAATCAAAATTGTTATGAGTTGTGGGGGTGAGACAGAGGTGAGACAGATACATATGCACACTGGCTTGGAACATGTGAGTACAGGTTACAGTGAGCCTGGAGGAACATCCTGACCTCACTGATGTCCATGGGGCAACAGAATTTCATCCATTTACTGGTTAAAGGAGGAGGGAAGGAGGGAAGGAAGGAAGGAAGGAAGGAAGGAAGGAGGGAAGGAAGGAAGGAAGGAAGGAAGGAAGGAAGGAAGGAAGGAAGGAAGGAAGGAAGGAAGGAAGGAAGGAAGGAAGGAAGGAAGGAAGAAGGAAGGAAGAAGAGAAGGAAGGAAGGAAGGAAGGAAAAAAGGAAGGAAGGAAGGAAGGAAGAGGAAGGAAGGAAGGAAAAGGAGAAGAAAGAAAGAAAAGAAGAAAGAAAGAAAGAAGGAAGAAAGAAGAAAGGAAGAAAGAAAGAAAGGAAGAAAGAAAGGAAGAGAAGAAAGGAAGAAAGGAAGAAAGAAAGGGAAGTAGGAAAGGGAAGAAGGAGGAAGGAAAAGGAAGAAGGAAGGAAGGAAGGAAGGAAGGAAGGAAGGACGAAGGATAGGACAGGAAGATGAAGCGAATAGGAAGAAGGGAAGGAAGGAAGGAAACAGACGGAGGAAACAAGGAGGAAGGGAAGGAAGGAAGGACGAGAACGGCAGAAAGTAAGAAAGGAAGGAAGAAAGGAAGAAAGAAGAAAGAAGGAAAGGAAGAAAGAAGAAGAAGGAAAGAAAGAAGAAAGGAAAGAAAGGAAGAAAGAAAGAAAGAAGAAAGAAAGAAAAGAGAGAAAGAAAGAAGAAAGAAAGAAGAAAGAAAGAAAGAAGAAAGAAAAGAAAGAAGAAAGAAAGAAAGAAAGAAAAGAAAGAAAGAAAGAAAGAAGAAAAGAAAGAAAGAAAGAAAAGAAAGAAAGAAAGAAAGAAAGAAGCACTTCCTTTCTCAGAGGTGGAGAGGAAGCTTTTACCTGAAATTCCACCTTTTAGGTGAAATCCGAGGAAGCAAATGCATCCTCGCTGAAGATAGTGCGACTGTGCACAGTGTGCATTAAGAGCAAAATGTGCCATTAAGTTGATGCAGTGGAAATCAAGGCATAAGGGAGGGGTAACAGTGGAGGTGAGAGAAGGGAACACAGAAACACCATTCCCTCTTCTCTTTAAGTTACAACTTTTAAAGTTTATTTAGAATTACAACACACACACAAAAAAAATTCGCCCTAACCCTTCTAAAATGAGGCAAAAGAGCAAGCTTGTTCTGCGAGGAGGCTGGAGAACCATCTCCAAGAAGCAGAGTTGTTTTTTTGGCTTCCCCAGGAGTGTGAAGCAGCTGCTTAACACTGGCATGGCTGCCAGCCCCAGGGCTCAAGCAAAATCCACCCTACCTGGTCTGCTCGGTTGGCCCTGCTCCCACCAGGCACCTCAACATTAGGAAGGAGGCTGCAACCTCACAATAAATCCCAGGCAGAGTCCAGCCTTCCCCCATGGCAAGCAGCAGGTATATGAATTTCAGAGTTCTCAGCTGGCTCTGCTTTGTATTTACACCAGTTGGAGATCATTTCTCCATATGTCACAAAGAAGCTTCCTGATCCAGAAATATTCAAGTTTATAACTGTTTGAAATCTCCCTCCCCCAGCTGAAATACAGCATTTTAAAAAGCTTTTCCTTTATCTGGAGACCTCTGTGGGCTTTGAAAGCATGCCACGGTTTTAAAATATTTCTTCCAATGGTTAGTATTTTTTACTAGAACAAAAGCCAATTTTCACAAAACCACAAATGTCTGTGGTCACTCAGGCTTGCTAGTACTTTCCACAAACATCTCAGATAGCAGTTAAAAGAAAGCAATTTGTTTTAAATCCTGGCACCTGAGGACAGCTGCTGTTTTTTTTTTCACATTTTTCATGAATCGCTTGGAAAAAAAAAATGGATAAGCTCTTTTAGTGTATTTCTTAAAGGCTGTGTCTGCCTACAAAGTGATAACAGATTAATAGTTGTGGAAAATTCAGGGCAAACTGACAAATAGACAAAATTTAATTAACTCAAAAGTTCACATCCTGGAGTCAGGTAATAGCTGAATATATTTCTTAGTGTAACCTGATCCAGACAGTGAATGAATGCTTGTTGCTTTGCCATTTCTAGGATGTAATCATGCTATGAAAAAGCAAAAATCTCCATGTGGGATAGGGTGGGCTGTGCAGTAATGGTTTGCACAGCCCAGCCCCGCTGAGCAGGGGCTGCGAAGGTGGGAGGAGAGTGACCATCAACCCAGGTACCGACGGAGATGTAGTGTTGGCAGAAGAGACTCCCATGAAGGTTTCACCTAAGAGCCCATGCTGAAGTCCACACAGTTCCTCCTTCACCCCAGCAGTCTTATAGAACAGGGAAACACACTTCCCAAGAAAAGCAGGAGGACTCACCGCAGCTGATTGACTCTGGACTGTAAATCCTGGGAATCCTGAGATGCTCTGTTGCTTCAGCTTGAGCAGTACCCTAGAAATTCAAGTGATTCATGGAAGTTTCCTGCACTAGACAGGGACTGGGGGTCTGAGACGCCTTTCTCTGAAAGAAGCTAGGCTAAGTGCAAAAGCTGCAGGGGGATGCGACTTGTTCAGAGCAGATGTTCATAACACTCACTCACAGCATTACCAATCCACAAGCTTTTCTTGAAGCACCACATGGGCTTAATGACATTTTTACTTTGTGTTATTCCTTCCTGGAAAATTGAGCTGTACAAGCCTCTTTTGTTGAAACCAGCTGCCCTGACTCGTTACTGCAGGGAGAGCCCCTTGAGACAGAACAACAAGTGATCTCTGCTCTTGGCAGACGGGCAGGTCCCACATTGGTGCCCGTCATCACGACAGCTGGGCTGCATCTGCCTCCACCAATATCCCGCACTCTGTTGTCTCCAGCACAGCAAAAGGGCCAAGACAGGCAGAGTAGAGAGAGGCTTGATTTGACCCTGTGGCAGCATCTCTGGGTGAGTTGTGAGGGTGCTTTGCCTCACAGACATTTGTGATTCTTGTTGAAGAAACTTGCTGTTATCTTCACTACATGTGCAATCAATTTTCATTCTTCTACTTCCAGCAGGCAGTTCCCGCTGTCAGCCCATCACTGCTGAGCAGACAGAGGTGGCCACACTGCAGCAACCATCGCTGCAAACTGAGCGACTCAGCAGAGAATCCACGGCCTGACTGGTCATGAAAATTGAATTGCTCCATCATCCCTGAAGTATGGAAGTGTCCCTCAAAGACATGGGTGTGGGGAGGAAGGTCTCCACCTCTGGGAATCTCAGACCGTTACCTTTTCATGAAGGCTTTTTTTTCTTTAGTAAAAGAAAAACTACAGAGTAGCATATGCACGTCTGCAGTCTGAATCACAGAAGGGTTGCGGTTGCACAGTGCTCAAGCAGGGCCACCTAGAGCCAGTTGCCCAGGACCATGTCCAGATGGCTTTAGAATATCTCCAGGGATGGAGACTCCACCACCTCTCTGGGCAGCCTGTGCCAGTGCTCGGTCAGCCTCACAGTAAAAAAGTGTTTCCGGATGTTCAGAGGGAACCTCCTGTGTTTGTTTGTGCCCATTGCCGCTGGTCCTGTCACTGGGCACCACCACCAGAAAGAGTCTGGCTCCATCTTCTTTGCACCCTCCCTTCAGGTATTTATATACATTGCTAAGATTCCCCCTGCACCTTCTCTTCTCCAGGCTGAACAGTCCCAGATCTCTCAGTATGAGAAATACTCCATGGCCTTAATCATATTCATGGCCTTTTGCTGGACTCTCTCCAGTATGTCCATGTCTCTCTTGTTCCTGTTCAACTTGGTGCCCACCAGGACTCCCAGGTACTGCTAAGATGATTTCCAGCTGTGATTTCCAGCTGTGATTTCCGTGGTGATTTCTGCCATGCACTGGTGCATGTGGTTGTTCCTCCCCAGGAACTTTACACTTCCTTTTGCAGAACAACTGAACCTATCTTTTAGCGATAAGTGATTAAGTGATTTTCAAATGGAAAAGAAACTCAACAAGAGGCAAAGTGAAATGTCAAAATATAGGAATAAATGGGGCAGCATCAAGGACCTCCCTATAAGAGAACTGCTTAATGGGAGAATGAGGAGGAAAAGGGGCTATTACCCAGTCCGGGTCTTGCTTGGGTCCTGTCCAGTCTGTTGGGTTATGGCTGTAGCCAGACAACACACCTCTAATAAATGACACACAGTTTGCTCCGTGCCAAAAAGACTCAAACATAGTGAAAGTTGTTGAGCACCCTTCCACTGCATGTTGGGTTTTGCAGGAGAAGGGCTGCCACCAGGCACGCAGCCAGCCTGCCCAACACCGGCGAGGGCAGAGCATGTGTGCCTCTGTGCGTGGAAGGCATGAGCCAGTAGAAAAATACAGGGAGAGACGTGATTTCTATCATGGCTCAGGAGTGTCCTCCTTGGAGCTGATCCTGGAGGGGTTGTGACAATACTACTTTCCTGACAGAAAAGGCATTGCTTTTCCAATTAAAATATTTCACAGGCAGTCATCAGTTTAACAAATTACCAATTTTGAAAGCATTTTTAATGGGAGAAAAAATTGAAACATGTCAACTTTTTAGTTCTTATTCACTTTGTGTTGACAGATTAGATGAGTTTGTATTATATTTTATTGTGCTGAGTATGTGTAGTAGCAATATTATAGTAATCTGGGATACCAAAACTTTGCTCTGTCTTGTTTAAAGTCCTGCATCTTCTGGGACTAGAACTGCCATTTTAGTCCAGTCCAGGACATTTCCAGTTAGTCTCAGCACATCCTGTGGGAATGTTAAATGGGGTCAAGGGAGAGGAAGGAAAGAGCACAGAGACAGGTATAAATGTAGGATATTCGGTTTTCTTTAACTGTGAACTTTTACACAATAAATGAGTCTTCTGAGTCTGGTTTGGTTTATATTGGGCACATATATTGTAAGAGGAGCTCTAAGAGAGTTTTCTACAGGGAATTCCTCTGCTTTTATTAAGACTAAAAGAAATTCATTTATAACTATGCTTAATTGGCTGCTGTCTTGACATAACCTTTTGAGAAGAGTGAAGGTTGCTCTTGCTTTCCAATAGCAGGGCATCCCCAGAGACGACCCTGTTACCACATGTCCCTCACCTGTAGAGCTGTACTGAAAAATGAGGTTAAGAGTTTTTTAATGTCAAGCTATGTTATGAAGAAGTTGAAAGCTGAAGACTTATGATGCTTTGGGAGAATATCCTGTGTCTTTGTTCATAGGTCTGAAGGTCTAAAAAAACCTAAATCTCTTGCTGAGTAGGCAGATGTGGCTCAGTTTGAAAGGCAGAGGGCCCAGGGATGGTCTGAGAGACATGAAGGAGTTGTAATTGCATCAGTTGGCCCCCAGTCTAATAAATAAATCCCCTCTCTGACTTTCCATGTATGTTGTACCTCCTGGCCTCCTTCAGAGACTTTTCCACAGAGCTCCGTGCCTTTGGTCAGCCTCTCTGCATGCTCTTCCAGAAAAGGCCTCAATAAGAAAATACCTATTTCCGAGGACACTTGCTGCTCAGGGAGGGTCTTTGCCATGCCCACAGTCCAAGTCTTCTTCTGCAGTATTCCCCTTTCAGGTAACGTCTTCCCTGAGAGCCAGGTGGACTAAAACTCCCTTCAAATGTCCCATTTTGCTCCTGATGATGCAGGGATGGAAGGAAGCAGTCTGTTCCCACCCACAACTCACAGGGGAATGGTCCAAGATGCAACAGGTTAAGAAACTCCGAAGCTATAGATCAGTCAAGCAGAACTGCAGTAGTTAAATGGATGCCTCTGGTGACATCTTAAATGACCCAGAGAGTTAAGTCTCTAGAGGCAATTGAAGTGTCTGCTGTTACAAGTGAAAACATCTAAGTCTTAAGATGTCTTTTACATCAAACTCCGATCTCTGGTTCCTGCATGGAGAGGTTAGCACTATTTCAAGCCACTAGAGAAGCTGCATCAGCACAAAGTGCTCTGCACCAGGGGAGGCTGGGAGTATTAAACAAGAAAAGCAGCAATGGGGATTTTGCAGAAGATAAAGTTGATAAAGAGTGATGGAAAAATCAAAGACTAAGTGAGGGTAGAGAGAGAGGAGGACAGCAAACCAGGACGAGACACAAAAGGCAGAGAGAGAAAATGAGAGGATACTGAGAGAAACAGAAACTGGGGCAGGAGAGAGGGGCAGGGAAATGAAATAGAAAAAGAGTTTGGGGGAAAACAGTGTTGCATAAAAAGGAGATGGAGAAAAGATCAGAACACAGTTGAACAGAGAGAAAAACAAACAGGACTTTCAGAACAGGAAAGGGGTATGGACCCTCACGTCTGTCCAAGCTGAATTTCTATAAAGATATGCCCTCCCCAGAAACAGTCCACCAGCAAGTAGATAGCTAGGACCAAGTCATTAAGTGTGCTTCCCCCGTGCTAGAGGAGAGACATTGCCTATCCTGGGAATGAAGCAATCGCTGCTTCAAAGCACATGTTGTAGCCTCATATTTCTAAGGAGAAATGAGGATCTGAGAGGGAGGGAGAGTAAGAAATTAAAGACCCCTTTGCCCTCAGCAGGAACCCACAGACAGCTTTTGCCCTGGGGCCTTAGATTTCTTCCAGCTTTTACACCCAAACGGAGTTATAGTGGCAGCAGGATGGATGAAGTTGATTGACACCTATTGCTATTTTGTGTCAGGTATGGTTTAAAGTCTTGCAATCATTTTTAATCAGCACAGCTAGGATGTGAGTTACTTCAGGGTGAACTTCCTTGCTAGCTTCAGTAGTTTGTTAGTAAGAATCTGTATTCCCTGTTACTGATGCTATTTCTGTCCCTTCTTCTTGTGTGCACACATTTGCCATCTTCTTGCCCTCCCCTTTCTTTGCAGTTCTGGTTCGCAAGGCGAAGTAGAGACTTCTCTCTCTGCCTTTGGTGGCACTTCTCCTGTCCTATCATGATCAGATAAAAGAGATGGCATCCCAAAGCTTGTTTCTCTCTGTATAGCAAATCTTACACGTCAGCCAAGCATGCCAACCTCCCATCTCCATTTCCTGGTGTCTTTATGCTCCTTGACCCTTTGAAAATTGCAACCAGGTGTGGGAGCCAAGTCATGACTGATACCCTTCAAGTTGGAGCCCAAAGCTTGGCAGATCCATCTATCCTCTTCTCTGTGTTGCCCAGCTCTGTGAACTGGGGCATATCATTGGGGCAGAAGTCAAGAAATAGTCTCCAATGTTAATTAACTGATTGTCCTGGTTTGAGGTAAAACAGAACCGATTTTCTGTTCAGTAATTTTACTTTTCAGTTAAGCCTCTTCTAACTAACTGAAATCTGAAATTAACAGCATATTTTTCTGGCAGTATCCACTTCCAGAGTGATAAGACCTATGTGTTTAGTTAAAGCCAAGGAATGTTACACAGAGATGCTCTTGTTTATACTTATTGCTATAACAACCAAGGTCAGCTAACTTTGTTGTTTACCCTATTGGAGGGTCAGAAGGGGAAAAGCGTAGAGGGATCACATCTGCAGGAAGGAGTGGACAGGACAGGTGACCCAAAACTGACCAACAGGGTATTTTATTCTGTCTGCATCACGCTCAGTATAAAAGCTGATGGATCAAAGGGTCAGCCCTCTTTCTTCAATGGCCAGCATCCAAGGAGGACTCTGTCTGTTTGTCTGCTTTTGATCCTGATCCGTACATTCCAGAATCCACATCCAGAATCCAGTTCCCATCTGTCACTGAGTCTAGTCTGGGACTTTCCCAGTGCCATCTGGTGACGTGATCGTCATCCTTGTAGCTTGATACTGGTTTATGTATATATTGTATATTTTTCACTGTTTTCTTTTTTTGATATTATTATCTTTTTTTTTTATTATTTGGTTATTAATATTGAAGTAGTTTAGTTTCTTTTGAACTCCTAAGTCTCCTTCTCTCTTATCCTTCTCTCCCTAAAGGGAGAAGGTAGGGAGAGCACCTGTTGTTCATTTCAGTGGCCAGTCCAGCCCCAACCTTGACACTGATTAATACTGTCCAACACCAAGAAGCAGGACAGTGGTGGCTACCCACTGCTTCATTCAGAGAGGGTCTCCTGTACAAATTCTTTTTGAGGTGATCTAAAAAAACTGGTCTTTTCCACCCTGAGTTCATTCCCTTCAACCCAAGGCTGCAGCAGCAGCAAGAGTCACACATTTGCTAAGCCCACAACCAG